>OY744523.1:161514254-161534254 GCA_963556195.1 Sepiola atlantica
GGCTCAGGGGAGCACGTCTCTATAATATAGCCATAGTAGTCTATCTTACGATCTTTTTTACTATTATACGGTTACACTATCGTGTCAAGAGTGACATACTTTGTGGAACGGTACTTTTTCCAGCGACTTCACGAACAGATTGTATGTAAATCTTCCATTTTCAGTCTAGTGTGAAGGTCCGTATAAGGAGTTTATTGAAGTACGCAGCAATTTCAAGGAGAGAACTATTAATATAAATTGCTGCAAAGTAAGGATCCAATCGGATGTGGTGAAAGTAGACAAGGTTAGTGTAAGATGTATGAAAGGAGAACACGCCCCATTTTAAATGTATATATTAGATATACACAGAAATAGCATAGACGGTTTTAGTCAGCTGTATTAATGTATATGAATGATTTTAGAATGTGATTAAAGAATTCATGCACGGTGATCAAGAGACATTTTGGCCAGACTTTATCCTTTGGACATGCCCCTATTTAAACTATGCGCTCCAGAATCTGTCAATCAACTATTTTTTAAAACTGATCAGATAGAGAGAGGGTGTGCTTGTTTAGAAGATATAACCAGATATCCAATAGCTAGATTCATCCCGAAGGTGCCAAACTCTATCAAACGCCTTTGTTATATCAAGGGCATTGCTCTAGAAACGAACCCCCCGGTTATGGATTCACTGATCCCATGGGGTATTCGATTCATCTATCAGTTGTTCATCATGCAGTACGAATCCCAATATTGCTGATCACGTAGTTGATTTTTTTATGAGGTGGTTGACAATTCTTTGAATGATCACATATTTAAACAACTTACTAATGAGACATATAATACTGAGGGATCTTTACTGAGATTCACACAACTGATCTCTTGCATTGTTCAATAATTGGTAGATTAACGAAGTTTAATGAGACGCATTTCTCTGTTAAGCAATAATTGACCAGCTTTGAAGAATGGGAGCTTGCTTCGGTTAAGCACTATTATTAGGTTAATTAAGAGTTTAACAACATTCCCAACTCATATGCGAATACCGTTTTTAGCATTTAACACCATAGGGGGTAATTTAGTATGAAGGCTTCACTGATAGGAAAATGTCGTGATTGATGAAAAATTATTGGTAAACAAGGTGTGGGTTAAACACATCTGGTTCATGTATTATAGTTGGAATTGAGTTCTTACATCTTTTTAGGATCATGTGTTGTAATCGCACACATTCTTGGGGAGTAGCCCGTTTATAAGGCACTGTAGATTTAACAATCAAATTATTATTTGCTATGTTATAACTGTTTTCCAATTTTTGCGACTAATCTCATAGATGGCTTTTTTTGGAGGATCTGCTTCGTTGTAAGCTAATGAAATGATGATTGCTCTAAGCAATAACGGCGACATATTATGGGGCGTTCCAAAATAGTTGTTCGGTTTTCTATTAAGATTCTTTCTAGGGTATAGAGTCTCTCAACACATTTTTACAAATATGAAATACAGAAGAAGTTTTATATCACATATCTAAAACTGTCCGAGTTAGTTATTGAGTATCAACACACTCTGCGATGGAAAGTTGACTCACACGTCTAATTGCACGTTGTTTTGATCTGTATTGAGAAAACTGAGCGACCAGAATATCCTAGCGAATGCATGAGATGTGATAAGCACTGTTCAAAACAAGCTCTCATGAAGATCTACCGAATACTTGCCAAATGTCGGTCAGCATCGGGTACGCGAGTAGATTTGTCAACACTATGTGCTAGATCAAAATCGAAGCGAAACTCATCACAAAATATCCACATATAATCTATCTTGTTTGAGTGTACTTGGTATTCAACATTCTGATAATTACAGTTACAGCAAACATACATGAAGGCAGAAATGTAATCTGACAAATTTCCTCAAATATAATAGTTTTGTGCAGGAAAACTATCAAGACTGATTTGACTGAAAAAAAGGATATACAGAAGAATGGTTGAGCAGCACGTGGGTTTAGCGACAATGACCTCTTACTATAAGTATATATATATATATATATATATATATATATACATACATACATACATATATACATATATATACATACCTACACTAAACAAAAATGGCTTCTTCTGAAGTTTATAATGAAAACAGAGGAAATACTCAGACGAATGAAATGGGAAACGCACTACTTCATGAGCAATAATGAAAATACTGACATTAAGAAAAAAAAATTTCTCATCTCCCCCGAAAATGTATTTAACGGTAAAGTTTTCCAAATTCATCTCACTTTTCTGTCTTCTTTGTTCTGGAGACGTTGACTCTCTGTGAAAATACTACCAACACATGTATGCACATATGTAACCAATTATGTGTGTATGATACAAATGTATACTTAAAAACAGCTCTACTTGTTATTGAGTACTTTTTTATAAACACTAGAGTTTCAACGGATTTACATCTACAGAAACTAATACAATACGTGTACAATATATATATATATATATACATATATATATATACATATATATTTTTTTTTTCTTGCAGTAACATTTAGTATTATATAGATAATAAGTAGTTAGACGATATATCCAAAAAAACACAGTTGAAACTATCTTTAAATCTATAAGAATTATCCGCAAGGATCCCTGACGAAACGGATATATGTGTTAAGAGATAATTAGTTGGAATTGTAAGTATTCCTCAAAACTAATCATAGAATTAGGAATTACTGAAGACTTCTACCTGGTAATGGCTGACGAAATGAAAGCAGGCGATCCTTGTGAATTTAATAAAGTGTCCAGTTCAAAAGTCCGTGGGTCGACATCAAGACTACTGCGTTCGACAAAACACCCATGAAGAAAGTCCGAAGTGAGATCAGTCGAAACGTTTTGATAATAAAATCCGAGATTAATCAGTATATAATCCAAATAATGCGAATTACTTTTGATTATATATATGTGAATAGACTGATTATTTTGTAATCGATTTTGCATACATGCTTGTGGTGTGTACATAGACTGTGAGATATATTAGACAACAGTAACATTAAGTAGGGTGTAAAGAATACACATAAGCGAATAGGTATATAGAGAAATGTCACTTTTTTAATAATAAATAACGGCGAATCGGCACAATTCGAACATATTTATTTTATCCAAAGAAAACTCAATTAAAAAATATATACGTTTGATTCTTGTATATTCTGATAGTTAAATATACTAGAAAAAACGTTAAGGTAACTAATTCCTTTTTAGTACAAGATGCATATATATATATATATATATATATATATATATATATATATATATATATATATATATATATGCAGCCACAAACGAAACAGTGCAGCTCTGTATGATATAAATATTCTGATGTTAAAAAGTTTATTCTCACTTCATGTAATGTTTCAATAGAATTTATTCATCCACAATCTATCTAAAAGGCAATACAGTATGTCTTATAATCTGAAACAAAATTACACATGGGTAATGAATAGAACAAGAAAGACAACCTAGAATTTAAGAGAAGAATTAGTATGAAATAAAAATATTGATTCAATGAATCGCTTTGTTCAACAGTTTTTTTGAACGATGATAAAACTAAAACAACACGTATTGCTAATGGACTACCGCGTATTTGACGCCAGATTTTAAAGAGAGGCTTCCTAAGTGAGCAGTTGTTCAGCAGTATATTTGTTAACATTATATTTATATTTCTGCATATTTGTACAATCGGAAAAAAACGGGAACTGTGACGGATTTTTATAGAAAGCGTTTCGGATAAAGAAGTTATAAGATAAGAAAGTGTTCTGGAATGCGAGGATTTTACAGTAAAGTATAGGAATTTTCTGCTTGTCGGGTATATCGGGGATATTTCCGTGTATAGGGTGCACCAACAGTAAGTTTATTGTAGGTCCATCTTATGAATATACCTGTAAACTTAGAACAGAAATGCAACATTCCAATGATTAGACACATATAATCCTGGAAAGTGTGAGAAATGTCCTAGACCGGTAGAGAACACCCTTTTCCATGCAGCAGATATTCCAGTTGTTTGTACTTGTTTATTCCAATTCATATAATGTTAATATTCGGCCGATGAGTTTAAAAGTTGAAGTCTCCAGCAGAGTTCTATCATCCATGGCTATCGATGGTTGAAAAGTTTCTCATAGGTGTGGAAAGAAGAAGCGTTGTCATGGTAGCAATCAATGTAACCATCCGTTATGCGTCTCATTATACTACTGAGTTGAGTTCATTTTCTAAGGATTCAGTCATTGCCTTTGATATGTGTGTATACGATTTTCCCGCATATAAAACGAAAGAGCGTTGTGTCGTGAGCAAATGTATTTATTTCGGGCGCGATCGCATCAGGGAGGTCGTTTATAGAAATCAGGAATAATAATGGTTCGGTATCGACCCCTGTGCACAACAAATGCATTACATTGAAGTTTTGTCAAAGCCAACGATGATTATTTAGATATTTCGTTTTAGATTATAATTATCTGAGTATATTAACTGTTAAAGATGTGGCACGGCCTTTTATGATATCCAGGACATGAGAAAGGGGTATCATAAGCTCATCAAGTGTGGTGTCTGTCTGCAGGGAGACATTTGGGAGAGAGTTCTTTTTGGAGTACAACATACGTACTGCTTGATAAGCAGTTCAGCCTTATCGGTTGCCGTTAAACGACCTCATGCTGGTTGTATGATAGAGGAACTTTTGATTGCTCACTGTTACTCCGACTTTTATAGATTTTCAAGAAACTACAAATTCGTAATTTCTACCACTCAATGCACTGTCTGATCATTTCGTTATATCTATACGTAGCTACGATTATTACACGTGTAAAATTGTTTGTTGAGGCTCTAATGTGTCCTCAGCAGCACATGTTTGAATGCACTATTGGTAAGAATGGGACCTTTTATCAAATGTTCGCATAGTAAAATGCATTTATTTGACCCATTGTATTTCCTCCTTTGCACACTGCTGGGCAAGGGAAAACGTTTCATTCCAAGGGAATTTTTGCTGGATCTCTGAGCAGTTCGCAATCAGAGCGTTAGTGATTTTTTTTTTTTTAATTAACAGGGCTTCGGTGGTTTATGGTCGTATAGATCATTATCACAAGTAATCAACGTTCTCAAGTAGGTTATTAAATTTAGCACACACACCTCTGGTAGTAATGTCAAGAATAGGATGGGAAGTGAGGATTGCTGATCCTCATGATAAAATATGCGGATTTGTTGAAGGCAGTATGCAATAAAGAAAGCAAGTATTCTGATACTAGCGTCTGTGTAACTAAGTAAACCAAGGCATCATTTGTGATTGAGCATAACACCCCAAATACATTGATTCGGGGCTCGAATCCGAGGAATATGTTGCGCATACATATTCAAGTAAGGTACAGTTCGCGGTCGATAAAAAACAATATGTCAAATATAAGTATGTAGAAGAATGTTGAGATGTAAAGGTAAAGCATATACCTGATGATCTTATTTTAGACTACGTTCTCTAGTCAAGGAGAGATTGAGACATATATAGACTCCGAGCACGGCCATATGCCTTTAACAGTTGTGATAACAGAGGGGTAGGTATTTTTTTATAAAAATAATAAGATGATAGTGTTTACGATTAGGTTCGCTTAATGATAATATATCTAGGGGTTTACAAAAGAAGGGGATTTTACATAATCTAAGTTTGTTCTCGTAATGGTGCCGTATCTATAACGTACATTTTGGGCTCGTCCATTCTAAAAAGGCGCGGGAAGCATAGGCTTCTCGGCGTTTGAGTTACACCCCAGTCAGTCAATACTTACGTACTGCTTCGCTTGTTCTTCTATTGTATATACTTTTCTCCAATACATTTGTACGTTAACCGCATGTCCGCGTTTTCATTCCGGACTCTAAACAGTGCCATCAAAATTGGCGATGAGATATTCGAGCTTACACGGGACGCCACCACAAACACTACAACAGCAACAACAATTATGGACAAGATATTTAATCTACACAGGACACGAAAACAATCTGAAAACCCTTAAGCAGGACCTCACAAAAAACACTGGCTACAACATCTTCGAATTCACACGGAAACAAAAACGTTAAGGATTTTCCTTGAGATCCTTCAAAGAAAAACTCTACAGCGACCGGCAACGTGGGATTTAAAATTTTAAACTTACACCACGAAAATAGAGTGACAGCGTGGTTACAGTAAAAGATGTGGGATTACCTTTTAAATGAACACGACAACGTGCGACTAAATCAATTATGGGAAACTTTAACAGAAAATCACTTGAAGATATGGACTAGAAATTCAGCATAAAACGTCCTTATTCAAAACACTGCCTTACCGTTGAGACAAAATTAAAACACGAGACAAAACACGTGAGACCAACTTATTATTCCCTTCACTGAAAGAAGGTTTGTGGTTTTTTTTCAATTACTATTCACAATAAGGGGATTCATGATTTTGGTTATCTCTCTAAAAGAGACAGTTACTTTTGCCGAAAGAAAAATAAAATGAAATGGTATTTTTATTTTTTCTATGACACATAATTCTACGGCTACGCGCCACAAGTTAACACGTACTAAAAAAAAGCGATGTATTTATTTATCGAGGAAAAAAGGGTTTGATGCTCCTTTTCAAAACTAATATTACGTCTAGCAGGCATACTCTTAAGAAAATCGCATCTGTAGTAAATAAACACTGCGACGACTTAAAATTATCCAGATGTAGTGCTGATCATTTTAAATATTTTATTTTCGCTTAAAAATTGATATCAGAAAAATTCCTGGAAATAAAACTAGATACTGCAGAGATCAGCTGGGGACCGCACCGATTTATTCAAAGTAAACAACAGGATTTTTACGCCTAAAACAAAACCAGCTTTATAAAAATAAAATAACCGCAAAACGCTTGTTATTCGTACAGAAGCCTATTTTGTTTTAAGACCTGCCTGACTTGTAACAGGGTCGCACACAAAAGTCCGCACTGTAGAATGAATAAAAGAAATACAATGCTTGTACAAGCCACAAGTATACATTATTAGAAATCCATTTATATACGGAAATATGTGCACGTAAAAATTCTTGATACAAATATTTAACTATAATTTGTTTCGGGCTCGGACGTGTCAATAATAACTCTACATACGTGGAAGAGGTTGAATAGACCAACCCTATTACGAACTAACATGATAGCCAGTATAGTGGTTGGTGAAAGTATTACATTTGAGGGTGAGATTATTACTAATGTGACCGTAATGTGAAATACCAGAAAAGTTTAAAATGCTCGTTTTAAAAGACACTAATATTCTTTTGGCACTGATTGGATAAAAGCGCTTATTTATGAGAGTTACCAATTAATACATTTTTGTAAAAAAATCGATAGTCGGACAACAGAATCAGAAACACTAACATTGGATTTAGAAGAATCTTTTCTCGTTGTTTTTTTTTCTCGTGGCCTTGGTCGATGTACAAAGATGTAAAACTGGACGAAAATGTTCAGCACATATTTAAGAAAAACAGGAATGTGCATTTTGCCTCGGTAGACAAAATACATTAGGAATTGGACCGACAAGTGACGACCGGTATTTTATCCATAGTTGAATATAGTTAGTGGACAGCAAAAAAAACAGAGATTCGTATGTGTGCATATTTTTCAACGGGATTAAATGCAGCACTAATAGATAATCATTACTTACTTCAGAGCCTGGAGGACGTTTTCTTAAAATTAAATGGAGACAGAGTGATTTTGAAAATAAATATGAATGAAGTGTACTTCCAAATGCCAAGTGAAGAAAAGAGTTCAAAGATGTTGTGTATAAATACGCATTGAGGTTTATACAAGTTCAAAAGGCAAGCTTTCGGGGTCAAAGTTGCTCCCGCAATTTTTCAAGCAAGTTTGTATATTGCATACCTTGACGACATTCTAATAAACAGCAGAGACGACATACAACAACATTGGAAGCATGTTTTCACTATTTTTAGACTGTGTTTTAAGTCAAAGTGGAAAAATGTGATATTTTTTAAAGAAAAAATCAAATATCTGGGTAATATAATTAATAAGTAAGGCAGAAAGCCGGACCCAGAACAGGCTACCGCAATTAAGAACATGCCGACGCTAGAAACCGTCACACCGATAAATAGATTTATGGGATTGGTAATTTACTTCCAGGCTTTTGTCCCAGAGATGCATACTCTGTGCCGTCTACTGAATGAACTAATGAAAAATCATAATGTTTTTGAATTCGATAGCACTACTTAATTGTTGACATCGGATGTATTTCTCACACATTACAACACAAACTGAGCAATAATAGTTGCTAGCGACTCTAGTTCATATGCATTAGGCGCATACATAATTCATGAACTGCAGGATGGAACACATCAACCCATCATACACACACCAAGGACACTGATTCCGGCGGAGAAGCAGTACTCCCAAATTGAGCAGGGAGCGTTATGAATATATTTTTGCTGTAACTAAGTTCCACCGCTATATACACGGTAGATTGTTCGCATTAGTTACGCGGATGGATTGTCTAGACTGGTGTCAAGACAGAGAGAGAGCAACTAGAAACCACCGTGACCGATTCCCTGAAACCGTAAAATGATATAAACGCTATAGTGTGCAACGAATTAAGTGAGCTTCCGGTGACTCCACATGAAATTATTAAAGAAGCCTCTAATGATGTATTCGTTATCAGTACAGCTTTAATGGCTTATAAGGGCCTCCAGTTTGTAGACAGCTTTGCATTGTGCGACAATGTATAGCGAGACAGTCGTAATTCCAAAAAAGTCTCAAAAGAGAATCCTGAGGAATAAGAAAAACAGAACGAAGACTTTTTTATGCGGAGTTTTGTGCGCTGGCGTAGAATAGAGCAGGTCATTGAGAACGTCGGAAATACTTGTAGGGGCTGTGCCTAGGCTAAGGCAGCTCATTACGAACGCAGTACGTGCTTAAAGACATACCGACCTTGGTCAAAGATACATATGAATTTTGCGAGCCCATTGCAGAAATGTTCCTAATTGTAGTCGATGGGGTTTCCAAGTAGCTCGAAGTGATACGATGGAACAATAACTCACCACTGAGGTAACAATCCCCCTTTTGCACGAATTGTTCGCCTGTTTAGGGTTAGTCGATTGTTTTGACATTTACAAGGCAACGCAGTGTACGTCCTCCGACTTTAAATAATTTAGTTTCATTTTTTCAGATCAAACACATTACGACTCCCGTGTAAAATCCTAGATCAAACGGCAAGATTGAACGCTTTGTGGGCACTCTAAAAAGAGCCCTAAGAAAAGCTCGCGGCACTTTCACGGAAAGGACCCTGCAGCAGTTTTTAAAAGTGTACAAGATCACGCCAAACGTTAACATACTATCCTCATTATCCTTTGCAGAGATGATGTTTGCGCGAAAAGTGAGATCCATTTTTGACAAATTACTGCCTAAACAGACCAAACAAGGTCGGACCTCTATTGCACCTAAAAATCGATACATTTCAGGTGACAGAGTATATTTTAAGATGTTCAAAAATAATACGACTCTCTGCGAACCTGGTATGATAGAAAAGATAATTGGAAATAAGATTTACATAATTTAACGACATCAATTATCCCATATAAGATCCGTGAATAAAATTAGGCAACAACTGTCGGATAAAACTGATAGCTCTTATCAGGTAGAAAAGGTTATAGGCATCATATTGTACACCTTTTTTATACCAATGCCCCTAGCAGGCCCAGTAAAAGCGGCACACCAAAATGAAACGGAAATCTCCGTATCTTATCGAAATCATAAAAGGGAACGATATAACCACTTATGATGAGGTAAAGCTTGGCAGGGCGTGTTACGGTGCTTCACTTATAACGAACATTTTGAACTCGTCTATTCTAAATAGGTGCGGAAAGGATAGGCTTTAAAGCGTTCGAGTTCAACCCCAGTGTACACTTGTAGTGCGTACTTATGTACTACTTCGCTTGTTTCGCTGGTTTATATACGTTTTTCCAATATAGTTGTTTTACGTAAACTCCGTGTCTGTGTCATCAGTTTTGCCCCTAAACAGCGCCATAAACGTTCTAAACCCTCTAGATAGCTGTGTTGTGTATTTTATGTTTAAATCTGTCGGCGAAAAATATTTCCACAAAAATAAAGAACGTGGATAAAAATGTAAGCTAGTATGTTGTTTGCATCTGTCCGTTGAAACGACTATTGATCAGCGCTGTATTTAGATGTAGTATGACTGGAGGGCAATTCTTGATTTGCATAGCTTACTAAAGCTCTGACATACGAAGGCTGTTGTATAATGTGACACTTCAGATGGTTTGTCTGCCTGTAGGTCGCTCTTTTCCTGGTTATTTTCCCAACGTTTTCGTCGTGTAGGGTGTTCTCACTGATGATAATTCCCTGGCGTATATTTTTCCTTGCATACATCCTTGAAGCGGAGATAGAGACGACACCTTTGGTTTGAGCCTCATACAGTTTGAAGATATTAAGAGCTCACACGTACAAACGTTAAATGATGACACTGTTCCCCATATGACACAGTAAAATAAAAATAATAAATCATGTTTGAAATATAATTGTGTAATTATGAGATATTCTGTATATATTGAACTCGTAAAATAGACAGATTTTTAAAAATTAAAACTCAAAGATATCGGATATTACCTCATCGACCTACCAAACATCGGGTCGTTAGATATGATTATGGGAAATGTAAGAATTCGAAGTTCGTCGATAGTCTTGAAATTATAATTTAGAGAATATATCTCTTGACATGAAATATCTAAAAAAAGGAATAAGATTCCTCAAAAAATAACTTAAAACAGATTTACATAACAGTGTCTGGAGATATAAATGGCGACTATAGATGACGAGACAAACCCGTATGAGAAAACATCTGGATGGCAATAGAATTCCAAGTTTGACACGAGAAAGTTCGATCAGTAATAGAGGAGAAGCGAGTTCTGATTTGTTTCATAAGCTGACCGAGATCTGGGAATAAACAGCTGATGATATAAAAGTAATTGTTGACAGTGGATGCTAGAGAAATTCTAATAGAAGTTTAAATCTTAAGTATTTTACTGGGATCAGATGGGAAACAATAGCATCTGTTCACACAAAAATGATTACATATCTTAGATGAGAAGCTAACAATAGCAAATATTATATGGTTGGTTGATGCCAATATGAGGCCACACTTGTATAAGTTTCAAATCAAGTTTATTTATCTGATTATGTGAGAAAGTTGCAAAAAAACAAGAATTAACAAAATCCGTGTTGGTTTTGCTTGAGATTTGGTTGTGAGTGATTTCTACATACACTTATGATGTCTGTATTTTAATCCTGGAACATACATCACTCCTGACCAATACCCTAACCCAAAATGTCCTCAGTGAGAACTGAGCTTTTAGGAAATGTGACTGGGATTTTGTATCTGTCACTCACAGTATGCCAGACGAATTTTGTCACACGCAACTCCCTCGTCTTTACATATACCTCAATGCATGTATGGCGTTTTATTAGCAAATTGCAAAACGGGGAGATATGGGTTATGTGGATCGTGAATAAACGATAATACGGACCACAGACCACGGACCAAAATCTGGTTGCGGCAGGTTTAACAATTTTCTGATGGGAATTTCAACGGGAGAATAAATAAATATCAACATATGTTGATATTTATGATGTGATATTCATGAATGATACATGAAAACAATTTAAAAAAAGAAATACTTCAGATAATAATTAATAAAATGGAACTATAAAAGGAAATCCAGGGGCATTGTTTTATTTATTTAGATATGATTTCGTATGCATATTGTTATGGACAAAGAATAATGCATCATTTTATAAGTGTTATGTGAGAATAATGGGATCGTAAGTTTTATTTGTAATATATTCACAACATTACACGCATACATTTACTCGGGTAATTACATTGTAATTCAACACCTTTTCATTGCGGATCTATACTTGTAGTTGCAATTGGTTCACATTTTTATATATGTACATACATCTTGTTATGTAGCTCGCTTTCTTCACTCTGAGATTTTTCTGATAATGCAACTTTTTTTATAATGCAATATTTCCTACACCTTAAAGCATGTTTGCTTTGTTGTTTTTTTTCTAAAGACCCAATATTTATTCTAATTATTAACGAAGTACTGAACTATAGTTTACTTCCCATATGACATATATTCAGAAACGAATCACCGCTTATCAAGGCATAAAGGTGGGCGGGGGAATAACATCGAATAGAGGTGTTACCATGTCACTGGTCAGAATTGATTATTTAAGATGACGACTCAAGAAAAACTAGCTGACATTGGACTTGAACACGAAAATGTTTTAGTCAGCGGGAACTTTTGCACTGTATTCCAGGTATAGCTAGGGGGAAATTATATTCTAGATAGTGACATAGCTAGACGAGTCTTTGTTGTAAATGTTTAAATAGGGGTAACATGAATGGATCCTCAGACGAATAACAGCGATGAAAATAACGATATATAAATGCTAGTTTTGAACTCTGTCAAGGTAGGTAAGGGTGGTCTCAGCAACACGCCCGTATGTGGGGGCATTACTCCACCTGGAAACGTACTTAGCTTTTATATATGTTGAGAATTCCGTCAGAAGTTACATAGCTTAGTTAGCGGTAGTATGATGAAACATTTTCCCAACAACCTTGGACACGGAATTGATGTAACTGTTCTGTTTCAGGTCTGAAGAGATAGTCAGTAGCAGAAGTTTATCAATGCAAGGGATTTTCCAAAACGATAGCCAGTCATTTCAATAGGGGCAAAGTGAGGATCAGAGCATTCGGCGACACCAAAGAAGCTTTTTTGACGTATTATGAGAACGCCGACATATTTGTCCCCTATTGCACAAGGAGTTTAATGTAGGAAGAGAGAGCATCAGAAATATATGGGTCCTTAATGCTATTTGAAGTGTTGTCATAAATTTGTGTGGTGTATGAATTAATGTCGACGTATGCTATTAGAATGTTATTTGGGACATACTTGATGGAAACCAGTAATACGGCTGGGCCCAGAACATATCATTGAGGCACGCTAGCATTTATAATATAAGCTTCAGACGTCTACCCATCGACGATAACTTTTATAAATGTATCAGGTTAAATGGATGTGATGGCTAAATAGATGTTTACACATATTCTATGGCTATAAACGTTGTGAAGAAGACCTACACGCAACACTCTATGAAAGGCCTATTACTGACGTCATTTCCAAAGTGTTGTGAAACATTAATATTTCACCAGCGATTGAACAGTTTTGTATGAATTGCAGTAGGTTCCGGTTTCAGATATTTAAGCACTATGATTGGAATGTTGTCAGGAACAGTTGTTTTGTTGTCATAAATGTTCTTGATGAGTTCAGCAACATCTTGGACGGATATATGGAGTGTGTTTTGAGTGGTTTCAGTGTTAGGGGATTAATACCGGGTGTAAGCGGCCCTTATCGAAACGGGTAAAGTGCAATACAAATTTACCAGAAAAAGGTTTGGCTGTGTCTGATGTTAATGCAATCATCTCAGGTCTATTGATTATCGGTGTGATAGGCGTAACGTATTTGTTCAGCACCCTGCTTTTTATTCGCCAAAACTAGCGGGAACCAACCATCTGATCAGCTACTTTATACTCTAGGGACTGTGCATATGACAAACTACCGTTTTAGTAAACCCTTTTGCAGATGTTGCTTGCAACCATGTAGACGACTTTAGTCTCATACCATTCATTTTGCCAAAAGCTATTAAAAGAGTGCATTTTGTTTAACGCCCTGGGGTGTAAAACTGTGGCCAATTTGATTTTTCTTCGAATTATTTTAGGGTATGAACAGGTTGAAGTGTACACCAACGATTAACCAATCAGTTAAGTAAGATGCAATACAGGGCATATTCTTATCAAACATGGAATGAAAGGGTATTCATCATATTTAAGATCGGACGCTCTTCCATTCAGCCTACACTATCGATAGGCTGTAAAATAGAAGAGGAAACCAGAAGTATTAATGCACTTTGTTTTGATCTGAATTTAGACAACTGAGTGATCGGAAAATCCTAGCGACGACAGAACAGTAGTGAACACAGTTCAGGGCAAGTTGGCAGAAAAAAATCAATAAGACTGGCAAATTTTGCGTCAGCATCGAGTACGCGTGTTTGGTGGCAAGCTCCATGTATTTATAAACTTTCTATCTTTTTCAGCTTTTATCTTTGATAAGCTGGGACGATGTAACCGATAATTTACAGGATTGCTTTCATCCTTCTTGTTCTTATTATTAGTGTGTTTTCCTTTTCGAATACTATTATGTACGGTCAAGTAAAACGAAATCGTACTTCAATGAGTTTGAGTGACAAAACCTCTGCCCTGATTACGCGTACTCAACCTCGTTCCCTAACGATCAATTTAGGTTATTTCGTCAGCTGGTGTCCATTACGTACTCTCTTTTGATAATCAGTTACGTTTTTTTATTTGATAACAGTAACAGAAACTCTTTTTAGTACTTTCAGTCATTTTGACTATTGCTATTCCTGCTGAATTTATTCAGACTCTCAGCCACTCCAACGTGCATTACTTTCATAGCAAATGTTGCCTGTGACACAATTATTTTGATGTTAGGTCTTTTAGGCGACGGTGGGTTCGTTGTCAGAGTGTCGGGTGTTCATTTCCTCTTCTTCTTTATTTTTGTCCTCCTCTTCTAAGCATGGTAGTAATTATAATTATTTTAATTATCTCACAACTCACAGACACTTTATTATCAGCGATTGCTTCATGACAATGACAAGTCTCACCATTTTAATAGCACGCTCAATCTCTTTCGATAATTATTTAAACACATTATTTTTATGGCAACAGCTGTTTACCTCAAATGTATCTCTAGCAACTACCGTTGATCGTTTTTAGAGTGAACGGTAATACGCCTATCTGTGTTTGGAATGAACTGCGAACCTTTCAGTGCATATCTGATTGGTGCTCTATCTTCTTTTTCTTTCAAACATTTTTCACCCATCACGAATATCTTGCGTGGTTACAGCATATGTTGATGCTACTACATGTGTTTTTGTGCGTGTGTGTATTTTATTCTAGGGGCGGACATGATTTTTTACAATGTCAGTGTTCTAGGGTGTGTCAAATTATTAAGTTCTAATTACTATTAATATTAATATTGTTAGTATTACTTGTTGCGAAATTTAACATTCACCTCTTACTGGCTAACCAAGTTTATTCCAATCGTTAGCTTTAAGAGAGAACTATATATATAATATATATATATATATATATATATATATATATATATATATATATACCTTCATGCTTCATATTTCCACTGCGCCCAATACATTTTTCGTATTAGCGTAGCTTTACTCTTAGTGTCAATGTGCATACTAAAACTGACGACGTTAATTTTAACTTTTCTTTTGTTAAATACTTTACAAAATTTCATTTAGGCTTTTCAATGTAAAGACTTCGATAGTAGCTTCGTTCCTTTCAACTCCTTCACCCTTTTTATTTTGAATTTGCATTCTGCTTAAAATGTCATTTTTTTAAGCAATGTGTACCATTCTACCAAATGCTGGTCATTTGTGCTTTGCATATAATTTGCATTTCATGGTCACGACTACAATACAACCATTTCTATGATAACTTCAAACATGTATTGATTTGTTTCGTGGTATTGACTATTATAATGGGTGTATGGATGTACTCATTCTTGTAAACGATCAAGGATTGCAATTTAAGACATGTTTCGTATTTGTAGTCGTTCAATCATGTTTTATCAGTGTGAAATATTACAAATGCGTTCAACAAATCTTAATTGCATTTAATCCCATTCAAGTGTCTGTTATTATTGCCCAAGTATTTTTTTAATTTGTAAGATATACTCGCATTTCGTTGACGGTGTAGATATTTTATGATCAGTCCGTCGCTTTCTTGATTCATTAATATGAACCTTCATTCTGTCACATCTAAACATTCATTGCGTCTTCTATGCCTTTGTATTATCGGACGGTATGTGTTGGGAATAGCAATTGTATATACTTTAATTATGGAATCAGATCAAGCTGTAGCAATGAATAAATCCGTTATTACATTTGTTCACGTTTCCACGTTGTCTTTTCACATTTTAGTTTTAGCAATAGCAGCCAAAACATGATATATCAACAACATTGGCATCCTTAAGAGACGATTAAAATCTAATGGTGACGCCGTTAGAGTGAAATGTAAGATTTACTTTGAAAGTGACGAGCAAAGTTTCTTCTAATATTGTCCTCAGAGATAGAACTATGCATACGCACTTTCCTACTCGTATGCCACAAATGGATAATAAATAGCCAGTGACTTTACTGCATTATTATCATTATTATTGTTGTTATTATTATCATCATTATTATTATTATTATTATTATTATTATTATTATTATTAGTAGTAGTAGTAGTAGTAGTAGTAGTAGTAGTATCATCATCATCGACATCATCATCATCTTAATAATAGCCCACCCTCGAATAATTACTAGTTATCGTTTACTGGATAAAACAACTATGTTTGAGTTATATTTGCTTCTAAAGATTTCTAGTTTCCTCCGCTTTTTTTCATCACTATGGAAACTCACTTTACGTGCACATAACAGCCGTTTGCTATTTGATTTTCCTCGGTGACTGGCTTCGTTTTCCTCGGTTTTCAGTGATAATTAGTCGACACAAAAGGTCTGACTGATGCTCTCGTTTGTCTGTCTTCTATCGTCATTGTTTTTTTCATAACCATTTTCCGTGGTGTCTGCTTCTTTATGGGACTACGAACATTATGTAACATTATTAAGTTTCCTTTTTCGTTGCATTACATTCATGTGATTTTCTTTCGATAATTCTAGGTGTTTTTTTAATGATACGTTATTTTATTCCTACTTACGTCGCATGGTCATGTCAGTGGGGTTCTGTACTCGATATTTTTTTCTCAATATCTCCTCTCTGTTTTACATCAGTGCCGTACGTTTCCTGATACCAATATCTTACTATTTTTTGTTTGCTAATATACGCATATATATATATGTATATATATATATATATATATATATATATATATATATACATATATATATATACATATATATACATATATACATATATATATACATACATATATATATACATATATACACATATATGTATACATATATACACATATATATATACATATATACATATATATACACATATATATATACATATATATACATATATACATATATATATATATATATATATATATATATATACAAATATATATATATATATATATATATATATCAGCTTGCCGAGTATTCCACTGGGCACAGAGATTTAGTAAAGACATCTAAATCTGCACTTTTGGATGTAACCGCGGTACATTGCTGAAATATGTAATATACATTACTTAAATGAATTATATATACTAGCAAATATATGCTCCCTCCGGTCGCATATTTTTGCTAGGCTGCCGCATCATAAATGAAGGCTCACGCGTAAGCCAATGGAGCCCCAGTCATATTTCTGTGGTGGTTAGACATTGATCTGTGTTTATGACCAAGAATATTTTTAGTTGAAAATAAAGAAATAAAAAATTCGACCCTACCCCGATTTTTGTTGTACGCTCGCCCATAAATAGAAAGACCTGTAGTTTAAAAAGAAAGACATTTTTTTTTGTACCCCCTCAATTTTTTTTATATTACCAATCATTGAAATATTTTTTAGTTAAGAAATATACACATATATATATATATATATATATATATATATATATATATTTATATGTATATGTGTGTGGGGGGTGCAATAAATGAATTATAACATCCATATCATATTTTATACATCCAATACTTTTTTGTTTTCATTTAAACTAATGTAAGGTCTCAACTAACTATTAATATATATCCTCGTTTATAAAGTTAGGTAAGTTTTTAATGTTCATATAGTTGTATTAATATGATTCCTCTTAAAAAATAACTGATCATTATAGATTTTGTAACATTTTGCAATGCGTATAAGTGACCAAATATTGACTATATTTATATTATTTTAGTTTTGTACAACAGTGCAACAGTGCTACATGAAAGGTGTAAACCTTTTGTCACATTCAGATACTTCTGTGTTTTTGTATAATTAAACAAAAAACTGTTACACAGCAATTTAAAAATAATCTTTAAATTTGATTGCATTTTAGAATATTTTAAACCTTTTTTAGGGGGAATAGTATTAGGACAACCTACGATTTGAACATTCAAATATAGCGTATACACATATGCCTATACATATACATACATACATATATATATATACATGTATATATACGTATATATATACATATATATACATATATATATATATATATATATACACATATACATATATATACATATATACATATGTATATATATATATACATATATATATATATATATATATATATATATGTCTGTAAAATTAATGAAAGAGAAACTCAACTTGATTATTAAGGCATATTAAGAAATAAGAGCGTAATAAATGTAATCAATCTAATTAGCGTATTAATAAGCATAATAATTAGCGTATAATAAGCGTAATAATTTTTATTCGTATAATAAGCGTAGTAAAACGTATAATAAGCGCCATTAATAAAATAAGCGCCGTAATTGAATGACATATACTTAATATTATTAATAAAATAATTAATAAAATTAAGTAATAAAAATGACGCCATTATATTTTGACGTCAAAATACTGACGCTATTAATAACATAAGCGCCGTTTCAAAACGTATAATAAGCGTAATAATAACATATAATAAGCGTAATAATAACATATAATAAGCGTAATAAATGTTTAATAAATAAACATCATAAGCGTAATAAATCTTCATAAATGCATTACATAAACGCAGGATAACAACGGTAGGGTCGGTTTCAAACCCAAACAACGGGAGCCTTCATAAGCTGAAGATAAGTCTGCCTAGTTAACACCTTCTTTGGACTTCTTTGTTCGGATTTGAAACCGACAGTATCGATGTGGTTTTGATCTCCAGCAATATATATATATATATATATATATATATATATATATATATATATATGATTGATATTCTACTGAAACGTTGTTACTTGTTGACCACAGCTTTTAAGAGTAACTTTAGAAAAAAGTTCCTTGACATAAGATTGTAAAAATAATGATTTAATATCATGCACATGTTTTTAGTGTTCTATTTAATAATTACATGTAATATGTATATATCTGTATATGTGTAGATGTACATACATATATCTGTATTTATCCACATTTTTAACAGCTATGAAATTCCATGTGATTAACTATTCATGTAGAGCATATTTTACCAAGCTCAGTATCAGATAAGATTTACAGTTTGTGTTATTCCAAAAACAAGCAAACGTTAAATGTATTCTTGTCAGTGTGTATTCGTGTGTCTAGGAATATATTTATGTGTGTGTACACCTTATAACGTCTATGTGTAGGCTTGCATATGCGCATCTATATGTATGTATACTAGCATGTGTGCACCGATAGATAGCTTTTAATACATTACCATACTTAAAAAAAAAGTGTGTAAGTACTTTCACGTTGTAACCTTTCTTTTTCATTTCATATAAGTCTTCGTAACTACATATTGACCAAATACATATTGAAAATACGTTAAACAACTAGCGCTATGAAACCTTATATCTGGCATTTCGTAGGGTATTTTTTTATTCAACACAATAATTTACCGAAAGAGTAGAGAGGATAGATGATGGATAATTGATATATATATAAGTAAACATCATACAATTAAGTAAAAAACAAAACCAAATTGAAGTAGGAAAGATGTAATAGTAATGCATTCATATACTGGGAGCACGTAAACTGGTTAATGTTATATATATGTATACGATGTGAATATATATGGGTGTATAATAATCTGATATATATATATGTATATGTGTGTGTGTGTGTGTGTACCTGTTTGTAAAGTTGAATCGGAAAAATAATTTTCAAAACAATGTTTCAATGTCTTATTTAT
>OY744523.1:161541754-161549254 GCA_963556195.1 Sepiola atlantica
TATTATATGATTTTATTGCTGGCTACCATATCGCAGAATTGTTCTTGAGTACAGTGTTTTTATAGTACTATTATTATTATTGTTATTATTATTATTATTATTATTATTATTATTATTATTATTATTATTATTATTATGATTATTATTATTATTATTATTATTATGAATTTGATTTGATATGCAAATAACTAGATCACACTGTAGTCTAAAGGTTAATGTATTATTATTATTATTTGATATACAAATTACATATCACACTGTAGTGCTCAAGTTAACGTATTATTTTTATTATTATTATTACTATTATTTATTTATGTAAATATAAGTGTAATTGAAGCTGAATTATTGTTACATTTGATTATTGGGGAGGTGGTCATTTGGTCAGTACCACTGGAGAGCAATATATTTAAAAACTGTCCTGTTCTTACATCTCCGAAACATAGTAAATAGCTGATGATCTCCGTTTCCTATTTCATGTCAAGTTAAGATCTCCGGTGTTTGTATCACTGTTAGATACTTAATTTCTCTCTTTTATTTGTGAATTTTATAGCGGAAAGTCAGCTTATAAAAGGTCTTAGTCTGCAATATTCTATATTAAGTTAGTATCCTGTGAATTTAAACTGCATTTCCTTTGTTTGTTTTTACTGACTAAAACATTCTTTAGACTATATATATATATATATATATATATATATATATATATATATATATATATACTCATAGCTAGTCGAAGACAATATATAAAAAACAAAAACAAAAACAAACAAAAGAGAGGAGATTTATAGTAATATAAGTAATCGTCGGAAGACATTCGATTAAAAAAACGTTTAAAAAGAATTACAAAATCAACTAAAATAAACTAACTTAATCCCAAGGTACCTTTCAACCGACCCATTTTCAAGGGAAGCGTCGGCGAATATCGCTTAAAACGGGGGAAATCGTAACGTGGGGAGAAACAAACACAAACAAATCGGGGAGATCGAATATCGTCATTATAAACCGAAAGGAATATATAGACATTATAGGTGAAGTATTTTTCATTTTTTCCCATTTTAGAAGTCTCTAAATAAGTCTAATTTGTGAGACGACTCTTTTTGCCTACTGAGCGATACCTTTCGTATTGTTGCACTCACTGCTTCCAACACCTTCATACAGTGTTTGGAACGGGCCTTGTGTACAATGCGAAAACATCCATCGGAGTACGCCTAACCGTACTTTTTATTGTCATACAAGTGCTGTCCAATGGATAACTCGTGGACTTGTGAGCGCCCGGATGTGATCTGTAAACGCCCGGATGTTCTTTGTAAGGACCCGGATGCATCCGTCGATATATACTTCTTTACAACACGTGATCTGCGAAAACATGCAGGAATATGCTGAGCCACTCTGACTTCCAAGCGCTTAAGAGTACAACCAACATAGTCAGCTTCACCCTGACATTTGAATGCATATATTATTAAACTTGTCTGTTGTGTTGGAAGTGCATCTTTCTGAAAGGCTGAGAAGGCAGTTCTGGGTCCAAACACAACACGGGACTGTACTGCATGAAAACGACGAGATACAACCGATGAAATGTTATCCGAAACACCTTTACTGATAGAACGAATAAAACGAAGTTTTAAATCAACTGGACATTTGGGTGGGTTAACGAAAATGTTGGTATTAAATTACTCAAATTTTCGATCAATACATTTGAAAATTAGGCCCTCAGGGAAACCATTGTTAGTAAGAATGTCAGTTATCGTTCTACGTTCAGTCGCAAGTTTTCTAGCAGTGCAAATCATCTGTGCGCGGTGAACAAGTGTTTTGAGCAAACTGATTTTTCTACTCATGGTGACAAAAGAATACCAACGGATATGCAGGCCCGTAAACATCGGTGTCCTTGTTATAGTTGTAGTGAATTTGTTCCCCATCCTTTCCACTAAAACGTCCACAAATAGTAAAGAGTCATTCTGCTCCTCTTCCATGGTGAACTGTAGTGATGGGTGGAACGTATTCAATTTCAGGAAAAACACACGTGCCTCGTTACGGGACTCAAATATTTAACAAAAGTATCGTCCATGTAACGCCAATAACAAAAGGGTCTTGCAACCCTAGAAAACAGCAAGGATTCCTGAAAACCTAGGAAAATATTCGCTATGATAGCATCAAAAAGACTACTCATCGGCACCCCATCAATCTGCTGATACATAATACTGTTAAAACTGAAACTGACCGACTTAGTGATCATCCCCATGAGTTCCAATAAAAGTGCCTTTCTGGAATTGCAGGGGGGGGGGGGGGTGAATGTGCTACGATAAAGCATGCCAGCACATATTTCAATGGTTTCATTCAGGGGTTCATTAGTTAATAGGCTGGTAACGTAAACTGAGCATACAAACTTTGTGTGCGACTCACATTCCCAATCGCGAATAAATGAAGCGAAACGGAAGGAAGCAGCAATGCAATTAATTGAACACGTCTGTAAGACAGGATCAAGGATATCTGCAAGTCATTTGGCCAGCTTATGCTGAGAAGAAGCAATCATAGACAGAATAGGTATCAATAGAACTCCCTCATTATGAATCGTAGGTAGCCCGTACATTCTGGGGCGTTGAGAACCCACAGGACGGATCCTGTCATAGGTATCTTTATAAATGAATGTGTTTTTATATAACTGAAGAAGAAGTGTTTGGAGCTTTACTTCAGTATTTAAGGTATTGTCAATTGACACATCACCAAGCTTTTTGATTATGGTATATCACTTAAACTTTCTCGACATTTTATCAGCGTAAACACTGCTATTAATAATGACTACATCCGGTTTGGTAATGTGGATCTCTTTATTTGCCTTCACACGTTTGGCCGCCTTGTAGTGGATCTTACTCCAGGCAAACTCTCGGGAATTGATAGCAGAGTTAACGAACTTATGTGCTAGTTCAGATAATCTTGCCTTCATATAAAGAAGATCATCGTTGGACCTCGGCTCATGATGATTTAGTCGAGACTGTAATATTTCAAATTCGGCAAATATACTTTCTTTATAAATCATAAGAGGGGGAATACCCACATCCAACCCTCTTGCAAGTACAGCGTTCTGCGTGTGAGAGAGAGTGGCGTCGGAGAAGTTTAACACATGTTGATCAACATCAATCCCTGTACCATGCCTCGCTCGAATAAGCGCGTCAAGGTAAAGCTGGTTGTTGGATCGGACTTTGTTGCTGCGCAAATTGTCACCAGCCGATAGATATTTTGAAAATCTTAATCTATCAAAAAAAGAAAGACTGGTCCACGCAGCAGCCCATAAACGGTTGTATTTGACAACAATAAACTCAAGGATACGAGCGAAATTATTACATTCGTCCTTAATGAAAGCCCGTTCCAAGTTGAGAGTAATCTTGGCTTTTATTTTGGCAATGCGCCTAGAAATAATGCCATGAGCAACACAATTCTACAAACTAGACTTAAGAAACTCCATTCTAGCTCTAAACGATGTAATCTTGCCCTTGATTCGGACAAGAAGAGTTGGTCTTAAAAAAGTGGACTTAGTTAGAGACTTCTAAAAAGGGGAAAAAAGAAAACATAATTTGCCTATTATGTCCATATATTCCTTTTTAGTTTATAATGGCGATATTCAATCTCCCTGTTTTGGGTGGCGTTTTCCCCCACGTTACTTTTACCCCCTTTTTTAAGCGATATTCGCCAACTTTTCCCTTGAAAATGGATCGGTTGAAAGGTACGTTGGGTTTTAGTCTGTTAATTTAAGTCGATATTTTTATTCTATTTTAAAGTTTTTAATCGAATGTCTTCCGACGATTAAATATACTACTATAAATGTCCTCTGATTTTTTCTTTTTGTTTTTATATATATTGTCCTCGACTCGTTATAACTCCTTTAATCCCATTTAAAACCTATATATATATATATATATATAAAGATAGATCAAAGAAGAGGGATAAACATGTACAAATGACAAACTTATATCAACTTCGATTGTCGAATGCAAGGTATACTCACTAAAAATATGTTTTTATTCTTTCCTTAAGCCAATACTTTTCAAAGATTAACATCTTATCATCAGAGGAATTACATAAGTCGATAAGGGGGCAATGGAAAAGCCAAAATTCAAAATTTGAAAAGATTTACAAATGTAAAAGAAGGGTTTTTCTGAAGGCAGCATAAACTAAGTTCAAGAATTAAGTACATCCAATAGATAGATGTTTAGTTCAGTGGTAGGGAAGGTGGACTTATTGGGATAATATTGAGAATTCGGGCTATTTTAAAAATACGTCCGTGGACCGAGAGTGGAATTGAAGTTGAACTATGCACATTAAACGTTGGCAGTGAGATATTTAAGTAATTCTAAGAAAAACGAAATCCTTTAGTTGTAAATAAGGTCAAATAAGGAAGAGAATTGAAAAGGGATAAATGAAAGAGGGTGATGTAGTTAGTTCAATGAGCTATGGCTGATGCTCGGAAGGAAGATGGGGAGGGATTGTTTTGATATTGTCTATTGATGGCAAACACTAAAGCCGGTGCGAGTCGGGGTCGGGATATATCAGCTAGACACCGCAGTGAAATTCAGGTAATTTAGTGAATATAATATTTCTGAAAAAGGGGGGGGGCATGATTAACACGCATTTTGAACGAACTTATACATTATTTTGAAAGATTAAAATGTTTTCAGTATAGGAATTAGGGTTCACGTGAATGGAAATCTGGGATTTACGTGTTAAATATGTGATAAATCGGATATAAACTACTGTTTCAGGGTTAGATGTAAAAAGATTTTAAAGAATTCCATGTTGGTTAAATATTAAGTGTATGACTAAATAAGAACACTTAATGTATAACTGAAATTAGGATTGTGAGCAATGTTAGTCTGCTTGCAACAATTGATTTCTAGTGCAAGTATTATTGGGTAGGGTTAGGTTGAATTTTGTAAACTGAGGTGAAGCATTTGTGCGTTGAAATTGTGAATAGGTTTTAAGGGGTAGCAATTAAACAATTTAAGAAGTAATCACAGTACGTAGTTTGAAGTTGAGAGAAATGGAATCTATGAGAAAAATATTGTCGGTAGAGCGAAGCATATACAGAGTCGATGGAATTAATACAAGGGAGATACGAATACCAATGGATGAGTGTGTGCGAAGGTTGGCAAATAAGTAGAAAAAATAAAGAAAAGTGAAATAGGAATTGCACTGTTAAATAGGAATTATAATGTTGAAGTAAAAGCGGTTAAAGATTCGTGGAGTGGAGGAGAATAATATAAGTTCTCAATTTACATGAAGTGCTATGGGTTAATATATTTATTAGGTGTACAGGGGAGGATGCGTTTTGTCATTGGGTTGGTGTTTGAAAGGTTGGAAAAGTCAAGAATTAAAAATTTAAAAAAATACAAATTAATGAATTAAAAAATTAGTCTATTATTACTAAAGGGGTTGTTAGCTGGGAGGTGGTGTCAGTAGGAGTAATGAAATCTATGTATTTAAATTCTAGCTTGTGCCTGTATTTTAAGATGAGTTCATTTTTGGACTGTTAGCTGCTGTAGCTATCATAAAGGTTTCTAATGTAGATAGTTGGCAGAAAGCGGAGCCTGGAGTGTATGAATCACACCTATTTTATATTGCCCAATCTGGAGAGTAAGGAGTGTTTTTACTGTCAAGGATTTTTATTGGATTGGATAGATACATGCTAGTGACATTGTTATTATTGTGTTTGAAATAGTAGATATGGTTTGAGATTCGGGTATTGATGGCGAATGCACTTGCCCCAATATAAGTGTGTATTTTGTATAGGGTTGTTATCATAGTATGTGTGTTATTTATAGTATCGGGAATGTTGTGGGCTTGTATGTTCAAGTTCTTGGCCAAAGTTAAGTTAGAATTGTTAAATAAAGAAGATGAGATAATTTGAGTAGTGAGATCAAGATTATGTTTAGTTAGTGTTTGTTTTCATAATGGTGTTTTGGGGGAATTGCTTTACAGTTCAAGCGTAGATAACGTTATTTTGTATGCAATTGCCAGTTAATGGGCATTCTCTAGATTTCTGGCAGTTGCAAGTATTAGTAGGGTGTATAGTGGGTGCTGCTGGCAGATTATTACATGTGGTTTGTGCTATATTGGGCATTGTGGAGTAGGACATTTTAATAGAGTTTTTATTTAAAATAGTGCTGTATTCATGCAGGTGTTTGAATGAACTATCTAGAATTTTGAAGAAATATGTTATATATATATATATATATATATATATATATATATATACATATATACATATATATATATATATATATATATATATATATATATATAGTTTTATTAAGTTCTACGCTTTGTTCCTAAGTATTTCTATAATTACACGTTGATCTTGAATAATGTAACATAATTATAGCAGCGCGGAGAATATCAATATACAATCTTCTCTTTACTTCAGAAAAAAGTGTGTCGTTAGTCTCTCATGATAAAGGTCTAAATAGTATCTTCGAGATCGGTGCATGCATGTTCATGGGTAGCTATGTCGGTTGGTTCGTGTGTTAAGATGACGTATGAAACAATATGGTAATCACGAAAGATGCAGTTTAAAAACACACAATTTGCTAATTCCTGAGTTGCTTGGATCGTGCCCAGATATTTACATAATCCTTTAATAAAACAAGATGAGACTCATCTAATTCATCTTCGTTTTTTTTACTGCCTGTATCACGTACTAAGTTCACGCATGTGTGTAAGTTAATCGGCAGTGACCCTACCTGTTTTGTAGCAGCATCGACACTAGCTTTCGTAGAAGCTGACTAAAGTGCCAAGGATCTTCCAGTTAGAAAACGTTTACATAAACTTGTCAAGAGAATCCTCTATTAGTATATCGATTTGTTCTTTTCATTCCTCTTGATGCTTAAATTCCTTTAATCATAATACAATCGTTTGATTGAAATTTTTTTAAACAAATATTAAAATGCTTCTATTTTACGATGTAATTTAATATTTATTTATCAATACTATTATCACTCAGGTTGCGTACTGACTTAATTGATATCATTTCTTATGAAAGCATCGGACATGTAGTTTTCCAACACGTACATATAAAATTTGTTTATCAATTAACATCGTTTTCAAATTATCTTTTTTATTGTAATCAGCTATGCTATAAATATCTAGTTATGTTCAAGTAAGTACATGACATTAACTGTAATATGTTTTATATTTTAGTATTCATCGGACAACAGGTAAAGAAATAATCATTAAATTAAGTAGATTAAAACATTATGCTATTTATTGAATTTAATAATATAATTATACTATGATGCAGTTAGCATCGGATATTGAAGTATTGAAGTGCGGGATACCCTGTGTGAAATAAGCAATCCTACTTGTAGATGAGTTTCTAGGAAATATAAAATACAAAAGCGGTCATCAGGGGCACGTGTACCAGCGTAGGCGGTTTAATTGTAACATCGTTAGGTGCGCAGCTTTTCTTTGGGGATTCGTCGGTGTCATTCAACATAGTGTGCCTGTTTTTCGAAA
>OY744523.1:161554254-161591754 GCA_963556195.1 Sepiola atlantica
CATTTTTATAATTGACCTCAGTTATTCATTTCATAGAAAGTGGTACCCGAGTAGAAAACCCAATTAGATTCATAAAGTAATAGCATGGTGTTTTAAACGTATGCTCATGCATGATGGATTAAGCAAATACTCGAAAGGAATAAGTAAATGACTCAATAAAACTTAGTTTAAAGTTAATACATGCTTATCAGTCTAGTAACAAGCTGAATGCGATCACACGCACCCTTATAACAGCTAACGTATTACACAAAACGAATTTTATGAAAATATAACTCGGCCACTTTTTCTATGGTTATACACTGATTTCACGCTTCGCTAAAAATCCGCTGCCCTTTTTGTCGAATTATTTGTTTTTTGGTCATAAAATATACATCAATGTCCGACACCACTTCTTCATTAGAACCACCTCTCTTTCTCAAATCATACTTTTGGAGGTCCGCAGACATCCAGTAGTCACCGCGTGGTGGATATGAGACTAGGATGGATGTGTAATTTATTTGAAGTGCAATTCACGTTTCAATTGTGACACGGTCTATTGTCTTGTGAATATAACACGTTTTACTTCATGTATTACCGCTTATTCGCGATTTCTTACGCCAAACGCGCTAATAATAGTAATTGATGGTTCTCTTTTTCTTTATTTAATAGAGGTTCAATATACGTTGCGAATCTCAAAGCAGGCTAACACAAATTATTAGGTATTATGTATGCGCTTTTTCGTTGTTCGGACGGCTTTTATCTCATGTTATCCACAGTGATTGAACTCCGGATTGATGTGATTGATTATTCTAAATAATTTCTGAACGATTTCCGTGTATGAGAACTATATTAATATGATAGTAGAGCATAACTTCAATCTGTACAAATGAACTAGCTGCTTTAGTCGCCCCTCGACGCAAATAAACTAGAAAAACCAGACAATCAGCTAGGCCCTATCCATTCACTGTGGAGGTCCCCAGATGCCAGAAAGACTTCTACACCAACAGCTTGTTTTCCTCGCACTGCCGGTCTCTGAAACTCCTTCCCTGCCACCTGTTTTTCCGACTGTACTGACATGCAGAGGTTTTAAACTAATATAAACAGCCATCTCGCTACATGCTTCCCAACTCAGGATGCCACCCAAAACCCACTTCCTAATTCCCAGTAGCTCATTACGTCTACAGTGGCGACCTGCTTTGTTTTTGGGTCAATATCTTTAAGAAAATACATATATTATGAAATATATATTATTTTTTGGCATTTTTGCTTTTCATCAATCGGCTCGTAAATGAAAAAAACAACATGAGATTGCACATAGCATTTACACTCTTAATATTATTAGATTGATACAAATATCAACATATATGATTTGAAAAGAGACTACAAGTGTTTAAATGTTATGTTTCTTCTTATAATACTACTTTGTTATTCGAGGTTTTAATAATATGTGTATGTCATGCATTTCAAATATGTATGCGTCTCGTGAGTATACGTCACGTAAACTTGGTTTTCGTTGAAGGAATCTGATTGCAACTCGTCGATATTTCATGTTAAATAACAGAATGCAACTTATATGTTATTTTTCGCCGCTAGACACTTCAGTATTTAGATCAGCATGATATTTGTCAGATCATAAATGAAGACTTACAACATACATTATTCTAGGGTGTTATACCATAATGTTGAATCAGGATAACTTCATATTCACACAAATTTTTCTGTTAATTTGGAACACCCACAGCACATGGTGTATTCGTTTGTCGACATAAATAAGTAATCTTCGACGTTTCAGATAACCTTACCAAATATATCAAAAGTGGGTTCTCATTTCTAAGCATCATAAACAAAGAATTGCAATGTTTATTTTAATAATTAACCCACTGACTTTCATCATTCACAACCTATCAAAACGCACACCCCAAGAATGTAATATGCGTAAAATATTACATTACATTCGTGGTCCTTGTTCCGGAAACTAATTATTTTGTGACCACCCCCAATGTCATTATCCCATGCAGTACTAATTAGTAATTAATTAACCATTCTTACTGCAACGATGTATTAAAAAAAGATTTCATTAATTTTCAAGTAATGCCTCAGTTTTTATATTTGGTAATTAGATTCCACATCATACGGGTTCGCTACTTTGGTTTATTTTCGTATTCGATGGATGTTCGTATGAGATTAAATGAATTAAGACATTGAATATTTAGAATGGTAATAGATTTAATGATGCAAACAAACTCTTCGCCGGTAATCAGTTGTTACGCACATGGATTAATATAAAAAGAAGGCCGAGACTGGCTATTTACAAACAGTGACTATTTGAAATCCTTTGGTATATATCTTTCTTGGTGTACTATATGACACAGTTGTTATTAATGTATTGACGGTTCGTTAAGGACCGAAATTGAAATAGCGCAAATCCGGTGAAAAGACTGATTAATCTGAAAGTGCAAATGTACACGCACTATACACGTCTACAATTGTTAACATGCAATGTGTGCTCAAAGTTTTACGCTGCGCCTCTGTACATGTCCGGACGTATTCATGTTTATGTCTGTTCTGTTGCGTGTGTGTCTGCCTGAACGTATCAGATTATAACAGTGCATCTCTATTCTGTGTGTGCATGCGTGATTGCAGACGGCATAGATAATTTGCCGTTTATAGAAATTGGCTTTTTGAATGCGCGTGACCACGTATTTATTTATCTATTTCTCTCTCTCTCTCTCTCTCTCTCTCTCTCTCTCTATCTCTCACTCTCTCTCTCTCTCTCACCCATATACGTAAACACAAAACATATAGATAAATGGTGTGATAGATAGCCACATTGGCATAAAGGGTTTAAGATAGTAACAGGGCGCAATAAAGTACGAAATATATAGTTATAATGAAGGCATGAATACACCCCACACTCACACACACACACACACACACACACACACACATATATATATATATATATATATATATATATATATACATAAATTCAATATTTTTTATGAAATAAATTCACAGGAGATGTGTACAAATACGAAACAATTGTATGCGGAATAATAAATAAGTGTTATGAAATGACGTGAATTTGTTATGTATACCATTGTTATTGTATATGATGAAATAAAAAGTATCGAATATAACATAGTTTTAGCCTTATATTATTTTACTTTATGTTATAAAATTTATATTTGAATTCATATAAAATCAAAATCTTAATAAAGAATACACATATATTTATGTACACACAAACACACACACACACACATATATATATATATATATATATATATATATATATGTGTGTGTGGGTGTACACATACATTTATATAGATATATATATATGTACGCATACATTTATATATATATATATATATATATGTACACGCATTTATATATATATATATGTACACCTATATTTATATATATATATGTACACCTATATTTATATATACACATATTCATATGTATATATATACACACATATATTTATATATACATATATACCCACATATACTTATATATACACACATATATTAATATATATACATACACATATTAATATATATATATACACACACATATACATATATATATACATATACACATATATAAATATATATATGTATATATATACATACACATATATATATATACACACATATATATATACATATACATATACAATCATATATATATATATATATATATATATATATATATATAAATATATATATATATATATATATATAGAGAGAGAGAGAGAGAGAGAGAGAGGGAGAGAGAGAGACTTTACATAGCTTATTAGTTATATTAGTGCTCTTTATCTTGACTAGACAGAGCAAGGGTATCACCGACGAGAGTCCAACCCCGACAGTCCGTTTACCGATATTTACTGTCTTAAATATTTTATGGTTATGAAAAATTGATATTACGAACTAGCACTTGGAAAATACATTTTAAACTGTAAAATGTAAGAGGAATTTTTTTTAAAACGAAACATTTTTTTAACTTCGGATACTCTGTTAAAAATAGCTATTTGATAAAAATTGAATACATTTAAATACATTTATCCACAATGATGGATTAAAAAAATGCGATGCAAGAATTAACGAGTCCGAATGCAAAATGTTATACACGATAAGCAACCTTAACGAAAAGTGTGGAATTTTATCAGACTTCACATAATTTTTCTAACGTAGCTTGCTTTTTTGGTTATTATTATTTACAATTAAAATACGCTTATACGGCGATTTTTAAAATTTATTTATTTATTTTATTTTATTTTGTTAACATGGTTCACCCCAAACAAGGCAGGCCACCACTGTAGACGTAATGGGCTACTGAGAAAAAAGAAAAGGGGATAAGGTTGAATGGGGTCAGCCTAAATTGGGATCTGCGCAGCGAGATGTCTGTTCACATTAGTTTTAAATGTCTGCATGTCTGTTCAGTCGGGAAAACATGGGGCAGGGAGGGAGTTCCAGAGGCCAGCAGCACGAGGAAAGAAGTTATTGTAGTAGAAGGCTCTCCGGCATCTGGGGACCTCCACAGTGAATAAATGATATTTAGTTGATTGTCGAGTTAGTCTAGTGAATTTACGTCGATGGGGCACCAGAGTAGCCAATTCATCGGAGCATAATCCATTGAAGTATATGTAAAACAAACATAAGGATGCTACATTGCGGCGATGGGACAGGGACTGGAGCTTGGTTGACAGTGAGGGACCTATTAGGTTGGCGACTCGTTTTTTGGACCTTGTAAAGGAGGGAGAGACTAGTAGATGATGCACCAGCCCAGATGTTGCAACAATACTCCATGCATGGGCGGATGGTGGCTTTGTACAGATACAGGATAATGTCAGGTGTGAGCAGTTTACTAGCACAATAGAGGGAGCCAACCTTCTTTGCGGCAGCCTTGGCAATGTCTTCAATGTATTTGTTCCAATTCATGTTACCTCTGAAGGTTTGAAATATTCGTGTTTGTAAAGTTTAATTTCTCGAAGTTAACAACTTGAATGTATTGTCTTGTGAACTGTTCAATAAGCACATGTACTATTTCATATTCTGAAACAAATATTGCTAACACGTGACTTAAATTCAAAATAACTATTCACAATTACATAGGATAATTAATAAGGTAAATCTATCACTTAAACTTTTAAAAATATTTGGGGAAAATTCAACTCTTACAACAGTAAACACAATAATAATAATAATAATATTGCAAATAGTTATCTTGGGGGTATTTCCACGACTCATTATATACATAGTCAATTCGAGTTAAATATACAAGTATTAGAAATGATTACCTCTGCTCTGATTTTAGATACCATTAGTTACCAATACGAAAATATCACATCTCGAAATCAATTAAAAATATTAGAAACAATATTTATTTAACCCCGTAAGTCACAATAAACAATAATAACTAATAAGAATATTTCGTAATGTTTAACGTAAATACACTGTATCCTGAGACGAATCTCCTTTCGTCGCCGACACACACTTATAAAAGCGGTTTTTTAAATTTTATGTTTGACAATGTCCACACGTTTAGTTTAAATGTAATTTATCTTCCCTTACTGCTTTTGTGTTGTGTTATGTTTGTCTTAAGATGATTCAACACAGAAGTGAAAGTATTCGTGATACATGTGGAACATTTATTAATATTTTTTGTTTTGAAAATTGAAAGATCATTAGGAAGTTCGACAAATATAGCAAAAGGTATAAGAAAGCAGTAACATTGTTATATGTTCAACATCGGTGTTTAAATACAAGAATGATGCCTTAATATATATATATATATATATATATATATATATATATATATATATATATATATATATATATATATATATATATATATATACATACATATGGGTGTGTGTGTGTGTATGTGTGTGTGTATTGAAACGCGTCATATAATATTATAATATTATAAAATAACAAAATAATAAATAAATGTTCAAAAACACTTTTAATAAATGTTGGTAGCTTTACTCCTTTACATATATATATATATATTTTCTCGTTGGAACTGCACTAATACTGCACTACCCTCATATATATATATATGCATTTTGAAAGGTGTAACAGTCTTAAAATAGAGCACTGTTGGAAATTGTAAAGTGTGTTGTTATTTACGATGAGCTAGCACTGTCGACAGGAAGGCCACTCCCCCTACCTCCTGAGTAAGTGTATCATAATTTTAAATTACTGTCCGTCTCGATTTCACCCGGCCGCTTGGTCCTCAGCGTCCGCCCCTTGATTCTAGCCTGCATCTACGAACTGCGTTCGAACCCATGCGAAGGCTTGCCATCGTCACTCTTACACCTTTGAGGGTAAGAGAGCCCGGAACGACGTCGTGTGTAAGTGAAATTATTATTTAATATTTTTTTAAAAATTCATAGTTAAAAGCCTATTTAAAGATGTTATAGTCTTAAAAGTAGAGCACTGTTTGAAATTTAAAAGTTTGTTATCATCTGCGATAAACTAGTTCCGCTCACGCGTTAACCACTATCGACAGCAAGGAACCTCCCCCTGCCCTCTTCCTAAGTGTAACTTAATTTCAATTAGTGTATGTGTCGATTTTCCGCGGCCGCGTGGTCCTGGGCGTTTGCCACGTAATTATAGCCTTAAACTACGAACTGCGTTAGAGCGCATGCGATTGCTTGCAACCGGTACTCCTACACTGATGATGGTAAAAGAGCCTGAAACGACGCCATCTGTAGATGACAGATGAGCACTTTAATATTTCAAAATATTTTATATATGCATATATATATATATATATAATACACGTTTCTGTGTGTGCAACATAACATATCGATTCCATAACTTTTTCCTCTGAAGATAGAACACGGTGGAACACGCTTGGGACGTTAAGGGTTTTACATTGATTGTGTTTGGCATATTTGTACAGTTAGATAATATTGACGCCAAATGATCCCACCAGGATATATTTCATTCAACGGAACAGTTTATAAAATATAATTCCCTATGCACTCACGCATTTCTATTATCTGCATCAAGCTGCGATAACATTTACTTCCTTAAATACGCATGTTGAAACAATTAATGTCTCTAATCAAAGATGCCTACAAGTGTATCCATAATCGCGTATAACTATCGGTCTATCTGCCACTTTTAAGTTTGAATGTGTCTCTGTTTGTTTCACGTCTATGCGATTTGGGTTGGTCTTGAGGACGATTTAGATTGAAATAGAATTTCCATCATTAATGCGCAGAGTAAATAGGCACATTTTCCCAATTGACGTCAATGTGTGTTTAGACACAATCTTGTAGACAAGAGAAAGCTTTAAAATATATAAACTTACCAGAAGTGCTGTCTTCATCTTCTTCTTCTTCTTCTTCTTCTTCTGCTTTCGTGTGGATCAGATTATTCTTGTGGTGGCATTAGTTTCCATGGAAAGACACTTACGGGAACGATCACGAGAAATTTTCCAACATCCCTGAGTGAGAGTGGTACTATGGAACCGACTGGATTCGAACTTGGAACACCCATGTTTTCAATCCGTGGTGTTATCCACTTAACCACCGTCACCTCCCAAACTCTATTCATCAAAAGAAAACAACTTAATCAGTAATTTATATTTCATGAAAAGGAACGCGCCCATTCCCTCTACAAGTGTTTATATGGCACTACTGATTCACACTTAATCGTGAAATACCAGACAATTGATCAACGCATCGAGACATTTGGAAAACATCGTAATTGCTGTTCTAAATTATGTTTTACACGACAGTTATTGAATTTTCTTTATATTGCGAATTGCCATTCACGTTTTTGACGACGCTTGTTCTAAAGAACGATACATCGATTAATGTTTGTAAGAATCGATTTAACAGCGCTAAAATGAGATTTAGATTTATTGAAAGAGAGTAATTTCTGAGGAGGCACAAAGTCAATTTCCATGCTGGGGGAACGAACACTTTAATTATAGACGTATTTATTGTTTATCAGTTTGAAATTGATTCATTTTAAGAACAAAACAAACAGCTTGTCTCCACATCTAGACGCATTTATACTATTTTACGTAATATTTTAGAATGTCGAAAGTGTTTAATATGAATCAAGGGAAGCGCGATAGCGCTCTATCTTTTAATAGACTTAAAAAAACTTCGTATGCTAGAAATCTCATTTCTTTGATCAGTCATAACTCAAGAACCAATAAAACAAATTATTTAAAACTTTGCACAACATTTTCATTTGATAGGTTCTATAAGTGTGTAGAATGTCAGCATCATTAGTCAAGGCAACCCAGAGATCCAGAAAAGTCAGGAGGGAGTTTGTGTTATCCGTGTGTACGTACTTACGTACGTGTGTGCCACTCTATATCTCATCAACTATTTGATGGGTTCAGCTGTTTTTGACAGAGATAGATGTTCTAGGGTCTAGTTGATGGCATTTTAATTTCAGTTTACTATATATCTTAGTTTTCCAGAAAATACCAAAAAACCTTTAAAATGACCATTGTATTGAGGCATAGCCTTTAATAAAGTAGTTACACTCTATGATAAATGCGAGTATATTGAAATCGTGTGCCCTTCATAGGGTTCAGATGAAAATTCATATAACTAAATGTACAAAAGCACGGAAATTCCTAAATGTTTACACTTTTATTGTCATTAATTCCCACCAGTAAAATACATAGCCCTTTTGTGCTTGCATACCCTTAATGACAATAAAAGTGTAAATATTGTGGACTTTCTGTGCTTTTGTACATTTACTGTATATGCATTTTCATCTTAACCCTATTAAGGGCAATGTTTACACTTTTATTGTCATTAATTCACACCAGTAAAATACATAGCCCTTTTGTGCTTGCATACCCGTAATGACAATAAAAGTATAAAAATTTGGGACTTTCTGTGCTTTTGTACATTTACTGTATATGAATTTTCATCTTACCCTATTAAGGGCAATGTTTACACTTTTATTGTCATTAATTCCCACCAGTAAAATACATAGCCCTTTTGTGCTTGCATACCCTTAATGACAATAAAAGTGTAAAAATTTGGGACTTTCTGTGCTTTTGTACATTTACTGTAGATGAATTTTCATCTTAACCCTATTAAGGGCAATGTTTACACTTTTATTGTCATTAAGGGTATGACTACATATCAACCAAGCACTTTCATTATCACATCACTACAGTATACATCTCTATGCATGAGTGGATGAAGTGTGTGAGGTGCGCTGAAGAAAAATTCCTACCAGTAAAACACATAGCACTTTTGTGCTTGCATACCCTTAATGACAATAAAAGTGTAATAATTTGTGACTTTCTGTGCTTTTGTACATTTAGTGTCTAGGAATTTTCATCTTAACCCTATTAAGGGCACATAATTTCAGTATACTGGCATTTATCATGGAATATTAATAATACACATTCACTTAAATTAAGTTGGGTCGCATTATTGCGAAGAGCGGCAGACAAACATTACATAGAGTATTTGCGATCAGGCAAATATTTAGCCGCTAATAATTATTATTAAATAGAAGCAATGTGCCCTGCGTGATTACAAAACATTGGCAACTTATTTAGAAAGGAAAAATATTTATTCACAATAACATCTATTTCGAAATTTTGTGCAAATAAGATGGTGCAGTTTTAAAGGAATATAATTGGCTGATGGGAAATAGTGCAGACAATGAGTGTTTTAAATAAGAGCAGACGAATATGGAAATCAATAGAAATTCAACACCAATAAATGTTTTTACGAGTTTTTATTGTTATATATTGAGAATTTAAACAGTGAATATGTTGCGTTTGTTTGTACATATAGTCAATTAAAGATACATTGTTTAGCAGGTTTCCAGGACAATATCACTGATAAATATAAGAACAAAAATGAAAAAAAACATGCAGGAAGAAGCGAATTTATAAATTATAGATTAGATAGCGACTGACAGTGTGTTCGAAAACACGTGTAAATATTGTTTTTTCAACTTGAATGATAAAATAGCAAACTTTCGAAAACATTTTTGTCTCTGCTATACATATTACACAAAATAACATATGACATAACATCACATATAACATAAAATCATATATGACATAAAATCACATATGACATAAAATAACATATGACATAAAATAACATATGACATAAGATTGCATATGACATGAAATAGCATATGAAATGTAATAACATATGACATGAAATAACATATGACATGAAATAGCATACGACATGTAATAGCATATTAAATGAAATAACATATGACATAAAATAACATATGACATAAAATAACATATAGCATAAAATAGCCTATGGCATGAAATAGCATATGAAATGTAATAACATATGACACAAAATAACATATGACATGAAATAACATATCGCATGAAATAACATATGACATTAAATAACATATGACATAAAATAACATATGCGGTGAAATAACATATGACATGAAATAACATATGGCATGAAATAACATATGCCATAAAATAGCATATGACATAAAATAACATATTACATGAAATTACATATGCCATGAAATAACATATGACACGAAATAACATATAACATGAAATAGCATATGAAATATAAAATAACGGACGAAATACTGAGTCATTTATCTTCTTTGAATTAGTTGCATTTATTTACAATGTTTTATTTTGCTTAAGTCGCATCATTAAACTGCTACACAGAGTTCATCTCTTCTATTTATGTAAGGCTCAGATACGCTCGACGATCAAGCACTGTAGAAATATATACTAAACATTCGCTAAGAACGCTATTTCAGCCATTGTAAAAGTACTACATAAATATCGCAGCTAAGTGTAGTAGATTAAGCTTTGATCACTGGTTTCTTCCTGTAAGAAATTATTTTAATACCACAATGAAAAACCATATTTCTGTATTCGTGTGATTTGTGTTAGGCAACATTTTTACGTAAATAGCGTGTATGTAAATGCATCTTGTCTGTGAAGAACAGTGCTGCTCATTACAACATGGTCGCCTTCAAATCCGCTGGCAACTGATTATTCTAATAAAACCTCTCCATACTTTGTCCATTAAATTGATCATTCGCTATCATCTAATAACACTATTACACTTTTAAGTAAGAATACAAAACTACGGTTTAGGTATTTTTAGCAGGAAAGTGCATGCTTCAATCTATTTTAATATTTTAGTTTTACCCGTCTTACTCGCAGATCGAAAAGATATACAATAGCTACCAACGCGAATATATAAAGGGTTTATTATTTTTTTACTTTTATTCACGACAAAAAAGGAATATGGCTTCTAGGACTACTGTGATTACGGTGCACGTGTATAGTCTAAATTCTTTTCACATTCTATTTAAATGTTGTATATTGGTATAGTAGGAATACATGGAATGTATTCAAAAGGCAAGAGGCCCGAGGAAATAGACTATTAGTGTAGAACGTTTTAAGTCATCTGTTTAAACGCAGCGTTGACCGGGATAAAAAAAGATATTCTTATTTATGATGTTGTATACAAGAAAAGGCATTGGTGTGCCCGGGAGTCATGCACATTATATGTTAGTATTACTACTGTACATAGGTATATGTTATGACCAATGCTAAATAAAATAGATCGATCATGTTTGTTAAAACACAGCGTTGCCGGAATAAATAACCGTTTTTTTATGATGTTGTATACATGAAAAGGAATTTGCGTTGTCCAAGAGACATGAAATAATAATAGTACTACTGTTAAATGGTAAAAATTAAAACAAATGCTCTGAATACAACAAACTGAGCTGGTGTATTTTTTCACAGCGTCGCCCGTGATTAAGGACTTTACTGTTTATTTTATGCTGGTGTAGACAGGTAAACGTATTGGCGTTGTCCGGGAGTTATAAAAAAATATATTATATTATAACTGTTAAGTTGTATATGTTATGCTAAAAGTGCTCAATACAATAGATAGAGCAGGTATGTTGTCCGAAGGGAATACCATTGTCATTATAACTATCAATGTTGTTAATACCTTGATTTTTACTGTACTTATTATATAGATTAAAGAAAAAACAATGAATTAATAAATTATATTTATTATTTTTTTTCGGATACTTGTTTAAGACAATATTTTAAATGCATCTGCCAATCTGAAACAAATAATAATGAGTGTATATTTACGAGTATCAATTTATATATATAAAGTTGTGTACTAAAAGCGAACTTTTAGGAAAGGTAAAACCTATTGTGAAGAGTATACAGCTCAATATCCAGGATAGAGCAGGTAGATATGAAGAAGAATAGAAAAGGAATTAGAGAAGCAAAAGCCAAATCAAAATTCAATTCAATTGCTCGGAGCAAGGTATATTCCGCAAAAAGGCAATTTATTCGAGTTAAATTTTCCTTAAGCCAGGCTTTTCAAAGATCAAAATCTTACCATCAGAGGAAGTTGCTGGGATAGATAAGTTGGCAAAGGCCAAGATTTAAAATTTGAAAAAATAAAATAAAAGTTGTAGGGAAAGAAACACAGGGCAAAACTCTGCCCGAATGCAAGCAAATGTCCGATTGCTAAAAAGTCCAGCGGAGAGAATGATATGTAGATAGGTAGGTCGTTAAAAGCCACGAGAGGTTGTGAGAGAAGATTCAAAGTTAAATTCCAAGAAGCCACAACTTCAGGTGCGGCGAAAATAGAAAATCCAAAGGGGAAAAAGTCCAATTAGAGGTACGCTCGTGGATGCAGGCAGGCTCAGTAAAGAGTGAGGTGGAAAATATTCGCCATTAAAAATACTTCCTGGGCTGAGATATCAAAGAAAAAGTGTTTTAAAATGGGAAAAAAGGCAGCGAAAATATTTTAAAGCTAGCCCGTTGAGAAAGCCGACTTGAAATGAGGAAAGGCAGAAACTCTTATGCGACCGGTTGGCAGGGAAAGAAACGAGTAAGGGGTGTGGAGGAGGAGAGAGGAACGGGTGCGAAGCAAGAGAAAGGGAACGGGTGCGGTGAATGAGTGCGGTTAAAACTAAGAGTGTGATTATGGGGAGTGAGTCGCATAAAGTTGAAATTGGATGTTAGCGCGAATTAGGGTTCAACTAGAAAAGGGAAAGAATGGTGTGAGGGTAATTCAACGAGTGCTGGGAGGGAGAGTTAAAATACAAGAATGTGTCTATGAACAGAGTTCGTGGTTTAGTTGTTTAATCAGATGACCTTACTTATAAACAATGAGGCAAAATATATTTGAAGGATAGAGCTAGAAAAATAAATAGTTAGAATAAAATTAAAAATTTAAAAATTAAAAAAATAAAACTAAAAATAGAATTAAAAATAGAAATAAAAAAATAAAAAAATGAAAAAGAGATAATAAAATTAGTCTTAGGCTCGCAAGGAAAATTATGGATTGACCGATAAAAATAATAATAATAAAATGAGGGAAAAGTCGATAAAATTGGAGCTCGAGAGTGAGTATTAGAATAAGGAAAAAGTAAATTAGACCTCGAAAGGATATCCGGAATGGGAATCCCCAAGGTGGTTAAAGATATGGGTTGAAATAAAATATGCTGTTACGGGACGCTAGTGCTTTATGGATGTTGGAAAATTAAACTTTGAAACAAAACAATTTTCAAAAAAAGGTATATGGAGGTTGATTAAGAAAATTATTAAATAGGTTAATGATGGCAGAAAGAAGTAAGAGACATACAATGTTAAAGTAGTGACAATAGATTAAACCAGAGTGAGAATGGAGATCGCAGTTTAAAGTAAATATTATGGGGGTTAAATGATGTAGAGTTAGGGCGGGTTGGGGTTGAGCAACGTCTGAGATAAGTGAGCGAAGGGCGAGGAAAACTAGGAAGAATAATCGAGGCTATTAAAAGAGTGAGAAGAATTATTTAGAAGTAAACACAGGAGGGGAAAAATAATTAGAGTGCACAGAGAAAACAGTAAGGAGTTCGATATCGAAGTGTGCAAAGGGGATTAAGAGTAGATAAGGCGAATCATCAAGTAAATAAAAGGGCTAGGGTATAATGTGAATATGGTGGGTTAGTTATCAGGTTGAGAGGGAAGGATAGAAGTTTGGAAGTGTTGATGGGAAGCAGACGAGTGTATTAAAAGAAGTTAAAGTGGAAGGAAATGGAAGTCATATAAAAGTTATCCGGTTAAGGAGGTTAAGTAGAATGATTTAGGGGGTAGTGGAAAAAAAGGTATTAAAGCTAAGGGAATTGTGAAGCTAACGGAGTTTATGGGTAATTTTTTAAGTTAAGAGAAGGCTAAATGGACGAGGGAGATATATGCAGAGATTATAGAACAACAGGAATTAGAACTATCGGGATGAAGGGAGGGAAGATCCGAGATGATGGGATGGTATTTAATCAAATGGAGGAGGGGTGTCTGGGGGATTACTATGGTTGCTATACTTGAATTTACGTTTATGCCTGCAACTGGAGATAAGTTCATTCTTAGAATTAATAATATTTTTAGATTTAGTATCAGTAGCTATCATAAAGGTTTCCAAAGTACAAAGTTTGCAATAGGGATGCACCCGGGGTGGATGATTTGGACTTTTTAAGTATTGACCAGTGAAGTGAATAGGGAGTATTTTTAAGATTGAGGTTTCTAATTAGATTGGAAAGTGAAGTGCCTTTGCTATTATCGTTGCTATTTTTAAAAGTAATAGATATGGTAAGAGATCCGGGACTTAATGGGGAAAGAGGACGCCCCAATATATGTGTGTATCTTGAAGGGTGGTGCTATAGTTGCATTGAGATTGCTAGTGGTATTAGATGAGATTTGGGTTTGGAGATTCAAGTTATGCGAGGGAGGTTGTTTGAAGAAGTAGGGCGGAGCAGATATGGGGGAAATGTGAGTTAGCCCATCGGCACTATCTATTATTGGGGGTCCTTAATTAGAGGTATGGCTGTATAAGAGGGAGTCTTCAGGAGAAGCGGATTGGGGTTGTCGGGAGATGCGGAATTCGGGTGGAGTATGGGAACTGTTATTGCTCACAACATTGGTGGAGCGAGGGGAATTGTTTCATAGTACAAGCGTATATTACGTCCTTCTGTACACAATTGTTGTTTAAGGGACAATCTCTAGGTTTACGGCAGTTACAAGTGGTGAGGGATGCGGTGGGTGGTTGTTGTTGGATATGTTCGATTTTCCTATTGTTAGAGGTTATGATAGTTTGTTCAATATTGGGCATAGTAGAGTAAGATATTTTAATTGAATTTTTGTTAAGAATAGTGCTATATTTGTGGGGGTGCTTAAAAGATCTGTCTAAAATTTGGAAAAATTCCTTATGGTATATTGGTTTTAACATTACTGCTGAAAGGCGGATTGAACCAAATGTTCTTTCTTCTAAGTTTTTTTCTTTGTATGTGCGCCTGTGGGTCTGCCCGATTATCAATATTGTAAGTACCTATCGGCTTATTAGCGTGTGTTTTGATTGTCTAAGGTGCAGATGTGTTAAACTTTTTACTTCTGTGTGTGGTCATGTTGTGCGTAATAATTCCTAAAGGTGTGTTAACTTGAGTAAGGGGGTGCACTTATATTTAATTTTGTGATTGTAGCCTGAGTTTAACAAAGCATTATTGTAGAAGCTTGGATTCTGATCGAAGATAGATTTATTCGCATATAGCTTAGAGATTCTGTTAGATACTGAGGGGACTATTGAGTTTATGATGGATGTAGGGTGGTTAGATAGGCTATGTACGTAGAAAAGGGTTAAGTTAGATTAATGGAATGGGATAAAGGTTCCCGAGTTAAGATCTAATGTAAGGTTAAGAAAGTTGGATATTCCTTTCTCAGGTTCCACTGTAATGGTCAAACCAAAGTGTTTGAAGAAGTTATGCAAGTTTTTGATAGTGTTATTATATTGTCTTGATCTCTCCCCATATACAAACAAGGCCTCGTCCCTATACAACCCTCCCTGTAAATGTCCAAAATTACACCCCAATTCTCTCATCAAGTACAAACCTACCAGGTCAGTGACCTGGGCAGAGTCGGACACCCCCATAGTAATATCAAAGTTATTGGGGGGTGTCCTTCCCGGTCCAAAGCTTATTATCAAATTCTAGTAGGGATCTTCTGGCTAATAGTATTAGTTTAATCTCTATGTCTGTAATGTCAGAATTATTTTGGGCGAAGGTTAATGCTTTGTTAAGTAAGATGAGGGAAATGGACTGGTAGTAATTATTAATATCGAATGTTATGAAGTTCAAGTTAGGTTTAGCCTTATCAATGAGGTTGAGAAACCAAGTAGTAACCTCATCTGATGATAGCCAAAGAATGTAACGAATTTTTTTCTTTTAAGGTGGGGATAATTCTATCCAAGATCTTCTTACTTATGATGCCTATGTCGGATTTAGAAGGGGTAAATAAGTCTGATGGTAGGGTTTCCCTGGAAATTATTTTTATGGTCCTACAAGGTAAATCTAGGTATTGCTGGGGTTAAGATTTCTGTCTAGTGAAGGACATTCAAAGATGTTAGTATGGATTTTGCCTCATTGTTTATACTAGCCAAGGTATCGTAGGATGTGCTTTTGTAAGATTTATTTAATTCTTTGTAGATTACGGATTTGTATTGACTATATTTTAGTTTGTAAAAATTCTTAGTTTTATCCGCTGGGACAATGATATCTGGGTGTTTCCTTATATTGTTAGTGAATTTGTTGATTTTTTTGATAATGGGATTGAGGTGTTTATTGTGCCTTCTGAATTTAATGCGACTAATGAGATAAAATAGGTCATTTTCGAAATTATTGAGGTGTTCATTTTGTTTGGGGAAGGAGGAGGTTTTGAGACCGTACCTGGAAACAGCTGATTTTTCCAATTTCTTCAGTTCCCTAGAAGAGTTCATAAGTAGTGTAGACCCAAATGTGGTAGGAAGTGAGGAATTGCTGGTGTCAGTTTGGTGGGAGGAGGTTTTGTGGTTCATATCATGGTGAAATGCTTTCCATCTAACGTTAGTGATGAACTTCTTCACATATTGGATAAGCTTGCAAATATAGGTATCATTTGAGGGAATGGGTATATTTTTTGCCGAAAGCGGGAGGAATTCCTTGTTTAACATATCACAAATAGGTTTGCCCTGTGTTTCTTTCCCTACAACTTTTATTTTATTTTTTCAAATTTTAAATCTTGGCTTTTGCCAACTTATCTATCCCAGCGACGTCCTCTGATGATAAGATTTTGATCTTTGAAAAGCCTGTCTTAAGTAAAATTTAACTTGAATAAATTGCCTTTTTGCGGAATATAGCTTGCTCCGAGCAATTGAATTGAATTTTGATTTGGGTTTGGTCTTCTCTAATTCCTTTCCATTCTTCTTAATATATATATTTATATATATATATATATATATATATATATATATATATATATATATATATATATATATATACATATATATATATATATATTTATATATATATATATTCATATATATATATATTTATATATATATATATATTTATATATATATATATATTTATATATACATATATATATATATATATTTATATATATATATATATTTATATATATATTTATATATATATATATATATGTATATATATATATTTATATATATATATATATATATTTATATATATACATATATATATTTATATATATATACATATATTTATATATATATTAATATATTTATATATATATATATATATGTATATATATGTGGGTGTGTGGGTGTGTGTGTTTACTTTGATTTACTATGAGTATATTTAGTTGGATTTGAGTAGTATGGTTTCAGTTGGGTGTGTGGTTTGGGTGCCCGTGAATATATGTGCTGATATTTGTTGCTTGAATACATTTGAATTCATTCAATTGTGTGCGTCTTTCATGCCACATACACACATGTTTAAGTCTATTGCCTTATATAGTATGTGTGTATTGACACCATTCCACTCTAATTTAAGTTGATAAAGAGTAGATGACCATTCTCTAACGGTAGGTTAGCACACGACTATAAAACTACCAGCATTAATGTATTTAGCTCTACATGTATTAATTTATCTGCATGTTATATTCACATGTTTACAGCTATTCGGGAAGATTAATTACTTATTTCAAGAATAAATGGACTCTCCCAGACACAATAAACCCAGTAATATCTAAGCGTCAGCTAAAGCAACATGTGGCAGATATGTCCCTAAGCGCATTACGCGTACTCATGTGGCATACTTCTGTAAATACACTTTTGTTACTTTTACCACTGTATGCGGCTTACAAGGTCACAACATATGCGGCGAAATATTCGGATACTTTCCATTGCAACACCACCGTCGGAAGCGATTGTAGTATTACATGTGACAGCATTAATTTTGAGAATTCATTTTAACATCACTGTTATATCGTAAAAATAAAAACAAAGTAAAAAAACACAAGACAGGAAATGAAAGGAATAGGAATTTTATTAAGAACACTTAATTACAATAAGTTAGTCACTATTACCGGTTTTCGCAGAGGTGCTAAGTTGTTCGCTAAGCGGTTTTCCTTAATAAGGGAAATGGTGCCGACTGCATAGTGATCTTACGAATCCATGCTGCCAGTATGAGTGAATCTGTATCATTCCACTACAATAACACTAAGTTGTGTCACGCACATTGTAAGAAAAGATTCGAAATCTACTTTCCACAAACTTAGAGACAAGATATTTCAAATTATTCAGTCTCACCGCCCTTTTTTGCGTACGATGTGAATCGATTCCAAACACAAAAATGAACCAGACATGCATTGCATACAAACGTTGTGAACAAAAGTGTTCTGTCTCAAATTAGAATTGATAGTGTTTGAACAAAAAAGACTTTCGAGTTATTTATTTGAAAAATAAGCAATAACTTAACGTATTGCATGTGAATAAGTAAAGTGTTTCTTAAGAAACGAACAACATCACTAAAAACGCAACAAATAACTTTCTAAGTCGGGATATATTTTAAAACGAAAGTTTTGAAAAGTCAATTTCCTACCACGACAGAAAAAACAAGATAAATACATAAAATTGTGTGTGCCGATTTATTTTCTTCTCGTAAATAAAGAAGGTTGCGATATTTTTTCTTCTCGTAAACTAGAAACCAGTATATATATATATATATATATACATATATATACATATATATATATACATACATATATATATATATATATATATATATATATATATATATATATATATATATATATACATACATATATATATAAATAAATGTTTTGAGGTACAAAATTCAGGTACGGCGAAAATTGAAAATCCAGGAAGGGTAAAAAGTCCAATAAGAGGTACATTCGATGATGCAGGCAGGCGTCAGAGGAGATTAAGATGTAAAATATTCGCCATTAAAGAAACTTCCCGGGCAGAGATGACAAAGGAAAGTGTTTTAAAGTGGAAAAAGGGGCAGTGAGAATATTTAAAGTCTGCCCAGTTGAAAAATCCGGCTATAAATGAAGAAAAGCAGAGACAGTGAGAACAAGAGTATAATATTCGACCAGTGGGCAAGGGAGGAAACGGGTAAGTGGAATGTGGGAGGAGAAAGGGACGGGTACGAGGAAAGAGAGGGAGGAAGAGAAAGGGAGCGATGCGGTGAAGAAATGCGGATAAAACTAAGAGTGTGAAAGTAGGGGGGTGAAACATAAAGTTGAAATTGGAAGTTAGGCGAATTAGGATTCAACTAGAAAAAGGGAAGAAAGGATTGGGTGTAAGTTAACGAATGTTAGGATAAGGGGTTAAAATAACAGAATATGTATAAGAACAGAGTTCGGGGGTTTAGAAGTTTTCCATTTTCGCCGTACCTGAAGTTGTGGCTTCTTGGAATTTAACTTTAAAACTTCTCTCATTACTTCTCGTGCCTCTAACGACCTACCTATCTACATCGTATCCTCTCCGCTGGACTCTTCGACACCGGACTTTTTGGCAATCGGACATTTGCTTGCACCCTGGCACAGTTTTGCCCTACGTTTCCTTACCTACAACTTTTATTTTATTTCATTTTTTCAAATTTTAAATCTTGGCCATTGCCAACTTATCTATCCCAGCGACTTCCTCTGATGATAAGATTTTGATCTTTGAAAAGCCTGGCTTAAGGAAAATTTAACTTGAATAAATTGCCTTTTTGCGGATTATACCTTGCTTTGAACTTTTGAATTGAATTTTGATTTGGCTTTTGCTTTCTCTAATTCCTTTCCACTCTCCTTCATATACATAAATATATATATATACATAAATATATATATATATATATATATATATATATATATATATATACATATATATATATAGATATATATACATATATATGTATATATACATATATATATATATATACATATATATGTATATATACATATATATATATATACATATATATATATATACCTATATACAGGGTGTCTCAAAAAAATGTACTCACTCTTAGAATGACGAATCCCTTGGTGCGCGTTATCAGCTTTGTTTTAACAATAATGGTCATCAGTTTGAACATTTGCGAACATGATTCTTCAATTACATCTGTCTCATGTATTCGATGCTATTTCATTTCACTCTATGTTCATAAATAAAAGTTTTCTCGTTATTCTACGAGTGAGGACATTTTTTTGAGACACCCTGTATATACATGTATATACATATATATATATATATATATATATATAAAAGTATATATATACATATATATATGATATATATATACATATATATACATATATATATATTTATATATTATATATATATATATAATATATATAATATATATACAATATATATATAATATATATATATATATATATAATATATAATATATATACAATATATATATAATATATATATATATAATATATATATATAATATATATGTATATAATATATATGTAATATATATACATATATATATATTATATATATATATATGTATAATATATATACTATATATATATATAATATATATATATATTATATAAATATACTATATATATATAATATATATATTTATATTATATATATATATATATATATATATATATATATTAATATACTTATATGTATATATTGATACACGGAAATCCAATTATTGCGAGTGGCTATTGCACATGATGATTTTCTAAAGATAATTTTCGAGCCATTAGAAGATCAGAAACATATATAACTACCTTACAGGCCTAGCAAGCGTCTTTCTATAATGAAATTGAAACACAAAGATTAGAGTGACAGAAAAATGAGATCGCACAAAATAAAATAATTGAGAGGGTGTTCATTGAAAATCACAAGAACAGAAGAAATTATTTGAATTGCCAAATAGACGTAAAATAGTACAGACGAAAGAAGGGTTCTTTAAGACTACAATTTGGAATACTATTGATATTTCCATCTACGACCCGGACAATGATCTCACTTTTTCAGGCGGTATGTAAACATATATAAGCCAGGCTGTGATAACTGGACTGGTTCCAAAAAGTTTCGGTTGTTGTTTAGAAAATTGGGCACAGTTGCACATACGAAATTTGTAAATTACATTTTACCTGAAGAAACACAAACACTAAAAATTAGTGAATAGATACAACTGTTGACAATCTATGCAGACTAAACCTAAATTAGGGGCGTTCGCAGTTCTTATGCATCTTGTACATGATAGTATGCTTAGTGGTGAACTCTTAGTTCTTGCATTTTAAACAAAATCACCATCGCTTTTCTCGATATCGCTTACATTTGAAATTACGCCATATATTGTTGGTTTTCTTACACCTCGTTTTAATCACAATAAATTATTTCCAGATGCTTTATTAGTTTTTTATTAGAACATTCAAACTTTTCGCTTTTAATGTGAAAAAGCCTACATCAACTTTTCAATGCCCTTTGATGTTACTTTATCTCTGAGATGTGTATTTCATTCGTGATGGCTCATTAGCTGTCAATTATTTTGGCAATTATTTCACATCAGCTCCAAACGTGTCTTTCTTAGTTGATAGCTGATTTTTACAAATTTCTTCAGCTTTACGTCAGTGTTTTCGTTTACAGCGCGCTGCCATTTTTACGCTTTCTACATGAAAGATTTTGTAGCTGATTACATTATACCACTTTGACTAATTTCTATTAGCTATCTTTTCTGTGTGTTTCCTGTCTTGCTTTACTGTCCTAACTGGAGACTGTTCAATTATTGGTGTGTGTCTCCTAGAGTTCCTGGGTGCACACACCATGGTTGTTTGCCTTACGTTCTTAGGGATCCTAATACTTATTTAAACAATTTTACTTCGACATCTTTCGCATTCAATCTGCAACTCCGAAGCTTAGCATAAGTATTGTAAAATCATGTGGCGTGTATCCGTTTTAAAAATAGATTCCCACGTGCGATTGGGTTTAATATGTATGTTCTGATCACTTTCAGCATTTGTGGATCTAAATGAAATACTCGACATCCATTCTGATATAGCTTTTGCAATATTATAGCTAAATGTTTTCGACAAAAACGGTACTATAATTGACGTTAATAAAACTAGAAGAATCAAATACCTCCCAGCGGAATCTTTTTGAAGGAAGCCCCGAGGCAATATTAAGAGACTGTATGTATAGGCATATCATACTGCTTAAGTTCGTTCAAGGACATTCGATTACGTGGCAGTATAACTAGTGTAATTTTGGAAACACGTGAACACGTTCTATTCATCACCACACAGAAACAATCTATGTGTTGACGACTGATCCCACGCAAAACGGAGTCTACATCCACTTTTCAATCGCACATTTTCGTGAACTTTTAATAGACGGTGTGCACTAATTTTCGTTATCTTGAAAGTTGAAACGCACAGAATGAACTCTTGCAATCTGACAAATTCGTGTATACACACTCTTAGAAGGGAAGGGGGTGCTGCGCCGTATTTTCTAAACGATATAGGGAATTAAAATATAAAAGAACTTGTTACAACAATAGCATTATGAAACATTTGTCTTCTGTAAAATGTAATTTGATTTGTGTACGAGGTAAAGCAGTTCATCTGTTATGGATGTAATTACAGCAACTCTGTTATACACCTTCTTGTGTCGTAAAAATTCATGTACGACCCAAATCTTTTCAATACGCCCAGTAAGTACAGTGTTAGCTGAGAAGGTTTTAATACTCATTTCTGTCTATGACTATCAAGCCGTTTATCTATATGAACATCTACTCATGTTAGGATCGGTGAATCACCCACAATGCCTATTAATGTGAACACTGCATAGCTTAAAATTGTTAGCCTTCCTCTTATACTAGAATAACAAAAACACTACTTGTGAAGTCCATAATTAAATACGTAAAAGTAAGTCGCCCTCAGGCCGATGTAAATGACTCGTGAATATATATTGAATACTTCAGTGATAGTCCTAAAATCTCTTGATCTTGAAATGGGGAACTGCTAAATGGTAATTTATCTCTCACATTTCGAAGTCTGAGTAATCTTTTAGAAAAGCTATATTTGCACTCGCGTATATGTTGTCTCTATTATCATTAAGCCGAGGAAGAGTATAACCGATCCAACTAGTATATAGAAAGTGTATATGTTAAATATTCAGCATGTAGTCGTCCTATTCCTAATTATGGCCTCAATTGAAATTTAATTACTCTTTAAAATCCTTAATTACGTATTTGACAAAGAGGAACGCTTAAGGATATATATGTTTTATATTTCTAAATGAATATACCATTATTAATACCTACAGACACTAGCGTTTCAAGCTTATTGCTCTCATCAGTGCAGGAAAGTAACCAGTTTAGATGGTCGGGAGGCGCGAACCTGGTTCACAGAGACGGACTAGAATCTGTAAGTAGTCGCCATATCCACTCGGTCAACGGAAACTGTCACGTAATTAAGGGAAATTAAGATCTATAGGTACGTAGAAGCGGGCACACATAAAAGACTAGTCGAGAGTGTTCGACGAACGTATCCGGAACTTTGCATTATAGCTTTTTGACAGTCTATTTTTAACATCCCCGAGAGTGCTCAACTTTAATTTCTTAAAGGGTCTTAGTATATAACAGAAATATATATATATATATATATATATATATATATTTGTTATTGTTTTTCTTTTTTATTTATGGACGTATACGTTTCGTCTCTTTTCAATCGAGACTCATCAGCATAGAAGTACGACTACTCACACGATTCGAAACCCTGGACTACAAGTATTTTTCAACCCCAGTCCAACGTCGCTCACCGCTAGGCGAGTTCTGAACAGCTTATAAACAATGATAATTTTAACACATTAACGGCGGCGAAGCGTACAGGCATTAAAACTTCTATAAGTGAAGGAACGATGCATATAAAGCAAGTGACGCTACGCTGTGTTACTACTACCATTTTACAGTGCTCTACTTTTTAACGAGGAGCTTCAAATATAAATATTTGTTATTGTTTTATATATGTATATATATATATGTATATATATAAAAATATATATATATATATATATATATATATATATATATATATATATATGTTATGGTGCCGTACCTACCTACGGAGAACTAATAGACTCGTCCACCTTATAAATACGGGAAGCACGTGACACTTGTTCTCTTCTTCCCTTGCAAACCGGCAATGGCGGTTGAGAGCACATCTCCTTGTATCTCTTTCTTTCTATTATACACTATATACTTTTGTTCATTAAAACCATGTGTTCCTGTGTCATTCATTCGGCCTTACCCAGGTCCACAACAAATGGCGACGAGGGAATTCGAACTCTTGGGTAAAAAAAACACGTGAAAATGCACTCACACGGTTATAGCAGGAAACCGCACGCATGAAAAACAAAGGTTTTTGCCGAACGGTCGAGAGAAGAAAAAGGAACTCAACTGAAACAAAACAACACGTTGAATTCTTAAGTGCGAGAAAATTGTTTCTTTTAAGAAAAAGAAAACTGAAATGGACATGTTGTGCTCTAAGTTTGAAAACTGCTTATCGAAAAAAAAAACAGCTTGAAATTAGGTGCGCGGTTCCTCTAGTTTTGGAAAACTAGTTTTAAAAAAAAATAAAAAGAAAAACAACTGAAATTGAATGCGCGTTTTTTTTTCTCTGGGTTGGAAAACTAACAAAAACGAAAAAAAATACCGAACACGAAGGAAGCGAGCATTGTTTTTTTTTAGACAAACATCACAGCGAGTTTTTTTGACGAGCACACACACAAAAAAAAATGAAACCGACACCACGTGCTTCATTTTAAGAACAGATAAAAGAAACAAATACATGAAATGAACCACACGTGCGATACTCCATAAAAAAAAGACGCACGATAAAAAAGGTCAGTTTTATTTTCTCTCTCTCTTTTCCGACTTGTACTGAAATATTTAAAAATGCAGAAAGAATATATTGTGAAACAGGTTTTTTTCTCTTCGTTAAAATTAAAAACCTATATAAGAAAAGAACATTACATAATCTTTTATAACTAAAACTCAGCGTCTTGCCAGCGCTGATTTCAAGAAAAGAACTTGTAAATGTATTAAATAACAAGAAAATATTAATTTTCAAAAAAAAAATAATAATAAGTGAATATACGCGTATATAGAGAAAAGGAAAAGTTTCAATAATCTTTTCATAATTAAAACGGCGCCTAGCAAACGCTAATTTAAAGAAAAGAACTCTTATAACATCATAAGATAATGAGAAAATATTAATTTTCTAAACAAAATAAGAAACACCATGGTTGAATATGGAAGATATTAAGTCTATAATCGCCGAACTAGCGAAATTCCATATCTCCCAGCAACAACAAACTGAGGAAAGATTTACGATATTTTTGTTAGAACAGAACCAAAATCTTTTATTACACAACAAGAGGTATGATGAAAGATTGGAATTTCTGATACAAACAATATCGCGCAGTGACCAAAAAAATGAAAAATACGACACGTATTTGCAGAACGCAATTTGGAACAGTATTGATAATTACTCATACACGGAAAATAATACATTTGAAGAATATTTCCGAAGATATGAAGACCTATATAAAATTGACTGCGGTAGTTGGAGTGATGCGAAGAAGCTACCCGTCCTTCTTAGAAAACTAAATACCACAGAACATACGAAATTCGCAGATTTAATTTTGCCTCGGAAAACTAGCGAGCTAACTTTCATAGAAGCGGTTGGTTTATTGACAGAACTGTTTAGTCCAAGAACTACACTATTCCACAAACGATGGAAGTGCATGAACCTGGTAAAGAAAGACAAGGAAGACTACGCTACTTTTGCATCGATAGTGAACAAGCATTGTGACGATTTTAAACTAACTGAATTAAGTGCAGATAATTTCAAGTGTCTAATTTTTGTACAAGGTTAAATCTCAGGAAATGACACGGACATAAGGCGTAGAGTTCTAAATAAATTAGAGAATGAACCAAGCCTTACGCTGCAAAAGTTGGCTGAGGACTGTCCAAGATTTGTAAATGTAAAACAGGACTCAAAAGACATTGAATTGTCCGGCATTGCGCATATAAATAAGGTACATCAAAAAACAAAAACTCAACCTTATAGAAAAATAAGAAATAATAATTTTGATGTAACAAAGACAAACCAAACCAGTAAAAAAATAAATAAATTGCCACCAAGCCCTTGTTCACGCTGTAGTTATCCACATTGGTACCATGAGTGCCTATTCCGTTTTAAAACCTGTATGAAATGCAAAAAAGTTGGACATAAAAGTTCGCACTGCTAAACGGGCAGAGGAAATAAAATGCGGATTCAAGCCACTAGGACAAAGAAGGAAAAATGCATGAACATAAGAAAATATGTACAGGTGAAAATCCTGGATAAAAATATAAAATTTCAATTGGATTCTGGTTCAGACGTTTCCATTATCAATTTACATACATGGAGGAGATTAAATAAACCTACTCTATCAAGAACAAACAGGCTGACAAGCACAGTTACTGGTGAAAGAATTACATTAGAAGGAGAATTAATCACAAATGTGTCCCTAATGGGAAATACTACAAAAACTCTAACTACTGGTACTGAAGGATTCGAATAATCTTTTTGGTTCAGATTTCATGCAGGCATTTGATTTATGGAAGTTGCCGATAAATACATTTTGTAAAAAAATAAATAATCGCGCAACAGAATCGGAAAAACTACAACGAGAATTAAAAAAATCGTTTCCAGAGGTTTTTTCTGGCGGTCTTGGATGCTGCACTAAAATGACTGCAAAATTCCGTCTAAAAGAAAATGTACTGCAGGTATTTAGAAAAGAAAGGAAAGTACCCTTCGCCTCGATTGAAAAAATAAACGCTAAATTAGACCGACTGGTAAAGATGGGAATTTTATCAAAAGTACAACACAACCAGTGGGCAGCACCCACGGTTTATGTAAAGAAAAAATCTAATGAGATTCGTGTATGTGCAGATTGTTCAACAGGACTGAATACAGCCCTCGCGGACTATCACTACCCACTCCATACCCCGGAAGAAGTGTTTGCAAGCTTAAATAGAGGAAGATTTTTTTCAAAAATAGACCTAAGTGAGGCATACCTACAAATACCGGTGGATAAAGATTGTTCTCAGCTGTTATGTATAAACACACATCGTGGTTTATATAAATTCGAAAGATTAGCGTTCGGAGTTAAGGTCGCGCCAGCAATTTTCCAACAAGTAATTGACACAATGCTGAGCGGACTGGATTTCGCAATAGCGTATCTCGATGACATCTTGATTAACAGCAAAGATATCGAACAACACCAAAAACATGTAAATCAAGTGTTTGCGATAATCCAAGATTATGGGTTCAAAGTAAAAGAAGAAAAATGTGATTTTTTCCTGGAGGAAATAAAATATCTGGGTCATGTGATCGACAAGGACGGCAGAAGACCAGACCCAGAAAGGGCTACCGCAATAAAAAAACATGCCGGCGCCAGAAAACGTCATGACATTACAGAGTTTTCGGGGCCTAGCAAATTACTACCAAGCTTTTATCCCAGAAATGCATAATTTGCGTGCTCCATTAAATGAGCTATTAAAAAAAGGTAAAGCCTGGGTATGGACACCTGAATGTACAAGATGCATTTAATAAAATCATAGAAAGACTTACGTCAGAGTTATTTCTAACACATTACAACCCAGAATTAGACATAATCGTAGCTAGCGACGCTAGTTCATATGGTTTAGGAGCATGTATCCTACACAAAATGGCTGATGGAACCCACAACCCCATTGCACATGCATCAAGGACCTTGCTCCCAGCGGAAGAACAGTATTCTCAAATCGAGAAAGAAGCCCTAGCAATAATATTGGCAGTAACAAAGTTTCACCGATACATACATGGTAGACAATTTATCTTACAGACAGACCATAAGCCGTAAATTACAATTTATGGATGTAAAAAAATCCTACCTACCTATATATACAGCTAATAGACTACAAAGATGGAGAACTGTCTTATTAAACTACACCTTTAAAATGCAACATTTGAATTCAAATAAAATCTATCATGCAGATGGATTGTCGAGATTAGTGTCAAAACAGAGAGAGACTCTAGAAGACACAGTGATTGCGTCTCTTCAAACAGAAGGAGATTTTAAAGAGATTGTGTGCAACGCAGTGAGAGAGCTCCCGGTGACACTATACGAGATAAAAAAAGAAGCTCAAGAGGATGAATTTATCACCAGAACAAAAATGAAATTGGTAGATAAGGATTTACATGCGGCAAAGAGTTTCTTACTCTGTGATGACGTACTCATGCATAACGAAAGGGTGGTCATCCCAGAAAAACTACGAAAGCAAATTCTGAAAGATTTTCATGTTGGCCATCCAGGGATAACCAGGATGAAGGGGTTAATGAGGAGTTTTGTGTACTGGCCAGGTATGGACAACGACATTGAAAAAGCGGTAAAGCTGTGAAAAGGCTGTGCCTTAGCGGCAAAAGCACCGCATATAAAGCATAGCCCATGGCCAAAGACCGACCGTCCGTGGATTTCGCGGGACCATTGGAAGGATTTTACTAATTAATCGTAGTCGACAGTTTTTCAAAGTGGCCCGAGGTACTACGTTGTTAGAGTCCCAAGTCAGAGGTTACGATAAGATTCCTACATGAACTATTTGCCCGTTTTGGGGTAGTGGATTGTTTGGTGAGTGATAATGGGACGCAGTTCACGTCATCATATTTTGAGGAGTTCTGCGCGACGTTTCCAATCAGACATATAACAGCCGCCCCCGTATCATCCTAGGTCAAACGGCCAGGCGGAACGCTTCGTAGACACATTAAAAAGAGCATTAAAAAAGGCTGGTGATACTCTTAAGGAGAAGGCTTTACAACAATTCTTACAAGTATATAGAATTACAAAAAACATGACCATAGCATCATCATTATCCCCCGCAGAGATGATGTTTGCGCGGAATGTGAAGACCGTGTTTGATAAATTATTACTTAAACATAATAATTATGACCGAATCTCTACGGTACCGAAGAAAAAATACAACCCAATAGATAGGGTATATTTTAAGATGTTCAAAAACAATGCATCGTTCTGGGAACCCGGTACAATTGAAAAGAGGATCGGATCGATGGTCTATATCATAAAAGGACCACGGTTCTCGCATAAGAGACATCTAAATCAGATCAGAAAAAGACTGTCAAATGACACTGACAGCGCCTCACAAGGAGAAGACGTGATGGACGTGATATATGACACCTTCAACTTACCAGCACACCAGGTAGTCACACGTAAACGACAACCAAAAAGAAAACGAATGGCTTCGGACTACCTAGAGATAGATCCGAAAAGGAAACGTTATTAAGACTCCTGAGGGAGTAAGGCTTGGAAGGGGGGTGTTATGGTGCCGTACCTACCTACGGAGAACTAATGGACTCGTCCACCTTATAAATACGGGAAGCACGTGACACTTGTTCTCTTCTTCCGAGGCAAACCGGCAATGGCGGTTGAGAGCACATCTCCTTGTATCTCTTTCTTTCTATTATATAATATATACCTTTGTTCATTTAAACCATGTTTTCCTGTGTCATTCATTCGGCCTTACCCAGGTCCACAACAATATATGTATACATATATATATATATATATAAATATATATATATATATATATTTATATATATATATATTCATATATACATGTACATATATATATATATTTATATATATATATATATATATATATATACATACACATATATATATATATGTTTATATATAAATATACATATACATATATATATATATATATATATATATTCATATATACATGTACATATATATATATATATATTTATATATATATATATATATATATACATATATATATATATATACATACATATATATATATATGTTTATATATAAATATACATATACATATATATACATATATATATATATATATATATATTCTGTTACATTCAATCATTTAATTGGAGCTGCGAATGATCCAAAAATGAACCTATTTTTATTTTCGGCTTACCTCAACTGTACAACTATTGAGTAATGCTCTGTAACAGTCTACCCTAACATTCTCAAGAATAGCGTATGTATAGTTTCCCCATGACTGTTACTAACGGTGTGTTCTTCTCTATTGAATTTTTCTCAAAACATGTGCTTAATGTGAAACCCCATATCCCCCAAGCCGTGACCTGGAGGTATAACTTGTACTTTTATTAGTTGATTTGAAACGAGTTGGGGCTTAATACGGAAGTTTCATGAAAATAATGTCAGAACTTGTTTTCATGCAGTTTACAGGAGTCGTTGGTCGGACGTTCAAGAATATGAATCTCATGATGTTCCACAAACAAAACGTGTGTAACTATTAGCATTATCTTCGTAAATGTTTCGTGGGTTTGCTTTCTGTTTTCTATTTTAAAATCTACAAGATGTTTCATTTTGCACGTTTTAGAAAGCAATCCGCATGTCGAGAAAACAGAACAACACTTTTACATGAACACAAAGCAAATATTTGAAGCAAATGCTCATAATATTATCTAACTAGTTATTTGGACCTTGGGCGTACGCTGAAAGATGCTAATGGTTATCTCTTTTGACATCAAATACGTATCCAGTTCTTGATTATTTAATATCTAATTACATATGTACTTTACACGCCATGGTATCACCCAAGGTTTTTACAATTGCGTATTTTTTAGGGAGTCAACCTCACTCGTACACGTTATATTCAAATAAGAAGATAACCCCAATCTTTATTAATATCTACAATTTTAGCCGGGGTGACAAAAACTAATATAAATAAATGTATTTACCTCAAATCGAATAACATTAAGGAAGGGTACCAAATTGTATTTTCAATAACAAACCAGTGTTGACGGACGAAAATTTAAACCTTACTCCAGATTTGAGTCGGTTTGCTTAGGAGTGGAAACTTACCACATTACAGTAAACAGATTAATCGACCGCCTGAGATCACGTTTTGTCCCTTTAATTTAGGTGCTTATAACTAAGATTAACAGATAGAAGCCAGTTGAGGTTGTATAATCTTTTTACATAGTGTTCGCTGTGTATTTTATTTAAAAACCATAGATATTTCGTAAAATATATGTCAAAGATGTGTTCATAATCACCGTCCGCTGACTCACAGTTTTTGTTGTCAGAGAAATGAAATGATGCGAATACTAAACTTGGGCCAAACATGAACGACACGGTTTCTTTTATATTCTGGTAGGGTTGTTACGCGTATTGATATTGTGGTTACTATGCTAGTCAGTTTAGTAAACTTTTTAATTACTTCAACCAAATTAATTCCAAGCTGTTTCTAATTCATCATGTTATGTTTCATGAGGTGAGATTCAGAGTTACTTTCGCCGTTTCGGTTTGTTCTTTCATCGATGTCCATGGATACGTTTTTTCATATGTTTTATATATATATATATATATATATATATATATATATATATATATATATATACATATATATATATATATATATATATTTGTGATTGGTGTGATAACGAAATACTTCCAGGAGGAGATCCTGGTATGAGAGCTCAATGTGATAAACAGAGCAAGAATAAAATGAAGTATAATAACACGAAATTACATAATCATCCATGCAATAATTTATTTCAACCTTGTGGTGTTTTAAGCATCCGATCCAGGCGATTACATTTCTGAAACTGAAAGAAAATAGTTAAATTCACACTCGACAATTCAAATATAATTGGAGAGAGAGGTGGTAACAACCGATCTAATACATATTTAGAGAGAGTGGAAACTGAAGCATCTCTTATCCTTAAGTCTAACTTGGGAGGGGGAATTACATAATTTACTACATACACAGAAAGAGAGGGTGGAGTTGAAATAAATGATTGCATCGATGATTATGTAATTTCGTGTTATTATACTTCATTTTATATATATATATATATATATATATATATGTGTGTGTGTGGGTGTGTGTGTGTGTGTGTGTGGGTGTGTAGTATCCAAAGCATAGTGATGGAACGTATAGAAAACGTACGCATCTCATAAACGGTTGTATGACAACGTGTTGAATATATCATCAGTAATAAGAGAAAGGAGGATGAGATTCGCTGGACATTGATATAGAAGCCAAGAAGAGGTTATCAGTGATCTGATTTTATATACGTCAACACACGGAACAGTTAAAGCTGGTCGACCCTATAAGACGACAAAAAAGAGTTGGCCGAAGATACTGGTTCTCAACTAGATTTCCACGGAGCCATGACGGACTGGGAAGTATGGAGGAGTTGGGTCAATATGGTCCGTACACCCAGCCCGATCTGATAGATAGATATGCAGTATAAAAAGGGACACCATCGGATAACCACATATATATATATATATATATATATATATATATATATATATATATATATATATATATATATATATATATATTCTCAGTCTTCCTTTTTTTAAGTATATTTTGAATTTTTTTTTCTTATTTTATCAACAGTTTTCGTCTTTTGTTTCCGTTAATTGCCCTACTAGACATTTGTTTTATCTGTTCAGCACCAATTTGGCCTTTGACCCTTTTTTAATTTTACTTCAGGAATTCAGTACAATTTTTATATTTAGTTTTTAGTGTCTTCATTTGATGGTGTGTTTCCTAGCGTATGTATCGATATTACAAATATAATCTCAACGTAGATTAAGTTGTTCAGACATTTACTTTAGAACAGGGCCGGGCAACCTTTTCAAATGAGACTTTTGGAAGGAGATGGCGGGCCGGAGTGAAAAACGAAATCTCAGAATTACTATATTTTGTTTACATGAATAAATTGTACAAAAATTGCCTTAAACACACAACCAATCTGATATTTTTCTCAAGAGACTTCTGTATGTGATGTTAAAAAAAGCGCCGACGAAGAGCCATTTTGGAATCATAAAAAAATACTGACGGGGGAAGTAGCAAGCTGATCCAGCATTCGTTTTGACACACCTCACATAAGTTTTATGTTTCATGCTCTTTCCTCGTCTCTCGTTTCCTTTTTGCCTCTCTCTTTCTCTTTTTCTATTTTTATCTCAGACCAAGGATTTGAAATTAATTGTCAAAGAAAAAGGAAATATACATACATCATCGCTCGCTGATATTTATACATTTTTATCTCACTGTAAATCTTAATTGAAACCTACTTTTACGTCTATGTTAAAAAATGATATGAGTTTTACTGGGAGGTCCGCGGGCCGGATTGCAATAATAAAGTCTAGCAGGATGGCGGGCGTGACGCCAAGCCTTCGCGGTCCGGATGTGGCCCGCGGGCCGGGGGTTGCCCACCCCTGCTTTAGAGTATGTTCACAATGTCATATGCGTGTGACTCTGCATGTAATCTTTGTTCAATAGCGATTATAGTTGCTTTTTATGAGTTTCGATCATGATTTGTATAGTGTTCTATTCTACTCTATATTCTCGAGATTTCTGTAGTCTCATTCTCTACCACCTGAATGTTAACAATACTCATTTATTGGTAGTCTGTTAATTTATTAACTTCGTCGCATAATGCTATAAGCTTCTGCTCAGAGAAACATCTCTAATTCTTACAATATATTATTCGGTATGTTACTCTCTTATACCTTTTATGGAACCAGACATATATGTTTCAGAATATTGACATTGTTGTTCGATTAGTCTGTATACCAATATATCTTACTCACTTGAGGTTCTCATATGACTCACGAACAGCGATGTAGATTATTAAAAGCATTTCACATTTGCAGTTATCTTTGGTTTTCGATCATATTTATAAATCATTTAGCATCCTTAAAAAACATGTTTATATTATTATTTCTAGTAATGCAATTCTTTTTTTCTCCTGTACATTTCTATATTTTGGTGCACTTTTCGAATGATTAAACACATAAATTCCAAGTTTTATCATAAATATATATGAACATTCAAATCAATGATTGACTTCATCTAGATTTTTTTGGTTTCGCTAATATTTAATTTGAATGAGTCTATCATGAAAATGAGGTGTATATTTATAAACCCTTACTTTTATCATTTTATTTGTTCTATGAAGTACGCTCCGCTTTTTACGTTCGGTTACAACCTTTACTTTTTCAGTATTCATTCAAGCATTTTATTATTTATCGTTTTTTATCATATTACATAAGATTATCATGTTCAAATTTTGATTCTGTAAAAAACATATTCAGAATATTCTTCATGAAGAATCAGCCGAAGCATTAAGAAAGTATATCCGTAACATTCGTGAAAAGATGTTAACGGGTTTCCTGTTTCGAAATGTGTATCTACCAGACATACAGATTGGTTAAACAGAATTATGCTAACTATCACAACGTAACGTCTTTGATGCGGGTTGTTATCACTACTAGATGAAGAAATGACGAGGACAATACATTTATGCACACAAACAAATAAATGAGAATGCGTTGGATATATATATATATATATATATATATATATATATATATATATATATATATATTATATTTCTTATGCCTTTCGATTCTAACACTTTCAATTATACTTCTAGCTTTTATTATACACTTTCTAAATATAGCTTATACGACTTAAGTGCACAGCATTGGAATCAATGCACAATAAACTGTTATTCCATTACACACACGCACACACACATATATAAATATATATATATATACACATGTATGTATATATATATATATATATATATATATTAATATAAATTTTATAACATTAAGCTATTGTAATAACTTCATAATCTGTAGCTAGAGGTATCGTATTAAATCTTTTTCTTAAATTTTGAACTAAATAATATATACGAAGGACATTTCGCATCATTTCACAAAAAAACAACTTTTTGTGATTTCAACCATGCAATTGTTTGTGCTTACCACCAATATAATTGTAAAATGTCCCTATATATATATATATATAGATATATATATATATATATATATACATGGAGAGAGAGAAAAAAAGGAGAACGATGAAAAGATACAGGAGAAAGAAGAGAGAGAGAGAGAGCGATCGAGAGAGACACACCAACAACGCATCACACATTTGTTGTATCAATCGATCACCGGTTTCGACATTTTATCATATATATTTGTCTAGTAAGTACGCATAACTATATTCATTTTATCTCCACCACACCATGTGTTTTCTGAATATCTCATTAAATATGCTACGGATTCAAATCAAATGAAATAATGATGGGGTATGTTGTTACTACAATGTAATTATTCATGATACTAAGACATTTTGAATATCAGTATAATAAGGCTATTTTATTCGATAGCGCCTTTAGTCCAATATGAATGTAGTAAACCAGCAATGGAAATAAAAATATTGTGCTGCATGTATTATTTTTCCATGTGATTTCTACTGACTTTTTTTCAAATATTGCTCTGGTTACACGTTTAGTAATTCTCAAACGTTTTCATGAGAGATACTACACTAATAGAGCTGATGTCTCTACTATTTGAACTGAATTGTTTACAGATAGTTATGAGAATCAAAATGAATATTCCACATTATCTAACGTACTTATTACACTGTAATAGACAACAGGAATATGTATGTTAAGCTATCACAAAAGAAAGAACAACAGTATCTGTATGTTTATCGTGATAAGGATTAAATTATGATATTGTTGACAAGTAAATAATAGAAGTAAAATTGAATTATACGATATCAGAAAACTGTAATTAAGTGATTTATACATTGCAATAAGATCTACGTAAATAAATAATGCGTAATATAAACATGAACAACACTAGCATGATAAACTTGCGAAACGCAATGTCACAAAACGGGTGCAAGTACAATATTAACGCACACTTACAAAACACACATTCATATTCAATTAAAAACATGCTGATTGTTTTAATAAATAATTATCGTCGATTATATTGCCACTAATGTCATCCAATTAAATTACTAATTAGTTATTTAATAGTAATGATGCGGTCAAGAGAAATGTTGTCTATTATTTTAACTATAATGAATAAAAACAAACAAAATGCTAACATCAATATAATTAGAAGCGTGCGACATTATCAGTAGATACACTAAAATACAACTTCGTCAACAGTGGACACCAAAATAGATGTGTCAGTAGTATACACTTCTTCAAAGAATAACACTAATAACGAACATGACTATATAGTCAATCACAAAAAGCATTAATCATATTTCCATTCATTAATCCATACAAAACACATTCTGAAAGCGAATTTATCTCCCTTTATTTTCTTCGATAAGGCGTCCTGATTCTAAATGTAACTATTACAATTATCACTTGTCAATATAGACTACATATTCAATAAAATAGGTCGGTGTGCTTTTAATTATGAATTTAGTTTCTAGCTTCAAACACCTTTCTAGAGTGATGTTTAACTTTTTGAGTCGGAGTTGAAAAAGCAGTATTTCTCACGTGATGTCATTTTTGAATTAGTTGCAATTCATAAATTATGTTTTTCATCTGTTTTCATTCTGGAGAACATTCTTGATTGATAAACAAAACCATCGATCGCCATTCAAATTAAACTGGTATTGCAGTTTCCAGCTGAAAATACTTGATTTAATATTATTTCTTTGTAAGCCTATTGTCTTGTGTTTTGTCATGTTTTCTTCCTTGCAAATCAGTAAATCTAATTGCTGTCTCATTCAATATTGTCTTACTTAGTTATATGTACTGAAATTGATAGCTATTACTTTAGCAAAATAGTGGCCATGTTTTAGTAATAGATTAATTTAGTAGTCGTTTTTATTCTGTGTTATCTTTGAAGAAATACTTTTAAAACACCATCATCACAAACGCTAAATTGTATGTTCTTTGCTTTCGTTGCAAATCGTTTTAATAGATGGCATCCTCTAATTCAGTTGTATTCTGATTTACGTATTGGATTCATGATGTGTCTTAATACTTAGAAACACATATTATTTAGTAGGTATTTAGTTTTAATAGCGGAAGGAATACAAAACTCATTTTAAAGTTTAACTGTAATATCCAAGATATGAACGCCTATACTGTGTGTTCTGATTCTATTCTTAGTAATGTAAAGCAAGCTTTATTACTTTACGGATCATGGATTGAACGATTGCTATCAGATATTATTGGGTCAATTATTTCTGGCTGTCTCATGATCTTTGGATCAATAGATCTGCCGCACAGTACTGAACA
>OY744523.1:161601754-161699254 GCA_963556195.1 Sepiola atlantica
AATTATTATCTTTTTTATTTATTTATTTATTTTTTATTTATTTATCAATTATTCATTATTATTATTTATTTATTTTTTATTTATTTATTTATCTATTTATTTATTTTTCAAATTTTTTTTTTTTTTTTAATCATTTATCTATTTATTTATTTTTTTCGTAAATGTTTCTTTATGTATGTGTGATAGCGCACCTTGAACCTCATGAAAATGAGAGAAACACTATCCCTGTGACAGGATCACAGGTAAACTAAGCCTGGGCCTGGTGTTGCCACAAACACTAAACAATGATAAATGTCTATAAACACAAATAAACGCCGTGGGACTCAGAAGAAAGATCTGAGTGTCATGATGGGCAGGTGCTCCCTCGATGGCCAACATGGGGGACCCGGTCCGCATCCTGCGAATGTTGGCCCTTCTCATTTCAGAAACAAGACAACGGACAAGAACCAGGTAAGTAACCTCTCTGATTCCAGGTATGACAAGGACACAGACCAGAGACAGGTAAACCAGAGCGAAAACAGCAAACTGGAAAGATATAGAAAGAAATGGACCATGAAAGAGAACAGGCTGGTGATGGAGTGCTACTATAAAAGCCGCTACCCTATAGAAAGAGGCTACCGAAAACGAATGAAACATCTCCGGGACATTGCTAGTGACCCACATACAACGGAACAAAGGATAGCAGATCAAGCAAGACAGATCCTCAAGCGAGGATGGTTCTCGGAGATGGAACTGACGGAAATCAGACAGAAGGCTAATGGCGAAACGGAGCAAGAAACACCACCAAAGGAGAGACCACAGAAAGAGGACAGTCAAAACATACACACTGAAACTGAAGAGATTGAAGACTACGGAATCACAGAACCAGGGGAGATAGAAGACTGCGGAACCACAGAACCTGCTGAGATAGAACTCAACGAAAAAGAAGCAAGTGAAGTGGAGAACATAAGACGATACATGTTAGAAAACAAAACAAAACTCCCATCTCTCAGGAATGAAGTAGCGAAGAAGTTACAATCAGAAACAGAAAGAGTACACAGACTCCTCCCACACATCCTAACAGAAACTATTACAGACCTAAACAACCTGATATATGCAGGGGCAAAATCGATGAAACTAAGAAACGAAGAGAATGGACGAAAGAGAGGACCGACACAACCTGGATGGGAAATCAGACTGGAAACTCAGATCACCAAACTTCGGAAAGAAGCTAAAACCGTGAACAGAAGGAAGGAGGACATGAAACGATTAAGAAGCAAAAATCAGAAACGCAAGGAAAAACTTAATGAGAAACATGAAGAAATAAAACAATGGATAGCAGCAATAGAAGGAAGACTGAGACGATACAGGTACAAATCAGAACAGTGCAAACAGAACAGGACCTTTGAAAACAAAGAAAGCCAGTTTTACAAAAACGTAAATGGAGAAAAAACAACGATAGAGCAACCGAACCCAACAGAAACAAAACAATTCTGGAGCAAGATATGGGAAGAACCAAAAAAGCACAACAAGAATGCCCAATGGTTGAAAAACATGAAAGATGAACTGCAAGAAATCAAAGAAGGAACCGAAACAGAAATCAACAAAGAAACGATCAAGAAAACCCTAAGAAAAATGGCAAACTGGAGAGCACCAGGCCACGATGGAATACATGCATACTGGTTTAAAAAATTAACGACCCTGCATGAAAGAATAGCGCAGAAACTGAGCGGATGTATCCGCAAAACAGACATACCAGAATGGATGACGGAAGGAAGCATAACACTAATACAAAAAGACCCCAAAAAGGGAACGATCCCCAGCAACTACAGACCGATAACATGTCTACCAATAATGTGGAAAATTCTCACAGCACAACTGAGAGAACAAATCTACCAATCTCTGGACAAACGTGGACTGCTCCCCGAGGAACAAAAAGGATGCCGGAAAGGACAAAGAGGGGCACATGATCTACTATACATTGATCAAAAGACTCTGAAGGAGGTGAAGAGCAGACAAAAGCACATAACCATGGAATGGATTGACTACAAGAAAGCCTACGACAGAATCCGCCAAACATAGATAATTGAATGCTTAAAAATATACAAGATACCAGACAGGATTATTAATTTCATCCAGAAAGCAATGGAAACATGGAGACTAAAACTGACAGCCGGAGGACAATACCTGTCTGAGATAAAAAAATACAGAGAGGCATGTTTCAAGGAGACTCTCTATCACCACTACTGTTTATAATATCTATGATGCCACTCAACTACATACTCAGAAAGTGTGATGGCGGATACAGGTTTACGGATACAGAACAAAGAATAAACCACCTGATGTACATGGATGACCTTCAACTGTTTGCAAAAAACAAAAAAGAACTGGAAAAGCTGATAAACACAACCAGGATATTCAGCCAGGATATCCAAATGGAGTTTGGAATAGAAAAATGTGCACTGCTAGAGATCAAAAAAGGAAAACTGGAGACGACAGAAGGTATAGAACTCCCCAACCAAGAGGAGATGAGGGCGCTAGGAGAACAAGACAGTTACACATACCTGGGAGTTCTGGAAGCAGACACAATCAAATATACAGAAATGAAAGAGAAGATTGGAAAAGAATATCTACGAAGAACAAGGAAACTCTTAGAAACTAAACTATATAGCAGAAACCTAGTAAAAGGGATAAACACATGGGCTGTATCACTAATAAGATACTCTGGACCATTCATAGGCTGGACCAAAGAAGAACTCAGGCACCTTCACCAAAGAACTAGAAAACTAATGACTATGCACAATGCACTGCACCCAAAAGACGACACGGACAGACTCTACGTGAAAAGAAATGAAGGAGGTAGAGGACTGGTAAGTATTGAAGACTGTGTGGAAGACACCAATAAAAAAGCTGGAGAAATATGTAACCCAGAACACGGAAAGACTGATCACCACAGCAAGAGACACCAGCCCAACAAACAACCCCGGAAGCACTGAACCCAGAAACAAAAAGACAAGAAAAGAAAAGTGGGAAGAAAAACAACTACATGGACGCTTTATAAGACTCACAAGCGATGAAGCCAATGAAAACAGCTGGGCATGGCTAAGAAAAGGAAACCTGAACAGAGAAACGGAATCTCTGCTGATGGCCGCACAAAACAATGCGATTAGGACAAACTATTAGCAAAGATAGATAAAACCCAGGAAAACAGCAAATGAAGATTGTGTGGACAAAGAGACGAAACGATAAATCATATAATAAGTGAATGCAGCAAGCTAGCACAAAGGGAATACAACAACAGACATGACAGCATGGGGAAAGAAGTACACCGGGAAATGTGCAAACAACTGAATTTATAATATGCAAGAAAACGGTACAAACACAAACCAGAAACTGTACTAGAAAACGAAAAACACAAAATCATATGGGATATGAATGTACAAACAGACAAACCCATAACAGCAAGGAGACCGGATATGATAATAATCAACAAGAAAGAAAAATCCTGCAAAATCGTGGACTTTGCCGTTCCAGCAGACCACAGAGTGAAGATCAAAGAGACGGAAAAGAGAAGCAAATATACTGAACTTGCCAGAGAATTGAAAGGAATATGGAACATGAAGAAAGTCAGTATAACACCAATAATCATAGGAGCACTAGAAACAGTCCCCAAAAACATGGAGAAAAGACTAGGAGAAATAGGAATCAAAAGGATAACTGAGACCATACAAAGGACAGTAATGATCAAAACAGCTACAATCCTGAGAAATGTCCTCGAATGCGGAAACCAACCCACATAAGCGACGAATGGAGAACAAACACATGGAAGCACAAAACAACAGAACCGGGGAAAATACAACCGCACGAGAGAGGCGCAAGCATAGGCTGACGCTACGAAAATTATGGACAGAGGGTCGAGGAGGGAAAGCGCAATACCAGACCTCCACTGGAAGAGCGCGGACAGCTCTGGGACCTTGGGAAGGCTTGTTGCCACTCGGGCCCCAGAGGGGACCAATGGCCCTTATCACCGGAAATCGTTGGTAAGTGGCTGTTGCGATTACCGCAAGGTCATCAGCGGTGATGAACGAAAAGAGGTGGAGCATACTGGAGGCCTGAGGAGACTTGTTGTCACTCAGCCCCCAGGGAATACCACAGGTTGTCGGCAGTGGGTGACCATTGACGATTACCAGTGTGATAACTCCTAGTGAGTAAATAATAATAAAAAAGTATCATAAATATTATCGAAATTATCAATATAAAATTAAAATAAAATAAAATAAGGAATAAAATGAAGTCAAATATAATATTATATATAATAAAAATAATAGAATATATAAAGGAAAAAAGGATAAGAAATAAAAAAATGAAAATAAAATATACAATAAAAAAAGAAAAATTATAAAAACTAATATAAAAAATAATAAAAGTATAAATAAAAAATATGTAAAACAATAAAAAATAAAAGGAAGTATAGTTGATTATATATATATACATATATATATATATATATATATATATATGTATATATATACATATATATACATATATATATATATGTATATATATATATACATATATATATATATATATGTATATATATATACATATATATATATATATATATGTATATATATATATACATATATATATATATGTATATATATATATATACATATATATATATATGTATATATATATATATATATATATATATATGTATATATATATATATATATATATATATATGTATATATATATATATATATATATATATATATATATATATATATATGTATATATATATATATATATATATATATATTTGTGTGTGTGTGCATAATGTGTGTGTTATGGGACATCGGATTGAAATGCAGGAATAATTGTTATATTCAGCAAATATATTTATCTGAGCTGTTGTACATATAAGTAATATTAGTAGTAATCTTCAGATAAAAAAACATTTTCGAAATGGATAATATTTATCTATACGTATTAAGTAATTATATATTGCATTGACAAACATATATTTTCCAGAAGACTTTCAATAATTAAAATGTATGAAATAAAAGTGATAGATACATAAATACATATACACGTACAAATTGCGTTACCTGGCACATCCCCTTTGCCGTAATGGAATGGAAAGGGTTATTGTGTTACATAGAACATACTCTAATACACACACACATTCATATTTGGAGCGAAAACCGCCACATAACTTTTTAAGTAAAAGCATGACGAATGGGAAAAACAAAACGGACACCGAATGATATCGTATCTTACAATTGTTTATAAACAAGATGATGTATTCGCATCATAACAAGATTAACGTAGAAGCAATTATTCGTAATCGCTATGAGAATAAGTAGTTATAGGGTTGTCAAAGTTATCTCTTAGAATGTAACTTTGGTTTAGAATGTCATCTACAATCGTTTTTTGCAATCCGAGTGTTATTTGCACATACCATTATGTAATAATTTATTTGAAACATAAACATGTGTCATTTCTCGTTTCAATCAGGGAATGCCTAAAAACAGAAACCATATGATATGCAAGAGAAAACACGATAAGAGGGTTTGTCAGCGAAAAGGAAGAACGTAATATGCACTTGCGTTTCTAAAAAGAACGCTGGTCTTCACAGTACGTCAAAAACGACTGTGAATGTGGGGAAATTTATGTAGAAGTATACAAGCAAATGTAGGCAATACATGTAAGTAATAAAGGAAAACAACGGAATCGGTTTTGTAGTTCTTCGCGTCTTTATTTGTGAGCAATCCTGCGAAAGAAGATTCTTCAGAGACATCTAGGAGAGCTCAACAACTGCAGAAAATGTTGTATGTATTTTCTTAGTCTTATGTAACTTATCTTGGTCAATAATAGAATTAACTTCTTGACACATAGATATAAGAAGCACCATCACGTCTCACTATTTTTGGAAATCTATCTGTGAGGAACAGAAGGTAAATATAGTGGTTAATAAAACAGAAGAAACGCCTTTTTAAAACCTGATATTATAATTGAATTGGTTTGTTGCCCGGTGTGAAGAAACAACACTTACTAATTTGGAAGTGTAACACATACGAACTGAAAGAACGTCGCATAGAGGACAACAAAATGTGTATGTTCAGAAGCTACAGAGAGTATATAGCATTTTGATAACCTTTAAGAGAGGAGTCTAAGTTAAAGCACTCCTTCATTGAAGGGGACATGTTACACACCAATGAAAGCACAATCAGTGTGATACAAAATACTAAGAATAAAAACTGAGAAGGGAAAATACACATACACCATTTACAAACCAAAACGGATACATTGTGAGTGCAAGCGCAACATAACATTGACAGACTGTCATAGAAATGTACTCTACAGGGGTTTATAAAAACGGGTACACTTTGACCCGTTATTAAATAAAGCCGACAAATGCAAATCTGAGACACTATAAAAAACAGTCAATCTTTGACCGCAGAGAAGACATTACGATATTAGCTACAATAAGTAGAGAACGCGCTTAATAGTAAATTTCACTGTTGAAAGAAATTAGATCAATACCATCAAATGTAGACGTAGTCTAGACACTACTGGAGAATTAGCAGAGAGCATATTTACATCGGGTGAAAAATTGAAACAATATAAACAATTTCATTATAAGAATTTTTGGCCGCATTATAAAATCTTCTTTAGCGCGGGAAACCTCAAAAACAAGATGCTAACCAACCAAACACCTTTGGCAAACGGCATTTACAACAACTAAAATAATAACTATATTCATTGGGCATTTCTAAAGTCATATTAGAAACATATAGATAGAATTTTTGCTTACAATGTTTTTTTGTCGATTAGCATAAGCCGTAACTTAGATAATTCGAGAATATTTTGGCATTACATATCATATCAATATTTCGATATCAATTTAGGATATGTTAGCAGAAATTATTATTTTTTCTTAATTGGTATATATTTACGATTGGTTAATTATTCGCAAGATTATGCACCGTATACACAATACTGTTTGATAATCATACCGTCTTCGAATGTGTTTGAAGTTTCATATGAAACTTGATCATTGTTATTGTTAAGAAGTTGTCCAATACAAAAATATCCTCATATCTTCTATAGAAGTGAGCAAAAGTGACATCGTCTTCTGGATTATAATTGACAATTTCGATAGCGCTCCACAGAGCCGTCTGGGAGAATGCATTATGATTCTCGTTTGCTTTCGTTAACTGTGTTGCCTCCAGAAATTTTCTCTGTTCCTCCTGTGTTATTATCAAGATTCGAAGTGTTTCTGCTGTTGTAGCAGTTTTTCTTGGAATCTTTCTTCTCGTTCAGCGTGCATTTTTCTTTGGGCTGTTTGCTGTTCCAACGACTCTCTTTTAAATTTCTCCTCAATTTCAACTTGTTTTTTTTTAAAGTTCCATTTGTTGTTACATTTTGTTCTGTTTGGAATTTAAGTAATTGAAAAAGAGAATCTTTGAATTCAGTGTCCATCATTCACGAATTCAAATTATGCACCACACAATTTTCACTTGTAAAAATAAATCAGTTTTCCCCACAACGTGCTTTATATAATTAGTTTGCTCAACTAATACACAAAGCAAGAAATATATTATTACTTAGTAAAAAAAAATTCAATCCCAGTTCTTTTGTTTGAAAAAAAAAACTAAGAAAAATGTTGTTTTTTTTATATATATACGTGTACGTAGTTTTACAAAACCAAGTCTGTTGCTATAAGCCTAATAAGACTAGTTTTATGGGAAATCTTTTTAACCCCTTTTCATTTTGCAAAAATGCGACTTGCTTATTTAACAGTTCTTTGTTAGAAGCACAAATGACTTACGCGAATATATTTTTTTACTGTCCGTCCTTTGCTCTCGACAATTCTGTGGTAGACGGTTTTAATACATAGTCTATCCGGATCTTGCTCAAATATCAGATGTTGTCCTTATAATAACGACAAACTTACACAATATCTGTAATAGTTTACGCGGATAACATTTATCTTAACGAGTCAGTGAAACTTGAAGAGAACAAATAATGGTATCAGTGTATTCAATTATTTCAATAATTGAAAATGTTATTCGCGTTTTCTAGTTTTCGATATTTGGTAGCAAGTTTTGAGTTTGTGTTTTTTTTTTTTTGCTTAACCACTCTTGTAGTAGTTTATTTGCTGTAAATCCTTGCGAATCCAAATATCTGACGAAGATGGGTTTTTTTTCCGTGAAGATCTTGCGAATCACTTTGGGTGTATTTTTGTACTGAACTCGTTTCGATTCCTCGTCGCCAATCAGTTGTGAAGTTGTCCAACAGTAAATAATAAATAAAGGAAGTCAAGTCGAGGGGTGGTTTAACAAGTGTATTAACAAAGTAAGAAAGTTACTAGCACTTGGCTAGACAGTTACAAGACTGTTCTCTGTCTAAATATTTATTTGCGTAAACTTGTACACAAAGTGTGGCACAAGGCCAAACAAGTGGTGGGAAAAGGATCGGTCATCCTTAACTTTAAAAACTCAACTTAGCTAGTTTTAATCATGACGATCATTTACCATAATACCGCATTCATACTATACATCCATCGCTACTCACCATTAGAATTCATACCATGAAATCCTACTTAAAACCCATATAAGAAATATGCAACGGGGGGAGGGGAATAAAAATTAAAATATGATATATACAATGTAAAAGAAATAAAGATTAGTAAAAGCCCCCCCCCCGTTATTGAAATGTGGCAGAGATGCGTATTTGCCGGTCGAAATCGAAAACTCGAAAAAAGGTGGTTGATGCAGGCCCCAAGGTTTTATTCTGACCACCTCCTTAGAAAATATCGAAAGGTGACCTGCATCTCCGGCAAATCAGGCACTCAGTCACCTAATTGGAGAGGGAGTGGGGCAGAAAATAAAAAGGGGAATGGGATGAGGACAAAATAAAAGGGGGCATGTAATGGAATCAATCATACACTAACTAAATTGTTGAACTAAAACATCAACAGAAAATTAAACAGAAACTAACTTAAAATAAGTCTAAATCTAACTCATAATTAAAGCATAGTACGTTTCCTGAACCCAATATTCTCTGCCAAAGGCACGTCCAGATACCACTCTAATCTAGCGCCAGCCACTCTACAAAGTCGTGCTTCAGTCACCCATCTTTCACCAAAATCTGCCGAAGAGAGTTTCACCCTCTCGGCTCTAATGCGAGCCTTCAGGTAATATTTGAAAATCGCAATAAGGTCGAGAGAAGTGAAGGTCTTTGCTCCGTAGACTGTCTTGAACCTAGTCTTACAAATCGTAACTCTCATACTCGCTAGTAAGCTCAAAAACGTAAACCGTTTTTGCCTATCGGTTGTCGGAGCCCAGTTGCTGCATACATTAATGGGTTCGATGTCAAAATACGATACGTTAAGAATACGAACCATCTAGCATGCAACAAGCTTAATCAGCGGCACGACGATGCGGCAAAAAACAAAGACGTGACTTATGGTCTCGTCCTCATCGCCGCATCTGACACAAGTCGGAGAATTAATCAAGCATGCTTAATGAAGCCTCTTACCTACCCAGAGTGCATTCCTAATCGTCAGCCAGGTCAGTGATGCCTCGTCATTGTCAAGGCACCTTGACCCAGGCGCTCAAGGCTAGATTGAGCGGAGCTCCCCCTCGTCAAAGCGAGCCCCTCAGGCCTATCATTTCGGACAGTCCCCCTCACCATTACCCGATATAATGCCTTTCGAGACAACAGACGGGTGTCAGAGAGGCTTTCTGTCACCCTTGAAAGGAACTTCAACGCATGTCTACATTCGCAATAGAAGGAGCACTCGTTTCGGGGTAACCTGTGTGTCTCCCCCTCATCCAAGTGCACACTTCTCAAAGCCGGAAAGGCTTTCTTGGTGTCTTCCTTCCAAATAACACCGTTATCCTCAAATTGTGTACTCATTCGGTCTAGATAAAACAGCCTAAGAGTGTGGCATCGAATTTCGATGCTAGGCATACCCAGACCGCCCTCAGAAGGATGAAGGTAACAAATCTCGCGACGGACCATAGGGGCCTTACCAAGCCACAAACACTTGAACAGAGCCCGCTGCATCTCCAGCAGTGTATCCGACGGTAGTGGGAGCACTGAAAGACGATATAGGATGATCGGATAAATGTGAGAAGTACACACCTTCGCCTTCCCTTTTAACGAAAGATTTCTGCGGACCACAGACCAGCTGCTGCCCTAATCGCTTTCAGGACTTCCGACCAATTTTTCTGCAGCTTGAGATCAGGACCAAACCAGACGCCGAGTAGCTTGCAAGCCCCATCTGTCCAGCCAAAGGGTCCCTGCAAGGAAACACCCTTCCAAGCACATATGCGCAAGCCAATAGACTTATCGCAGTTGATTTTGGCCCATGTCACCGTTTCATACATTTTAGTTTCTCTGTCAACGACACTAATCTCGGCATTGCTCGTTACAAGCACAGTCAAGTCGTCGGCATAGGCGGAGTACTTCAACATGGTGCAAGAACCTGCCAAAGTAATTCCACGCAGGAGCGGATTCACCCATAGCCTGTTAAGGAAAGGTGTCAAAACAAGCACATAAAGCATCGGTGAATGAGGGCATCCCTGACGAAGACATCTGGACAATCTAAAGGCCCCAGACCTCATGCTATTCACTTCAACCCTAACACCGGGGTTCGCATACAAGAGGCAAATCTAAGAGCGGAATTGCGAGCCAAAACCGGCCGCAGACAAAACAGCCTCCAAGTACCGATGGTCCACCCTATCGAAGGCTTTGGACTGATCTAAATGTATCAGCGCGGCTTCAGTGTCGACTTTATCAATGATCAAGCGTATCGAGTGCAAATTATCCTGAATGGTCCGGCTCTTCACAGAACAAGCCTGTTCGGGACTAATGAGACCAGGCAAAACAAGTTGCAGACGATTGACTAAGATCTTGGCCAAAATCTTTAACTCCGCATTAAGCATCGGTAACAATTTAACCAAACCCATGGTCAAGTACTGGGGATTAGACCCGTTCCTAAACCACGAGTAAAACAGAACTGTAAGCAAGGGTACAAAAATGTGCGACATCCTCAAATACACCTCGTAGGGCAAACCATCAATCCCCGAAGACCTGTTAAGGCCGACCCACCGTAAGGCTCTCCGGACTTCTTCCTCTGTTATGCAACCTTCGTATCTAGCCGCTTCGGTCGCCTCAAGACGAGAAAAGCTGGCTAAATAGGGGTTCTCGAGTAAAAAGATCCTGGAAATGAGAACGAAAAGCCTCCAGAATACCTTCGTTTGTGGTCACGAGTCTCCCATCCGGCAATGAGACACGAGCGATATGTCGATCAAATGCATGTTGATGATCCTCTGCACGCAGTTCAGCAGCCATGTTTGTCGCCTCGTTAGGCACGGTTTTTAACCTAGCCCTAATTACTAAAGCCTGGTGTTCTTGGATAGCAAAAGAAGCCAGCTGGAGCTTAATTATAGTAACACTAGAGCTATCCCCCATCTCCCCCGCCCGATCAAATCTAAACTCTAGTGCCACTTTAGCTGTCGTCTGCTAAAATCAGTAGTAAAGAACTTAATAACCTTCTTAAAATGAATCCACTTCCTATTCCAAATATCAGCCCCCGTCAATTCCCGCTGTAAGGTTAGTAATAGCTGTTCCCTGTAGCCCTTCGCATCGGACAACGAAGTGTTGAGCTTCCAATACCCAGCTAAACTAGGCTTAGGTCTATCTAAGTTTACCCAGACCCAGACAAGTCTATGGTCTGAGTAAACTATATTATGAAAACTTGGACATTCAACTACTCCTACATCGACTCTCCTAATTAAGAACCGATTGATATAACTCGAAAGTTGTACCGAATCGGAGCCCCCCCTATTTGTCCAAGTCCATACCCTATCACGGGGCAATTCATTCCGGTAGTTATCAATAAGATCGAACTTATCGAGGAAGTTCTGAAAACACGTACCATCCCGATCGGTGTTAGTACCCCTAGGTCGATTACGATCTAAATCGGGATCCATGACCGCGTTCCAGTCTCCCGCTAGAATGACCGTCCGAGAAGTAGAAATCAAGAACTGCTCGATTCGCCGAAAGAAAGAACCGAGCTCAGAATGGCTATTGGGCGCATAAACCCCGATGAGCCGAAATGCCTTCTTCTTTATGGTAATATCCAGAACGCAAAGTCTCCCTTCCGGATCCATGAAGCTAGGGTCACACGACGCGTCTAAAAACTTGCTTACCATCCAGGAAACTCCCCTAGCAGAAGAATTAAAGTACGCTGAATAAACGTGAACACCCTTAGTCAGCGCACCCAAATAGTCCCCAGAAATCAAGTAGGTTTCCTAAACACAACATATATCCACTCCGAGGCGCTGAAGGTCGTTAGGGACTCGAAATTTACGAGCGTCAGCCTTAAGGTCCCGGACATTGAAACTCGCTAGAAAGAGAGCATTGAGGGTGCCTTAGAGTTGAGTTCCAGAGACCAACATAGCAGTGGTCAGGATGCCGACGGCTCTCCCAAAAGATTGATTGCCCATCTGATCATTTATTTGACCATCATGGGAGATGCCGCCAACATCCAAAGGATAAGTTAGTTTCGCTATCCTATACAGGGTGGGGTGTTAGCTCATGGGAACTCTCCCAAAACAATATTTCCTTAAAACGACTAGACCTTCATCTTTTAAAATGGGCATTGGAACGGTGAAATTGAAAGTGTGGTTCGCCTCTTCCAGCATCTGCCATAGAGCCTTCGCTTCTGGTTTCTTCCTTACCACTGTAAGGACTCTAGGGGCGTTGGGGAAATTAGCAGGGTCTTCAATGGTTATACCACCGACTTTATTGAATTTAAGGAGCTCATTTATATTGGAGAGGTGATAATGCTTTACTGTTTCTATTTGGGTGCATGTCACTTTGCAGATATCCTCCCCAGAAGGGAATGCGTTTTTTTAGTTTTCCTTCCCACAGAAGGTCTCCTCTGCCTATTCTGTGTAATAGATGGAGGGGATCCATTTCGTCCATTGAGGAGGGGGAAGGGGAGCTAGGCCCCATAGGAGATGCTGGAAAAGGCGAAGGGGAGGGTTTTTTGTGGGTGAAGCAGGTGGGGTATTTTTGGGGGTATTAAATAGGGAGACAAAGGGGGAAGGTTCAGGAGAAGTGATTTTTATAGACGATTTAATCGGACTTAAAGGGATAAGCTTGTACTGTTTGTCTAAAATTGGGCCAGTGATTGGGGGGGGGCATTAATTTGGGAGAATTAGAATTCTTAGAAACTATTGGTTTTGTGATCGGCTGGGGACTTGGATTGGAGGTAGAGATTTTATCTGAAGTGGCTGAATTTTTTCCTTCTTTTTTCTCTTTTTTTCCTGCTTTCTTATCTAATTTAGATTTTAGTTCTTTTGCCTTAATGTAACTGTTTTTTCCCGGGTCGTTTTTAAGCATTTCTTTTTCTCTCATTTCTTCGAGAGATACCCGACCCGGGTTTTTTTTCCCGGAACAATAATCCATCCCTCGTCTTTTTCTGCAGAAGGTAGAGCAGGGAATTCGTCTTCGGAGTCATCAGATGTAGATGTAATATGTATACCAATTGTAGCTAGAGGATCGAGGTGGGTGCTAGCCTTGGATGGTCTGCTAATCGGGGGCGTCGTTTTCTGAGTGGAATTTTTCTTTGGGCAATCAAAATAACCTAGTTGCTCACAAAACCAACAAACAGGTCTTCGTCCGGCCAATATAATAGGTAGTTTCTCCTCCCCGACTTGTAAATAGTAGGGGATGCTGTCATAAGCTTTCTTGTCGCTAAGTATTTCGAAGTTCCATGTTCCTGGAAATTCGTCAAAATTGACGTCTGTGATTTCGCCAAATCTTAGAAAAAAGGCCCGAATTTGTTCGCCTTTTACATAAAAAGGCACATTGAAGATAAAAATGGAAGAACGTCTTCTACCCATGTACTCGGTTCGTAAAAGATAGTCCTGCGTGATAATTTGATTAAGTGAGAAATTAGCACAATTTTTTTTCGTTAAGAAACAAAGCATTCCAAGTGTTAAATCCCTTACACTTGATTAACCTTTGCGGTTTTAATCCTCCAGTTGCCAATAACTTGCATACTAATTCAGGAGAGGCCATGATGGATTTTTAATAAAAAAATTCGACAACGAACATGGTTACTGTTCTTTTTTTAATTTCTGCCAACGGTAATTCTTTGTTCAGTAAACATGTGTTCGTATTTTTTGCTTCTTCCACGAACTCATTGCCATTTATAGACATTTTTGGAGGTTTGCACCATTCCGAATTTTCAGTCGTTTTGGAATTCATCTAGTTAATAACTAGAGACTCCAAACAAAAACAAAAAAATTGGCAGAAAAAAAAAATACGTGGCAGAAAAAAAAACGACGTAAAAGGGAAACCAGTTCAACAATAACAGTCAACGTGAAAACAATAAAAACGATAACAATAATCAGCAAGAGCAGGCAACAACAGATTTTAGAAAAATACTAACCCGACGCAGTAACCTCACTCAACACGTAGAGCCTAAATGTGCTTGACTGTGCTTTGTCTCCTCTGTGGCTCTGGTGACTCGCATTATTTATAGTGACAACGGGTGCAGTTTCTCCTGTGTAAGAACGGCCGGTGTAACAGTTATCGAACTGTGAACATTGTTTAGGACAGAAAACTAAATATGAGTATAATGTTCGTTAAATATTCTTATTCTACTTGTATCATTCATTCACGAACAAGTAAACTTGGAAAAGTGAAATAAAACTTCATTTTGTTAAACCGCAACACTTATGAAAACCTATTCTTAAAAAGCGAGGCTATATTTAAATAGTATAATAACAAATATGTATTATATATTCAGTCAAGATTAGCGGTATGTGTTTGGTCGAGTATGTATGTTTGTTTGCGCACATTATTGCGTCTACATCAATTAACTCATCGTCACCAAAATTGATAAAAATATCGTAATTGTTTCATTAGACGTTATTTTTGTTATTTCATATATAAGTTAATTTCGATTCTGTACACAATCAAAGCTCGCTACTGTGTCCATATTAATAGATCAACTTTAGAGAATATTTAAACGTCAAGGTCCCAGTACGAATCTTGCCCGAATTGAAACTTCCATTATTTTCCAAATATAGGGATCTGATCGTTTACATGATATACACTCGGCAATAATTAAAATAATATTGAGGAAGACTTTCACCTTTCGTAACTTCCGTTAGAGATGTATGCAGTTATTCGGCTCACTTTTGCTCTTGTTAAACTTTTAATTACACTGATTTATGCTATTAAAACATATGCATATGTGGTGTAAACACGTACGACTCTCTCTAAACTTTAAGAGCATAATAGTATATATGATTTTAAACAAGTGCAGTTCTTTTTTTACTTTTATTCAAATCAAACATTGAACATTGCCACTAAAACGTTAGGGGCTCTGTTAATTAAAGACAATACCTACAATGGCATCCAAAGTGTTGCGTTGTGCTACGAGATGTTTGATAAAATAACATAAACATTTCTGCATATTGGTACAGTAAGATACAAATATGGCAGAGTGGGATTCCAGTAGAATAAAGACTGAAACTATTAGAGCAAAAAGCCTTCCACAATTTGGTGGCCTCTACAGTGAAGGGTAGGGGTTTCTTCAGTGTAGGGTCGATCGGGGGTATTTACGTCGAGGATACACCAGTGAGTCAAGGTCGTTGGAACACATTCAATTAAACCACTTATTAAACAAGTACAGCGATGCACAATTGTAGCGATTAGAAATGGGGTGAATCTGGCTAACTAGTTTAGGACCTATGAGATTAAGGCTATTATTTGACAAGTAGTTGGTACACAAAATCGTGTATGACAACAATAACCATGCATGGGCGAATAGTCGCTATTTAGAAATATAGGAGACTGGGGGATGAGTTTTGTAGCAACCCTTTCTTGCGGCAGATTGGCAATGTAGTATATGTATTTGTTCCAATTCATGTAACCTGTGAATGTTAGGCCGCGGAGTTTCACTGATCGACTTTAAGGTTATGTACTATTTGTCATTGTCATTGGTGGTTAAAAAGGTTTCTTATAATAGTTAAATGAAATAGAGTTTTGTCTAATGTACAGTAAATGTTACCATCCATGAATGTCCTCATTCCACTACATATTAGTTATAATTCAATAAAGAGTCATCAATTGCCTTTGATATTTGTCTGTTTTTGTGTCCGTTCTTCCCACCTATTGCGAATAACGAGTAGTCGCATCATGGAAATATCTATCGAGAGCACAGTTGCCCTGGGAAGATTTTCATAAAAATCAGGAACAATAACGTGTCAAAGATCGACGCCTAAAGCACACTCGCATTAATGTTCAAATATTCGACCATCGAAAAGAAACAAGATCTTTCCATTTGTTAATGTGATTTTGGTTATATGAATAATTCGTCCACAACTATCATACGAATTCATTTTTATGACAATACATTAATTTTAGACCTTGTCAATGGCTTTGTATACATCAGAAGTTTCCAAACTTACTTCATCAGTGTTGCTCAGTGTATAGCATATGAGTTCAGAGCTTACCGTGAAGGGTATTCGCAGTAGAACGGCTGCAATATTCAACACTGTCGGTCAGAAAAATTATTAGCATTCACGAGGAAATAGAGTATCGATTAATTGATCTATAATTCAATGAGGTCAGAAGCGGGGGAAGACTTATTAGGCGATTATTTAGCGAGTCAATTCTTTTAACAGAGTTCTTGAACACTGGTATCATCGAGGCAATTATCAAACTATTAAAGAGCTAGATTTAGCAATACATTTATTGTAAAGTTTAAAGAAAACCGAGACCAGAGTTGTTTTACTAGAGCAAGGATACGATGAGACCAACAAGCTTTGGAGGAGTCAAGTCTTTTTATAAAATCCCTGACCTGGGAAAGGTGTGATTATTATATAATCGATTGTTTCTCTAGCTTGCACTATGACATTGGGGAGAAAAAGAGTTGTGACATCAACACAGTTCCGCCGTATTGGTTTATATGTCAGATACATCATGTTTGATTGATAGTGGGTGATTTGCCGATTCATCACACTATTATAGATTTTCCAGAAATTGACAGTTCCTTATTTCTGAGACACAATGCAGTTTCTAGTCAGCTCACTCTTAGCTGCAACTGTTACTTTATTACAATGATTTTTGGTGCTATACATGTCTGTCTATTAGTACTTAATTTATATTGCGTTAATCGGCGAATGCTTGCTTCGTATAGCCAATAGCAGCTGCATAAGTTGTGGAGAGTCAGCTTTCTGGGTGTAGTCAAACATAGAGTGCTTACTTTCCAAGCGAATTAATGCTAGATTATTTGGTGTTATTTTATTATTTCCAAGATGGCGAGGGTTACTCTCAATTTAGTTCTGATACCTATATCATTTTGGTCGTGTCAATCTACGGCCCTCTTCAAGGGGCTTTCAGTTATTTTCAGAAATACACTCTTTATTTCATACGATAGCATTAACTTTTTCTTATCCGGGTTCGGTAACGAACATGTATACGTTTTATCAATTGTTGCTAGGACATTTACATTGCTTTAGCTGTCAGCCAGACCATGTATAGCTGAGGGCGAACACGGTAAGTAGTATATGTGGTGTTTTCTGTATTGCTTAGTGTAATTCAATAACATGTATTTGCTTTTAGTATAGACGATGTTTTTTAATGGTATTCATATCTTTAGGCATTTTTCTTTTAATGCTGTGTTTTTTCCTTTTCATACAGAATATATTTTCATTTTTCTTCTTGATAGTGAAAGTCAAGACCTGACAGATATGTCTGGCATCAAATAATGTGAACACTTGAAAGTAACTGCTAAGTGATATTAATGTTTCAGTTGAACTAGTGAACGACTGGTGAAAAAAAGATACTCTTTAGAAAAATGTTGAAACTAAAAATCTACTTCATTCAATCTAATGACCTTAGGCTATCCGAAGTGATGTGTGTCGACTGTGGAGTTTGGTATAACTGACATAGTTTTCATCAGTCAGCTGAATAACCCGTTATAAGTCGGAGTGATTCACTCGAATAGCGAAACCTCATACTTAACTTTAACAGCTGCTATCTATGTACGTATATTGTACGATTATTAACTTCACATGAGGATTTTTTACGAAGGTTTCACCTTTTATCAAGGCCGTAAGTCCACTCGAGGATGAATATTTTGGGTTAGACAAGTAGACGGCGAAACAAATAGGGCATTTTGAACGTTGGTTGTAACTGGTAGAGAATTGGTTATTAAATAAAAAATGGTTTACATTTGACCTGAAAACGGCAATGTTATAGTCAGCCGGGAAGCAGTCCCATTGTGCTGTGTTCTTCATACGAGAGGTTCTAGGAAATAAACTGTGCTCATGGATATTCAGTTTAGTTTTAGATACAAAGTGAGCATAAATGAATTTATTTACAGCGGTCGTAACTAGACGAGTTTTTTGTTGGAAATGTTCAACCAGATCGGGTATAAAATGAAGCTGAGTAAAACACGTGTCATGTAAGTAACGATAGAATATAGAAGGACTACCGAGTCTCTTCTGTTAGAAAGAGGCTGTAATGGAGTACAGATAACGTATCCTACTTGATTTCGGAGTAGGTTATGTACCATGCAAAGGCAGAAAAGTGTGCTCTAAAAAAGAACCCACTCCCAGGATGTGGAAACAGTACTGCATCTCAGGTGGTATTTTACATTTATACAATTAAAGGATTGCGCTAAGAGTAAGCAGCCTTTCAGAGTGATAGAAATATCCAACTTTTTTCTAGCAATCTTAGAAACGGATTTCGTGTATTTAAGGTCTTGAGTGAAAGTCAGTTCCAAACTTTTATCGACGTAGAATGCTCCAGCAAAGTGAGAGGTGTTCCTTTCAGTTGGAGCAAAGTAAGAATGAGAGCGTTGGTTATAAAAAAGGAAAGCATAATCTTAGATGTATTTAAAAACACAGCCACACTTTACCCCATTGCACATGGTACAGGAAACAGGAATTATAATCAGAAGGATATTTGCTTCTAATACTCTCTGAAATATTGCCATGAGTAGTTGTGTCATCGACATACATGCTGAAAAATTATATTAGAATATAATTTGAGAAATCATTCATGAACTTCAAGAAAAGTATTGTGCCCGGAATTGATCATTGACTCACAGCGACATTAATACTATGTACTTACGACTTTAACAGATCAACGACTACTATAATTAACATATCACAGAGCAAGGATTTAGTGTTTGGGAATACATTTCCAGATACTCGAAAGCTAGCGAGCTTGTGTAGGGAACCTTTATGCAACATTCTATCACAGAGTGTTAATATGTCGAGGGTTGTTGCTCTAAGAACGAATCCCTGCCACTAGATTGACTGACCTTGTGTGATATTACAGTCAGTACACAAACCGTTTATGTTGTAGGGCGGAACCCATTTTGCTTGTCACAGAATATACTTTTTTTCTGAAGTAATTGACAACTTCTTGATCGATTACAGATTCAAAAGACTTATACATGACGCACACACAAGTTATTGACTTGTACTAAGATGTAGAACGTCTTGAATACTATGCAGATTTGCGAAGGTTTCAAAGATGTTTTGAATAATTTATTATTTAAGTAAAACTATATATTTATAAATATATATATATATATATAGACATGTAAATACATATATATACACATATATATACACATATATATTACACATATATATGTATACATATACACATATATATATATATTTGTATATATTTACATATATATATATACATATATATATACATATATACATATATATATATGTATATATACATATATACATATAATGCATATATATACATATATATATATAGATATACATATATATACATATATATACAGATATACACATATATATATATATACATACACATATATATATACATATATATATATATATATATATATACATATACACATATACATATACATATATATATACATATACATATATATGTACATATATATATATATGTGTATATGTATATATATATATATATATATTACATACATATATTTTTAGAGGTACACAAGTGTATTACTGCAAGTATGAAGGGGCACATTCTTTTCCCTGTATTATCAAACAGTGAGAAAAGGCCAGCCGAACGATTTCGCACTTGTTGTACGGAGCTAAATTGTGGAAGTAAAGCGGGAAAACTATATGAATTTAAAATATAAAAGCGTAATGTTATATATATATATATATATATATATATATATATATATATATATTGATATATACATATAATATGTCTAAGAACGTGAGCACACATAATCCTAGTAAACACTAGTTTACAGAGTGAAACGTCGATGCCCCCAAGACTTTGAGTAGAAACAACATGTGAGCACAACTCAGATACATTGCACCACGCAATAAAATACGCACACCCTACGTAATTAAGATGTTTGATAAAATCCTGTCGAATTTCGAGTACCAACAAAATGTTCCTCCACGTACTGTTTTGTCAACATCTTTGTATTACGAATAACATCATCATCGTAGGAGAAATTATTAAAAGAGGTAATGGCTTAATTTAACTATTTCCTACATGGGTTCTTATTTACTAGGTGTGTTTCGCTGCATTCTGCGACCCTACACGCTCTCTGCTCCGTTTACAGACTTGATCAACCAAAGAAACGTACTTTCAAAATTACCTTGTTTTGCATTCGTTCATTGCTAAATAGATAATTAGACACAATATAGATATAAATATTAATAGCTCCATCGTATTTTGTCTTTATTCTCATCAACCCTCATAATATTACAACACATATATGAAGTGTGTATGATGTAATTCACGGTTTTGTCACTTGCCAGTGACTACTAGATTTATTCTGATGAAAATTTTAATATATTTGACTTGTATTTAGTTAGATTACAATGTGAGGTGTTGGTTTGCTTTCAATGGCGATTCCATTTTTCTGTTACGATTTGTACACATAGACATTTAAATGTATATTGCCGTCCTGTGCAATTCTTAATATCGTCTGCTTTCTAGTTTCGCTGGTACTGCTATTTCCCTATCTTGCGAACATTTTTCCCAGTGGTAATCCACCTTTCTATGTGTGAGTACGTTCTTAGTTATGTTATAAAATTATACACGGAGTTTTCTATACGTGCAATCTCCTTATATCCTCTGATTTTGCATAGATCTTGTAAGTATCAGCATTCGGGTGAAGCGAACTGGACATGGTAACCTTTTTACATGATTTATAGTCCAGAAACATCGGTATTATCCGTTGGCCTTGCGTGTGAATGCTACACTTATCTAATAATAGTTGTGCTTTATTCTTACTAAGTTATTATTATATAATTAAGTTTTGATTAGTTCCTTTGTTATTCTAATTGCTGCCCATTGGTTAATAGGGTCATCAGTCGGCTTTGATTTTATTAGCGTCCCTGAGATAATGTAAGGTCTTGCCACACGCACCAGTAGGGTCTCACTTAAGGGTCTTGTCATGCTGCTTACGGGCAATTCTCCATCTTGTAAAACCTGCTCATTTGACTGCAGATTCTATCAAAGCTTTGCTTCACCCTGCTTTTCTCCAGCGGTTTATCACTCACGGATACGTTCTCTACGATTGAACGGGCGAAAATGTCGGTATATGTCTCCTGATGATACCGTTTCGTTTAATAGACAACCAGGAGCAATGGATAAAGTGTCTGTTGTGATTAGTTTTGTTCCTGCGGTGTGCGTAATCTCGTAGGTGAATGTCATTTGTCGCATGGGGAAACATTGGATAATAGCCGTGTGGGAACAGATGCATCTGTAGGTGAGCGTATCTGTTGGAAATCGTTGGGTTGAATTGCACGATTTAGATCGAGTGAACCCGTGCAGTGAAGTGCAGAATAGGAGTGTTCTCACAGTCGAAGCTCACAGACGTGACAGGGTCACCGCATTGCCGAGCCCTCAGATCAAGGATCAATGTGCACCTGCGCATAGAGGATCTGTAGCGTAACGGGCTTTTTCGTGGGAAGCAGAATTGTGCCAGTCTGGGTTTTGGAGACGAGCCTATGAGACGTGATTTTTACCATGTAGTCTGCAATATAATTAGGGGAATTAATTCCCTAAGAAAACACAGGTGAACTATCTCTTTCCCCCCTCCACGAATGGTTAAGGACTTTATTGATAAGTAATTACGAAAGAAGTAATTTTCTTTATCTCTTTCTCTCCCTTCACATTGGTGGATATCTCCAAGCCGTGTAATAACTAACGCCTGAAATAAAACAGAAATTAAGTTTAAAAGATTGTGTGTCTTCTGAGTACGTTATAGAGATTTGGTGTTGCAGGTTCGTGATTCACGGCAGAAAGAAACAAAAAAGAGTCAAACCATTAAGGGGCGAACCGCTCTACGCAGCGAAGAAGGATTGAGGCTGCTAGGATTTTAAAGGTATGCAAATTGCATGATTGATGGTGTTAAAAATGACGAGTAATTAAACAAGAACTGCCAGGGCCCGTTCCGGGACGAGTATACACAACGAGAACGGCCGCGGGTAAGCGGGGGCTATGCAACACACCAAGGCGTATAGTCTTCAGCAGCTTGTGATATGTTTCTATCATGAACTTGTGAAGTCCTATCCAGAAATCCGTAAACATTTCAAACAGCACGTAATTGCCAAGGCTTCCTTCTCGATCCGTGCATATATCTGCTCTGTTTTAGAGAGAGAGAGAGAGAGAGAGATCTTGATGCATAAAATGCAGGTTTTCTTGTTATTTCCTTCCTACTTAAGTAGGACACCATCCAAGCCCAAATATTATGCAATTGCTGAGACTCTTGTTTGTGTGTCAGTATTAGTGCAGAGCTTAGTTTCCTCTTCAGAGTATCAAACGCTGTTTCCTGAGGCTGTTTCCATATCAACAATGTTGTTTATTCGAAGATTTCAAGGTTTTGTATTATTTGCTAAATATGAAGCGAATGTGCCTACGTGATTTGCCATGCCAAAAAACGTCTCAGCTCAGATACATTCTGTGGTCTGGTATAGTATTTAATATTCTTCACTTTCTAAGGATCAACTCGAATTCTTTCTTTGGAGATAATATGTCCAAGCACTGTAACTTCTCTATCAGAGAATAAACATGTTCACGTAGTGTTACCCACGCTGCTTGTATTCTTTGAAGTACCATATGCACTCTCTGGACGTTCACTTTTTGAAATTTTCCACCGGTTAGAATATAGTGTATATTGCAAATGGGCCCTGGTATTCCGGACACAATGTGCAACATTTACCTGTGGAACATTTCCTGTTTGAGCATATTTGAAATTGAAGACGCTAAGAGCAAAATCTCCCAAAAAGAGTTTTGAAGGAGATTAGTTCTTGTGAATCATTATGCAGAACTATTTGGTCAACGCTATTGTTACAATCACTTGATTGTAACAATAGCGTTGACCAAATAGTCACACAGTGGCTCCATAAAGCTAGGAAAGCTGTTGACCCGTGTGAAATGTTTCCCCTGTGACACTTTCATTAAGCTTTTACGGGACTGCAATAGTGGAGGCATACCAGTCTCTTATGACGGATACTTTTCTGTTTCCAAACGCTTCAACTTTTCCTGGCCTTTTACTCTTTATGGGAAGTAGATGATGTCTAGGAGCAGCGTTGAAAAAGGTGAAGCCGTCTCATCTAAATTAATCTTATAAAGATGCACATGATTTTCTAGGCCTGTGAACAAACAGGGGAAGTATTTTTCATATTAGTGACCGTCGCTTTTCACCATAATGTATTTACTCAATATTTTTAAAGCGTTGATTACTGGTCCACTTTATTATGGTTCAGTTAAACATTTTACAACGTATAATTGTTGTTGTTTATTTTTTATATAACCTCAGTGTGTCGTCCACTCGTCCTAATACTTGTATTTTGTGTCAACCTGGTCCATGTACGTTTTTGCTTGTCGGGTTTACGATAAGATAATTCTTCCTCAAGAACCTGTCTGAGACGACAGTTACATCTGCGCCGGTATCTTTACGAAATTGGATGACTTTGCTGCAGACTTCAGTGGTGACACTTACCTTAGCTTGCCATACGTTATTACTAACTATATTACATAAAACATATCCTAAAAACTGGGGTTCTTCCTCATATCCCCTAACTTTTGTGTTACATTTACGAACAGTTTCGTAGTGTCTTCTTTTTAAACACTTTCTACATCTTGCTTGCGAGGCGGGGCAGTGTTTTCTGTTGGGAAATGCATGCATTCCACACCGCATGTTTGTTCGTCATCTTTTTTCTGCTTTTTATTTCTAAAAAAATTGTCGACTAGGTTTAATTGGGGATGTGTTGCATTCACGGTCGAGGATATTGTTTTGGTTTCAAGTCCTGATTATTCGTGTGCTCTACCTATCTGCAGGCACTTGTCAAGGGTTATTTTGCAATGAATCATCTTTAAGCACAACCACTAATTGGCATCGAATAAGTCTGTACATTAGCTCTCAAAAATTGCAGTTCTTTGCAAGTTTGCGTAGAACAGCTATATAGGGCTCTATGCTCTAACTGTGATCCTGTTTTCGAAAGTGGAATTAATAAGACTCATATGCTTTCTATATCACTTCGATTAGATCTGTTCTATCTTATTTATTGTCAAAATAAAGCCTTACTTAAATACTGTAACAGGACTAGTCAATAGTTGTAAGGGATATTGAAGCTTGATACCCAGTATCGAGTGCATTTTTGCACCATAATAATTTAACAAGCTCCTCCTTACGTTTTTTGTGTTGGAAGAAGGAACAATCTGTTTCTGGCTTTGGAAGCAGAACTGTTCTTTTAAAAAAGATCGCTTTCATTCCTCCGAAGTAATGATCCGATTTTCTGACACCGTGTTATATTTAAGTGTTAATGAGAATAGGGGTAACATACAGAGCTAGAACTAATGTGTCCCTTACGGGCAAGCTTGCAATTTTCTATATCTACATTGTATTACATTCTCTATGTGATCTTCGAATATAGGAAAGTTCATTAGCTATGAACGAGTGCAAAGGAAGGTAATGCTGATTGCACCACAGTGGTCTACTGATTATATTGCAAAGTAATACCATGATAACATACCGACAGACAATACGAGCATACAGTGGAGTCGGTTCTAACACAAATAAAATACACGAAATACTATTGGACATGAACATGCACACATGCAAACCCATTCAAGACTGAAATGATAATAAGCAACAAATAACAGATGCAAGATATTCCTACTTTCTCTTAATAGAAACAAAAATTGAGATCAGTTAATAAATGTATATTGCAAGAGAATATACGTAATATGTAACATGAAGAAAACTACTGTGCAAGCAAACTACATACTGTTTCGCTCTATAACAGGTGGTCAGTGCCGTTAGACATTCTACTACTTCGCTGTAAGATTGAGACACCGCCGTTTTTATGCTGCCTGGGCTTTTAATCCCTTTCCTTTTTTCGAAAGTTCATAGAAAGTTACATTGTATTAAAGGTAGTTAGTGTTGCTAGACATGGCTGAGATTGAAAGCATGTGTTTTTCAGCAGTCAGAGTGTATAGTGTCATAATCGATAAAGAGAAATCTGATGGGTTATATAAGCAATATACAGCGTATATACGTTTTATCTTCCTTATTTTGGTGTTTGCATTATGTATATGTATAAATATATATATATATATATATATATATATATATATATATATATATACGTGTTTGTGCATGTGTGTGTATGTCTATGCTTGTATTTGATCTTTAGAAATATTCGATATGACAGATCACAAAATTACATAAAATATTGTTTTTCTAATTTATTCTTTGGTATGTTAACTATATCTATATATTAATCTCCCACCCCCTCTCTCTCCCTCTCCCTCTCTTTCTCTCTCTCTCTCTATATATATTTTATATATTATATATATGTATATACATATAGTAAATATAGATATATATATATTCACATACAAATCTCTCTCTCTCTCTCTCTCTATATATATATATATATATATATATATGAAATATATATATATATATTAAATATATATATATACCCATACATATCTCTCTCTCTCTATATATATATATATATATATTAAATATATATATACACATACATATATATATATTAAATATATATATATATATATACACCATTACGTATCTATATATATATCTATATATATATATATATATATTATTGTATGTTAAAGTCTCATTCTATATCTTTCACTGCGAAATCTCAGCTACAAATATTTTGTCTTGTTTTATTACAATCGATTTTTTCTATTCATCATGGAAATGCGTGACACATTATCTACGTAGGCGTATTTAACTCAGCTTATTGAGTGTGTAGATGAACAACAGTATGCATAATAACAATACTGTTTGTGCGACTTTGGAGAAGAAACTCTTTACATGGGGATTAGTAATGACAGCTACAATAGTGTTATATCAATTCATGAAAGCCGCAGGCAGAAAACACTAATAAGAATGCAATAACACGATTGTAATAATAATAATAATAATAATAATAATAATAATACAAATGATAATAGAAATAAAAATAAAGTTAAACCATGCACATTAAAAGCAGTATACGGAAATAGCAGTTGCACAATTTAAATAAGGTTACAAGTGGGTAGGCTTTTAAAGCAATTTCACCTAGGCGGCACACATACTTATTTAAAAAAAAGTATGAATGACATGTAGAAGAATTTAGTCTGACATTTTTATCTTCCTCTCTATCTCCTTCCTTCAATTTCTCTCTCTCTCTCTCTCGCTCTCTCTCTCTCTCTCTCTATATATATATATATATTTATATATATATATATATATGATGGACTCTTCCATCTATTTTGACGTATCGATGTCCAAAAGCAAAATCAGTTTGTTTTTTCAATGTAAACCTTTGTTTAAATTTTTTTTTTTAGTGCTTGTGACTATTATCCGATTTCAATCCAGCGAGTTATCTACATAGGACACCGAAAATAAAGCAAGAAAAACTTGTGGTTGGGTCGAAGGCACTTTTGCCCTTAATCTTGCACGCCTCAACCTCTTAATGCGATCAACTTTAAAGTGCTCCGCTCTATTCCAAATGACGGTTCTCTACATGTGCCTGTCTTGTGTCAAGTTCATCAAGCTTCCATCAGGGATTTTGATAGCTGAAAGATTGGGCATCAGCTTGCACCTGTATCACTTCCAATATCTAACAGTACTCCATTCTCCTATTCTTCTGTTAACCTTATATTTGTGATTCGCTCATCACTTATTCTTACAACATCACCAGGCCATCTCTGCTGGGACTTGAATAAAGAACGTTTCAATACCTCCAATCTCTCATCACGCAAGGAGATCAGCATTTTGCACTTCATCTTCAAGTGTGTTTCTGCATATGGATCTAAGACAGTGTTTGTGAAATAATAACTCATTAATATGCAATCGATATGGAGTCCACGTCTCATACCAATACAAAATATAGACAGCATGACAGCCTTAGAGACCTGGCTCTTGGTGTCCAGTTCAAAATCCTATTTGTCTAAAAGCGATGGCGAAGCTTTCGTAAAACATTAGATGTGTTGGCTATGCGGTTGATCATTTCATCATCAGCAATACATGCACACTCACAGTATTTCTTAAATATGTGAAAGAGTTCACATACTTCAGGTGTTTTGTTATCTACTGTGAATGGGTCGTTTTTGCATTACACTTCTGATCTACATCGAAGTAGATGTTGCCTGATGCTCACATTCACTCTTTATTATTAGGCCATCACGTGTGCGTAATTAGAATTTCACGCAACAAGTCGAATCAGCATAAACATACAGGGGCATCACCGTTAGAAAATAATGCAAAGAAAACCGGAGTTATGATCCCACTAGGCTTTGCACTATTAAAACAACAAACGTTTCAGAAACCTTTCCTTAAGACACAACACCCCTTCCTACTCTAGTAGAAAAAACAGTATAACATTTAGTATGTGTCAGGAATACCGAGTTTATTGAGCACTTTCTCAAAATCTATCTTCTGCTCACGGTGTCGAACGCTTTGTTTAAGTTCACGAACACCATGCACACTTCCTGGTGTGTCTCTTTCACTCACCCGGAAACCTGACAAAAGGAGAATATCATTTCGATACCACTACGTCTAGATCGAAGGCCACATTGCGATTTCGGGTAAGTCTGAATTCTTGTTGTTGAGAATAAGTCGAGCTAAAAATCTTCCCTGCAACAGTCAACAGAGAGATCCCACAGCAGTTGTCACGGACGTTTCGTCTACCATTGTTTTTGAACATATGTTTTATTAGAGCGTCCATGAACTATTGTGGTACAGACCCATGCTTTTATATGACAATAAAAATATCCAAAAGCTATTCATCAGTTTTGTGCGAACATACTTATACATCTCGGTTGGAATTCCGTCCCTTCTTGAGGAATTGCTGACTAGATCTGCTTGATTATGTCTTTTATTTCCTTAACGTTCGGAGGCTAAGAACGTTGTGTTACTTCTGAATTGAAGATATGACGTCTTCATCTATTTCGGAGATGGGATTAAGAAGCTACTAAAAATTTTCTTTCAACCGCAATAAAACCTGCCTTTTGCCAATGTGAAGTGTTCTTCAATCAGCAGAGACGACTGGAGAGTACACAGTTTCCATTGAACCATAAACTCTCCTTAACCCTCATACGAGGTTTTCGTATTCTTTTTGTTGGAGTTCGGCTGCTCTACATGACCACCAATATATTTTATATTGGGAGGTCAGCTTGAACCTTATTCTTGCACTTATTGTATCCTTGATGTTTGATAAACGAGTCCTTATCATTGATTAATGTTATATCCATATCATGTATTTGATTAGTCAGTTATTGTGACTTTTTCATTGTTATGGTCAAACAAATCCTGATGTTAACGAACACCAAGCCTAAGTATTTTAAATGAGAAAAATAAACTACATTTCCTCCAATACCTTTCAATGCCATTAACTTATCTCGTCAAGCGATTTATCTTGATAATCACACAGGGCCTTCCTTTTATTGATGCGTTTCGCTATTGCTGACTGTCGAAGACTGCTGCGTGCCAGTCGGAAAGTGGCTCTACTACAAATGAGTGTGTGATCCGACAAAAATTAGGTCCCATGAAAACAAGGTGTGATTGAAATGGACTTCACAGCTTGGCTCCAGGTAATCATCTAGTGCCGATCCTCGATCTCGGTTTCATAGAGGATGTATTATGGTGATTCTTCTGCTGAAACAGAGTATTGGTGATGGAAAGGTTTAAATCAATGCAGATAGAGAGATTACGAATACCAGTTTAGTTCATTCTCCATACACCGCGATGTCCTCAACACCCTTCCCAGCCAAATGGGCAGCGACAGCTCCGGCATTGAAGTCTATCATACGGACAAGCTTGCCTTAGGTCTACTTTTTGAAATGACATCACGAAGACAATCGTAAAAAAACATATTTCCTGCTCTGAGTGTATCATTGTTGGGGTGTATCAGCTTATTAAATTAGCATGCGTCTTACCCCCAATACCAAGTGTCAGTATCACGATGCGGTCCAAGATACTTTCCGACTAAAAAACCTAATATCCAGCAAAATAAGATTTGATGGCAAATACAACACGTGATTGACAGCGTTCCTATTCGTCTTTGGCAAAACAGAAGAAAGTATCAGCACATCCACTTCATTTAAGTGGACAAATCCCGAAATACGAGATCATTCAGAACAGCAAACAATACGTTCTGCATTAAAAAAAAAACGACGCGTGATTAGTTTCGACGACTGGTGTGTTTCACTCAAGAAAGGTACAAACATTCCCAGCTCCAATATTGAATGTTTGCTTCTTTATTTATTTATACATATGCACTGCGACTATAGATAAGCAGACATCTGATAATCAATACTCTTTATGAGCAAGCATATATATATATATATATATATATATATATATATATATATATATATATATATATATATATACATAATGGATTCTCCCGTCGATTTGAACGGATAATGCTCCGACAAGTACCCCGTTCACAGGTGTTTGTGCCGACACTCGCTCAGCCGAAGGTGGTATTTAGGTCCATTTAGAGACCTGCACCTGGACGTAGATGCGAGGATTAGGAGAAATCGTTGCCGGTATATTTACATGTGCTTTTGTTCTAATCCTAGTGGCGTTTTATTTGTGAATAACAACCGTGGAGAAATGTTCGATTCGCGGGTGACACATACTCTTCCAAGCGTCTCTATCATTCGTATTTAGCTCAAACGTTCCGCCATTGATCTGGACAGCTGCAAGGTTAGCTTTCAATGTGTCTTTGTCGTGAAGCCAAGGGCGTCCAACATTTCGGTTAACACCATCAAGCAGACTGTACATGAGTTTATTTGGTGTCCTACTATCGTGCATGCAGATGGCATGACTTGCCCAGCGAATTTGTGAGTGTATCAGGAGACTTTCTATTCCACTGACACTACAAAGTTAATACAAGTTTGCATTAGATATCCGATCTTTAAGAGTAAAACCACACATAGTACGATCACATCTCTTGTGGGAAACGTCATGTTGCTAAATTTGGTTATAATAATATGCCCATGTCTCTGATGCATACAGTAGCGTGGTAAGTATGACGGCCTTACACACTGCTATCTTTGTGTTCAGGCTCATTCATCGGTCTTTCTATAATCGGGTACTGAATTTTCCAAACGCACTACTAGCACGAGATATTCTATTCACTATTTCATTATCAAACGATGCACTTCAATTCAGAACGCTATATTTTCACATATTTCAAATTGTTCCATCGACTCGGAAACTTGTGGACTGGATGATTTTTTCACACCGTACACCTGCTTTGGTGTAGGTCGGGGCTGGTGAAAGAATTTGGTTTTCTTTATACTGATGGTTAGGCCAAAGTATTTGCATGCAACAGAAAACAGATCAACAAGACGTTAAGCTCCTCGAGGCATCATATGCACATAGCAAATCTCTGATGATTCTTTTACTAAAGAGCGTTTTTGCTTTGAAGCGCTAATGATTGAATATTCCACAACTAATACGGGACTGAAATTTTACTCCAGAAGAAACATATCTGAAAATGCTATAACACATCCTTGTTTAGTGCCATTGGTTACATTGAACTGTTGAGAATTGTCCCCATTCTACACTACTGTGGCTTTCATATCTCATGAAAATACATTATAACTTTTATTATGTCATCTGCGATGCCAAGTTTCTTCAATATCTTCCAAAAAGCTGTACGGTTCACAGTATCAAATGCCTAAGTAAGGTCAATGAACACAATGTACAACTATTGGTTTTTCTCTCGAGCTTTCTCAGATACCTGACGCAAATAAATATCATACTAATCGTTCCCCGAAAAGCGCGAAAAGCACATTGCGATTCGGGATATATTTCAGCAAAAACATGTCTAAGTAATCTGTTGAGTATAAGTTTGGCAAGAATGTTACCATCAATTGAAAGAAGGGGTATACTGCTATGATTATCACAGACATTTCAAAGACCTTTGTTTTTGTAAGGATAAATGGTTGAGATATCCTTGAAATCTTGGGGAACCCTTCCAGCAATCGAAATAGACACAAAAAACAGGAAACTTTTTAGCTAACTATCGGCCACCGTACTTAAACACTTCCGGTGGTATTGTATCGTTACAATATGCCTTACCTATTGTTAACTGCTTGATAGCGTCAGAGACTTCATGAAGCGTCGGTAGCTCTGTCATTCCCGGTTTTTCAGGAAGCTGATGAATTGACGCAGTAACGTCATCATCCGTAACAGAGGACGTGTTCAATACTGTATATATATATATATATAATATATATATATAATATATATATATATATATATATATGTATATATATGTGCATATATATATGTATATATATTTATATATATATATAAATGTATATGTATATATATATATGTATATATATATATGTATATGTATATATGTATATATATATAAATATATATATATATATATTTATACATATATATATTGTATCTAGATATGTATGGCTAAGTTTCCTTCCTCTTATCTACTTGCCTATCTAGTACAACAGGTATTTAAGCTTCTTTTTCTTTTAATGACACTTCTATTTATATATCATTGGATTGCAAACTACCATATCGTAAAATGGTTATTTGGTGTAGTGTTTGGATATTATTATTATTATTATTATTATTATTATTATTATTATTATTATTATTATTATTATTATTATTATTATTATTATCATTATTATTATTGTTGTAGACCTAGGTAAGGCCGAATGAATGACACAGGAACACAATGTTTAAATGAACAACGGTATATATTATATAATAGAAAGAAAGAGATACAAGGAGAGTGTGCTCTCTACCGCCATTGCCGGTTTGCCGGGGAAGAAGAGAACGAGTGTCACGTGCTTCCCGTATTTATAAGGTGGACGAGTCCATTAGTTCTCCGTAGGTAGGTACGGCACCATAACACCCCCCTTCCAAGCCTTTCCTCCTCAGGAGTCTTAATAACGTTTCCATTTCGGATCTATCTCTAGGTAGTCCGGAGCCATTCGTTTTCTTTTTGGTTGCCGTTTACGTGTGACTACCTGGTGTGCTGGTAAGTTGAAAGTGTCATATATCACGTCTATCACGTCTTCTCCTTGTGCGGCGCTGTCAGTGTCATCTGACAGTCTTTTTCTGATCTGATTTAGATGTCTTTTATGCGAGAACCGTGGTCCTTTTATGATATAGACCATCGATCCGATCCTCTTTTCAATTGTACCGGGTTCCCAGAACGATGCATTGTTTTTGAACATTTAAAAATATACCCTATCTCCTGGGTTGTATTTTTTCTTCGGTACCGTAGAGATTCGGTCATAATTATTATGTTTAGGTAATAATTAATCAAACACGGACCTCACATTCCGCGCAAACATCATCTCTGCGGGGGATAATGATGATGCTATGTTCATGTTTTTTGTAATTCTATATACTTGTAAGAATTGTTGTAAAGCCTTCTCCTTAGGAGTATCACCGGCCTTTTTTAATGCTCTTTTTAATGTGTCTATGAAGCGTTCCGCCTGGCCGTTTGACCTAGAATAATACGGGGGCGTCGTTATATGTCTGATTGGAAACGTCGCGCAGAACTCCTCAAAATCTGATGACGTGAACTGCGTCCCATTATCACTCACCAAACAATCCACTACCCCAAAACGGGCAAATAGTTCATGTAGGAATCTTATCGTAACCTCTTACGTGGGACACTTGCAACATAGTACCTCGGGCCACTTTGAAAAACTGTCGACTACGATTAAGTAGTAAAATCCTTCCAATGGTCCCGCGAAATCCACGTGAATTCTTTCCTACGGACGGTCGGTCTTTGGCCATGGGCTATGCTTTATATGCGGTGTTTTACCGCTAAGGCACAGCCTTTACACAGCTTTACTGCTTTTTCAATGTCGTTGTCCATACCTGGCCAGTACACAAAACTCCTCATTAACCCCTTCATCCTGGGTATCCCTGGATGGCCAACATGAAAATCTTTCAGAATTTGCTTTCGTAGTTTTTCTGGGATGGCCACCCTTTCGTTATGCATGAGTACGTCATCACAGAGTAAGAAACTCTTTGCCGCATGTAAATCCTTATCTACCAATTTCATTTTTGTTCTGGTGATAAATTCATCTTCTTGAGCTTCTTTTTTTATCTCGTATAGTGTCACCGGGAGCTCTCTCACTGCATTGCACAACATCTCTTTAAAATCTCCTTCTGTTTGAAGAGACGCAATCACTGTGTCTTCTAGAGTCTCTCTCTGTTTTGGCACTAATCTCGACAATCAATCTGCATGATATATTTTATTTGAATGCAAATGTTGCATTTTAAAGTTGTAGTTTAATAAGATAGTTCCCCAACTCTGTAGTCTATTAGCTGTATATACAGGTAGGCCTTTTTTAGATCCATAAATTGTAATTAGCGGCTTATGGTCTGTCTGTAAGATAAATTGTCTACCATGTATGTATCGGTGAAACTTTGTTACTGCAAATATTATTGCTAGGGCTTCTTTCTCGATTTGAGAATACTGTTTTTCCGCTGGGAGCAAGGTCCTTGATGCATGTGCAATGGGTTTATGGGTTCCATCAGGCATTTTGTGTAGGATACATGCTCCTAAACCATATGATCTAGCGTCGCTAGCTACGAGTATGTCCAATTCTGGGTTGTAATGTGTGAGAATTAACTCTGACGTAAGTCTTTCTATGATTTTATTAAATGCATCCTGGCATTCAGGTGTCCATACCCAGGCTTTACCTTTTTTTAATAGCTCATTTAATGGAGCACGCAAATTATGCCTTTCTGGGATAAAAGCCTGGTAGTAATTGGCTAGGCTCAGAAAACTCTGTAATGTCCTGTCATGTTTTTTATTGCGGTAGCCCTTTCTGGGTCTGGTCTTCTGCCGTCCTTGTCGATCACATGACCCAGATATTTTATTTCCTCCAGGAAAAAATCACATTTTTCTTCTTTTACTTTGAACCCATAATCTTGGATTCTCGCAAACACTTGATTTACATGTTTTTGGTGTTGTTCGATATCTTTGCTGTTAATCAAGATGTCATCGAGATACGCTATTGCGAAATCCAGTCCGCCCAGAATTGTGTCTATTACTTGTTGGAAAATGGCTGGCGCGACATTAACTCCGAACGCTAATCTTTCGAATTTATATAAACCACGATGTGTGTTTATACATAACAGCTTAGAACAATTTTTATCCACCGGTATTTGTAGGTATGCCTCACTTAGGTCTATTTTTTAAAAACATCTTCCTCCATTTAAGCTTGCAAAAACTTCTTCCGGGGTATGGAGTGGGTAGTGATAGTCCGCGAGGGCAGTATTCAGTCCTGTTAAAAAATCTGCACACACACTAATCTCATTAGATGTTTTATTTACATAAACCGTGGGTGCTGCCCACTGGCTGTGTTGTACTTTTGATAAAATACCCATCTTTACCAGTCGGTCTAATTCAGCGTTTATTTTTTCAATCGAGGCGAAAGGTACTTTCCTTTCTTTTCTAAATACCGGCAGTACATTTTCTTTTAGACGGAATTTTGCAGTCATTTTAGTGCAGCATCCAAGACCGCCAGAAAAAAACCTCTGGAAACGATTTTTTAAATTCTCGCTGTAGTTTTTCCGATTCTGTTGCGCGACTATTTATTTTTTTACAAAATGTATTTATCGGCAACTTCCATGAATAAAATGTCTGCATAAAATCTGAACCAAAAAGATTATTCGAATCCTTCAGTACCAGTAGTTTGAGTTTTTTAGTATTTCCTATAAGGGACACATTTGTGATTAATTCTCTATCAAATGTAATTCTTTCACCAGTAACTGTGCTTGCCAGCTTGTTTGTTCTTGATAGAGTAGGTTTATTTAATCTCCTCCATGTATGTAAATTTATAATGGAAACGTCTGAACCAGAATGCAATTGCAATTTTATATTTTTATCCAGGATTTTCACCTGTACATATTTTCTTATGTTCATGCATTTTTCCTTCTTTGTCCTAGTGGCTTGAATCCGCATTTTATTTCCTCTGCCCGTTCTGCAGTGCGAACTTTTATGTCCAACTTTTTTGCATTTCATACAGGTTTTAAAACGGAATGGGCAATCATTGTACCAATGTGAATAACCACAGCGTGAACAAGGGCTTGGTGGCAATTTATTTATTGTTTTACTGGTTTGGTTTGTCTTTGTTACATCAAAATTATTATTTCTTATTTTTCTATAAGGTTGAGCTTTTGTTTTTTGATGTACCTTTTTTATATGCGCAATGCCGGACAATTCAATGTCATTTCCGTCCTGTTTTACATTTACAAATCTTTGACAGTCCTCTGCCAACTTTTGCAGCGTAAGGTTTGGTTCATTCTCTAATTTATTTAGAACTCTACACCTTATCTCCGTATCATTTCCTGAGATTCAACCTTGTACAAAAATTAGACACTTGAAATTATCTGCACTTAATTCAGCCAGTTTAAAATCGTCCCAATGCTTGTTCACTATCGATGCAAAAGTAGCGTAGTCTTCCTCGTCTTTCTTTACCAGGTTCATGCACTTCCATCGTTTGTGGAATAGTGTAGTTCTTGGACTAAACAGTTCTGTCAATAAACCAACCGCTTCTATGAAAGTTAGCTCGCTAGTTTGCCGAGGCAAAATGAAATCCACGAATTTCGTATGTTCTGTGGTATTTATTTTTCTAAGAAATTGTAGCTTCTTCGCATCACTTCAACTACCGCAGTCAATTTTATATAGGTCTTCATATCTTCGGAAATATTCTTCAAATGTATTATTTTCCGTGTATGAGTCATTATCAATACTGTTCCAAATTGCGTTCTACGAAAACGTGTCGTCTGTTTCATTTTTTTTGTCACTGCGCGATATTGTTTGTATCAGAAATTCCAATCTTTCATCATACTCCTTTTTGTGTAATAAAACATTTTGGTTCTGTTCTAATAAAAGCTTTTGAAATCTTTCCTCAGTTTGTTGTTGCTGGGAGATTTGGAATTTCGCTAGGTCGGCGAGTATAGACTTAATTTCTTCCATATTCAACCATTTAGTTACTGATTTTATTTAGAAAATTAATATTCTCTCATTATCTTATGAGTGTATAAGAGTTATTTTCTTTAAATTAGCGTTTGCTAGGCACCGTTTTAATTATGAAAAGATTATGAAACTTTTCCTTTTCTCTATATACGGGTATATTCACTTTTTTTTTGTTTTGAAAATTAATATTTTCTCGTTATTTGATGAATTTACAAGAAGTTCTTTTCTTTAAATTACCGCTGGCAAGACGCTCTTTTAGTTATGAAAAGATGATGTAATGTTCTTTTCTTATACACGTTTTTAATTTTAACGAAGAGAAAAAAATCTGTTTCACAATTAATTCTTTCTGCATTAACCGTGTGAGTGCATTTTCACGTGGTATTTTCAGTTTTTTGACCCAAGAGTTCGAATTCCTTCGTCGCCATTTGTTGTGGACCTAGGTAAGGCCGAATGAATGACACAGGAACACATGGTTTAAATAAACAAAGGTATATATTATATAATAGAAAGAAAGAGATACAAGGAGATGGTGCTCTCAACCGCCATTGCCGGTTTGCCGGGGAAGAAGGAACAAGTGTCACGTGCTTCCCGTATTTATAAGGTGGACGAGCCCATTAGTTCTCCGTAGGTAGGTACGGCACCATAACAATTATTATCATTATCATTATCATTATTATTATTATTATTATTATTATTATTATTATTATTGTTATCATTATTGGTATGTAATATGCACATTACCATATCACACTGTAGTGTTATGGGTAATTCATCATTGTCATTATTTATTTATTTATGTATACATTGCTGAAATTAAATCTGAATTATTTCTACATTTGATTATTGGGAAAATGGTCATTTGATCAGAACCACTGGATACCTATGTTTTGTTTTTTAAATCTCCGAAACAGTTACATGGTAAACATCATATGATATTCGTTCAATATTTCAGGCTTAAGTTCAGGTTCCCTGTTTTTTTTTGACTGTTAGATACTTCAATCCACTTTTTCATTTGTGAATTTTGCGATATATGAATTTTGTTAGTAACCCAGGGAATGTAAACTGCATTTTCTTTCTTTCTTCAAATTGCATCGTAAAAAAATGACGGAGACCTCTCAAGAGTTCTGTCATTTATCATCTCGTCGGGAAAAAGCGTAGGATTTATAGATAAGAATGAATATTTGTTAAAATAACGGCACAGACTAGAACTTTAATGCACCAGGGGGAAAACTATAAGCGAGTAAAATTAATGACTCTAATTGTTCAAAATGATGTAAACGGCACAACATTAGATGGGGAGAAAAAGAGCCAGAGTAAAAATTCGCTTCAGAAATGCCAGTTTAAAAAAAATATATTCTGGCTGTTAGCACAAGGGAGGATTTACGAATTTTTACAGACACAACTTAACACTTTCAAATGTTTTTTGAATTCGGCTTTTTGGAAGTTTTGTTAAACGTTTAAGTTGGCACTAGTATCTACGGGAAGCCTATTTAAACTGACTTGCATATACATTGGACTTCTTTTGTACCGACACCTACAAATGGTGTGCTTGTTACATAAAGTCCTTATGATCTCTTTTCTTCGCAATTTTGACTGTAAACTAGATAGAATATTTGTAATATTTATTAATAATGGTTACCTCGAATAACTTATTAATGACTGTGTCAGTAAATAAGCTGGTAATTTCAAATTTCCTAAAATATTTGCCTTGAAAAAGAACCTATTTACTTAAAATGAATCTGGATAGAGAGGACTAGTAAACAACTGTGTGAGCAAATTATTGGAAGCAGCATTAAATGTGTCTAATATGTATACTACTCGTAAGGATAGGGTGTCTTATATATAGTATAGTAATGTTGTCTACCAATAGTTATTTGATTATAAAAACATATAAGAGAATGCATTATAAGGCCAAAAATGGTCGGTGAAATTGATCACTCACTTTTGCTAATTTTACTAAGTTAGCTAGTTTAATTTATTGCTATAATTACGGAAAATACATTCATAGTCACAGCCATGATCCATACACCAAAAAAAGTCATACCATGTGTATCCTTGTTAAGACCGATATGTATAAAATATGAAATAGGGTATTGACGATAACATTTTATATAGTAAAAACATGTATGAATAATATGTAGAAAAATAACTCCATTACTAAACTGTGGAAGATATGAAGATTAACCAGTCGAAAAAGTTGTTAAAAAAAAAGATTGGGCTATAAGTGTATTACATTCGATTAAACAATAAAACAATTAAAAAACGGGGAGATGTGAACAAATATAAAGCGAACACCTAATGAAATCATTCATACACTATCTAAGTTATGAACTTAACATCTATCAAAACAGGACACCTACGGTGGTCTTAAAATAGGCATACTTTAAGTTCGTGGAATAAACTCCAAATCGTTGGCCTTAATACATCCAAGTGCCACTCAAATCTAGCACCACTCACTCGACACAGTCGTGCAACTCTCACATTTTACAAAAAAATACCGGAGGGAATTTCACTTTCTCGGCTTTTATCTCGATGTTCAGGCGATATTGGAAAATTCGAAATGTCCTGTAACAGTGAAGGTCTCGACTTCGTATTATACTTTTAATCAAGTTGACCATATCACGCATCTCAAAATCGCAACTTAGCTCAAAAGAACAACACGTTTATGTTCTATCATTGTTCGGAACACAATTGCTACAGACATTTCAGGTTAAGAAAAACGACACATTCAGTATGCGAACTGTGAGACGTGCATACTCTCAATCAGTGGCATAACGATGTGGCAATAAAAGGTGTGACTGACAGTGCTGAGTTAATAATCGCAATAGGCAAAGTAAGTGAATTCACCAACTTGCTAAATGTTGATTCCTGCTCACCCAGAGTCAATGTTTTCCCCACGCAATGCGAGTTTCCTCATTATCGAACAATCTTAGCCCAGCTGCCAAAGACCGATAGGAAGTAACTCAACCCTCAACAAACGGAGGCTCTTTAACGCTATCATCTCGAACGGATTCCCTTAACATAACATAACATAATGTCTTATTGGACAACAGCTGGCTGTCAGAGAGGCATTCTGTCAGCAGTTAGAGGACATTCAAAGCACACATACACTCGCGATAAATGCAGAAATCGCCTTCGTGCAACCTGTGTACCTCCCACTCGTCTGAGTGCACACCTTTTAAAGCCTGGAAGACTTTACTGGTGCCTTTTTCCATAATTCACCGTTTGCCATTATCAGATCTACACATTCGATCTAATTAGTATCGCCGTAGCGTATGTTGACGAATCTCAACGTTTGGCATACCCAGACTGGCTTCAGAGGGATATAGATAACAGGTCACGCAACGAATCGTATGGGGCCATTAACAAGCAACATTATCTCGAAAAATGTCCGTTGCAATTACCTCAACGTATCTGACGGGAGGGTAAGCACTGACTAACGATATAAGACGATCACGTAGATATCTGAAATAAACATTTATGGTCTCCCAACTAAATAAAAGATTACCAGTAATAACTCGAATAGTTTCATTAATCTCGACTCATTTTCCTTCAGGAGCAAACCAGACGTCGAGTAGCTTTCAACGCCCATCACTAAATCTGAAGCGTCTCTCTTCAGATAGTCACTTACATACACTTATGCGCAAGTTCATTTTCTCTCCTGTTACCGTTTAATACATTTTGATTTCTATGCCTCTGACACTAATCTCGGCACTGCTTGATTCAAGTGTTGCCACGTTGTCGTCATAGGATGAGTATTTAAACGTTAGGCGAGCATATGTAAAATAAATCCCGCGTAGGACAGGATTCACACTTTGGCTGTGAAGGATGGGTTCCACCACAAACGCATACATAATCGATGAAATCGGAAATCTCGGACAAATTGATCTAGAGAATCTAAGGAAAATTGTATTCGAATTAATCACATCCACCAGCGAACCATTCTTACGTACAGGAGGCGAATTAACGAGCGAAATTGCGGGTCTTAATAGCCGCTGACGGAACAGAATCCAAATAACGATAGTGCACGCTTCTGGATATACTTTCTAAATGATTAAGCATTTTGCGTGCAAATGATCTGTAATGGTCTGTGCCAGGTGAGATCGTCACGATGATTGACATATCTAGGTTGAAGCAACCAAAGGCAAATAATCAGACTGTTTACGTGTGTAAATATCTCTCAGCTGTCTCTCTGTATGGCTGTTTGTACTATGGTTTTTGCCAAATAAATTTGATTAGCTTTCGGTTGATTACATTTTCCTGAATACAAATGCCCTTCTGTATAAGCAAAACAACAGACAATGTCAGCCATAAAATACATAAAAGTATATCAAACATCAAATAGATCAGCCCAACACATACATTTTGTTAAAGCTATACAGTACATCCAAGTCATACAATTTAAAACATATTCAGGAAAGATATTCAAGAGGTTGATTGAAAAGTGATCCAGGTGGTGAGTGGTAGTACAAAAACGAAAAAGGTATCCAGGTGGGAAATCTGTTGGATGAACTGTATAGCTTTAACAAAAAAGTATGTTTTTGGCTGATATATCTGATGTTTTATATATTTTATGTATTTTTATATATATTTTTATATATTTTCAAAGTTTAATTTTATTACCTGCAGTGATATCATTGCGTTAATGGTCCTCTGAGGAGTATACTTTTCTTTGAAAACTCATGAGTAAAGGACTTTAAGGTACTTTGCCTGGACATTGAATTCTAATAATATTTTATTCGCACCATATTTTATTATTTCCCTTAATATAATGCTATTCCTGGTCTATCCAGCACATGTAGCTTCAGTTTTAACCGTATGTTCACTAATTAAAGATATTAGTTGCCTCTTATATCTTTTATTGGATTAACTTGATATATATATATATATATATATATATATATATATATATATATACATATGAGATTTGTTGAGTGTGAAGTGGCATTCTCTTTTTCATTACGCCTATACTCCTATGACTTTCAATATATGCTTAAAATAGTATCAACCAACATACTATTTATATGAAGAGATACGCGGCGGCACAACATATTCATTCACAACAACGCCATACTGTCTAAAAACATTTACACTACTAAAAAATAATTTTGAAATATTAGCTTGGAGCATTTCCTATCTCATCACAATGAGGAGTCAGCCTTACATAACTAGAACATGTGTAACATCTGTTAAACAAACAAAAACAAGCCAAAGGAAATTCAATTCAAAATGAAAATTGTAATTTATCGCGCTGCTGTGATGACAATCCGCTGTTATGGCTCCTAGGCATGGACATCTTGAGAAATACATATTCATAAAAGTGAGGGTTTCCATACCAATGTGTAAGCTCCATTTGTGCTTATTCACTTGCTGACAGATTTTTTTATTGGCGAATTGTATAGATAATGATACATTACAGCGAATCTGATGCAATCTAACCTAGGCGAGCTTGGCACGTGTCCTGAATGACCGCCTATCGAATCGCCAAAATACTGATATACAACCAGCTAGATAGGAACACATATATGCGAACATCGTAATCACTTTTGTGAAGCAAATACTGACCACCGTAGATCGTGGCAAACTATTTATAATTCAAGAAGCAACTATTGTATTTATTTATGGTTTTTAATATTTTGGAGATAAGAAAAGGTTTCACTAAATATTGAACACCGTTTTCTTCAGCCAGTAAACCTTCCATCAGTACTAAGGAGATGTTGCGTGACAATTGGTTACTGATTAGAAATAAAAATAAAATATTTGCGTACTTATTGGTTTCTCATACATTTATATATACATACACTTATTTATTACTTACATTTTGAATTAACTTCGCAACAATTGCAAACTTTTTTCTGAAATACTTAATAGCTCGTTGATTTGAAAGACATAATAAGTTGTTGATTTCTTATGTTTTTTTTTGTTTTTTATGTATTTTTGTCTTCTTGCTTTTTCGTGAACCGAAATGATGAACAGAAAAGTATGTAAACTGATTCTCTTGTTTGAATTGTAATATTTTAGTTCAGATTTCTAATCCATGAAGTCTAGCCAAATATAAATAGAAATACAGATACAGTAAACTATACACGAGTACATAAAGATCCTCCCCTCTCTAAATAAATTTTTACTTAGTAGAGGGGAAACCATATTCGATGTTCTGTTACCTCTGAGAGTTCTCATTTAGCCTAATTCTTTCTACATATATCTACATATATATATATATATATATATATATATATATATATATATATATATATACATTTATATATATATATATATATATATATATATATATATATATATGAAGAAGAATGAATAGGAATTAGAAAAGCAAAAGCCAAATCAAATTTCAATTCAATTGCTCAGAGCAAGGTATATTCCGCAAAAAGGCAATGTATTCATATATACCTGCTCTATCCTGGATATTGAGCTGTATACTTTTCACAATAGGTTTTACCTTTCCTAAAAGTTCGCTTTTAGTACACCACTTTATATATATATATATATATATATATATATATATATATATAATGTTTTTACCTGTGGGACTCTGAAAAACCCGACTAGATCACAGGCGAATAATATCACCTTTCGGTGTGATTGACCCGTAAACCCTATCATGTCATTCATTTTATAGAAATAATTATTTGATATAAAACACGTACTACAGACCACTTACGTCTTGGCAGAAACATTCCTCCTATCCTGACCGACATCATTTTTAGATTGTGAGTCTCGAACAAAATATCCCGTTAGAAATCTTAAAATTGCTTAAGGACTAGATAGACTCTGCCTATCGCCCGGAATTTCTACTCATTCTATGTATATCAACCAGGCGCAGAGGTACTACCACTGGGACGCTTGAGACACATCCAGTGGTAGGCCGTATTTCCTGACTATGGCAATGAACGCCGTTCCTGTTTTCAACTATATAGCCAACTTGGGGAAAGTTTTTCATCCGTCAGTAGGTCTCACTTGACTAGTCTTGGTCGTTCTTGTTCTGAGACCTTGAGAGAAAAGCTTAGACAGCTTTTCTGACTTTTGTTTCTTACAGTTAGTATATGAGCCTTAACTATTAGGTAGCGTTATCAACGGCTGCTTCATAAACAGTTGTATATTATCGTAAGTAAATGTGCATAGTAGGTCGCGCAATGAAAAGGGGCCTACATTTATTCCCGGTGGACTTTCCCGATGGCACAATTCACATGGGTCAAGCTATCACTAATGGACTAGATATGTGAGCTTATTCGCACCAACCAACCACCCACTTTGCCTCTCTACCCTATAGTAAAAAAAAATGGCAGTACAAAGTAAGAAAAGCGATTCTAGATACACCAATCTAGCATGCACAATTATCAGGGTTTTAGAACCAACATCAACGATGTAGAAACTTTTTTATCTCAACAAACTTCCAGCATATCTTAGCAGTAAGTAAAACAAACATTCAATCCTCAAACTTCTCACGCGATTATGACTTGCTCACCTCATCCTTCCATTTCTTCCCCACTCATTTTCTTCAGCATCAATTTTTATTCTCCAACAATATGTCTACCCTACATGTATCTGTACTTGCTTGACATTTTTTCTCTATATTATCATCCTGATGAGGTCTTATAAATAAAGACGAAACGTTGATGTATACATAAAAACATCCATTTTTTGGTTTTCCCTTTTCATTTTCCCATATCTCTATATATATATCTATATATGTATGCATATATAAATATGTGTACATATACATATGTATATATATATATGTATATATGTGTATATGTATATATATGTGTATATCTATGTACGTATTTGTATATATATACGTATATATATATATATATATATATATATATATATATATATATATATATATATATATATACGTATAATGCTGATACATACATGTACAGTGGTCGATTGTGGTTATGCCCGTTCTTGGGTCTGTATACTTGATGCACATCGACTTTAGGTCATATACCCTCTGTTAAGGTCAATTTGTTTCATTGAATCCTATATTTATATATATATATATATATATATATATATATATATATATATATATATATATATATATATATATATATAAAGTTTAACCTACATTACCGGAGAGAGACAAAGAGAATGGACAACAGTGTATCAGCTCAGTACTGACAATTGTAATATTTACCTTACACCCGTGCGCCTCACTTTGCAACGAATGGAATCTTAGCGTTCACCATTCTAACTGATTACTTTAACATGTAGGTTCGTTTTCCGTATTTAGATAGGATGTCTCCATTAGATTACTTTAAGCTTTGATCTTGTATCATCATACTTTATATTCGCGTTGTCTGAAATTTGTGTCCAGCCTTTTTTCAACGCCGCTAGAATGCAATATGATTACTTGAGCGCATGTTCTAACATTTTAAATCGGTGTGGAAAATTGCATGAATTTAAAGTTAATACATTAAATATGTCCGGTACCATCTGCACTCGGCATAGCTTGTTGAATGTGCAATTATTGTGTGAATTAGGACACTCACCATTATCGGGAAGATATGGTGTCTATGACAGTCACTATGTTAGAACATCAATTCCGGAACTGTAGCAAAATAAAATAATGATTACACTGAAAGTGGTATGGAAATTACTAATGACGACGAATATAAAGTAACAATCATTTATTTGGTTTGGTTTGCAATTTCTACAGATAATAAACTAATTTTAGTTCATAACTTTTATTTGAAATTATTTTTATTTCTATTATTTATTGATTTACAATTACCCATCTAACATATCAATACACAATCAATATACACATATACTTATGTTACACAATGTATTTAATATTTCCCCAAAATCCTATCTGCATTTGTGATTTACGTTTATTATGTAATGTTTATATTCTTTCTGAAAATTGCCTTCGAAAATTGTCTCCTCTATGAAATCCGGTAACTTGCTCGAAACAGAAAATATTAATACGTAACAATATGGATGATGTGACATCGACCCGTACGTATGTATATTTATTTTTCGGATGTATAAGAATTGTAATTGCTGCATTAGTAAAGAAACTATTTAGTTAATAGAACAAGTGTTGTTAATTTGTTTTTGACATACATCTTTGTGGCAATGATTAAATATAAAAAGAAATGCCCATTATAGTGAAAAATTTCATTATGTATACATACACTTTCAATTAAATAACCTTGCATTAAACCAAATGTGTCTATTTTCCCGTAACTGTCGTATTTTAATCATCACAACCGACTTAGAAGTGTTTCTCTAATCTTCCAAACTTAATATCACATTCCGATTTAAACAAATGCAGCCTCGAACTCAGTCAAATGCGCTGTATGTTGTATCATTTACATCTCTCTCTCTCTCTCTCTATCTCTCTCTCTCTCTCTCTCTCTCTCTCTCAACATACATATATATATGTATATATATACTAGCGGAACCCGTTTCACGGGAGAAAGTACTACCTATTGCATAACGTCGAATAAAAAAGAAACGGCCTATTGTTTTTTCTACCGTGTTGGCGAATGTTTTAAATTTAAAGAAAGAGAAAAAAGTGGTAGAGTAGAATGGGATCGAATGCTAAAACTGACGAACATAAAACCTACCTTATTACCGATTGCGCCACTGTTTCGAGTTACAAATACATGTGAAAATAGGTCAATCAACCTAAGCTTGATTATTGGCATGCGTGTTAAATTAATACCAGGGAAATAATAAATAAAAACCGGTGTTTTGTGAAAATTAAACTGTGTTAGTTAGTACCCGGTGTCGATGAGTGTAGTCACAGTACATAATTGTTAGGGAGAAAAGTTTTTGCTACCACCTATATAGAGTTGTTTTTCGGAGAGACGTAGATGGTGGGCAAAATGTAATATTTATTGTTTGATAGACAAGAATAAAAACAAATTTACTAAAACACGCTCGAGTGAATAAGTGTAGTATAGTGGTGAGTTTAGTAGCCTGTGATTCATGTAGTTATTTTCCTATTCTCCGAGAAGTTACAGGGGAAATCGTCTCTACTTTATATATAAGAAAGATATGTATATATCAAATCACATCATATATATTTATGTATATATATATATATATATATATATATATATATATATATATATATGGGTGTGTGTGTGTGTGTATTCTATCCCGTTAAATATGGAAATAACTATATGCGCAGACAAGAACATTGCATACTACTCAAACAGCAAATTGTTAAAAAAATACATTTTTCATCGAAACTAACTGTGTTTCTAGTTTTAATACCTGAACACCTATGATTGCATGTACATTGAGGGGGTTGCTAATTTTTAGATGATGGCAACAGTGTCCATTTCACATTCTATTCATTGCCCTACAGGTTACAGTTATACTTTTGTATTCTTTGTTGCTGTACATGAAAACAAGTGAATTAATTTAAAATTGCTAATGATTTGATTCGGGAAAACCGTTTATTCTTCATGAAGAATGAATTACAATAACAATTGGGTTGTTTCGAATCTGGCTTTAGAGAATCCAATTAGGCACTGAAAGAACAGACAAAAGAAAATGCCATTGTATTAATTCTCATTTTCCAAATAATTGTGTGTTTCCTTTTTTATTAAATTGAATTACTTCGAATACATATATTTAGGCTTGTATAATCATGAACGTGTTCTCCAAAAATCTACTTCTAAAATGATGTATTTACGATTATATTACTGTACACGTAAGAGGCTCATATACACAAACGTTTTACTAGGTCATACTAACCAAAAAAAAAACAGAAGTGGTAATTGGAATATGAATATAAAGTTTTATATTAACTTTTAAAATAAAATACACGAACACAGACATTCATGGATTCGTTAAAGAAAACAATAAAAGGAAAAATCGGTGTCGGAAGTAATCGAGGGTCGGAATAAAAAAAGAACCACATCAGTTAGAAAAGAGCATTTACAGTACATGTATAGATAATGTTACTGCTGTTTTGGAATTATCAGACTGGGATAAGTTTCAGTAAAGATGTGGAGATGTTACGCTTCTGTAAAAAGGAAATAGCAAATGTTGTTTTTTTAACTTAGTTCACCTCAGACAAGTCAAGTTGTCACTGTAGACGTAGGGGTCTAATGAGAATCACGGATACAGTTTATAGTGTCATCCTAAATTGGGAACAGCGCTGCGAGATGCTTGTTTACATTACTTTTACATATCGGCATGTCGTTACAGTCGTGAAAACAGGGAGCATAGAGCAAGTTCCACAGACCGGCAGTTTGAGGAAAGAAGCTATTAGAATAGAAAGCTCTCCGGTATTTGGGGAGCTTCACAGTAAATTGATGGGATTTAGCTGATTGTCCTGTTGGCAAAGTGTATTAACGTTGAGAGAGCAGCAAAACAGCAAGTTCATCGAAACACATTCCATTGAAGTACTTATAAAACAAGCACTATGCTGCAATATTGCAGCTATGGGACAAGAGATAGAGCTGGGCTGATTGTGAAAGACCTGTTAAATTTATGACTGTTTATGCGACCTTGTCAAAGAGGGGGAGACTAGTGGATGTTTCACCGGCCAGGATGTGACAACAATACTCCATGTATTAACAGATGGTGTTTTTGTAGACATATAAGATGCGGGCAGGTGTGAGAGACTCTCATGTAGGATATTTTCTGGCATTGGCATTAGTGGTTGAAGAGGTTTATTGTAGTTGTTTAAGATAAGGGCTTCCAGATGTACACTATGCTTGATCGGTAAGGTTTCTAAAGAATAAAATGTAGTGAACTGACAATTAACACTGTTTCTTTATACAAAAACACACGGAAGTTTATTGATTTTAAATTTTAACAGTGTGTATTTAGCAAACATCCTTTCATTTAAGCAAATATTCTGAAACACAAAAAAATTATTTTCATTATAAACTTGGTAAATTCTAGTTAAATTCATTAGCATTTACAAAGCACAACTGCCTCCTCTAATTTTAGACAAGTTTTATTAAACAAGACAACAAATTGTAATTTAAAAACTACTTATAAACACTTGAAGCTATATTTATAACAACCTTGTAACTTATAAAAATAACACTACATACAAAACAAATAACAATGTTTTTAAATATTTAACGTAACTAACACATATGTTAGGACGATTATCTTGTAGCAGCCGGAGCATAAATTGTAAAGCTCTTTTCTAGATATAACACAAGTTATTTTATGACGTTTACGTCCTAGTATACGACATTCTAAGTTGTGTTTGAAATGTTCTATTATTCTACCCCTTTTTGTTCCTCTTTTATTCTACCCATTTTTGCTCTTTCATTTTCTCACTTACAAGACATTCGACAAGTTATCTAAATTATTCATATCGAACTGTTATGTGTCTTTCTTGTTTTGAAACTAAACAGATAATAAAGACCATCCAGAAAATAAAAAGAAAACAGTAAAGCAAATCAGTTGTGTTAGATGCAATAATAATATTATATTCCAAAGATTGAAACACATATAATACCTATCATGCGCAGATTTGCTAAATTCACCGCAAATTTGTAAAATGAAAACTCTCTAAATGATACCAAAAATACGTTAAATTAAATGGATGCCTTAAAAACACATATTTTGGAAATATATATGTGAATAATTTATGCAAACATGCAACACCTATTTGAGTATGTAAGTGTTTGTAGGTTTGCTAACTAATGCATAATCACTGTGTAGGCATTCCATTTTAAATACAGTTCACACAACACGTACACGAGAGGTGACGGTGGTTAAGTGGATATCGACACAGACTGAAGACCTGTATGTTCCAAGTTCGAATCCAGTCGGTTTCACAGTACCACTGTCACTTAGGGATGTTGGCAACTAGAAGAACACCAGGAAAACTAATGACAGCACCAGAATCATCTGATTCAAACGAAAGAAGTAGAATCACTACTTTGTTGTCATTCCAGTACGTATTATCAATGTTGATGGCGCGCCCGATTGAGCACTTCCGTTAACCGAATTTGTTCTCACTGCGTCAAAGAGTCGTTCTCTGTATCATATGTTGTCTTTCTCGGAAATGTGCTTGCTATTTATAATGTGAAACAAAGTTCGTTTAACTATTCCGAAAAAAAACACAAAGTAAAAACAAACACCATATCAGACTGATTTTTGTTTAGATATCATCTGCGTTTATATTAATGTATACATGTTAAAATAAAATTAATATGCATAACTATTTAAGATATGTCTAGAAAATTTCAATATATGACACGATCAGAATTAACATCAGATTGACTATTCTACATTCATTCAAATATATATACATTATATGTTTCAGGATACGAGTGTTAAACTGGAAATTACTATGGAATAATACATTAGCATATATAAACTCATTATATCTATATATCGATATGATAAATGTACGGGTACAGCCCCCCCCCAAACACACATACACACATATATATATATATATATATATATATATATATATATACGTACATGTTGTTAGATATAAGAAACAACTCATGTCTAGATATCCTTTGGTAGATCCTTTCAATAGTCCGAATCCGGATCTTAGTTTCGGAGGGGAATCGGCTGATGAATTTGCCATAGTTTAGATGTGTCTCTCAAGTACTTTCACACCCATCCGGTTCCATATTCAGGTTAAGGAGGTTAATCAGGAACATACCATGTGTTACTATTATAGAAGGTTATGGTGGATTTATGTACTAAGTACGAAACCTTCTATAATACTAACACAATGTATGCACCTGTATAACCTCATTCCTTAGAAGATGAACACGGATATGTCTGAAAGTACTTGCGAGACAAATTTAAAGCATGGCAACGTCATTAGCCAATTCCCCTCCGAAACTAAGATCCTGATTCAGACTATTGAAACGATCTACCAAAGGATATCTAAACATGAGTTGTCGCTTATATTCGACAATACTTGCCTACAAAAGAAGATGCTGCCTATATATATATATATATATATATATATATATATATATATATATATATATATATATATATATATAGGTGTAGGAATTATTTATGGAACATATATAATCTCGGAAGTTTCTAAACCATTAAACTATATTTCAAAAAAACAAAAAAAACTTATAGTCCCAAGTCTTCCAGTGGAAAATCACTCATGTAAGTAAATTTATTTTTTACAGTTATTATATTAGTTTATTTCTAACACTAGTTTAAGGGATCATCAGTTGTTTACCATGAAAAACTGTTTCGGGAATTTATATATATATATATATATATATATGTATGTATGTATGTATGTATGTATGTATGTATGTGGGTGTGTGTCTTAATACAACTATAATAGTATTAAAACTATAAAGGGTCAACTTTATATATGCTTTCTTCGTGCACTTTACTAATCTCATTAATGGAAAAACGTTAAATATCTTTGTAATTAAAACAAACCTTAAGAATAATCAGTTATAAGTAAGGTCATATCAGACGAGCTCGACATTCTGCAACCTGAAGCATAATGCATTATTAAATCATATCATAATGTTGATATACTTAACTTAAAATCAGAAATAATATCATCCTGCATTTATGCATGTAAATTCAAATACGGCTAATTTAAAACGACTTTGAAATCTTATATAACATATGCATCAAAATAAATACGTCAGGAATAGATAACTATGAGTCCATTTAACATTAATATTTAATCTAAATTTCTCATGGAGTGAATACAACAATATCCATGTTGATAACATACAAAAATAGTTACAAATAATTTTGCGAATAATAATTACAATGATAACACATATGTAACTCTTATTGCTGAAAGGAAAATATTAACCATTGCATCTAATTACTACATTAACTGCATTATACAAATATAATATTATACTGTAAAATAATATATACTTTATTATAGTTTGATTTGTCACAATAAACTGTTTAAACTGTATATTACCACGTATTTTACTGTATTTTCTTCACAATAAGTTAAAATATGTATATGTATATTTCAATTGCTATATGTATGTTAAATTTGTTATCGTGTATGTATGTTACTTGTTGGCAAATACATACGAAAAATATTAAATATGCACTTAATTCTACGTAAGAATTCAGATCATCTTAACACACAAGAAGGGGTTCAGATACACACACACACACCCATATATATATATATATATGTATATATACATATATATATATATATATATATGCGTATACTTATTAGTATAGACACAAGTTTACATGTATATATATATATATATATGTATATGTCTTCATTATATTTATGTATCTTTACGTTTTATATATGTTACTGCTTTTTGGCTTTAATTTTGCGTTACTTAGATTATTTAGAATGAATATGTATTTAGCTCTATATATTATAGAATAATAAGGTCATAGGTATATGTTAAATGTAAGTATATAAAGCTATACGTATGTGTTTGAGTTTTATATGTATGTCGGTTTGTGTATGTGTGTACACACTTAAGTGTATTTTAAGTATATACGTATTTATATATATATATATATATATATATGTATATATATATATATATATATATATATATATATATATATATATATAAAGTAAGATATGAAAATATATGTGTTGCTATTGAGCTACGCAGAGGCTCCCGTATGTTATCCCCGGGTGAAATATTAAGGCTAAAATGGATGGAGTAACTTTTTTCTGGGGTTTTGTTTTATATACGCGGCTTACTAGTTAACGAATGAGATTGTTGATGTATTAGCCAATCGTTGGGCTTCACACAAACAAATGTCGAGTGAGTTTTACTTCGTATTTCCTATTCTATTGTTCTGTTTTCAATAGAGCGGCTTATTCCGTTTCTTTGTAGTTTCAATATAAGATGTGGCCTTATTTTAACATTTGGTTCCTTGTATTTCTATTTTAGGTTTTTGTTTTTAGTTTACTTTACTTTTTTACGTATTTGTTTGTTTATTAATTTATTCATTTATGTAGTGTTAGCCTAAGCTACGTGTTATTCAATACAGGCAGATTTGTAGTACATGACTACTACACTTTAATAGAGTTTATTTTTTACTTGATGATATAAAATTTCTCATTCAGGCATGATCTACACGGGTGGTCTAAATTGCTACATGTACTCTGCTTTTATTTATTTCGCATTGATCAATCATCCGCCTGAAGACGACCAATGATAGTCGAAAACGTTTGCGTCAAATATGAAGATTTCCCACACTCCATGGTAAATAGTACAATATATATATATATATATATATATATATATATATATATATCCGAGCGAGAATCGTATTCACCCGATGTCAGCGAAAGTATATTAGTTTAAATAACGTATATGTTGAAAGTGTTTAAATAACGTATATGTGGAAAGTGTTTAAAATAATGTATATGTTGAAAGTGTTTAAATAGCGTATATGTAGAAAGTGTTTAAATAACATATATGTTGAAAGTGTTTAAATAACGTACATGTTGAAAGTGTTTAAATACCGTGTATGTTGAAAGTTTTCTAATAACATATATGTTGAAAGTTTTTAAATAACGTATATATTGAAAATGTTTAAATAACGTATATTTGGAAAGTGTTCTAATAACGTATATGTTGAAAGTTTTCTAATAACATATATGTTGAAAGTTTTTAAATAACGGATATGTTTAAAGTGTTTAAATGACGTATATGTTGAAAGTGTTCTAATTACATATATGTTGAAAGTGTGTAAATAACGTATATGTTGAAAGTGTGGTAATAACGTATATGTTTCAAGTGTTTTAATAGCGTATATGTAGAAAGTGTTTAAATAACGTATATGTTGAAAGTTTTCTAATAACGTATATTTTGAAAGTGTTCTACTAACATATATGTTGAAAGTTTTCTAATAACATATATGTTGAAAGTTTTTTAATAACGTATATGTTGAAAGTGTTTAAATAACGTATATGTTGAAAGTGTTCTAATAACATATATGTTGAAAGTTTTTAAATGACGTATATGTTGAATTGTTTAAATAACGTATATGTTGAAAGTGTTTAAATAACGTATATGTAGAAAGTGTTCGAATAACGTATGTGTTGTAAGTCAATAAGCTCATGTGTTTATTTGTCTTTAGTTTTTGTTTTCTGGGTCCATGTTTACGGTCTGGAACTTATAGCGTAACTTTAATTGTCTTCTTCACTAATATTGAAGCTGAAAATACTGTTATAGCTGGCAAATGTTACATTTCGACTAGTGTTGGTTAAAAGAATATATTCTGTATTATTTTGACCATATTTTTCTTGAAAATAATTATTAGTTTGCGAATGCTACCGGTAGAAAATTACAAAAACGAATTAAAATATATTATATTTTTTTTAAGTAGAATCGTTGGTAGCATTAGGACTTCCGCTTAATCATCTTTCAAAATAAATAATATTTTTCTGTTTTTGTTGTAATTATGCCCGTGAAATTAAGATAATTTCAGGTTTAATTCCTATAAGACACTGATTATCCACTCTCAGTTCTAACATATATTGTTTGGTTTTGTCTATTTTCCGCAAATCTTTTCAGTATGTTTAAACACACACGACGCAAACGTAGACGTCCATTCTTGCAGAGGAAAATTGTTTCAGCCAACGGTCGTAATCTTCTAACTATTCTAATCTTAATCCATTTGATAATTTGATTTTGAAATATACAATTTACGATTCATGCATGGTTTATAAAATAAATTAATCATAGAAATAAAGTATTATAAACCTTAACTATGTTTGTAAAAATAATGATGTTTAAACTTTATTTATAAATTTCAAATCTTTCTAATTTTAACCCATTAATATATTTGTTAATTTGATTTGGAAATATACATTTACAATTAATACATGGTATATACAATAAATTATTCATAGAAAGTAATTGTTATAAAACTAAACTACTTTTCTAAAGATAATGCTGTTTAAACTATATTTATAAATTTTTTGGATGTAAACAACTTCAAAAGCTTCCTTCAAAGACGCCAAAATTATACAACGTATTTTTCGTCTAACATTTCACGAAATCCCTGGCGTAGTATCCTTAGACAATTACCTCTTACAAGCGTTTAGAAGGAAATACACTTAAAACAAAAAAGGCAAAATAAACAGCATACCTTAAAAGACGAACAAGACAAAAATACGTAACAAGTCTTATTAAGGGATGGAGGTGATTCTATACAAACACGTTATTAAAACGATAAAACAGACTCGTAGCAATGATGCGGGCATGTGTGTGCGACACAATGATACCCACAGTAGAAAAGCAAACTTGGTATTAGGTTACGAAATGATAGATCTGGCAGATCAGTAGGAATAATGTTATCCAATTTAATAAATAGTATGAGACATCTGACATAAAGGCGCTAGTTTCATGATCTGTTCGTAAATTATATTCTGAGTATACACCGATAACATTTTATTCTTGAATCTCTGTAAGTAAGCGAACATATTGAAGTTAAATAGAGCCAAATATAGGTAAAATGTATGTATAACGATATATATATATATATATATATATATATATATATATATATATATATATATCGCAGAAAATATTAATCAAGACAGCAAAGTGTAAAATGACAGAACCGCAAATAAAAGTCTATTCTGATTTGATTTTATAAATAAATATTGCATCAGAACATGCTTTAAAAGGCGTGTTAGCTTATTTATTATTACATTCTTAAAAATATATTTAAAAAGAAAAACATATGAACTTTCCTATTTAAATATACATATATATATATATATATATATATATATATATATAAGTATATGAAAGGATAAAAATAATCCGACGGTATGAAATTAAAAATGGAAAAGCGGAAGACCTTTTCGCTCAACGTTTCGCCCAAATTTCACGTGGGCTTTGTCAAGAGCGGACGAAGAATGTCATTTTTGTATTCTTCGTCCGCTCTTGACAAAGTCCACGTGAAATTTGGGCGAAAAGTGTAGCGAAAAGGTCTTCCGCTTTTCCATTTTTAATTTCATATATATATATATATATATATATATATATATATATATATATATATCGTACATGTATTGTATTAGTTTCTGTAAATGTAAATCCGTAGAAACTCAAGTGTTTATAAAAAGTGCTCAATAACAAGTAGAGTTGTTTATAAGTATATTTTTTTATTTATACAAACATTATTGGTTACATATGTGCATACATGTTTCGGTTGCACTTTTCCCTTAATCTATAAATTAATTTGTTAACTTTTAATAGTACGTTTCTTCATTCATTGAAACACCGAACTATATCTAAAGCCAATTATACACTTATCAACTGAGACATAAGGAAGCTGTATGAAGTAAATATTGATATAAATATTAATTTCAGCTACATTTTACTTTAAATATATATATATATATATATATATATATATATATATATATATATATATATACATCAAAAGAGAGAGAGAGAGCGATATTAGGGTAGCATGCACTGTATAGCATTCAAATAATATAGTAAAAGTAAAAAAACATAATGTTTTAAAGACATATTCTTACTTTTTCTAAAGATGGTCGTTGATTCCTACGAAACTGATAACATCTCTCGTTTGATTGTTGTCCTGCTGATTAATTGTCACATTTATGCCATTTGTATATATATATATATATATATATATATATATATATATATATATATAAAGTTAAATGGACGAAGAGTGATAAACATGCACGAATGTCCAAATTTATTTCAAACTTCAAATGTTCAAAACAGGGTATTTTCAGTAATTTATTTAATCATTCTCTAAACCAACTGGGAATACCTTTTAAATTCTATAGCATTTTTCAAAACTTTTAAATATATACACTATTTCTCTACCCGGCTTAGCACCTTTTCATAATTAAAATTACTGAGTCCCATTCTCTAGAAAACCCTCACCTCTCCCACCAGACACGACTTTTTACTTCAATTTCTAAATTATCATTGCCTTTCTCCCAAAATCCGTCTTTAAATTACGACCCCATATTTTTATTCCTTTCTAAATAATAATTCTACTCTCAATTGACCTTAATCGACCCATTCCCTATTGACAGGACGCAGCATATGCCAAAAATAACTATATCACCAGAACTCCCTCCCACTACCACATCTCCCCCCTTTTCCATCAGCTGCCATGCTCAGTTCATTTAACCCTCCCACCATTAGCTCCAACTTCATCTTTCTTTCCCACCTCCTAATTTGACCTTGATTTTAACTTAGGGCTTCTTTCAGAACCACTTCAATCCTCCATCGGTTCGTTTCACTTGGAATTCTCTTCGGCTTTGGAAGCTTTCTCTAAATGGCCAGATATCTTCATTTTAATACCGTTTAAGCACGCTCTATCTACGAATTTGAACTCAATTTTCACCATTGGATTTACTTATTTTTTGAACGCCTACCCATGATGCCTCTACGAAACTTTTTCTTCTCCATTGAAACCCTCTTCCATTGGACACCTTATCGGCGGACAATTTACCATCCGGACAAACCCAATATCTTTTTACTCGAACTTTTTTTTTCACCCATCTTTTTCTAAATATTCTTTTATATTTTTTCAAATGTTGAACTTTGGCTTTTCTATTGCCAACTGATCTATCTGTATACTTCCTCTGATGATAAGATCTCGATCTTTGAAAAGCCGCGGCTTAAGGAAAGAACAATAAACATAGTGTTATTACTGAATATACCCTGTTTTGAACATTTAGAGTTTGAAATAAATTTGGACATTCGTGAATGTTTATCACTCTTCGTCCATTTAACTTTATAATTGCTCTATCTCGTATATTGAGCTTTTACCATTTAACTATAGGTTCTTTCTACTAAAAGTTTTACTTTCAGTTTCTTACTTATTACTTATATATATATATATATATATATATATATATATATATATATATATACGTTATGAGGTTTAAAAAGACTAAATATACATTCGGATTGTACACATTATAAGTTATTTCGACCTTAACTAAGGCTCCTCGGATGTGTTTCCAATCACGATTTAAATCGTGATTGGAAACACATCCGAGGAGACCTAGTTACGGTCGAAATAACTTATAATGTGTACAATCCGAATGTATATTTAGTCTTTTTAAACCTCATAACGTATTCATGCTCTGTTTGAACGGACACAGAGCTCTCTGATTCGGAATCCTATAGAAAATAATCGAACCTGAAAACTATATATATATATATATATATATATATATATATATATATATATATATATATATATATTATACAGCCAACCAGTTTTTACGTGGTTGACAATATGAAGCTTCCTCCCTGGGTAGAGCTTATTTGTATGGATACTGCCAACTACCATTAGCCTTAAGGCATATCTCATAGGGTAAAACTTATTCGAACTGCCGGCACTTGACAATGTTTACATTGAGATATTACTTACATTCAGGCAGTGTCGTATGATAGCGCAGGGGAAGCAGCGCACGCGACTGTCAACTCGACAATTGAGTTTCAATCCCGGCTTGAGGCACCAACTTGTCTACCCGTACTCACGAGCTGTGATACTGCGAAACAGTCCGTATGTGGATGACTCTATATATCTTAATATATATATATATATATATATATATATATATATATATATATATATATTATCTCGTTTTCCTTACACTCGTAAGTAATATCAAACATGGCTACTCACTTTTAGACCGCCGTGACGATCACGCAAGGAAATATGGCAGTAATACGTATTTTATTCTACATGTTTTCATAATTCAGTGAGTGTAACATTCTGCTTAAGTAAGAGAACTTCGTAAGGTGGGTAACTTTTACTTTTTAATTTTATCTTTTTACAAGTGCTCAAATAACCTGACCGTAATAATTAGTTTCTATGAATACATATTTTGCTATCCCAATAGACGTACAGATGTGTCGTGTTCCTGCCCAGTATGGATGGCATAACTGTAACCGTGTCTTAACGTATATATTGTTAACATACCAGAATGCCTCAGCTTTATTACTTTTTAAATTTATATTTCAATTTAGCTAACACTGTTTTTTTGTGTAATACTAAATAAAATGAATGAGTATTCTATAGCCATGACAAGCAATTCATATTCGCTGTCGAAGTATCTTCAGGTGAATAAAAACCAATGAACAAAATGCTGAATACAAGAAGAGATTTCCCCGAAACAGTCAAGACGCTGTATGTTATATTCTTATATATATATATATATATATATATATATATATATATATATATATATATATGCCTGCATTAAAGAGGATTTTCCATTTAGCAGGAACACATCCAAAGAATATCCTAAATTGCCTTATATGTGGTTCTGAGCAACACTTACTCACAGTAGCGCATTTATTTTTGCCCGCCATCGTCCCCACAATGACGAATTTATATGTTTGAGCGTGTCTCTGATAAAATTGACCATATTTTGTCTTCTACCAACATAAACGTATGTGGAGATTTAAATGTTAACACTGTTGCATAGTTAGTAACTCAAACAACACAGATATACAAGAGGGGTTTGCCACGATTTATCTAACTTGTCTATCATCTAACACATATTAGTAGCAAACTTACTCGCGTACCTGATGCTAACGGCAATTTGCCAGCTGTATTGATAGATTTCTGGATACTTTCCCTGATCTGTGCTCAGCCACCGTTTTGTCTCTTATGTGATCTTTTGATCACTCAGTCGTTTTACCTAAGATCAAATCGAAGTGTGGCAAAAGCTCTTATGTCTCTCCCCATCGCACAGTGTAAATATACCCGGTACTCAGTTATTTCATATCAGAGATACCCTAGCATGTGCTCTATTATATATTGCATAACTGATTGGTAAACCGTTGTGATCGACGGCTCCATACTCTCAAAGAAAATTCCAGCAGAAATAAAACGGCCAGCCGTGGTACTCTGCGAAATATGCCGGCGCGATTGCACACGTAAACAATTATTTCAATTGGTTTCAACGAAATAGATATTCTTAAACTAAATCCATCTGAAGGACTCCAACCAACTACTGCTACAGGTTATGGAAACAACGAGAGAATAATATGCTCGATCCGTTTGAGCTCAAGTAGTAGAGCAGAAGTGCGGTTCTCATGAGTTTTGGTGAATAACAAATAGGGATCTGAGAAGATGCGCAACCAATGGTGTTGAGGTTATCCCTACAAAATCCGACTAATAAATGTTTTGGCTAAGAACTTTGCATCACAACCCAGCTTTTGCGATGAGGCCCGCCCACATTTTAAATTCTCTCCTTCTAATTAAGATACTGTGAACGGCACCCATTTATATGTCCGCGGGCTGCCGAAATTATCAAGAACCTTGGTGCCAGCAAATCAACTGGCCTCGAAAACATTTACATCATAGTGCTTAAAACACTGCAAACCGAAATAACTGGTATTCTTACAAAGCTGTTAAAACGTTGCTTAAAGGAGAAATGCTTTCCAACAACTTAGAATACGTCGTCAGTCTGTCAGTATTTTAAAATACTGGATATCTTTTTATTCGCTGCGTCATGAGTAAGTGGCTTGAATCTGTGATGAATGGGGAACTTCCTTATCATCTCAGCAAAAACAACCTAACCAGTGGCAATCAATATAGTGTTGATATTACGTGATCAACGGCGGATGCCCTGATTGGAATATCACGTAGGAGCAGTGAATCTAGTCGTGAGGAAAGACATTTTACCCGAAACGTTTCTGACCAAATTGAAAGAAAACAAAATGTTTCACTAATACAACTTAGATCTGTAACCGTTCACCTAGTCTCATTAGTCCACGAGAGAGTGACACTTAATAACGGAGAAATTAAGTTATATTAATACTGAAAGCGGTCAGTATGGACACCAAAATATTCGAATAACACTCAACACAGAGTCGGAGAATCGCACTGAAGCGTTTCATGTGAATGTATATTACATCTTTCCGACAAGGCTCAACTTTTAATTTTACATGTAAGGGGCTTATGATAATATTAAATGATTTTATGGATACATTTTTCGTTCCGAGCTCATGGATTTAATTAGCTCAGGGAACACACCATATCAGACAATCATAGGGGTGCGAAATAAGTTCACAGATATAATTTGAATCCGTAACTGTTCACCCATCAAGTCACAAGAGATTTCCACGTAATAACTAAGCAATTAAGTGATAGTTATACTAAAAGCAGCCAGAATAGACACCTGAACATTCCAATAGCCCTCAACGAATCGTTTCAAGTTAATTTCTATTGTTAATCTTTCCAACAGGGATCAACATTCGATTTTACATGGAAGGTGCTTATGATAATAATAAATTATTATTTTATTTTTTACCTAGGTACAACGTCGTTTTGAGAGTATGGCTCTCATCAGCGTACGAACATAACAATCTCAGACGGACATAGTGTCCTAATACGGTTAACATATATAACTGGAATCTGTAACCATTGACCTAGTCGCATTAGGTCACGAGAGATTGACACATAAGAACGGAGAAAGAAAGTGAAAGTTATAATGAAAGCGGCCAGTACATACACCTAGCCATATATATATATATATATATATATATATATATATATATATATATATATATATATATATCATATAAATTATTGTATAAAAGACGATTTAAAAGGTTTCTAATAGTGACATTCTAATACATATTCATGTGATATGTACCTAGTCACTAATTTAAACTTACTGTAGTCGAGTCCGTAGAATAAAGATATGTTTTTACCGCATTTTTAAATTGACCCTCATCGAATAATCCTTGTTTCTGTGATCGTTGAATAAGTCCTACACCAATGTTATCTATGAATGCCACAAGCACGTACGAAACAGCTTGAGCCTGTACACATTTGTCATTATCGCACTAGGTGGTTAAGCTAATTATACAGTGTGCCCCCTCATTACACGCGCATCACTGACATTGACGTGTATACATGCCATCATAAAATATGGACGGCACAGCTTATGAGCAAATCCATACAATAGTACAAAAAATGTTATTTAGATAAGAAGGACACTTCAGTTAAGAAAGATGGCGGAGACAATATAAATATTCATGAAATAAAAGTGTATGTAACATACGTAGGGGGTGTTTTATCCATTAAACAGTATGATAAAAGTTGTCTCTTGAATATACCTTCTACGCTGTTACAATACTATAGTTCAATATTATTCAGAATAGCGATGTTTTAGAAATTAGCAATATATCAAATCATATATATTACAACTAGCTATTGTTAATATATATATATATATATATATATATATATATATATATATATATATATACACACATATCTTCTAGAGATGAAATATGAGAATAAAAAAAGATACAATATTTATTAGAACATCAAACGTTCAGAGCAAGGAACTTCATATCCTTAATCCATGGATGTTCAAAGATAACCTCTTTTGATTAGAGGGTAGGGAACAACCGGCAATGTATCAGGTTGGAAAGAAAGTAATGTCGTGTTTGGCCAACACATTTGTTTTATCTGAAACATTCACATGAAGGCATTTTTAATCTGTACAATTATTTCCCTCGTTTTCTATGACTTCTGTCCTACGGTCCACTAGCTTCTTGATGCCTTCTTTAAAAAATGTCTCTGTTTTTAAGAAAAAAATAATTCAGGTCATTTTTTAGTTGGTCGTCATTTTCATGAATGTTATTGTTTAAGTAATGCTTCAACGACCGGAAAAAAGATGGTAGTCGGATGGAGCAATATCAGGTGAATAAAGCGGATGAGGCAAAACCTCCCATTTGAAACTCATGACCTTTTCATGAGTGAGTTCTGCTGTGTGAGGTCTCGGGTTATACTGCTGAAGCACTACGCACTTTCTATTTTGTAATACTGGTCGTTTTTTAAGCAATTCTAAGACCATCCAGCTGCGAACATTATTTTTTGTATGATCAGGCTCTAATAACTCATAATGAATCAGTCCTCTCATGCCCACCATAAGAGAGCATAACTTTTGGGGTGTAGTTCTTGTTTTGGAACAGGCTGTGGACAATGTTCCGGTCTAATTATTGGCTTTTGCGTTGGGTATTCTTGTAAAAAAAACATTTTTCATCTCCAGTCATAATACTTTGCCAAAATTGTTCTCGATGATTCCTGGAAAGAAAAGATGCGCAAACAGTCAATCTGTGATTTCGTTCAGCGTCGGTCAAATCGTGGGGAACACAGTGTCTACGTTTTTAAACTTTTCCTAACTCGTGAAGGCATGACATAATTGTGGTATGGGTTGTATTGATTTGTTGAGCTTATTCTCTACTGGTTAACGTTAGATTCGCCTCCACATTGTCTTTAATGGCGTCGTTATGAATCGATTTTTCCTTCCCGAACGTCGCCGATCTGACAAGTTAAAATATCCAGAATAAAAGTGTGCCAACCACTGTTGACATTTTTGATCAATCAGAACATTTATGCCATAGATAGTTCCAATATTTCTTGTAGCTTCTGCGACTTAGTTTTCATTTTAATTCATAGAGTATCATATGCTCTTCACTAATATGCAGTTGTTGACGGCTGAGACCGTTAAACTTACTATTTTCGAACTAATTACTATATTGAAAGGAAAAACAGGATATTAAGACACTAATTCACCAAATAATCTAGAACTGTGTACAACTTAGGTAGCTGCGAACTGATGGAGTAAAATATACGCCATTACTTCATTTCCAACCTGATAATTGTAAATATAATTGGCAAGATTTAATTTCGACAATTTTACATAAAATAAAACAAAATAAGGACACAAAAGGTTAACAGTCGTATGTTAAGATGAGAGCGTAGGGTCAGGGTAAACGCTGTCAAAACCACGTCTAAAATAAAAACAGCTTTTATATTGGAAATGAATGTTTGAAAAATAATAAAACTATATTGTTTAGGAATTCAAATGTTTTTTTTTGTTCGGAGGCTGATATTCAGACGGCAATTGGTAACGTCCAGTTTATCCTGTACATGCGGTGGTCTGGCACAGGAATTATCCGTTTAACACGGTTCAGAATTATGTTTGTCAGTTAGAGTTAGGTATATATCAAAGGGTATATATATATATATATATATATATATATATATATATATATATATATATTGCACTTAATAATATCAGTGTGTGTTGGATGTACGGGGGTTTACTGTATCTGGGCATTTCGTTCTGCTGCTGTCAGAATAAGTCTGGTTCGACCAAACACCTGGCATGACCACCATACATTGTAATATATATATATATATATATATATATATATATATATATATATATATATATATATATATATATATATATACTGGTACAGATGCTTACATTGTGTCCGGTTTACGCGCATTTCAGAAGCCGGTAAGAACATCTAGTATTTAGTTTTCCAATTCTACTTTTCAGAGACAATCATTCCATACTAAATACACACACACGAACAAACAGGTGTAAATGAGCAGACCATATGAAGTCAAAAATACGCGAAAACTCACTTAAAAGACGAGACTATGAGAACAGCAAAGCGTAGGCCGATTCGCAAGCCATCATCTCTAATAAAATTAGAATTATTCTGTGTATTTGTATATATGTGTGTATGTATGGTTGCATCTATGTAGGTAAAGATGTGCGTACGTCGAGCTAACACTTGATAAATACGCACCAAATACCCATAACATTGATATGTTCTAAATCGGCCATCTATCGGTCATATAATATCGTGGAATTGCAAGAAAACATCATTGTTTTGATGTAGAACTGACACAACGCTTCTTTTTGGGGTGACACTAAATATATATTTGCAAATCGCGCATGCGTAGACATCATCCAAAAAGATAACAAGGAAAAGTCATAGTGAAATGTATAGATTGCACACTTTTACACGCCCCCAACAACTGGCAATTAAACATAATGTTGCTGTGTGAACCAAGGTCAGTAAATTAGAAATCTCTGTAGACTGAGGCGTGTTGGTTTTTTGTTTCTTCGTGGCAAACTAAGAAATTAGGGTTTTTTTTAAGGAGGGAATACTACACATACTTTTCCAACATGATTTATTCAGAAAATGTGTTTACATTTATATTAAAAACATATTTATTTAAAAATATAATTCGTGCTTAGTGATAAACACGCTAAATTCTTGTGTGAGATTGTTCGCAAGTTTTATTTGGCTCCTTCCATTCATTTTTGATTGAACACTACTGGTAAAAGTTAATCATTTTGGTTAAATAAAGAAAACATATAAAGTTTAATCAAAGTAGTTTTGTTATTCTTGATTGATGGTAAAACACATTATTCATTTTTTTTAAGTGTGTTCTTCGTAAAGAAAATAACAATTTCGTTACACAAAGAAATGTGTTACTGGTTTAAATTTTGGAAACTGAAAATATAGAAAAGGTTGGATCGAACCTTAAAACTAATCACTCTAACCATTACACAAGAATAGCGAACTTATTAGAAATATGTGAACATCTTACTTTATTCTTATGTTATAATTTGTAAAAACTTGCAAATCATTCCTAGAGTTTAACCATAAATTAATCAAGATGCAAGCTACTTTCATAGAAGCCCACTCCTATGCCTTCGTGGTGTTATGTTTACTTTATGGTTTTACTGTAGTTAACATTAATTACATATTTTTTAAATAACAATAGGGGAGTTATATAGTTTACCTATCGGCAGATTACGTATAGGTATTAAGATTGTTTTTATTATGTTGTTTTCGTTAAATATTGTTAAATTATTTAGAGTTAAAATCCGTTTAGCATTTAAACTCGAGAGAAAAAACGAATGTTGGTACAAAAACAGAGATAAACCTGAAAAATGAAAATATTGAGTGACTCTCTTGCATTTGAAGGCAGTTAACTATTGTTATATCTCTGCCCCTAAGTCCGACTAGGAAAATCGTTACATCACACGAAATCACCCTGCCAATGTATCTACATTTTTTCTCTCATAGCAATAAGAGCATGATTTAAAATCTATTCGTAATACGCTAACATGGCCTGTTCTCTTGGCGTACAACTGGGCTGGATTTCGTACGGATGTCGAAGGTGATCTATTTTTTTCAGGCATTACTAATGTTATCCATTATATTATTGAGATATTAATAGCTTATGTTATTATTATTATTATCATTATTATTATTATTATCATCATTATCATTATCATTATCATTATTATTATCATTATTGTTATTATTATCATTATCATTATCATTATCATTATCATTATCATTATTATTATTATTATTATTATTATTATTATTATTATTATTATTATTATTATTATTATTCTAAACGCCGGCAGCTTGATGAAAGAGCTATTAGAGTAGAAGGCACTCCGGCATCTTCGGACATCCACAGTGAATGGGTGGGATTTCGCCAATTGTTGGGTTGGTCTATTATATTTACATTGAGGGCACACCAGGGCAGTACATTCATCGGAGTATTCCGATTGAAGTACTTGTTAAACAAGCCCATGGATTGTCTAAGAAAAGGAGACTAGTAGACTATGCCCTATCCCAGATGTTGTAACAATACTCCATCCATGATCGGATGATGGATTTGTAGAGAAATAGGATGCTGTTATGTGTGAGAAGTTTTCTGGCTCAGTAAAATAAGCCCAGTTTATATGCAGCAGCCTTAAATGAAAGCCTTCAACCACTGATTACCACGGCAAATAACACCCTACGTGCAAGTGCAACGGCCAAACTCACTGGCCTAACATTTACAGGTAACATGAATTGTTGCAAATACTGCTGCAAGAAATTGGGCCCCTTACTGTGCTAGAAAACTTCTCAAACCTGTTAGACTCCTATATTTCTACAAAGCCACCATTCGCTGATGCATATATTATTGGTGTAACATCTGGACTTGTGAACGACGGTCTTAAAAGAGTCGCTAATCTAATAGGGCGTGCACTGTCCACCAAACTCTAGCCCCTGCCCCATCGCTGCAATGTTGTATTCCTGTGACACTTTTACAAGTACTTCAATGGAATGTGCTACGATGAATTAGCTGCTCTGATATACACCTGACGTAAATACACTCCACTAACCCGACTATCAGCCACCTCCCATCCATTCACTGTGGTGGTCCTCAGATCCCGGAGAGCCTTCTACTTAAAATAGCTAATTTCCTCGTAATGCTGACATGTGGAACTCCTTCCCGACCCCCTGTGATCCCGACTGTACCCACATGCAAACATTTAAAAGTAATGTGAACAAGTATCGCGTCTCACAGCTCTATACTTAGGATGACTTCTAAAACTGTCACTCTTATTCTCAGTAATCCCTTAGGTCTGCAGTGGCAACTTGCATTGTTTCGGCTTTACTATGTTAAAGACATATCATTTCTCCAAAAATATGTGTACCTCCCTCTATAGAAACTGAACTTTTGGAAACATTGAATAATTGATATCTAAGAAAACTTTTAACAATTTAGAATAATTAAAGGTAACTAAATTATCAAGGAAAGTAATACCCCCCTTTCCCTAGCCTGTTTTAAAATAAATTAAACTTTATATGGCCTTTCTTACGATATCTTCGGCTTAGCATATGTTTCAAAATTCACAATGATCGGTTAATTAGTTCATGTGCTTATCATCTTTAGACAAGTATGTAACACATACACATGACCTAATTTTATATTAATAGAGAACGTACTTTATTTTATATCTATATTAATTTGCGTATTAAAAAAAAACACTCGAAACTGATTAAATATAAATGAGTGTTGAGTGATAAAGTAAGAGAATAAAAATTAAACTAATGGAAAACAAGATAGTAGACAAATGTATCTGTCTAGAGTATCCTTTCAGAATTTACTGTAACGAAAAACATTTTATAATCCCTTTTTATATGTACATTTTTTACAGCCGACCCATACTTCGTTCTACTTCTCGTTTTGTAAGGTAGAAAAAGGGGGTAGGGTGTTTTATATGACACTTAACCTTTTCTGTTCACTGTCAGTGTAGTAGACATCTTTTCAGACAGAAATACTAATGTTTGCCACAACACCTATTTGCGGAGTTTAACTCTTTACACATTCAACCCGACCTGTTTCTTACTTTCCCCTAGTAGGGAAGTTAGTAAATATGGACGCATGATGCAATACATTTAATATTTAAATGTTACTGTTAATACAACCTTGTTAGTTGCATTGACAATCACACGTTCTTTTAAAGTTGGCATTAAACGTTACACGGATATTGATTTTTAGTCGTTTAAGCATGCTGTATTTCAGCGAATTACGTTAGATCTAAATGTAAATATGCCCGGGATTTTTTTTCTTTATTTACGAAAACAAATTGTATAATCATATAAAAACATGAAGTATTACAATTACCTATCGAGTCTACATTCAATATATATATATATATATATATATATATAAAATAAAATATAGTCACACAAAATTACATAATCATCGACACAATAATTTATTTCAACCTTTTCGTGTATTCAAGCATCCGATTTAGACGATTACATTTTTGAAACTGTTTGAAAAATGTAATCGTCTATATCGGATGCTTGAAAATACCAAAAGGTGGAAATTAATTATTCCATCGATGATTATGTTATTTCGTGTTACTATATTTTATTTTATTCTTGCTCTGTTTATTACATTGAGCTCTCATACCTGGAATTACTTCATTATAACACAAATATATATATATATATACATATATATATATATATATATATATATAACGTTTCCTTGAACTATTCATCATCGTCAAATAGTAGTTCTAATATTAATCAGACATCTATTTTTCTGTTTGACAAATTATGAGAATGAAGAATATATATGGTTAACTGACATGCAGTCCGTTGCATGTAACACACTTGCAGAATGAATAAGTAACTTAAGCTTATACGCTACACACACACTATATATATATATATATATATATATATACTTGTATACATATATATATATATATATATATATATATATATATATATATATATAAAGATAGAAGAAATAATAGTGATAAAAATGTACGAATGTCCAGACTGATTTCAAACTTCAATGCATTGAACAATCGAAGTTTGAAATACATCTGGACATTCGTACATGTTTATCACTCTTATTTCTTCTATATTTATAAAGCATTTCACTATATATTCTATCTACTAAAAGTGTACTTTTAGTTTTTATATTTAGATCTATATATATATAAAGAAAAGAGGACAGTGCAGTATTAGTGCAGTTCGAATGATAGACAAGTATATATGTAACAGAGTAAGGCTAACAACACTTGTAAAATGTGTTTTTCAACAGTAATTTATTATTTTGTTATTTTATAATTGTATGATTTTATATATTTTCTCACTTCATAATTTTATATAACGCGTTTCAAGCGGTGGTTCGCTCTCATTAGATATGCACATTCATTTGAAGAAATGTCTTTCGATTTGAAAGAGTGTTGTTTCATTTGAGGAAATATGTTTTTGTTTGCCGTTTCTAAAATAAACAACATTACATATGAAACCTTTTAAAATACTTAACGTAAAGCGATGTTTTTCTCTGGTGCCATCAACCGTTGTGTTATTTTAAAATCGCCAAAGACTTGCTGGAACAATGCGAAACACTGATCTATACGTGTTTCTCCAACGTCTTTTTTAGTGTAATGGCCCTTTCACAGTCCTCTGCTAGTTTCTGGAGGGTTAAATCTTGCTCAGACTGGAACAATGCGAAAAACGTTCTATACGTGTTTCTTCACCGTCTTTTTAAAATTCTCTTCTTTGTCCAGCTGTGTTGTTCATTTTCTTTTGACACCTGGGGATATTTGGACGAAGAATTGAAAACGTTCGTTTAACCTGTGAAACCTACAGAACATTTTTGGTATTATTATTTTGATACAAAAAAGATACTCTGAAAAATTCAAAAATGAAAAAGTATAATAAACAGGCGAATTCTTTTATTTTAACAATGTTAGCATCAATATAAATATATATATATATATATATATATATATATATATATATATATATATATATGTGTGTGTGTGTGTGGGTGTGTGTGTGGGGGGTGTATAGTGCACTCTTTTAAATTAATGAGCAGATCATTATGAATTTTAGAATATGTGTTGAACAAAATACGATGAGCAACATGTCTCATTAGTGTTGTGTAAATGTTGACATTTAGAAAGTGCACGCACATACATTCTTTTTAATTCATGTTTTGTTTTTTATAAACCGATCTTTATTAATTTTATCAATGTGTAACATGACCACTATTTTTTGGGGGAAACTTTACTATCTAAGGATACCACCTACCCAAACTTACATATACAAAACACTTGTTACATTTTTTAAGTAATGAACGGATCTTTATATAATTTTATAATATATATTCATAAAATATGGCAAGAATCCCGGGTACATTTTTGTTATTTTATAATTTTTTACATTTAGGTATTGCATTATATAAACGTGTGTATGGGTTTATGTTGATATATTTCTATGTAAAGGATTGACTCATGAAGTTATTTCTGGAACATGTATAATTCTGTGTTTAATAATGTGCAATCAAATATTCCCCCGCTATTTACTAGCATGATGTAGTTTGTACGGCAACTGATAGTACTAAACTACTTGCTCAGCGGTTTTCCTTTAACTCTATATTCGACTCCAAAAATCTCCCTGCTAAATTTACAATTCCCAGCAGAATCCACATTTGATGATATGGTCATCATCCCTATTTAAGTCCGTGTTAGTATGAATAATGGCACCTCCAAATATGCGGGGCTTATCTTATCCCCGCTTTAGTACAAAATAAATGCTAAGCTGAGATGACCCCTTTTTTATTCAAACTTTACGTCACATTCATTTTTTAATCTGGCTTCCCTGATAGCTAAAAAAATGCCTCCGTAGTACCAGTGTATTAGAACTGTAGTGAATACACTTATTAGCGAAATTATAGTCCTTTACGTATCCGCATTCGCTAAAATCATGAGTGACTAATTAATATTCCATTAGTCAAACCTCTAGTAAATTCCAAAACTTCTTTGTTACCACAAGTATGCATTTGGCAAGTCCGTTGTATTGTAAGTATATTAACGGTTGTCTCTTAAAGCATATATTATGAATTGGGCAATGCATGTGAAGATAGAATTGTAGGGTTTGATATATAACAATTATTTGACAAGGTTTAGCGTGAAGGCCTTCTGCTAATAATTAAGTCACACGGTATTACTAGACGAATAGTTAATATAATCAAATCCTTCCTAAGCAGAACAAAGATGTAACATTATAAACAGCATGACATTAATGAGGGCGCGCCCTAGGGTTTGATTTATGAACCTTTATTGTTCCTGATCTTTTAAACAAGTTTGCTGATGCAGCTGTGTCCGAGATATGTATATTTGCTAATGCCACAACGCTCTATTCTCAGAATGTTAATAAAACGAACACGCGCATACCTACGACAATCGCTGATTTCTTTAAAACTACATCTAGTCCGTAGTTTAATGGGTACATAAATGAATAATAACATTTCATCTTACTAAGATATATGTAATTTACTTTTAAACAATATGATACACCTTTTCAGCCATAAATAAGCATGGTGTATACACTAGATCATAGCATTCAAGCTCGACAATGTAACAGTCACACTTAATATGAATTAGAACAAATACATAGAAGATACTGTCAAGGCTGCTGCTAGGAAGGTGGACTCCATCAACCGTGCTAGTAAACTTTTCACAACTGGCAGTAACCTATATTTTTACAAAGCCACCATCCACCCATGCGTCTTGTATGTTGTTACATTTGGGTTGGTGTTCAAAGCACTTGTCTCTCCCTCTTAAACAAGGTTAAAACACGTATCCCTAATGTAATAGGTACGGCACTGTCTGCTAAGCTCCGGCACTGTCCGATCGCCGCATTGTTGAATCATGGTGCTTGTTTCCCAAGTACTAGAATCGAATATGCTTTTTTGAATTAGCTACTATGTTGTCAACACAACGTAAATAGTCCCGGCCAAGTTGACGAGCAGCAACATCTCGCCATCACTGTAGAGTTCCCAAGATAGTAGGGGTGTATTACACTAATAGCTTATTTCCGCGAACGGCTAGCTCATGGAAACCAATGTGCATCTAACTGCGCCTACACGCAAAAGTTTAACTATTGTTGGATAATGGCCCTATGGGAATGGACGTATCTGTTGGAAATCGTTGGTTTGACTTGCGCGAATTAACGCGAGTACAGTTGAGTGCAGAATAGGGATTGTTCTCACAGTCAAAGCTAACAGACGTGATAAGATTATCGTGTGACGAGCCCCCAGATCAAGGGTCAGTCTGCACCTGCGAGAGCCTCTCTGACGTCACTCGTTCTCGTGAGAAGAAAGTTTTCGAAGCAAACCGATGAGACATGATTGTTAAAATGTAATTTACAACAGATAAGGGAAATATTTCCCTTAAGGGAATACACGCGAGAGAAATCCTTTTCCCCTCTCTATGAATGGTTAAGAAAATAATTGTTAACAAACTACGATAAAGTAGTGATTTGCTCTCTCCTTCTCTCTCGATGTAGTGAATGACTCCCAGTTGAAATAACAACGCTTGTAATAAAATGAATTACATTTAAAGAAGAGTTTGTTTTCGGAGTGCGTCATGAGGCGTTTGTTGCAGACAACGGACGGCGTGGTTAGCGGCAAATATAAAAAAAGAAAGAATTCATCCACTAGACGACACGCCCACCCTCTACACGGCGAGGGAGAAAAATAAGGTATGCAATAACATAATGTAGACGAACATCTCGCTGCACAACTGGCCCCTGAAGATGGCATTATGGATATTACTTAAGATTTGAAGCCTCAATGGTAATGAGACTTGTGTGAGGTGAATACAAGTTTTTACTTCTTGTTTTTACTAAATTTTAAATTCTACTTTAGACCCCTTAAAATTAAGTCCTAAATTGTAGACATTTTCTTGGATCCTAATCCTGCAATATGTTGGAATTAAAAGTGGAATATGGATTCACGACCTAACGTTTAGTATTATATCTTTATTTTGATATTCGTAAGGCAACATGCATAACAGTAGTGCAAGACTGTTCTTAATTAATTAATTAACCTTATTTATTTCACCCGTTTTTAGAAGGGGATTCATCTAGTTTAATAAACCCTCTGAACACGTTACAGCAGCACATAATGCAGACCTCACGCTCGTTCGCTTCCATTGTGTCCTGACTAACGTACATCTCCAAGAAATCTTGTTCGAGTTCAATCAGATAATTAATCGTTAACTAAAAAATCAAAATCAAACATATAAGGATAAAAAAGCGCATAATCAGCGTAGACAACATCAAAAAAAATAACGTCGTAAGATCGTGACGTGTGTTCGACCCCTCAGGATTAATACCATCAGCATGAGGAGGAGGAAAAGAAGAAAAAAAACACTATAAGACAGTCTCGCTTGAGAAAGTTGTGTTTACAATGAAACTTCGCGAAAAAAAAAATTTAATTAATGAATTTTTCATTTAAAATTGCACGATTGTTTGATTTTTAAAATATTTTGCTTGGATACATTATGATCCGTGCTTCTAAGATGTTGATTTCCTTTCCTTACTTAAAAAAAGCGCCAAATCAGCGTAGACAACATCGCCAGAACTAAAAAAAAAATAACGTCGTAATATCGTGACGTGTTTTCGACCCCTCAGGATTAATACCCTCAGCATGAGGAGGAAGAAAAAAAGAAAAAAAACACTATAAGACAGTCTCGCTTGAGAAAGTTGTGTTTACAACGAAACTTCGCGAAAAAAAAATTAAATAAATGAATTTTTCATTTAAAATTGCACGATTGTTTGATTTTTAAAATATTTCACTTTGATACATTATGATCCGTGCTCCTAAGATGTTGATTTTTTTTCCTTACTTAAGAAAAGTGCCAAATCAGCGTAGACAACATCGCCAGGACTAAAAAAAAAAAATAACGTCGTAATATCGTGACGTGTTTTCGACCCCTCAGGATTAATACCATCAGCATGAGGAGGGAGAAAAGAAGAAAAAAAACACTATAAGACAGTCTCGCTTGAGAAAGTTGTGTTTACAACGAAACTTCGCGAAAAAAAAATTAAATTAATGAATTTTTCATTTAAAATTGCACGATTGTTTGATTTTTAAAATATTTCACTTTGATACATTATGATCCGTGCTCCTAAGATGTTGATTTTTTTTCCTTACTTAAGAAAAGCGCCAAATCAGCGTAGACAACATCGCCAGGACTAAAAAAAAAAAATAACGTCGTAATATCGTGACGTGTTTTCGACCCCTCAGGATTAATACCATCAGCATGAGGAGGGAGAAAAGAAGAAAAAAAAACACTATAAGACAGTCTCGCTTGAGAAAGTTGTGTTTACAACGAAACTTCGCGAAAAAAAAAATTAAATAAATGAATTTTTAATTTAAAATTGCACGATTGTTTGATTTTTAAAATATTTTGCTTGGATATATATATATATATATATATATATATATATATATATATATATATATATATATATATATATATATATATGTGTGAAACCCGTAGTTGCAAAACTAAAATGTGTTCGATATTAATAACTTTTAGACTTATTTTTGGTATTAGCTTCGACTCGCAGAATTTTTGAAACGCGGTTGTTAAATGTTGTTTATTTACGGTGTATGTTTCTTCGGCGGAGAAAAGCAATTCTCTCGGCAAAAACAACTCGCCATTTCTTTTAATGTCTCCACTTAATTTTCTTCATTTTTTCAAATTATTTAAAACAAATTCTTGATTAGCGCAACTCATACTCATTGGCAATATAAGTTGGAACTGCCCAGTTAAATTCGACTAAAATTATCAAATGATAAATTAAATTCGTTAATTCATCACAGTAGTCAGCCCCCCCCCCCGGCGGTGTTTATGTCAACTATTTGACGACGTATATCTAAGCGTTCTCACCGTTCTAAGAGTATACGTGCACAGATCACACTTCGAGTGTCACCCCTCGATCGGTGACAGGTAGACAGAAGGGTGTATTACTGATCTTTCAATTGGCTGATACAGCTGTCAAAACTAAAACAGATAGATCTCAGTAAATTAAAAACAATATGTTTCAATGTGACTATATTTCGAACGAGTTATTATGAATTATACCAGCGCATTTTGGAAACTGATTTCTTTTCACATTGTTTCATAGGCGAATTTCCAATACGAATATTTCCCAATTCTCTCTGCGGGGATCCGTTATTTTAACATTAATATATATATATATATATATATACATATCACATGTATCCAATAAAGAGGGGTTCAACTTCCAATACCGGAGTTGGTGTAGCGTATTACTTTAATATAAACAGGCATTGATCAATTTTTATTCTGTGTTACTTAACTACTGAAACGTAGAACATGATATGCAATCTACTTCTCGATTTCGTCCTTGCATCACACCCAAATAAGTATGATTGCATATATATATATATATATATATATATATATATATATATATATCCTGCATCAGATCGGTGACAGGTAATATATCGGCAAGGACGCATCTCTCCATAGTGTCGAGTACTATTCTGACATATATTCTTCCTGTATACATTATTTATCTTTTGGTCAAGTATGAAATTATAATCCTCCTTAAGATAAGGCGCTTTCAACACGTAACGAAAACCTCTAACCGCCGAAAAAGGATAGCCTCTTTCGAGCGGTGCTGCGCATATACGCCGCAATTATCCGACTATTTGTAAGACAAGCAATGACCAGTGTTGCTTAACATTTTTATAAAACAACATTCACTATTGAACAACGTGCATTTCAAAATGAGAGAAACACTTCAACTCTTGGGATTCACCTAGTGTGATAAGACATTACGGTGCGTAGTCAACAGGTGACAATATGTTAGTAAACTGCGCAGGAAAAATAAAAGAATAATAATAAAACAGTTTTGTCTGTAATTCAATTAGCAACCGAATTTCGTGCACCCAACTTTCTCTCTGTGTTTCTCTCTCCAATCCAAACCACTTCTCCTCCTTCCCAGCTGCCCTCTTCATTTATATCACCTGATATCCACAAATGCAAATCAGATCCACATAAACACCTGCATTTATGAAGAGAAGCCCTTTTTAAATCTGCATACACGACATGCGAAACACCTCATTCTTTTTCTTGATGGTGAGTGTTTTTCTTTATTGTCACACTATCATCATACGAAACAAAGTATACCTCGATCGCAACTATATCCACTCCCAGGAAAGAGCTATCCGTTCAGAACGCGACCTGTACTAATAGATACTTCACACTGCTCACATGAGGACTTGTAAAGTAAGAGGACATAACTTACATTTTTTTGCACACGTTTTGAATATCTGCCAAGAAATGTCCCCGGTGATGTCGCCTATGTTCAATATGCTGACCACTACGCTCGATACCGTTCAGGCTAAAAGTTGGTTTTATAAAACTATATAGTGAGGGGTGTACACAAATTAGAACTGTTGATCCAAAGAAAAGGTTTTCCAAAATAGAAATCTTTTTCAACTTTCTAGTTATATTCTTGGTATGATCGCCTCTACGGGTTCAATCATTCCTATAAAGAGTATTCTTGCGGCACACGTGAAGCGTAACAATGGTTGCTATGAGAGCATAATTATGGATATTGCTAAGGTTTTCAATCCATATTCTCCCACCAGTCGCATGTTTTGCAAGGGTGTTAGCTTCCTCTATTGAAGAAAAAATAGTCGTATACTAATCGAGTTTAATAAATGTGTTTATCCAATTTAATAGAGACATTTTACATCATTTTTGCAGAAGATGGGCTTAACGTGTTCTCGTATTGCGTTCTAGAAAATAGTGCATTAATTTAATGGCGTAATGGATTGACTGTTCATAGTACCCGGAAAGAGATTGGTTGTGTTGAAAAACATGTCGTTGCAGAGGTTGGCTCTGATCGTGTTTCAAACGGTTGTATTTTGTGCTGTTGCAGGATTTTTTTTTTTTGATGATGTTAATGAAGGTGTTTTCGCTGGTGTTTAGTTTCAAATGAGTTTGGGTCTGTAGCTAGGAGTTTGTTTTTCTCCATTTTACTTCGTACCATCTTATTTTCTGTTTCTCTTTTGAGAAGCAGTGTCAGTATAACCACCCTCGATATCTCATCGTTGGGTCTCTCTTATTTGTGAGAAAAATGTATCTTCCCATTAGTTCTATTCGGTTGTGGTTGTGCATTAGCTGTCGACAAAAGTCGCTGTCGTTAATCAGCAAATCGCACCTTAGAACGGACCGTAATTATGAGCCGTTGTTTTTAACACTTTTCTCCCAATACTTTTCATTCTATCTTTCTGTCTTTCCTGGGATGTTGCTTGTGGAGTATTCCGCCACCAAGATTACGAGCCTTAAATGCCCGAACTGGCTAGAATATGAACTGTGGTAATTTTACCTCAGGTCAGCCATGATGTTGTAGATCCTCACCATATCTTTCATCTCCCATAGAATTACTAGCTAGAATGTTCTTTATACTTATACTTACCTGAGGAAACGTCCATCTGATTCATCTTTAACGGGAATAAATATGCCCATATGGCATACCATATGTAGATAATGTACTCAAAAGTATATTTTCAGTCCCCCGGAGCTGAATTATTTATTAGCTGTTCATTTCAAACCAAGCTAATCATATACTCTAACCTGTCTTCTAGTGGCTATATTGGTGCTGCAGTACATTATTTTATGTTCCTTGGTTCCCATGATGTTACTTACAGTGGCCTGACTGTGATTGGCAGGCCATAATTTGTGTGTGTCCCCCGTCTCTCCTGTTTTTGTTTTCTGTGTATCAATACCGAGGTGCATAACTTGCTCAGATCTGATACTTAATGCGTAGAACCTATTCGTCAAAATCATTAAAGCCTGCTAAATTTGGGCCTTTGGAAGCCGTGCAACTTTTCTAAGTAAACTGACAGGGGATTGATTCATCCGTCTATCACTAATGATAGAGGTAGAATCGCCTCTTAGGTGTCAGCGCACTTACTGGGAGATATAATGACGTTGGATTAAGCGTATTTTCTTTCGGTTGGTTAATGTCATTAAGATGAGCTGTTCATTCTCGAAACGGAAGATAGGAATACAAATACGAACGAGTAAAATAAACTACAAAAACACTAGTTGATTTTACGTCATAACACGTAGCGAGAAGGGGCGAATAATTAGCAACATATATATGGTTCTTGAAAACATCACAGTAAAACATATTATTTGCAAAAATATTATATACATTTATAAAATTAAGAACGATGCCATAAAAAGTGCGAAAAGTAGGAGCTCTGCTATCCTATCACTATCTTATTCTAAATTGTCGTGTGCTTAGGTCTTGGTAATTTATTAATATATATGTACATATATATATGTATACATATATATATATATATATATATATATATATATATATATATAAATATATAGATAGATAGATAGATAGATAGATATTATCTATGATCAATGAAACGGAGCGGATGCGAAACATGCTAAAATGTTACTTAAGGCCTTATCGTCTGACCCACTAAATAGAAAAGTCCGAATGATTAATTAAAAACTAAGAAAATAAGATGTGAATTGAGGCGAAAATATATATTTTCACATTTAGCATTACAACATATTTGGATAGGCATATATTTAATTATTTTTTTATGCTCTATCCAATACCGAAAAATGTATATTGTCTGCCGGCTAAATCATTTTGTATTCCCTTTGCTACGTTAATGAACTTAAGATATTTTGTCAGATGGAATTATACTATTCTTTACTAAAAAGAGGTATGTCTATTTCCACTGAAGGAATAACTAGTTCTAAAAACAAGTTAACTGTATTATGCTTGCATTAAATCAAGCGAATACATTTGTCAGAAAAATCATTCTTAAACAAGGAAATTACTAAAGTCGAACTCTGATATTTACATTACTCGTCTAGACAAAGGCTCATACCTTGTTATATTAACCCACTTTGTGTATATCTTCTAAATATGTGCCATTTAGATGATGCCACTCCTGTTTGTTTATTTAAGCTTTGATGACACTTTTCGCATTGAAATAAACCTCCAGAATAGGCTCGTTTAACATTATTACAGAGTATTGATATATAAATAGATGTACAAGAGTATACGACATATCGGTTCTGGAAAGCCTAGAATGTACTGCTTATCCAAGATTAACTAACTCACACTCCTTTACGCCCTATTCTATCAATGCTGAGCTATCAACAAAATGCACCTAGAAAGTGGTACGTTGATCTTTATAAGACGATACTTATGTTTCATTTGGCCCTGTGTATTTAATTTGTGTTTTATATACATAAATTGTCTCTGTTACAGAATACCGGATTCATTGCTTCCTTTGACATACATAATGTGTTTACTAATGTCCCATATGATGTAACCATCGGTATATGTGCAGATTATCTTTACCGTGTCTCCTACAAATTCTTCACCATTTTTTAAACGATTCTTTTACTACACTGATGCAACTTGCTACTAATTCAGTTTCCTTCAGCTTCGACAATATAATGTATAGACAACATGATTGTATCGTCATAATGGTTTACTTGATAAATTTAATAGCTAATATAGTTGCTTTATTTAGAGTTGCTGTTTATTGAAGTGTTCGCTTTCGTATTTCGTCACATGCATGTTAATTGGAAGTAAGTTGTGCGCTGACACGTAAATTAGCGTGTGATTGTCCATACGTAGTAATTCAAGACATATCAAAAGTTAAAAAAAAGTAAAAATCCAGAAGTATACGTGGAAATATACGTCACTTTGTGTTAACAGCTGGCAGACATATTTGAAAATATTAGGATATTTTTTGTTACTATAAGCAAACACTTTATTTATGAAGCTGTGTATGGATTAAAGGGCAAACGCTGCCTTGATGTCCGTACAATATTACAAGAGAGACCACTATCGCCTGAAGTGACATTTTTTTCTACCATCCAAGCCACTAAGTTTCATGTTATTGAATTGCGACCTCAGGTTTACCAATTCGTAAGACGTGAGACTCATCGATAACACGACATTTTCTGTCAGTTGGGACATACGCTAATTTGATACCGAAAATATATTGTAAAGTTAGAATATTACTCTATATCTTACAATGCCGAACTCTGTGGTTGTAACAACACGTGTTGGAGTATGCATAGCAGTACTGAACGTATTCGTTGTAGTAGGCTTCTTTTCTTAGGTAGCAATAAAGTACAATGATTAATATAAATATATATATATATATATATATATATATATATATATATATATATATATATATTGCTCTGCATATGAGAAATGATTTAAGATCCGATATATATATATATATATATATATATATGTATGTATATATACATATATATATATATATGTATATATGTATATATACATATATATATATATATGCCAGTGTAGCAGACCTTGTACATGTTTGAATAAAAGCATTCACAATACAGCTCTATATTTTTATTGAGCACTCTTTTATAAACCCGGTTTGATTCCCTTTGGATTTCTACCCTGTGGATTTTTACCCTACCTGGATTACTATATGTATATATATATATATATATATATATATATATATATATATATATATATATATATATATATATTTATCATATATAAAGCTCTATTTTGATATTGAGCACTTTCTATATACCCGGTTGAAATTCTCTGGATTACCACCCTGTGGATATGTTTACCTGGATAATTACTAGGTACGTGCAGAAATGGCGCCTTCTTGTACGGACTATGCTTATTAAAAAGCGCTTATCATTAATTATTTTATTAGTTTCCGTGTAAACTTTGATTGTGTTTGAAAGATAAAAGCCTACACTTAATCTCTAAACGAAAAAAACTGCGTGGTTACGTGTGAAAATAAATTATAATAAAATATGTAATTACGACGGTCAAAAAACCCAAAAATTCAATGAATTTTGAACTTTGAAAAAATTAATTGTAAAAATCCCTTAAAAGATAAATATCAGTTTTTGGGAACTATTGCAAAGATAATTATTAAATTAAAGTCATAAGACACTGAATTAAAAAAAATTCCTACGTTTGACTAAAAATGAGCAGAATTATGCCTTCAAATGTGATAAATTAGTAAAATCCGCCATAACTTTATCGGAAAAGGACGTTGTTTACAAATTGACATCGCTATGCAAAATATATGGAATACAAAAATGTCATATTTTATCATCTTTAACTTTATATATAAAAATGTAATAATAGTTTATAGAAGTTGAAAAATTATTATCCATTAATTTCTTTATTCTTTTTAAGGTTATAAACAAATTTAAGTACCCTTATTTTGTTATAATAAAAAAAGGAAATGCTTATTTAATTATTTGTGAGTGTACGCAATTATTTTTAACTGAAAAGGTTCAGTTTTTAATTTCGTAATACTCTGAAATTATTGATGACGTCTGTTTACCAATGTATTTCCTTAGAATTTGAAATAAAACTATTTTTTAAATGTTAAAAATATTTTTACGTTACGAACTGCGTCAATTTTATCAATTTTTTTTTACATGATTTAAAACTTTTGTTACTCGATTCATTCTTAACGTGTCGTAACGATAAATTACATTGTTTTTTCTTAAAATAAGTGTTTTTATTTTTTTATTTTAAGTGTGAAAAAGTAAATTAAAGTCAATGACTACACTGACAATTTATTCATTGAAAAAAAAGTAAAAACAGTTATTTATTGATAAACAGAATTCAATTTGGAAAGAAAATGTCATGTTTGAATTCTTTTTATTTATTAATAAATAATTGTTTTTAACTTAAATATTTATTAATGGAAAAAAAGACAAAACAAATACAAATCTTTCCAAATAATAGACGATGAATTGTGAAATGAACGAAATTGTTGAATCTCTAAAAAAACAAAGTTTTGCGCTGTAAAAGTTAGTGATTGCTAAACCACCTGGTTATTACAGAAAGGGGCTACCATACTAATGAAAGTTCATCGTTAGTAGAAATTATTCAATTTTTGTAATTCTTTTTTTCGCTAAGTTCCTGGATCTCAAATTTGTCAATTTTTGGTTTATTTTCAAAATTATAAAAAAAATGTCTCGCGCTGATGATGCCATGTTCATCTATGAAAGAGAAATATAATTATGTCGCATTTTTTATTTTTCTAAAAACTCTAATCATTAAAATCACATGAAATATTATTTGCAATTATATTATTTTTTTGGTAAAAATATTGAATAAACAATGCTTTATTCAATAATAATATCGCTAATTCAAAACATTAATTTTTCTTCGAGTTATAGTGATTTTATTAACACGGTATTTACTGGCCTTTTTCGTAATATATACGTAATATTTTGAAAAAAAATGTAATTATTAACATCTACGATCCTTTATTTACATAAGTAACAGTAAAAAAATCATTCATTTTTTTTTATTAATATATAAAAATATAACTTTAGTAAAGGTGTATTTTCTTTTTTTAAAATAATACATTTTCACTAAGATTTTAAAAAAATAATGGTGTCATTATATTCCGTGATTGTTGATTAATAAATATTGAAAATTCCAGTAAAATTTGTTGATTCCCTGAATTTTAGTGTATTTTTAAGTAAAGGGGGGGGGGTCAAAAAGTTTTTTTTCATTTTGAGAATCGGCACGTACATAATAATTACCATTATATATACTTGCAAATTTTAGCTAGGCTGCCGCATCAGAAATGAACGCTAACGCGTAAACCGATGGAGCCCCAGTCATATTTCTGTGGTGGTTAGACATTGATTTTCTGTGTTTATGACCAAGAATATTTTTAGTTGAAAATAAAGAAGAAAAAAAATTCGACCCTACCTCGATTTTTGTTGTACCCTCGCCCATAAATAAGAAAGACCTTTAGTTTAAAAAGAAGGAAAAAATGTGTTGTACCCGTCTCAATTTTTTTATATTACCATTCATAGAAATATATTTTAGTTAAAAAAGAAAAAAAGAAATGTTTTTGACCGCGATCCCCAATTTTTTTATCCCCCCCATCCCTTACATATAAATAGTCAGCGTGGGTCCTAAAATGTGGAAGCACCAAAAAATCAAATACAATGAACACAGTGTGTGTGTTTGTTTAATGACCTTTTTTTTAAATTAAACAATGTGATTCTACAATCAGTTGTATAGTTTTCCAGTACAATGTGTTAGTTTATTTTGTTGACATTAAAGAGAAAACATCATATCTTTTTTTAATAAATAAAACATGGAATCATAAATTCAGTTGAGGTCGTGTAAAAATGATAATATTGGATATGAAAGTATTAATAAATCAAATACAGTAAACACGAATAGGGTTTTAAAGAAAAAGGTTACCTGAACTAAATTCATTATAGTGTGTGTGTGTGTGGGTGTGTGTGTGTGTGTATGTGTGTGCGCGTGTTTTTATATAGTAATTTTTAAGTCAATTCTTATTTTAAATAAACAATTTGATTTAATAAATTTGTGTTTTAAAACAATAAGATTAAGAAAATAAACAAAGTTAGGACGGTTTTAAAAATCGAAAACTGACACGGTGAATGACAGCGTTGTTGTTTACATATTTAACGTGCCACATTAACGACAGCTGTTTAATCAGATCGCCATTTTACCGAAGGGAGGAAGATACCACTAATTAAACAGCCAATGACTTTGCAATTTAAACGATCCTTGCCATTGAAATGGTTTAGAAAACACGCCGGTTATGAAGAAAATGGCTTTAATAAATTGTATGAATAATTTTTATTAATATAACCTTATCGGAAAATATTGTAAATAGATATGTAAATTTAATAATAGCAGTTATAAGTGTATGTTTGAAAATATTAATTTAATTGAAGGTTTAAAGGAATGACTTATGTAAATGTTAAAACCCATCTGGTGTCTGTACGACTTTTAATGACAGTATATACAGAATTTTAAAAAGACTAGTTTCAGTAAAATAGTCATGCTGGAGTTTCGGCTTCAGACAGACAGAGAGACAGACAGACAGACAGATACATAAACTCCATTATTAATATATATATATATATATATATATATATATATATATATATATATATATATATATAAGTTAGTTTAGATGAATATACTTTTAACATTAATCATTCATTATATCATACAGAAATATTTTAGCCAATACAAGTATTTGGCTATTAACATTTACATATTTCTTCCTTCTACTTTCGCATTGTATTTAAACGATGGTAAGAGTCGAATTAGTCTTAAATAAAGACGTGTTAATGTCTATATTTGTATAGAGAAACTCGTAGCAGCCTATGTACGTATATATATATATATATATATATATATATATATATATATATGTATGTATATATCTATATATACATATATATTTATATATATATACACTTCATCTTCCTGTTTTTCTGAGGTGCAAATGTTGTTATTTATATCCTCTATTTTGTAATGCTTTAAGGTAAGATACCATTTATCATTAAAAATACTTACAACTTACTTATCGGTAAGCTTGTGACTTATTGAGTTGCCGTTTATCAGAATCTCAACAAAGTGATTTGATGATATTGTTATGCATAAGACTGCATTATTTTCTCTTTCGAACACCCCTTCATGAAAGTTACATTTTAAATCTCGTACTACCCAATTAAAATTTGCTCTCATTTCAATTCTGAATACTCGTATTAAAACTTATCTACTTAGAAATTGCCTCGTTATTTGTGTTGTTTTTTTTCATATCACCCGAAGTTATTTTGATAGTATACCTGCACATATATATGTGAATAAAATGTATACACAATAGAATACAGAATGGCCAAAAGAGGTGTTCGTTTAAATCCGAATAAATATATATGTTTTAACATAAAGATATTAGAAACATAATGCTACAGAAAACATAAAAGTAGAAGCCATGCATAGTCGTAGAAAGTTTTTGGAAATAACGAAGATAGTCACTAATACTATCAGAACGACTGCAAGATTAAAAATGAAATATTATAAGACTAGTACTCTATGTAGGGAGTAGTAAGTCTTTAAATAATCAACAATAACGGTGATTAAAGGGATCCCATCTATATTAATGACTTTTCCTAGCGTATGTGTGGGACTTGCGATAAGATAATAGTAAGAGAGAGAACACCTTTTCCACTTAATTAATGACCACGTAGTTTCAAGAAGCAGCTATTTCGGAATAAATATCACATTTTGAAAAAAAGGTTAAATGTACTCGTATTTTCTGAGCACACGCAGAAAGTAGTAGTGGAACTTGTTAGCATATGAAGAGGTCGGCTGAATATCTGTAATTGCAAAATCATCAGGGGAAAAAAAAGACTATACTTAATTAAAAAAAATATATATTGCGCCTGAAACTTTCAGGTTTCGTTTTTAGTCTGTGATGCTTTCGTTTATATACATAAATTAGACAGTACAATTAACTGACCCAATCGAGGATACCTAATAATTGGAGGAATAATCAAGGAAAAATAAATACAAATAAATTGTCTACTTGTAGAGCTACGATTGAAATGGATTCATCTGTAAATAGGAATTTTATATGGAGATATGCATATATGTGTGAATGTTTATATATATATATATATATATATATATATATATATATATATATATACGTGTATACATCGGTGTATTTTAGATTTTTGCAATTTTCTTAGATTTTTGTTTTTGCACGGGATAGGGGCAACCTACCACATTCTAGATATTAACCCACTATTTTATACACTACAGCCGCGGGATTACTTTAATATAACTTCATCTTCCCTTTAGGTGCAACTTTTTGTATCTCTCTTGCATTTGGTCTACAGGGTATATTCCCCAGATATTTTTTATTATTCTTTTTCATTAGTCCGGTTCATATAGTAAGCGCAATGACGGAGATCCTCGTTTGATGCTGTTTTGTGGTCGGTCATAGATGCCGATTTTAAACAGCATATGTTAAGACACTTAACCTTTCGGGGCGCCGTTCTTGAACTTCCTCACCCTACTGATCTAGTAGTTGCTGGTGAATAGCTGTAAGCTGCGGTTAACAAGCATCTCAATTATATAGCTCAATATGTTCTCATCTGAGGTGGTTTCCAGAAGCTTCATGTGTAGCCCCCAAAGCCAGACAGTGTCGTAGGCATCTATCAGGTCGATGAAGACAGCAGCAGTTGCACTCCCATCGGAAAGCTGCCATCTATGTCTTAGCACAAAAAATGCACCTAGTTCATTGTGTAATTGCAACATGGAAATCCGGCGTTTTCGCAAGGAAGCTAGGGGTCGCTCATTCGGATTATCTGAGCCAGGATGAGGCCTTCTAGGTGCTTTAATAGGATGCACAGTAGTGAAATAGGCTGGCATCACTTGAGGTAGGCGCTTGGTGCGATAACTTTGGCACGACGCAATATGTTTTTCAGCTTATAGCCGTGGTAACATGCGGAAAGAAATGAGTGCAGCCAGTCGGTTGTCTTCAGGACTTCATGTTTTATGTACTCTGCATGGACACGATACATGTATGGTTCCCTGTCAACTCTTCAGGAATAGTATGGTCCGCTATATTTCTATCGTCCTATAGTTTGTTGATAACTCTCACCATGGGTCACTGAGCTCTCATTGACATTTGCTTACATTGTTCTGGTAAAGTCATTGTCTTCATTAGGAAAACAGCTATTATCCATCAGTAGCGATGCGATGGAGTTGGCAGAGATAGAACACTGCATTATAATTATATACATTCCAGACAGTTTATTTAGGTGGTGTAACGCCCGCTGCCTGGTGTGTGTGTGTGTGTGTGAAATATATTGCTTACACAGTATATGCCAATATTTGCATACGTTTCTCGTTCAGCCTACTGATTGGCTTATCTGCCGCTTTATCTCTCGCCTCAATGGGTTGTGCACATTCACCGTCACAGCAGGAAACATAGCCTTCGGGGATGGTCTTTGTAGCAGTACACATCAGCATTTGGCAGTACGACACATATGCATCGTTTAGGTTATTGAAGCACGGAGGTAGCAGGTCAGCAATTGCCCTTTTTACTTATTATGTGACTTCTCTTAGTCAGCTTTCCGGAAGTTCCATCTTTTGCGCAAGCTGGATAATTGATGTAATAGTAATGAGCGGTGGTCGATGGTGTGACTGGGGAAACATTTCTAGAATGCGTCTCACAAGCGGTGGTTGGTTGTTATGCCATTTCGCATGAGCTAGGCTTTTGTTGGAATCACTATTCCAACGTGCTGAGTAGAAGTTGCAAGACTCTTTTGAGCCATATATGAGTGTTGGTTGATTTGCTGTGAAGGAATACAGATAGTTTGGGCTTATGTACAAACTTGACATTTAGATTTTATATAAGTCTCGTATATATATTCACGTCTCGAAGACCCCCATTATTGCCAGTACATATTATAGTTTACAGAATTACGACGGGGTAGGTAATGGCTTTTAGTGCATGGTCGCACACTAAAGATAGACTCCTTTTGATACGATCCAATCTGATGAAACTGTAGATATTTAATTGGTGTATTTATCACCAATCATGGATGACACATGATGCATTAAGTCTGGCCTCGTGTCAATCAGGCGTTAGTAAAGAGGTAATAAATATCTACATTAGTTTGATAAATATAGAAGTGCTGCTTTTGAAAACACACGTATCAAGATTATGACGCCATCCTTCCTATCATACAATTTACGTCACTCTTATTGTAGCCATTATCTCATCTATGTGTTATTTTCCGAGAACATTAATTCTAATTTGTTTACCAAATATATGTAGACAAGCAATGGAAGTTTATGGAAAATAAATCTTATTTGATATAGAATTATATACAAGTAATTACAATTATCTTCGTTATTTCTCACCATGAATGTTATTGCTAAAAACTGCGAATACCGAATACCCCCTGTTCATACCTAAGTGTTTATAACAAAGTACAAGATCGTGCCAAACTATATTATGAAGAAGTGTGTCCAACTATATCATACATAATTTTGTCTACCTATCTGGAGTTGCTGTTCCAAAAGAGGTTAATTAAAATTGACTGTTTGATCAATATGATATTTTTAACTAACGCATTACTTACATAAAAGAGCATATGAGTCATCTTATTGTAAACAAATGAAAATATTGGTATACGCAGTTTTACTAGTAGAGTAAAATATGTCAGACAAGATACAAAGAAAAATGTATTATCTTAAAAGTTTCTAATTCCTAAATGTTATTGCGTGATTACTCTCGTCATAAAGCATTGTCATTTATTTTGTTGCGTTTAGTTAGCTCAGAGATAATTGTTCCGAAATATAATTATCTGTATTCGGTTCGCAACTACGCAACTACGGCAGTTGATTAACACACACACGTCGGACGTCTAATCACACTGATGCAGTTGATACACACTCCGTTGATCTTCTGAACATACTCCTTTTATTGTCCAAGTGTTCATTATCAGCCAATCGGTGGTCAGAAAAACAGTCACGTGAGGCCTGACGTCATTGCTCAATAATCGTACAAAAAACCACAGCCGCCATTAATCTAATTTCCGCCCTCCCCGTGATCATACCGGCAAGTAAGACAACACGCGCAAACACGTGGTCGCTTTCTTCCTTCATTATGTTCGACTTTACACTCCCCTCTGGTCTCAAGATCACACATGCGGCATTGCGGCCGCGGTCGTTTGTTACGGGCACTCCTACGGAGGGGGATTAGCTGGACTTCTTCATCTTCATCAGAGCTCTCAGAAGGGGTAACAGATCTGTCGCCATTAACGTTGCCAGCAGTGCTTCCATCAAGCTGGGCTCCATCGTCATTGGGGCTTTCAGAAGTGGCGCTGGAACTATCGCCATCTCTGCTGAGGGTCTCAGCCATGTCATCACGGCAATGGGGCATAGGTCGGATCCACATTTCATCATTGGATGATTCATCACTTTCGCTGTTCGATATTAGGTTTGTATCAAGGGCGGGCCGGACATCCTTCACATGCCGTGGAGTACCATCAACCAGCACAGCCTGCTCACTAATTATGCCGGTGATCCGTCCTCTTCTGAAACTGGTCGTACATCGGTTACTGGGAGGCCTTACCCAAACGGTGTCCCCCAACTTGTACCGTCCTTGCGTCCTCTTCTGATTAGGCAGGCAGGCGTCAATGCCCTTAACACGCACTCGATAGCAATGTATCGCATTAGCAGGTGCACTTTCAGCAGTCGCGTCATCCTTAGGTGTCGTATTGTACCTATATACTGCCTCTGCAATCGTACATTGCTTCCTTGCTGCTATCCTCTTCACACTTCGGTGGCACCGCTCCGTTATACCGTTGCCACTCGGTACATATGCACACCTGTGTCTAAGCCGGATCCCCTACTCGTCTACGAAACGCCTGAATTCTCCGCCGCAAAAGGCTGTGTCGTTGTCAGTGAAAATCTCTTCAGGTGGACCCCGCTCGTAAAATATGGACTCTAATTGACGGATGACACTAGCCGAGTCCTGTCTTGTTAATAATCGCCAGATCGCAAACCTCGTTGGTCCGCAATCGATCAGTGTGAGGAAGTGCTGACCACCATAATGGGTTATGTCCATGCCCAGTCGGCTCCAATTCTCGTCGACTTCCAGCCGACCTTTCTGCCATTTGGTGGGAGCGGGGTCGATTGACTGGCATATTTGGCATTCCTTGACCACTGCTTCTACTTTGCTTTTGGACACTGACGGGTTGGTTAAGCGTACGAAATAATACGTCCGTCTCACTCCGGGGTGTCCACTGTCATGGTGTACCTTCTTGATTTTATCCGTCTCCTCAACAGAGGCATCACATAAAAACCCTGGTCCGGCTTTATTCTTCATTGCGTCGAACCATCTCTGGGGCACACGGGTAAGTCTATCGGCAAGAATGCAGGTTGAAGTGACAAGCACCGCATTCACCGATAGGTCGTACTCTTCCACCAACTTCCTTATTGTCTCCAACCTTCGTCTGATTAGCATCTCGGTAGCCGCCTTGGTGCGCACTCTCGCTTTGCCTGTTAGTGTGTCAAGTATCCAGTGGTATACGCACAGCGAATCTATGTGTATGCATAATTCTTTTACTTTCCACTGGAGTGCCAAGTTAATTCCTTTTGTTACCGCATCCAACTCCGCCAGGTTTATGTGAGCAGCATCATCCATTGGTCGCAACCAGCAGGCGTCCTCAATCACAGACCCGTTCATCTCCAATAGCGCCCCGATCGCGAGGGAGCTCGCATCCACCCACACATTTAGCCTGTCTCCCTGGACGCACCAATCTCCTTTAGCGGGGTCCTCCTGCTCGACTCTTGTGATGGTCTCCTTCACCATGCGCCGCAACAAATTGTCCACCGTTTTGTGATCCCAACCTTTAGTAACTGCACTCGCCCTCCTCTTCATGATGACTGTCGCGGCCCGAGTCCATCCACCTACTGGTAGGTGACCCACCAGTTTTCCACACAGGGAAAATATAGCCTGCCTCGTAAGGACATGGGGCACTTCAGGAAATGCAGTTCCGCGCCCCCACTTCAAGGTCCCTCGCTCCTGTTGAACGCTCAACCCTAAGACACGAGCACCATCCTCCAAGCGTTCTGGATCCTTACACATCAGCCCAAGTTCGGCTAGCTTGGCCCTCACACGTGATGACGGCACAATGTCTTCATCCACGTATATGTTGTCAAGGTATGCTGATGTCCCTTTTTTTACGGTCCTGTGACAATGCAGCATTGACAATCGTCTTCATTATTTGGGGCGCAACGTTCAGCCCAAAGCCCAGTCTTGTGAGGCAATACCTCCTACCGGCAAACACTACCGTCTGAAACGTCCACATTGTCTCGTTAACTCGGACCTGCAGATATGCCCTTCTCAGATCCAACAGGGACACATTAGAACCCAGCTGGCGCCACTCTCGTAGTTTGCTAGCACACACGTCAGCATCAGCTGTAAACGCATCGACATGCGAGTTCAGTTCTAGGTAGTCCATTACCGGCCTGACTTTGGCTTTGTTGTGCTGAGCGACCACCATTAATGGAATCAGACCCTTAGGAGGACCAAGTTTTTTGTATGGGTAGGGAATCAGCCAGCCATCCTCGATCCATTTGCGAAGTTCCTCTTCGTACGCGGGCCTCATGTGGTCGGGCACATGGTATTCAGTTATTCCATTCTGCAGTTTGGCTGGTTCACTGTTTTTCGACCACTTCCATGAGGCAGTCCAAACCCTCTTTTGCTCGTCAAATTCGACGCTAAAGTCTGGTTGGTCGATCCTCAGCGCAGCACACACTGGGGCTTTCTCTTGAAAATGTACCGCCCCTGTCACCGTTATATGGACACACCAAGGGCTCTGATGGCATCATATCCTAGTAGCAGGTCAAAACTCAGGGGGTTTTCGAGCACTACCAGCGCCTCTAGGTTAGCAAAGCTTCCATTTTTCGTCCGTATAGTTACATTGCCCACGCCGCAACATGTGCGCGTCTCTCCACTGATGGTAGTCACTCTGACGTTCTTCTTTCTCCAAATGTGGCAGAGATCTGCACATACGATAGTGCGGGAGCACCCGGAATCGAGGAGTGCTGAGCACAGTGTTTCGTTGATATATATCGGGATGATCGACAGCCTCTCATTTAATTTCTGCGTGGGGAAGAGGTCGACGCTGACACCTTGTCCCCGGTTCCGTTTCCCAGACAGTCTTGAGCTATATGGCCAGCTTCCCTACACCGGTAGCAGCGAACAGCCATTGCTTGTTGCCGGCAGTTCCTTGCGATGTGACCCTGTCCATTGCATCTGTAGCATACGATTCCACCACGTGGACCGGGTCCTTGATACGGTTTCTTATCATTCGGTCTGGACTGAGCAGCAGCACTTACTGGTTCCCTCATTTCGGAGTAATTCTTCATTACAGTCCTGGCCCGATCTACTAGGTCATTAAGGAGCAGCGAATCTGCACTTGAGCTAGCTCGTAGTAGTTGCTTCGCTCCTGTCGGGAGTCCCGCTAGGAATTTACATGCTAAGGCCCGCTCAGGCAGTCCACCAAACAACACTGTCAACTTCGTCAGTGCCACCTTGATTTTCTCGTAGTCCTGTTTGCCCTCATCGCTGAGCTGTTGATACACCGCAAAGGCGCCTCCGGACAAGCGCAGAGGAACAACATGTTCGAGGTTTTTTACGCCAGACAAAAGGCAATGTAATTCCACCTTTTCCACCCAGTCAATTACCGGGTTCGATCCATCAAACTCTGGTATTAATTTGAGGTCAATTTTTTCCCCCATTTCGCCGAAATAGCTTGTATTCGTTTCGCAACTACGCAACTACGGCAGTTGATTAACACACACACGTCGGACGTCTAATCACACTGATGCAGTTGATACACACTCTGTTGATCTTCTGAACATACTCCTTTTATTGTCCAAGTGTTCATCATCAGCCAATCGGTGGTCAGAAAAACAGTCACGTGAGGCGTCATTGCTCAATAATCGTACAAAAAACCACAGCCGCCATTAATCTAATTTCCGCCCTCCCCGTGATCATCCCGGCAGGTAAGACAACACGCGCAAACACGTGGTCGCTTTCTTCCTTCATTCTGTTCGACTTTACATTATCATATCTGAGTACAGTAGTTTTACAGTAACTATTGCTGGATGTAAGTGTTACATGCTTGTTAAAGATTGGTGTATAACTCATTATACACCCGTGTAGCCGTCGTGAACCCAATTTGCGTTTTTCTGCTACTAAACCGTGTCGCACACCGAGCTTAATAAAGAAAAGTTTATTAAAAAAAAACAGGAACTAAAACAACACACATACGAGATACAAGTGATTGATATACGTGAGAGAGAGAAAGACCCATATACAGATTGATAGACCTATACCTTTACACATATTGTGCGCGCTCCCTCTATTAAGGACAGCACCCAGACATCTGTGTTCTACTCAGAGATTTGCCAGACAAAGTTACAGACCATTCCTGGTGTGAAGTAACGTTGTTACAGCGATTGACGCTGGGGTTACCTCTAACTGTTAGTGTGTCTCTAAAACCCGTCGACTCACACACGATCCTAGCTATGTATCATAAGAAGAAAAGTCCTAGTGCACCATCCATTTGGTGCAAAGGCAACAAATACCTCCCTCTAATACAAGTTCCACAACAGAGTCGCTAATTTAATAGGTCACTCATTATTAACTATGTTGCATTCTTGATCTTGTTTACAAGTACTCTAATGGAGTGTGCCCCGATGAACGTGCTGCTCTGCTGTTCAGGTTCGACATGGATTAATTTATACCAACCTACATCTCTTTGGTATTGCCTTTTCTCCTTCTCTGATAAAGAGTTATCATTTCCGTGTTTACCATGTTATTTTAAACATATATTTTTTCATAATTTATGGAACTACACACCGACAATACGTATGTTAAAAGCTATTTATATATTCTATATATGCTCAGTTAAATATGCTTAATTTATTCGGAAGAACGTGGGTTATTTAGCTGTACATTGTTTTATATCGAAACACAGAAACTGAATAATTATATTGATTTTGCAATTAATGTTTCAGTAAAGTTTCTGATTAATATTTGCTTACTATTAAGTCATATTCCATTTATACTACTCGATGCTTACTTCTACCCGACACACCCTTTTCATGTTAAACGTGCAATTCAAACTGATAATGCCTTGCAACTTATTCGTTGACTTGTGTATTTTCTTAAAAATACATTTAATTGCACTTTTTGTTACTTAAACTGAAGGATATAAAAATAACATCTATGAATTGACTAAGTCTAATTGTTGGTGATATTTCTTAGATAGATTAACGTAATTTATGTCATTTGTAAACAATGTTGACTGTGCATATGCTCTTATTATAAATATTACGTAGACAGATGAAATAGTAAAATCACACCTGCGATTTATCGTTATATCAATTGGTAGTTTATAACTAAAATACATCAACCATCTAGTAAATGAATCACTTTCAGAAATAATTCACCAGCAATATATAGCGTTACCTAATCGTGAGTTCTGAGTTAGCTCCTGACATTCGATTAACGTTCGTTTCATCTTCATAATAAATAACAAAATAATAATATAATTATAGTAACTACAGTAATTATATACATATATATATATATATATATATATATATATATATATATATATATATAGTATACATTTTTACAAATACAAGAATTACTAGTTCCATGCATGTTTCGGTTGTACTCTTCACAGGGAGTCAATCTCTTCTGGCGAACAAGACAAGGAAGTGAGATGTATTTACAAAACATTCAAATGTGACATGTTTATATTTTTCACAAGTAAAGATAGGTATAGAGTTACATTCTTTTCTTGTTAACTCTTTCAATTAGTTTCTATCTTTTTGATCATTTTTTTACCTACCGTTACATTAAATTCTTTCATTTGTTTTTCTTTACCACATAGCTTGGTTCTGTTTCTTCTCTATTAAACAGTTCAAAGTTGTCATCGACATACCTACATTTTCAAGCATTAATATCTGATCTTCATATAAAATACACACGCGCGGACTAATATTAAGATACACAAGTACACACAGAGACACACACACACACACACATATATATATATATATATATATATATATATAAACAAACACACACACATATACATATATACACATACACGTATATATATATATATATATATATAAATAAATGTTTTGAGGTACACAATTTATAGATACATTTAAAAAGAATACGCGGATATCTCTCTAAGGCTCTTTCGACTATCATCTCGTCAGGAGAAAATCGATAGTTTTAATTAATAATAACGTCGAAAGAAAGAGCAAATGGGGAAATTGAGTGTGCCAAAATTAACGTTGAAGCGATTAAAATTTAATTTAATTATTTCGTTAAAAGTCGATTAAAAGGCACTACGTTAGGGGATAAAAAAAAAAAAAAAAAAAAATTGGGAAGGAGTTCAAAGTTCCCCAAAGAGATTAAGCGATCTTACAAATTCCTTCTGCCGGCACAAGGAAGGTTTTCGCATAGCAATAGAGACAGATTCCAATATTTTCAAATGGTTCTTGGAATCTGCTCGATGCAAGACCTCAAAACGGTCTATTTTATAGCAACTGGCACAGCTAGGGTTTTCAACAAAATGCTGGCCAATAGCAGAGTCCAAAGAATTAGAGGAGGGGTAACACAAGGACCCTACCCTTCCCTGACGTATTTTTGATGGAATGTGCTGGTTTATGCGAGTCTGCAAATGTAAGGAAGTGCGCCCTATATAGCCATCATCACATTGGCATTTAAATTGGTATACAATATTATTATAATTTGTATAGGGCACACTATCCTTGCGAAAGGAAGAAAAAGCAGGTCTTGTAGCATAAACTAATCGTAAGGAAACAGAGTAGAAGCAATTGCTAATGCTATCAACAATCTGTTTACCTAGTTTAATACTATTTCCCCCTATCCAAGGTAATCGTAAATAAATGGGGCATTTTACAGGCCCAAGTATTTTAGGGGATTTAAAATCAGCAGCCTTTTTATTAATACAATCATTGATAAGGTCCTCGGGATAACCATTATCAATGAATATATCCCTGATCCTATTTAGTTCACATTCTAATCTATTTGGAGAACAAATAACGAGGCCTCTATGTACCAAAGTGTAAATTAAGCCTACCTTTCTAGACTTAGGCACAATAGAAGACCAGTTTACATACAGGCCCGTAAATGTAGGCTTCCTGTAGATGGAAGTGAGAAAGCCACCTCTTGAACGTTCAACAAGAACATCCAAGAAGGGAAGACAATTATCCTTTTCACTTTCCATCGTAAACTTTAGAGCCTCATGAATAGAATTTAACATATGAAAGAATGCCAATGCTCCACTCTGTGAAGAAAACATCGCAAAAGAGTCATCCACATATCTAACATAAGTAGTGGGCATCTTTACAGACCAAAATAAAACGGATTCGTAATATCCGACGAAGATATCAGCTAAAGTGGGGGCCAATGGACTACCCATTGAGACCCCATCAACCTGACTATACCTAATATTATCGAAGCTGAACTCGACTGATTTAGTACATAGAAGTATCAATTCTATGAAGCTCTCCCTAGGGAAACAAGGGGCAGTCAGTTACCCCTCCTCTAATTCTTTACACTCTGCTATTGGCAAGCATTTGGTTGAACACCCTCGCTGTGCCAGTGGCTATAAAATAGACCGTTTTGAGGTCTTGCATCGAGCAGATTCCAAGAACCATTTGAAAATATTGGAATCTGTCTCTATTGCTATGCGAAAACCTTCCTTGTGCCGGCAGAAGGAATTTGTAAGATCGCTTAATCTCTTTGGGGAACTTTGAACTCCTTCCCAATTTTTTTTTATCCCCTAACGTAGTGCCTTTTAATCGACTTTTAACGAAATAATTAAATTTAATTTTAATCGCTTCAACGTTAATTTTGGCACACTCAATTTCCCCATTTGCTCTTTCTTTCGACGTTATTATTAATTAAAACTATCGATTTTCTCCTGACGAGATGATAGTCGAAAGGGCCTTAGAGAGATTTCCGCGTATTCTTTTTAAATGTATATATATATATATATATATATATATATATATATATATATATATATATATATACATATCCACATATGCGTATGCATATATATATATATATATATATATATATATATATGTATATATATATGCATATATATATATATGCATACACTCATCCATAGATACATGCAGACACATACATATACGCATGCAAATACGCATCTAATCATATATACATACATACATAACATATAGCCCATGGATATATATTCTTTGCCACTGATGTGTTCAACTTAATATATTACAATATATATGACTATATGTGCTTCTTTTGTCATTATTCTAACTGTTTTGAATTAACTCGTTATAAATACGTGTGTAGACATACACTCATATATACGCATCACCAAGAGTATACCTCAGCTCTTACATACTCACCTATAGATAATCATATGGAAATCCTTGTACTACTTATATATTGCTTATACTCGATATACATATGTCTATATAGAAATACCTACCTACATATATGGACATGCTCATACAGCACATAAACAACTACACCAATTGACATAAAAATGCGCCCATTATACTAAATGACAACTGTACTTGTTATTGAACACTTTTTATAAACACTGGAGTTTCAATGGATGAATATTTACAGATACTAATACAATACGTATAATATATATATATATATATATATATATATGTATATATATATATATGTATATATGTATGTATATATATACATGCATGTATGTACATATATATATATATATGTATATATATATATATATAAATATATATATATGTATGTATATATATATATATACATATATATATATATATATATATATATATATAACAGGAACATCTGAAGTTCCTCGGGAATAACTGACGAGTGTTGTTTTCTTGCAGCACGCCGTCAACGCTCTCACAGAGTTGCATTGTTTAAAAAGGTTCCTGAGTTGTATGTAAATGCCAATATTTCACCAAAATACCCACAACAACAAACATAGAACCGTTTTCGTATTCCGCGTGTCCAGTGGCAGGCGGAGTTTCAATGGAGAAATTTCATGCCCAATAACTTTGTAGTTCTCGTATAGATTACTACAGGAGTGATTACACACAAATTGCAACTATGGCAGTACAAATTCATTGAAAAGGGGTACTTTTTATAACCGCCCTAATAAGCAATTACACTTCCCAGATTCCATGTATAATGTCCATGTTTTTATCCGGTGCCTAATCATTAAACCATTATACACGAAGTCTACTCTAATAGAAAAAAACATAGCTGAATATATAATTGTTAGAAAAAGAGTTATTTTTTATATATTTACACAAGGGTTTTTTTTAATGCCATGACATACATGAACACTATTTTTTATTGTGTAAAATTGCATCAACGGGAATCCTTTTCTATATATACATATTACAATTAATATATTTAATAATAACTAATCATAGATTTTATTAACGTTATTCTTAGGCCATAATTGATTAAAATATGTTCAAAGTTAAAACGTTTTTACTTTGTTAAATAGACAAAT
>OY744523.1:161701754-161714254 GCA_963556195.1 Sepiola atlantica
GCGCAATTCATAAATTACTAAATATAACATATATATTTATTTTATTACACATATACCATTCATATCATGTGATTAACACAAACGATATAGAACATATAACTATATTAAATACATTACAGTCCTCCCGAAAATAAATTAGAAATAAATTGAGACGGAAATAGAAAAAGGCGTGTAATTATATTGGATATCTTGGCATAGTGCTTGAAATAAATAAATCATTACATGCATATTTTTTTATGGAAACAGCTCCAGACAAAGCAAGACATAAATTGATGTAAAAAGCTAATAGGAACACATGTTACTATCGCTGATAGAGGAGGTGTCTATTAGTCTGAGTTTACAAAATACAAGTTTAAAAGTAGGAGTAAAACACTCAGCAGGAGGAGAGTTCAACAACCGCGGTTCTTACAAAGAAGATACTGCAACAGAAAGCTGTTTTACAGTTAGGTATAAAAACAGCGAATTGATGGGTACTATTAGACTAACAACTTCAACGAGATGCAATAAAAGAAGAGAGGAATATATCACATAATTCGGTAGAACACATGCATAATTGTATATATAGAAAAAGACTGAGACTAGCAACATAACGTCTGTGAGAGAGATGTTGAAGAGAATAATAATAGCGCCAATTCTGATACATGCACGTGTGTGCACCTATTAAGAAAAGTATTGGGACAGCCTTAAGGTCAAATAAAAACTGCCAAATGACTGATAAATACGAAAGGAAAACTGCCGTGAATTGCATAATGAAGTGGAACATTATTTAATTAAAAAATACATAAAGACAACTGTAAAAAAATGCAAACGTTAAATCGTAACGCCACGACAAAATACATGATGTTGGTTTAACAATTTACTACCCTACACAACTACGACAATGTATCCCCCTAAAAACAGATGCACCAGAATGGAGGATCAAATGAAGTTCTAGGTTAATACAAACAGACACCGAAAAGGGAACGACCACAAGAAACTACAGACCAATATACTCTTTACGAACCAATTGAAAAATCCTTACGTCACAACTGAGTAACAAATCTGACAATCCATTAACAATGCTGGACTACGTACGGAAGGACAACAAAATTAAAAATAATTGAAAAATCTTTATAAGTTCATATTTGAAGTATTTAAAAAAAAATAACTTGTTTCTTAATTGTGTTGACGACGCGGAGAGACTGAACGATATGCAACCACAACTGGCATGCCCCCTTAAAAAGACACACTGGAGTGAAGCTAGAATGTATGATATCGTGGAGACGGTCGAACAATAATGAGTATGCAAAGTAGCCACATTTGGCAGTCTTAAAGAGTTACAATTCTTTTGTCGAGGATAGATATTTCTAGTGACGTCACACACGTAACGTCCTTGCCGGTTGTTTGGGACTGTCGTCGGTAACATAATTTTGTTTTGCGCTGCTGCTCTATTCCTCTGATGCTTCACAACCACACTCAACATAATTAAAACGAATACTGCCGCTGCCACTAATAACGAACTCTGCTCTTTCGCTTGTGATGCAAAACAAAAGGCAAAAATAATTCAACCCCAGGAATAAAGGAATTAACTGATTCTATGTGTGGTTGAAATTAACGTCTCTACTTGCTTTTGTAAATAAAGACAGCTTTTAGATTTTCTAACACTGGTTAGTTTATATAACATCTGCTAGAAGTGTATTTTATACCGATATCAGCGCGAGGAATCTAATTAGGCCAATCTAAATTAAGATTATAAAACAACATTAATCATGCTTTTCGATTAAAGAAGCTGTGTTTTTCATTAGACAAGTGCATGACAAGAAACAATTGAACAGTTTCGAAATTTAAATTGAAAATATTTACAGCTATTGTTTTCTCTCAGCGGTAAGACACACGTTATTATTAGTTTCAGTAAAAAGTTCCGGCGTCGTGTAAAAATAATTGATTGTTTTTGTTCGTATTTAGTAACTTACTGCCCTTTTACCCTTTTCTATTTAGAATTACTGCACTTGTACCATCTCAGATTAACCAGACAAGCAGCAAGACGTACCCCTAACTGTAGAAGTCTGCAAACTTTCTACTCTTTTATAGCTTTTTATCTTTTACTTGCCTTTGGGATTTCTTCCTGCTCCTTCAACATATAGTAATTTAAATCTAAAGTGAACAAATAGATTGCAACATAACTCTCATTATAGTATGCCCCCTTTCAACCATTCCCTAAATCATAGAAGCCCCTTACGTCTAAGTGTCAATATGACTTGTTTGGCTTGCACAAACGTTAAATAAATAGTAAAAAGAACAACAGTTCTTCGAGGTAAAACCAATATTTGTCCATGACTTTTGGCAACAGCTTGCACATTTTCAGATTTTAAAAATTGCAAATCCTTAGGCTTTTAATCGAAGACATGTTGTCATGTGTTAACTTCATCGAATGGCTCAGATCTGCGAGACTTTGTTAAGTGGTGTATTTCAGTCTGATGGTGCAACGTGTGTCTATAGGCTGGATTGTTGCAGACATCTCACGTCGTTCGAGTCTTTATTCCTGTTGCTGGTATTTCTGGAGACATATCGTTGGATTGTCCTGTTAAGGTCATGAACATTATGGTCAACGTATTATAGGGGGATATTACTCACCTTTCCGTAAACAAGGCGAAGTTCCGTATAGTACAGTTTAGTGTTGATAGTGTGATCATTCGACACGTGTTTATTATAAAGATTCTTTCATTTAGCATCTAACCGTAAATCATAATAATCATTTAAAAATATTATAATACTACCATCGCAATTTATTCCCAACCTATTATTGTAAACATATATTAACATCGTAATTTTGTATTATCCGTGTCTGTATTCGTCCCGAAATACAAAAAGGAGTGCAGCAATAAATAGAGAATCAAAATAAGTAACCCCTTCTTATAGTTTACAATGCATTTTTAGTAAAGTTTTCACACCCCCTTGACGCACTCATGCTTTACAGGTGCCCTCAATACTTAAACACCTGAAAAGTGCAAACTCTTAAAAGCTGCCTTTTGGATCGTAAGTCTTGTTATTTCGTTCTATCCGATTATCTCTCGGTGACGTGATGATACAATTGAATGTTGACACGTGTCTGAATCAGCACATCTGAAAATACAAACAATACAATGTTTATACTTTAAATAGTTTTCCCAACGATTAGATTAGCACAATGATAACAGTCGCATGCCAAACGGTACGTTTACCCATACGTTAGGTATACACTAATTACAATCTAGGGTATACCTCTTTTGGATTTTACTGCGTTTTCGGCTACTCCAAAGTGATATAGTTACCGTTATTTTTTATTGGAATGAAGCATTTATTCATACAAATAAACACGTAAGCATATTTTAATTGGGCAATGTGTAAAGGGCCAATAAATTGTTGTGTCAGTAACTTTACAATGTTACTCTATTTTATTGTACACTAGCAGAGCGCCCCGGCGTTACCAAAACAATTTCATTTACAATTTTGTTTTGCTAATTGTCAACACCTAATTTCGACTACGATTTATTTGAAGTAAATATTCGAACACACATACAGAGTCAAGGATGGTTGAATTCATTAATAAATTAGAACTCAACGTAGCTGTAATATTATTGTATTTAAGTGCAGGGGTGATCATTTTCGGGTATACTTTATGGATGACTATAAAGCATCACTAAATATAATTTCGATGAGAGATAACGACATAACATATAGTTTATTAGTAACAATGATCACAATTGACAAAATCGATGCTGAAGCAGATTCGTATATACGCGTTTCAGACATAGAGTTTTACCGCCTAATGAAATAGGAAAAAGTCTCTCGCTACGTAGTATATAAAATTGGATGTTTTACTAACAAGTAACCGCTCATGAATGTACAAAGACAAATCGATGACAATGATTTATTGTTCGTGTCAGGTGAATGGTGTAATTAACACCTTGAGGATAGCAGACCAGTTGTAGATCTGCACTGAAAGTGATTACTAAATGGGACAGCTGACCAAGATTTTTTTTACATTGGACATGAAACCGACCATGCTGTAATCCATTAGAAAGTAACCCCGTTATGTTATGTTCCGGAGACGGACAGTTCTCTTAAAGAAACATTGATCATTGAAGTTCCGTCTAGTTCATCGTACATAGGGGCAGAATAGAGAAATTTGAAATTATTTAAAGTGGTTTTAGCTAGCCGTGTTTTTTCGTGAATGTTTTACTGAAAAAAAAAACGAAGTTTGAAGTTTGGTCGCGCACCTACCATGACCATAACGATAGAATAGAGGAAGACTAGCAAGGAAGCTTCTGTGAAAAATAGTGTCCAAAGACAAAAAGATATAATCTCTCACTACATCCCGAAATCGATTTATGTACTTTGTCAAGGCAGGAGGTGCACTTCGCTTGACGTGGACGTATATGGTTTTTTATATCAATACAGAATTGCACCAGAAGTGAGATACTTTCGAGACGGAATGAACCAACCATTTCCTAGAGCGCTGAACAACATATCTCATGTTAGCTTTCTACTTCAAATCTTAGGTGAGCATCAGTCAGTGAAGCTAATTCAAATCTAAGCTATATTAATTTCCACTGGAGCAAATGAGGATCCGAGCCTTGGTGGTGAAAGAGGAGAAGCTTGGTTTTCGATGCATGAAAAATCTCCAGGCATTTTTAACAATTAGATGGCATGGTGTATATTGGAAAAGAGAGAACTATAAATATATTTAGCATTTATTATCTTAGAATTGATGTCATTGATAGGTGTGTTATCTGCATCCATATAAACAAATTATCTTACAATGTTATTGGGTAGAATATTAGTGAATAACAGGTCGATGCTTTGATGCAAATTGCTTCCGACTGCTGACCATCAACAGCTACTTTTATAAACTTAGAGAGAAAGTAGTTTGTGGTTGAGAAGGCATTTCTCTATATTACATAACCAACACACTTGTGAAGCAGACCTTTGTGCCCAACACTATTAAAGGGCAATCATATATTAAGAGCTATGTCTCTTATAATAAAGAGCCCGTGAATAGGTTCGTTTATACTGTCTGATATTAAAGCCAGAGCGCCAGATGTTATCTTGAAGGACAACACGCATATTGTTTGTCGATTAGCAGGCTATTTCTGTTTAAATTATTGATTCAAGCAACTTACTGATAACGCATATAGGACGTATTTGTATATATTAGTTTCAAAAGACCGATCACCAGTCATTTCTTAATACTGGGAACACTTATGAACTTTTTCCAAGGTGATAGGGTAGTGTTTTTCTTTTAACCTATGACTGAACAGATGTGTAAGTGTGGGAGTTAATTTAATGTTGCAGCTTCTTAATCACTATAGGCTTAATGTTGTCAGAACCGGTTTCCGTGCAGGCATCAAGGTCTTTGATATTTTGACAACATATCTGACAGATATCTGGATGTCGCTCAATGTGTTTTCAGTCATATAGAGAAATACAGGGTTCAAAACACCTCGGTTGAAAATCATTGAGATATTACGATGTAGTTTACGAAAAGCTTAGCTTTATCACTTTTGGTCCATTGATGGTGCTTAAGATTGAGTTATTACATGTGTTCGCACTCGTGGAATCTTAGCATATGCTAGGATTCTTGATTGAACGGATCATGCAGAAAGCGTTTTTTCGTCTTTTATAGCCTTTCTGTAGCTAGTGTATACAGTACTTTAGCCATATTTTATTGTAAGGAATCTCTTTCGTTGAAAGCAATTAGAAAAATGATTTCTGTGAGAAAAGTAGCGACAAATTCAAGGGTGTACTCTGGCTGACTGTTTGGTTTCTGTTAGAATTCCAGGAGGGCATGACACTCTCAATACCAGTGATAAGTCAATAAGTTATATGTTATACGATACATGACATATGCATTTTGAAAATAAGAAATTAGAAGTATTTTTTATATGAATGTCTGAGACTGGATAAGTCTAGACTCAAGTATCTACACACGCAATTGAAGGAGACACTAGAGATCTTACCGAACGTTGTTTTGATCTTAATTCAGACAACTAAGTGATCGAAGATACCAGTGGAGACAGAACCGAAGATACCAGCGGAGACAGAACAACGGAATAACACAGGTAAGGATGTGTTGTCTGATGAAGGAGGCTTCCGAAATATCTCTCGGCAACAGGTAAGCGAATACATTTGTCAATAACTTCTATAAGACTATAGAAAAGGGCAACCATGATCAAATTGTAACATAACATAAAGACTGGGTTCAATTGTCTTTTTTGTGTTTTCACTACCAACAGTCCAAACATGCTCGAGAACAACGCGACGTTTACAATCAAACTTTTCGTCCAGAATTTGATTTCTTTTTTTCTTTTCTTTTTCTTCTTTTTTTTCTGTTTGAACTCGACGCAGTCACAGCGTCAACTTTTCTCGCTCTCTCGCCAGAGAAAAGTGGCTAAGCTTTTTATTACGACGAGAATTAGCCCATGCGAAACAAGGCTCATTTGAATATCTGAAGTCTCGTCGCGTGACAAAAAGCACACGTTTCTATTTGGTGACTAGAAGACTCTGGGTTCAATCCCAGATTGACAATGCACGGTGCAAGTCTCACTCTCTTTCCTTCAGGACCTGCATGATGGCTGCTATAAAAGCCATCCTAGCATCATTGCTCCTGTTTGAGTTCAGTAGTTATTCAACATTGTGAACATTGAAAGCAACGAGCTATTAATGCTTGCAAAATAGTGAACAGATTGGATGTCGTAAATCTACTAGGATATATTAAAAGATAGTTAATGCATCACTGTATGGCCGATAAAGGGGCAATGTTGATGCTTACATGTGAGCTAGTGCTACACGAAAACATATACAAGGCAAATGTTGGTCTTATTCGGAGAAGTACATACTACATAGTAAACCGTTTCTAATGTAGGCAACACTTTCAGGAATGTGGTGATCTAAAAGGTCGAGTAAAGGTATGACCCCCTTAGCCGTGCAGATCGTAGTGGCAATAAATAAAATAGATCCAAGTTCCTCTAGGCCGGAATGTTGGACGATCATGATGATTACGTCGCCAATCTGGTAGTTTTGCCCACTCCAAATACACTCCCACGTTGAAACTCATAGCAGCGATCGATCACTGGACGAACAGCAACCGGTTGACTCTGTAAAGTTGAAGGATCATTCAAAGCAGAAAAAAAGAAAAAAAACAATGTTAAACAACTCGATCTCGGTTTTTTGTATAGAAGAGTTATTATAAATAAAATAAAAGAATTGATTTTACATTGGTCAATGGTAGGATTAATGTCTACCGTGCACGTTAATGTTTTAGCAATGTTCTTTTGTTTCTCTAAGTAATTTCGTTAGTTGTGTGTGTGTTCGAATTCTTTACAGAAGTGGTTGCGTAAGTCCCAAATTTAACGGGATAAGGCGATGGCGGGAATTTCATGCGGTATCTTACCTAGGCACACGCCACTTCGAAACAAGCTACGTCGGTCTCCTCCGAGCGTCAGTTCAACTCTCTCGGGCGTCAGTCTAACTCTGGCTTATGCGTGAAAAAAAAAACACAGTTCATGGTCGTACACACCCCTTCTCCGCCATCTTACTTGGTGCCTGCCTTCATTTCTCAAGGAGGTGGGGACGGTCACCTCACTCTTTTTTTACTTAAAATAAATGGGATTTTCTCCCAACCTAGGGTAATCGCCAAAAACAAACGCGACAACCGTGGCTTTCTGATTCTGTCACACAGCTGGAGGTTCTCTGCGCCCGGCTTGTTATTAACGATAACAGGCTAAAATAAATCTCCGTAAAGTGGATTCGTTTTCTCAGGTCGTGACGTGTTCAAAACAACCGTGACTGAATCGTGGTTCTGAAAACGTGCCATTCACCTAAAATATAATATCGCTTTATTGATATTTAAGACCTACATTTGCGATATGTAATTTTCTAATCTCTACATGTATCCTGGCAAATGTCTCCTCGCCTCTGGTGGTAATTGATTTTGAATATTTTACACTATTCCGCGAGACTAGCGCACGGCTTTTTCTGTCGTCCGAAAAATGTCATGTCTACGTCAAATATATACTAGTTTTATATCTACACTTTGTCTCGTAGCACCCAGATACCTACTAGCGCGTCACTGGATACTTTGTTACAAAGGTAACCTGTACTCATTAAATAGTCAGTATAAGCTGCCCGTTTTATACAGAAATAGAATGAAATTAACCTACCCAGCCGTGATGTTCATATAGTTGGGATAACGGCAAATATACTTTAATCGACAGTCTACCATATTCCCGCAAACAAAAAAAACCAAACAAATTAATATTTGTTTAATTGAAATCGCTCCAGAAAATGCATAAACCAACTTTATGTAAAAAGCTAACAAGAACAGAAATGCTTATCGAAACACAGGAGATTCCTATGGGCTTTAATCTCTTAAATATCAAGGTTATAGGAAAGCGGATAACAGTCAGCATGAATTGAGTTCAACAGGCATGCGGTTATTGGAAGGAAACTACTGGAATACGAATTTATAGTAAACACATATCAAACAGTTAAGCGCGAAACTCAGATGTCGATGTTTTCATTTGTATGAGCATGACTCAAAGTGAGAACGCTTTTGGTTTGAATTAAATCTTTGCTGAGTAAAATAATCATTTGCTCGACACATTAATGCATCACGAGATAGATAGGGGCACATTAACTTAAAAAGGGTAATGGTAATATTTGTGTTGTGGGTGACCTACCTACCCTTTAATAATAACTAAATGGTAGCAACCGGCAACCATAAATACCGGTTTTGCCGGGAGAACATTTGGAGGCAAATTTTAGGAACTAGCACTGCCAACACTTACTTGTGTATAATTTCTCTGTTCAATACAATTCATTATTATTATCTCTAACCCTGTTGTTCTTTATTTCATTGTTGGTACCCCTAAACGGGTCAACAACAACTGGCGGCGAGTGATTCGTAAAGGATTGAGTTGGACACACCTTGGACCTTGACCCCTGTGAGTGATAAACCAGTGTCTACAACACGGTAAACCTTCGAAAACAAAATTCTACCCGTTTAAAAAAAACCCCAAAAAACTTGTGCTTTAAAATTTTCGGGGAGATATTGGAAACATCGAATACATTCAATTTTGGGACGAGTATGCCTTACAAGAAATAACCAATTTAACAAAAATTACTGGACGAAAAAAAAGGTAAGACGGATTTAACTATTTGTGTTCTTAATATTTCAATACGGGATTTTATCTCGTGCAACAAATGAAATTGGAATACCCTGTGCTTATAAAACTGAAAGGTTTGAAGAAAAAAAAAACTCCATACTACAAAAACTATTTATCGTGTCTGATATAGTTAAACGTATTTTGCGGACAGACTTGTCACTGTAAAATCGTAAAGTCGGAATAAAATCTGACAAGTAAAACTAAGTTACTTTCTTGAATAACTAGTCAATTTTTTTATGTAGCCATTACTTGCTATTTTGCCTTTTCAGCCTACACTAAAAGGCAAAGTGACTTATTGGAGAAAAAAAGAGTTCCAGATGCAGACAAAAATACCATTAATTTGTCAAATTAATTACCCAACAAGCCGGATTAATAAAATCGTTTTTTTCGCAAAGAACTTTGAAAGAACAAAAAAAGGATTAGCAAGTGCCGGTCGAATTCGAGACCCGAATGACGCAGTGATTAGAAGGGGTTGAGTTTGTTATTAAACAGTAAGCATTTGAAAAGAAAAAATAGTGAAGGACTTTTTGTGACTAATTTTTTTTCAAGAAAGGATTTCTTTAATCATGGAAGATTTCTCGAAACAGATAGTGGAGGTTATTTAATTTCAATCAGAACAACAGTAGGCAAACGATGAAAAACATCTTGCTCTACAGAAGGCAAACGATGAAACACTTCAGTCTCTACAGAAGGAATTTCATTCGCAGCAAATAAGTTTTAAAAAATATTTTGAGGAAAATAATTTTGCACAAAAGCGAAGATAGAAAATCTTTAGACGAACAATTGATTGGGATAAAAAATTTACACTTAGAGAAACTGACTCAATCAGAGAGAAAATTTGAACAGCTGGCACAAGCAATGATAAATACGACGAATGGCGACAGCGACGCGTTCAACAAAAATGCAATATAGTCAGCTATAGGAACCTTCAACTATGTGCCTGAAGAGGACCTAAACTTCGAATCATGGTACCGTCGATATCAGGATTTTTTCGATATTGATTGTAGCACATGGTCGGAAAAGAAAAAAGGTTCGTTTAGTTCTTCGTAGACTAGGTACGGCAGAGCATACAATTTGTCGTTAATATTCTGCCGAATAAAACGGGCGAACTTACCTTCTAATGAAACCATTAAAATGTGAATGGAACTATATTGCTCCAAAACAAGTTTATTCCACAAAAGGTGAAAATGTATGAACCTAACGCGAAAAGAAAGCCAGATAACTTAACGTTTGCTTCGATCGTCAATAAACACTATGACGACTTTTAGTTATCATCCTTGACAACGAACAATTTCGAAGTATTAATATTTGTTCAATGGCTCGTCTCGCAAAACAATGCAGAGTAAAAAAGACGTGCAATAAGCAAACTTGAAACCGAGCCAAATTTGACATTGCAACAACTGGCCGAAAGCTGTCAACGACATATTTCCGAGAAAAAAAAGCTACAGAAATAGAGGAAGCAGCAAATTATTATATTAAATTGTTCGTTTGTTTTCAAAAAGATCATACTCTTCGAAGGAAAAATTCAGATAGTATTTGCCTCAAAGGTCGGATGAAAACTTACCAAACAACCCTTGTTGGGGTTGCGGGGACCTACATTGGTACCAGAAGTGTCCTTTTAAACGAAAACATTGTGGCAAATGCAATAAAATCGAACACAAAGCCTCACATTGCAGAAGTAACACTAGAAAAAAAGTTACATAAAAACAACCAGAATTAATGGTGGCAACCTAAACATACGAATGTATGTTACGGTAAAAATGAACAATCAAGATGTTTAACTACAGCTTTATTCAGGGTCTGACCTATCGATTATTAATATTAATACCTGGAAAAAAGATCGGAAGACCGACTATGCTACGCACAGATAAAGTGGCTCGATCGGTAACCGGAGAGAAAATACACTTTGAAGAGGAAGTCATTTCAAAAGTGACACTATAAAATAAGACATTAAAATTACGCATGTTCGTAATGAAAGATACAAAGTATTTGTTCGGTTAAGAATAGATTCAGCACTTCCAGCTCTGGGTTTGTCGATATACGCCTATTGTAAACGAATTAAGAACTTTTCTGCTGAAGCAGAAAAATTGAAGAAGGATTTGAAAGAGTCATTCCCCAAGGTGTTATTTGCCAAGGTGTTTTCTAATGAATTAGGACGCTGTCCTAAAATGAAGGCGAGTTTTGAACTAATTGAAAATAAGAATCCCGTTTTTAAGAGAAAACGAAGTGTGCCATTTGCTCTCTAGAAAAAATTAATGCAGAAATAGACCGGTTGGTGGAGAAAATTAATTTAACACCAGTTGACTACTCTGAATGGGCGGCCCCAACCGTCTACGTGAAGAAAAAATCTGGAGAGATCAAAGTGTGTGCCGATTTCTCAACTGGTTTGAACGATGCGCTGAAAGATTATCACTATCCTCTGCTGACTCCAGAAGAGGTTTTCACAAAATTAAACGGTGGAAAACTGTTCTCAAAAAAATGATTTGAGTGACGCCTATCTGCAAATACCTTTAGAGGAAGATAGCTCTAAGCTTCTCTGTATTTCGACACACAGGGGACTACTAAAGTTCACTCGTCTCCCTTTTGGAATTAAAGTGGCCCCGTCGATTTTTCAGCAGGTTATCGACACGATGTTGAGCGGGCTCGAATTTTCGATCGGCTACCTTGACGATATCTTAATGAAAAGTAAAAACGTCGGGGAGCACCGTGAGAACGTAAACAAAGTATTCGAAAGGATAAGCGATTTTGGTTTCACACTCAAGGAGTCAAAGTCTGAATTCTTTCTAGAAGAGATCAAAGTCTTGGGACATGTCATTGATAAGAGTGGAAGACGTCCCGACCCAGAAAGATCGATAGCCATCAAGAATATGCCCGAACCGAACAATGTTACCCAACTACCAAGCTTCCTGGGTCTCGCCAACTATTACGAAAAATTCATTTCCAGTATGCACAAATTGCGAGCCCCCTTTAAATGAGTTTCTCAAGAAAGAAAGAAAATGTAAATTGTCCGCCGACGGTCAATCTGCATTTGACACAATAAAAACGAAGTTAACTTCAGAATTATTTTTAACTCATTTTAATCCAGAGCTAAAAACTATTGTTGCAAGTGACGCCAGCTCCTACGGCATTGGGGCGTGCATTTTGCATAAAATGCCGGATGGCTCGATGAAACCCATCGCGCACGCTTCAAGAACTTTACTTCCTGTAGAGAAAAATTTCTCTCAGATTGAAAAAGAAGCGTTGGGTGTTGTGTTTGCAATGACTATATTTCATAGGTATCTACACGGCCGTCATTTTATCCTACAAACAGACCAT
>OY744523.1:161719254-161761754 GCA_963556195.1 Sepiola atlantica
ATTATGGTGCAATATTGACACCAGCACGCACAGAAAAAACACATGGCGTGAGTGAATGCGTCTACGTTTTGCGAACTGACATATAGAATATAACGAGTGCGAAATAATCGAAACGTGATAAATAAATAAGTGCGAAGATGAGATAAGCAAAAACACTGTCGACTTTTATATATTAATAATGTGTATGAATACGTTATAATAGTAGATAGTACAGTTACATACATATACTTGAAATAAATAAAGTCACCTCTTATATAAATATGAATTGACTTACGCAATGTGCTATCGGGCAATACAACACTCTATGCGAAGTCCAAATTATATATAATATTACATTATTCACTAATGATGTAAGGAAATGTGAATTAAATTCATCACGCCGTATGGAATGGGTTATTTGTGATTAACAATATGTTCAGGCGCTACGTAGCCCGAAAACTACATGTCCTTTCGAATTGAGCGAGAAATATATTTTCAGATTTTCAGTTGAAACGCCAGATGAAAGATATGCTCTGTGCTGTACTAACGTAATAAAGTAAGCGAGAAAATGAACCGACTCTATGAAACCCGCGGACGCTAGAAGGACATTCATCTGCTACGATTACTGTTTTAGTAACTTATATTAGTTATGTTTTTTTTTAAGTAATAGTATTAAAACAATTTCTAATTCTTCTTCCGGTTTACTGTTCAGAAACGACCCCTTCTACCTATGTTCCGTTTTTCTGCATTTATTTCTGTACGGGTGCACATAAGCTGATAACGTAGACTACATCAAACCATTCCTCGTGTAATGTCGATTAAAATGTTATGTGTGAGCTGCCTCTAAAATATGAATGTATCTGACAAATTTTAATATGAATATATTTAATGCATTTTGAATAGTACAGCGACACTTTGCTTTCTATTGATCTTTGTTACGTAGACAGTATAATTGATGCAAGGATTAGCTTGTAAATCCTCAACATGTCAGCTATCAAAGAGACTGTAAATCTGCAATTACAAATTGTCCGTATTCAGCAGTCGATTGTCTAGCATTTAGATGGGTTGGTTTTTCAAGCGAAATAGAACACAAGAAAAACACAAAATAAAAATGAGGTTACATCATGTGCTTACTCTCACACACATTCATGAATGTTAAACAGGCGTCCTAAAGTTGCCCTTTATTAGTGCAAAGCTTGTCGAAATAACCTAACCATATCACTAGGTACCGATGAGATGAACCTACTTGGTTTTATATTCACACATTATTTCATAAATAACAAATAACTGTACATTTTACAAATAAAATTGCCGGAATTTCAGCAGTAACAACCTACAAAAGAAATGCGTTTTAATTCAAAATATGACCAACTCCGATCAGAGGTATACCATTCACTAAACTTTATATGCATGCTACTTATTCTCAGATAAGATATTGGTATGCCTTTCGTAAGTTATTTCATGCTGCTTTGTACCTGCTTGTTTATTAATTCATTCCCATATTGCCCAACCGCGAAGTTCTGTTATACAGAATTATTAACCTCATTATGTAACATAACCCTTCCATATTGATGAAAGTCAAACATTTGTTGAAACGAAAAGGCCAAAAAATAAATAGTTTTATTGATAACTCCTAAACGATAATTGTGTTTATTATTATTATTATTATTATTATTATTATTGTTATTGTTATTGTTATTATTATTATTATTATGTACTCACAAGGAGTTCTCACACAGGTCATCAGTGATTGCTCACCGATAACTAGTGGTATTCCCTGGAGTCTGAGTGACAAAAAGTATCCCCAGATTACCCGTATTCTCCACCTCTTTTCGATACCCACCGCAAATAAACTTTCAGTATCACAACAGCCGTTTACCATTGATTTCTCGCTGGTAAAGTCGATTGGTTTTCTTTGCGATCTGGGTGGCAATAAGCCTACCCAAAGTCCAAGCAATCTCTGCACTTCAAGTGGAGGGCTGGTTTATTCCAATGTTCTCCCAGTTTTGTTCCAGGTGTTTTTATTGTTTGTAGTGCTCCTACGATTATTGGTATTTTATTGACTTTCTTCATGCTCCTTATTTATTTCAGTTCTCTAACTAGTTTCGTATATTTGCTTCGTTTTTCCGTTTCTTTGATCTTCACCCTGTGGACTGTTGGTATGGCGAAGTCTACGATTTTGCAAGATTTTTCTTCTTGTTGATTATTATAACATCCGACCTCATTGCATGTATGAGTTTGTCTTTTTGCATATCCATATCCCAGAGTATTTTGTATTTCTGGTTTATGTTTTTACCATTTGTCTGCGTATTCGAAATTCAATTGTTGGCACAGTTCCGGGTGTACTGCTTTCCTCACGCAGTCGTGTCTGTTTTTGTATTGTTTCCAGGCTAGTTTGCTAAATTCACTTATTATATAATTTACTTTTTCATCTCTTTGTTTTCACAGTCTACATTTACCGTTTTTCTGGGTTTTATATATTTAAGCTTTAATGTAGTTTGCCCTAATTGTATTGTTCTGTGCAGCCATCAGTAAATATTATATTGTCATTCTTCTGAAGCGTCTATGTAGTTTGTTTCTTCCCACTTTACTTTTCTTGTCGTGTGTTTCTGGTGTCGGTGTGTCCCGAGTTGTTCGTTGGAACGGTGTCTCTTACTGCAGTTATAATGATTTCCCTGCGTTGAGTTATGTATTCCTCCAGTTCTTTTTTTAGTCTTCCATACAATCTGCTATACTTACCAGTCCTCTTTCCCCTTCGTTTCTTTTCATGTAGAATATGTCTGTATCGTCTTTTGGGTGTAGTGCCTTGTGTATGGTCATTAATTTTCTAGTCCTTTGATCAAGGTGCCTGAGTTCCTCTTTAGTCCAGCCAATGAATGGTCTACTTTATTTTATTAGTGTTACTGCCCAGGTGTTTTTCCTGTTTCTAGATTCCTGCTATATGAGTTCGTGTCTACGAGTTTACTTGTTCTTCGTAAATATTCTTTTCCAATCTTCTCTTTCATTTCTGTAGATTTGATGGTGTCTACTTCCAGAACTCCAATATATTTGTAATAATCCTGTTCGCCGAGTCGTCTCATTTCCTCTTGGTTGGAGAGTCCCATGCCCTCTGTTGTCTCCAGTGTTCCTCGTTTTATTTATAATAGTGCATATTTATCATTCCGAAATCCATGTGGATGCCCTGGCTCAAGAGTATGGTCGTATTCATCAGCTTTTCTAGTTCCTTGTTGCTTTTTGCGAATAGTTTCAGGTCCTCTATGACATAATGTGGTTTACTCTTTGTTCTGTCTATAAACGTGTATCCGGCATCACATTTTCTGAGTATGTTGTAGAGTGGAATCACTGCTATTATAAGCAGTAGTGGTGATAGGGAGGCTTCTTGGGAGATGTCTCTCTGTATCTTTATATCAGTTAGGTGTTGTTCTCCGCCTATCAGTTCCAGTCTCCATGTGTCCATTCCTTTCTTAATAATATTAATCATCGTTTCGGGTATTTTGTATATTTCAAGCATTCAATCATCCGTTCTTGATGGATTCTGTCGTAAGCTTTTTTGTAGTTAATCCCTGCCATGGACATGTTCTTTTTTCTGATGTTTACTTCCTCTAGGATCTTTTGATCGATGTATAGAAGGCCATGCACCCATCTTTTCCCTTCCGGGTCTCCTTTTTGTTAATCGGGGATAAGTCTACGTTTGTTTAGGAACTAGTTGATTTGTTCTCTCAGTTAAGTCGCCAGGATTTTCCATGTAGATAGGTTATGTGTCTGTAGTTACTTAGGGTCGTTCTTTTGTTGGCATATATTGTATAACCGTGGTCATTCCTTTGGTCATCTACACTGGTATGTCTGTATTGTGGATACATCCTCTCAGTCTTTCATGTAGGGTCGTGAATTTTTAAAACCAATGTGCATGTATTCCATCATAGCCTGGTGCTTTCCAGTTTAACATTTTCCTTAGGGTGTCCTTAATGGTTTCTTTAATAATCTCCATTTCTGTTCTTTCTTTTATTCCTTGTAGTTAATTTTTCATTTTTATCAACCACTTTGCATTTTTGTTGTGTATTTTAGGCTTTTCCTATATCTTGCTCCAGAGGTGTGTTGTCTCTGCCGGTTCCGATTGTTCTGATGTTATTCGTTCTCCCTTTACGGTTTTTAAAACTGGATACCATTGTGTCCAAAGGTACTGTTCTGTTTTTGCTGTTCTGATTTGTATCAGTCTTCTCTCTATTGCTGCTATATGTTGTTTTCTTCATGTTTCTAATTCAGTCTCTCCTTGTGAACCGGATTGCTGCTCTTCTATCTCTTCCTATTCCCTTTTATCCTGTTTACGGTGTTAGCGTTTTCCAGAGTTTTGTTTTCAGGGTTTCCAGTCTGAGTTCCCATCTTGTTTTAGTTCCACACATACTGCCTTTGCCCCAGCATATATCAGGTTGTGTAGGTATGTGATAGTGGATGTTGAGATGTACACGAGTACCTTGTTTACTGTCTGTGTTTACACTTTTAATCTCTTCCAATCTTAGTTTCTTAGAGATGGGAGATTTGTTTTGTTCTCAGACATGTATCGTTTGATGTGTTCCACTTCTCTGTGTTCTTCGTCTGTGAGTTCTACTTCGGTGAGTTCTGTGATTTCATAGTCTCGACCTCTTCTCTTACATGGTTTATGCTGTGTCTGTCTTCTTCCTGGGGTGTTTCGTCGTGTGGTGTTTCTTTCTCTCTTCCGCTCTTTTTTATTTCCGTCAGATCCATCTCCCAGAACCATCCTCTCTTGAGGATTTGTGTTGCTGTATCTGCTATCCATTGTTCTGTTGTATAGTATCCAGTAGCAGTGTTCCATAGTTGTTTTATTCGCTTCTGGTAGCCTCTTTCTGTGTGATGGCGATTTTGTAGAAGCATTCTATTACTAGTATGTTCTCCTTTGTGGTCCATGTCTGTCTATATTTTTTAGTTTTTTTTCATTCCTGTTTTTGTGTTTGGTTAGTCCTTTTCATACTTGAAATTGGAGGGTGTTACTTACCTGTTTTTTGTCCGTAATTTTGTTCCTGAAATCAGAAGAGTCAACATTTGCAGATTTTGCCCATCGAGGTAGCACCTGCTCATCATTACACCCAGATCTTTCTTCTGAGTCCCATGAGTTTCATTGTTATGCATATGCATTACCCATATGTTGTTGTATGTCGCTAAACTCTCAATAAATGTAGGGTAATTTAGTGTGCATATGAAGATTCAGTTCATAATTATTACTCTCGTATGTATGTATTTCCTTTGATTTCTTTATCACAAGAAGAGCTATTTTTACGACATATTTACAGGGCAAATCTGTTTTTTTTGTAAAACAGCAGTATAGGTTTCTTACTAATAGCGCTACCACTTCCTTTATAGATGTAAATAGCAAGCAAAATAGTTTATGAAATAGTTGTTGACAATTGACTTTTCATGCAAAAAAGGTAATATATTTACGACTGTGAAACGGGATTTAAAAACAATACTTAAATCATGTCAGTCGTGCTATCGCTGTCATTATGTAGATTTCTGAAACGAAAACACACCAAACGTTTTTACTAACACAATACACATACTTGTATATGAATAAACATGCATATTACGTTCATATATGTTGTTTTCATGTTCCGTTGGTAACGGATCATATCTATATATATATATATATAGATATGATCCGTATATATATATATATATATATATATATATATATATATAGATATGATCCGTATATATATATATATATATATATATATATATATATATATATATATAAGAAAAAAAAGATGTGAGTAATCCGACGTGATGGGAAATGAAAAAGGAAAACATCAAGAGATATTTTTTATATATTCATCAACGTTTCGTCTATATTGTCAGACTTCCTCAGGATGATAATTTTAAGAAAATATCATGCAAGTACATCAAAATATGGGGTTGACATGATGGGGTGATAAGGAAAAGTAGTAGACTGTCCTACTATGAGAGCTAAACCAGGTGTCACACGGAGAGAAGTCAGTAGTGACAAAGAGTAGACATTATTATGGAAACCTTTGAGTGGTACTCACTAAGGCAGCAGTGAAAAAGGGGAGGGGTGAGAGTATTAGTGAATTTGCCTTAGGGGGAGAGAGATGGAAGGTGAGGCCTGAGGTTTTTGTCGTGGTGAGGTGTGGCATAGATTTTGAGGGGCTTGAGGAAAAGGAGGGGAGGGGGAAACTCTGTCGTATGTAGGTGGTATCATAGTTTTAGAAAAAGATTTTAAGAGATTGATATAAGTTGAAAATAGGCTGGGGGTGGGTAAGAGTATTAAAGTAGTAGTCGAATAGGTGAAACGGAAGAAGGGAGATTTCTTTGTGGTCAGGTGTATTTTTTTATGCTGGATGGGAGAGATGGAAGGAGGGTAGGAGTATTGACCAGCTGCTATGTCAGAAATGTGTGAATATAAGTGAGTTTTAAAGAATGCGTTGAAGTGTGCGGCAAACATGACAGTAAAAAAATAGAAAAAGAAAACTAATTTTAATTTTAAAAAGAGATAAGTAAAATGTTGTTTCGTTCAGGATGTGTTGATGGTTTTAGATTTAATTGAGGGCAAAAGGGGTTTAAATATTTAAATATTTATCTGGATGTGTAGTTTGTGTTTATTGGTAAGCTTGTTATATGCGGTTAAGAAGTTTCGATTCGTAGTGGGTGATTCATGAGTATGTGAATTGATATATATATGTGAGAAGAAGTTAGTACGTAAATGTGTATGCGGGGAGTTGTATATACGTATAATTAAGAACGATGAGAAGAAGGCTTAGCCATGGTCTAAGGTTGGTTTTTGTTCAGTCAGGATACTGTTGCTTATTATTGTAGAAAAATGACCAAACACAGTCATAACAAATCTCGGCGATGATTACTGAAAACTGCACAAATCACATCCTCCAACACCACTAGACAACGAAATGGTTTCTACAATATACCCCTCTAAATAAGCAACATTCTTCTGACATAACATAAACTAAACATTTGAACAAAATACATGTCACCATGTTTCCTTTCTTCTCCTTTATTTCTTGTTTTGTTTCAATTGATCACAATATTATTTAATTTTTATTAGTACTTACATTTTTTAAATGTTATATTTAAAATCATGATTTCTACAATCATGAAATGTTAATTACATAGTGGGCAGTCTCCATATGCGTGTATTAGTCCACATCTATAACACAGCTTACATTTTAAAGACAATCTTACATCTTCTTTTTTATTGATAGTATGCAAACATTTTTTTCTTAAATACTTGCAGTAGCATAGCGTAGATTTCTGATCTGTTGCTCTTTTTCAGCAATAATATGCAATGTACGTTTAGAATATTGTTTCAAAAATTTTAGTAGACTTACTCTTTTTTTCATGTATAAAAACCCGACATTTAAAGAAGTATGGAGTCAGTTCGACCAGTTTAAATATTTCGTTTTTTTTTTATTTACGATACTAGCAACTCTATCATGTTAATCTACATCATTATTGCCCGGTAAGAGTATTACCAACGTTTGTTGCATTGTAATATTTATTCGTTTCATTTGTTTCTCTGAAACACAATTCGTCATGGAGTGTTTGGTTGTATGTAATGTTACATTTCAACTTCAATTGCAGTTTATTTGCAAAGCAACAATTGAATTTTATTGTCGTCTGACTACGTAGTACACTTTATCACAAAATAACCTCATATCATCAAAAATGTTATGTAATTGTCATTTCTTATTCTAGTCTTAACCGAAATGCTATGATTATAAATATTACTGATTGTTGGAAAACATTTAGAATTTCCTTAGTTACTTAGATTTTACCCTTTATCTAAATATATTAGAATACCTTCTCTCGTCGTTTGATTTTACCCTTCGCTATTTCTATGCCATTTGTGTTTCCCTGTGTTGGTACATCTAACATCATACCTTTCATGCATCATGCGATTTTGTTTTTGTTTTACTTTTTGAAGCAAAAGTAACTTTTGGGGGAATACCATTTTCTTGTGTATTCGTCAGTTATTCCGATTAATATAAACTATGAAATTATTTCGTTTCAAATGCGTTATATTCGTAATTTAATAACTAGTTTAATATACATTATTAATCGACTATACATTTTTCTCTATGAAGTATATTAACATATTTGTAGTTTATATAACAACTTCATTCAGTATTATAGGTGTTGGTCACCGCGTATACAGATGATGTCACGTGTGCGTGTCGAGCTTCCAATATATTATCGCGGTGACTAAGGCACTTAAACGGTGACGAAGTCACAGAGGCCGTTGTCAACATTGCTAACACAATGTCTTGAAATTGGCTTCTTAGAGTTGCGCAACTGAGCTGGTTGTCTTTTTCAATTGGTTGGATGGCTCAGTCCTTGGTGTATGATTTTGACTGGGCCTTTAGCTTTAGCTTTAAAATTACTGTTTAGAAGTGCAGTCGTAAGTCGAAGAATCAATGAGAATTCGCCATCGAACAAGGATTTCCTTTAAACGTATATTTAAAACCCGCACCGTTTACCGCTTCTCCTTCATCCTGTAACGATGAAATGTTCTACCTATGCCTGTAGACATATTGGCGGTTCTTACGCGTAGCTCTTTTCACTTTTGTGGCAAGGCAAGACGCCTCAAGTCTGTAGACAGGTATCTACTGTAATGTCCGACTTTGCAAGTTATCAACATGCCTGGAATACTTCATTCTTGAGCCGAACAATGATAGACGAGTCTGCGTGGAGCCCTAAAGTTAAAACGACTTTTCCCATCATTATGCGCGACCACTTGGTTGAGGTCCGACGTAGATCAAGGAGGCACTTGCAGTTCTTCAGAGAATGCAACGCTGCGCTCAGATTACTGCCAGTGTTATGCACTGTCTAGAACGACGGAGCTAGTGGCGAGACAGCTTTGCATCTGTTTAACGAGCAGCTGAGAACGTCATAGAAAATGGTATTCGGTGCTAGACTGGAGTTATCGCAATAACTCCGAGTTTACTTTGACCTGGCGAGTGTTCTGGATTGGCCGCCAGTTCATGGTAAACTTAATGAAAAACTAGTTAAAGCTAAAAGTATCTTAAACCTTGTTGTCTGTTCTACACGGATGTTGAAAATGGAAGGACCGCGCAGCCTTTCGCAAGCTGCATGAATTTTAGATTCATGTCAACTAAATGATAGTTCGCTTCTTCCTAAAACAGTTAATTCCCATAGATGTAGCATATGTAATGTGATGTTTTCGTGACCGATATAGAAACGAATGGGGTGTATCACGCTTCTAGCTGTAGATAGACTAGTGGTGTGGACAGGGAATGTGTTTGGGTATCGCATTCTGATTACGATCTGAATACATTTATTAAATATAAGCTTAAATTAGACTTCAGACGTCATGAAAGGAGAGTGCACTCTGCACTATACAACACGAGATGAATAAACACCACAAGCTTATGTTTATTTGAGCGAAGTAAGCTTGTGTACGTGTTCCCTGCCTAGTTATGATGCACGCCGACCTGAAGTCTAATCATACCACATCTAAGTTAGCAATTTTTCTTAACTGGTGATACCAAGAAGTGTGTTCCCTTATACGCTGTTTGTCAAATTTGCATCTCTGACATCATCCCGGAAAACAGTGATTAGCTCATACGTAGATATACTGTAACAAGCCCTACTAATCAGAACATTTAGCATTGTAATTGTTAAGCAATGTTTAAGCACCACCAACCAATGTATTTGTACATATATTATGTAGATAAAAACACGTCAAACTATTCAGGATAATGTTTCGAAAATATTCTCATAGAGTGAATGTGGCATTTTGGTGACTAAAACTCGTTTAGATAATAGACCAAAAGGACGACAACCGACCCCTGTCACCCACAATTTCGGTCTTGTACCAAATATTATTTAATAAAGACCATTTGCTATATTTTTTCTGTAAAATTTCAAAGATAAATTAATTATATCAGTCAGACATGGCAGCTTAGAGCTTAACACATGGTGATATATACTAAATTATTTTGCAAGTATAAGTCTACTGTTTTTTATGTACTATATATTTTATTTTTATTATAAATAAAATAATATATACATCATTAAAATGTATCAATACATTCTAACAAATGTGTCTGCAATATTTATATTTGTTATATAGCTATATAACTAGAAGCTAGCTAGAAAGAAGTAGCTGGAAATCGTAACATTCTATGAGAACGTAATTGTCATCATCTGTTAAAATGTAATTTAATACCCTATTCGGCAGCTATTTTATTCGACAATTTATTGTTAAAGTAAATATTTCTTAAAATAGACAAACACATATTCACCACAAAATATCAGTGTATTATTAACAGAAGTGGTTGGGTAAATGAACTTATAAAACATATAAACAAACACTTCAATAGTGGCTGCTGTATTAGATTACGAGTAAATTGCTTTCCAAGATTTCTGACTGTATGGCAAATATCCTTCTTTTTAAACAGAAAACTAATTTTTTCTAAACGTATGCGTAGAGACCCCTTAAAGTAACACATCAAGTGAAACAATTTAGGTTGATTAATAGTTCGTTGGTATCATATCGAATCTAATCTGCTATCCTCAAATATGTTGTTTTTTCTGTATAGTACAGGGATCAATGACTGCATAGTAATTCCATTGATATATATTTCATAATTTGATTACAATGATAATGGTAGCATTGTTACTGGCTGCAAAATATGCATGTAAAAATACATGTGTATCTGATTCGTCCTGTGAAGAGAAACGTCTCTTCTTCTGTGCTGATTTATAATTTGCATGCTTTCCAGGTTAGCATCAATAAGATTTGTTGGTGTCTACCAACACCCCTTCACTCTTATTAATGATGACCGTTTGTTGGGTACTCTCGGAGGAGAAGCTTTGCATAAATACATACATACATACATATAGACAACTGGGATTTATATAATAGATGATGTTGAAACATTGGGGCATGTCTAAAAACTGTATTCTACTCCTTGTTCTCTTCAACTGATATAAACTCATTCCAGTGCTGAGGAAATGATTGGTCATGATATCGTACAACCTGAGAACTACCAACTACTCTGTTTACCCATTTAGGATTCTTGATAGAAATCTGCTGGTACGTGTAAGTAATACAGTACATTTCTTGTGAACTACCGTGATTTTCTAAATGTACATGACTGTTACAGATTGCAAGAGAGATGTTGATGAAAGTTCTCTCAACAAGTAGATTGTAGAAATTAAGTTAATATAGCAATGCTATGCTATCGACTTAATATTTGTAACCTATCATTGGAACCTACGATTATACTTTCCATGTAGGCTTTCAAGTGTATTTAGTAAACTGACATGAAATATCTTAACTAGTTATCATTGTACACATACAAGTGGCAATGACAATGGACTAGATAAATATGATACTAGTTTTTGTGAATTTTTTTTTCAATATATTCTCGTATATCAAATCTTGCTATGAGTTGTTTGGCAGTTTTCCAAGAAATGTCCGTATCATGGGCAGCATAGTCTTGATACTTAAGAAACACTGGTGAATCTCTTGAGGTGCTTTTTTAATGTTTGAAAAATGTTCACTTTGTCTGTAAATGCTCTCGACATAACTGGCAACTCGGATTTACCTCTCCCCTTTTGCGGAGTGAAGATAAGTTTTACCACATTTAGTGGCAACAACTTCTGGTGCAACATGAATCAACGGATCTTGTTCAGAGTAAAATGCGACAATCTTCTCAAAATCAGCTTCTTCACGTTACATATTATTTGGTAATGAATCTGACCCAGTTTCACTATGCTCTCTTCTGTCAGACTTGGCTTCCCCTTCATGGGGGATGGATCTTTTCGCATGATGGAGCCATATCAACCTGTTGACTGCACCTTTTTCCAGAAACCTGTTATATCAACATTTAATTCAGAGGTTCGGTTAGCAGTTTGCTTCATCGTTATATCACTAGAAATTGTGACAAGAGCATTATAACCGTGAAGCAGATTTCAAGGTATTGCATACACCTCTCTTGATAAATAAAGAGAATATTACACATGTTCAACTAGTATACACTAGCCCTAGCAAGGGAAAGGTAAGTTTAGAGGTCATTTTTTTAAACTTCCAACACATGCTAGCATGTACACCACCCATTTACTGCTGCTGATACTGATGATGATGATGATGATGATGATGATTATCATAATGATGATGATAATGATTACGATGACGATGATGATGCTGGTGACGACGACGACGACGACGATAATGATGATGATGATGATATCTAAGTGAACCCCAAGTGTATTTTTTAATGAAATCATAGGCATACGCTCACGTGTGTAACATATATCAGAATCGAATTTAGAGTCTGAACCTGAAGCAATTAACACAGTCTGACACAATTGTCAGTAAAAATAAAACAAAAACAAAACCGCAATTGTTTTCGAATTTAAATTTAATATAAAACGATCACCTAGTTGTTGGCATTTTTTATCCATTAGTCTTGTTCGATTTTATGTTTTATTTTTTTTAAAGTTTGGTAAAACTGTAGACATACACCAGCCCTACTCCGTACATACCTTACAATCATTTATGTACTACTTTTAGGCGATTATATTGAAATTACCTAAGAGGTAAACACCAAAAGTCTATTTTTATACCGAACATGATAGACATGCGTTCCTTTTCGCAAGAAACATGCATATGAAACAATGCTTTCGTTCAATGTTTACATATAGCGCGTCATTTGCGGTATAGGTCGCCATCTAGTTTGTTTATTCTTGAAACGGGATTCTGATTGGCTGATTGTTAATGGCAGATGAGAAAACCATCTCATTTTTCTAAACTCATCTTACCGAGATAGTCAGGTTTTCATCCGAAAATAAGACAATTAAAAATAAATAATTAATCAATCTTACAGGATTACGCTTTTAAATAGTTTTGTGATTTTATCTAAATCGCTATGAAATTATAATTGATTTCCCTTTGCAAGCCGACCAAAAAAAACGTTTTCGGTCTCTAACAAACACTTGATAAAAGTATTCAAATATAAAGCAGGAAGCATTTCCTATTATCTTTTAAAAAACAAGAATTCATAAATCTTTAATCGGAAAAATATTTTTAGAAGTAACTAAATACTATCACAGTTAAATTTAATCCAAGTACAGCAATTACCCAAAATCATGACAATGAACATACTAAGATTGGCAATGTGAAAAATAGCATTTCATTCTGATATAAAATATATCAAAATAAATTGAATTCTACACGTGAATGCACTACTAAAATTGTGATTTTACAATTAGTAAAAAGATTAAAAAAATAAAACTTGAATATACATTTATTTACTTTATGTACATATTGATGTTTCTTCGTGAGATAGAATGGCTGGGAAACTAGACCAGTACTTAATAGACTTACACTAAGAATAAGATTAATCATGAGCTTAAATTGTTCGTAGGTGGAAGGACCCTACACCAATATTATACATACATTAATTTTAGAAAATGCAGCGATTTGTAATTCCGGTAGTCTTACAAAATGATTGATGATACACACCATAGAGCAGCTGCTACATAAGAAAAATAAATTAAGATTTATGGTGGCTATAATATTCGCGTGATATCGCTGAATACATGAACAGACGCAGAAAATATATGGAATTAACAGATTATTCACATACACTTTACATTTATAGCCAATACAAATTTAGTAGTGTGAATATGGGCCACGCATGCATTACTGGGATGGCACTCATATTAATACAAGTATACCATTTTTTAGCATGCCTGAAGGACCCTCTGTGCTGGACATGCCGGATCCCACGGCAATACACATTATAAGCGTAATATTTTCCAGAAAATAAATATTAAGAGCCCGGTGTCCAACAATGTTCCAAGGTGTTGTGATGCAAATCTAAGTTTATAGTTCATGACAATGAGATGAAAACCGTATAAGACAACGTCATACCAACGACAATTGTATAATTCAGCGGACAGATTGCTGCACCCCGTACAGAGCAGGTGACTAAAAAGCCAACCAGCTTGAATGGTAAAGAAAATTAGAGTTCCACTGATGATACCATATTCCGAAAATACGAAAGGTGAATAAAAAAGAAACATACTCAAATATGTTATAAGTAGAATAGTTTATGCAATAAGGTCGTCATCAAAATGTAAAAAATAGAGAAAATGGGGACATTGTATTTGTCAAAACAGATCAAATAAGGCGCTAGGGAGATTATGAAAACAAAACTGTAAGGAAATATCTACAGTTTTTTCATAGCTTAATATTTATTAAAAGAATGAAACGCCCAATCTCGAAATAATGCATGATATAAACAGGGCATAATGAGTTAAAACATTTGTATCAAATAATTCGAGAAGACAATCCTGCTAACAACTAAAGACGAGACAGATCTAGATCAACTGAGAACAGATACGGAAGAGATAAAGACACGGAGATAAGTGAATCCTGAAAATGAATCAATCAGTACAAGAAGTATAACACCTACAGTTTCAGGAAGATATTAATATGCTAACAGATTATCCTGCCTAAATTGTACAAGTGTAAGAAAGATCCTATGAAACCCTTATTAACACCTTCTCATTTTAACTTCACAACACTGTTTCGTTTCTTCATGAAAGGGTTTCCTACTTTTATAAAGATTTGGCTAGAGTTGTAATTTTTTTTTACTTTGTACCGTAATTGTTTTCGACTATTCTTAACTATATAACAAAACACACACTTAAAAATGTGTGCTTTTGTTATATAATTAAGAATATTCGAAAACAATTGCGGTACGGTATACGGCATACATATGAGGTGCATCGTGTGTTATTACTTTGAATAGATAGGCTTCTGTTAGGACTTTTTGTAAAGCTAAGTAATCTCATGGTTGAGTACATGTAAGTGTGTACTAACATTTACTCAGTTTACGATTATTTTTAATTGATGTTATTATGTTCAATATTTACATGTTTAATTTTCTTCTTGTAAAATAAGATTTTGAGGGAAGTGCGTAAATACTTGAAGTACAATGTATGCATATATTATATATATATATATCTCTCTCTCTCTATATATATATATATGTTTGTATATATATATATATATATACATTTATATTATGCCATAATTAATTACGTTTTTCTGTGTTTCAGTATCTATTACCATATTGGTAAATACGTGATAAGAGATAAGTAATAATATAAACATCCACGTATATCAAACTACACAGAACCGTGTTTTTCATTCCCGAGGGAAACCTTCTAACAAGCTGTGTAAATAAATTAGATAATGATGAAAAACTTAACCGAATACTAGATATTTTTACGAAGCAAATACCTCATTTACGAACATGAAAATTTAGTTATATGTGCAAGTTAATATTATGTTTAGAATACTTACTTCAATTCAAATAGGAATCAATCAAATTATTTTGATTGTAACAAACTGATAACATTTTCGATAAGAATAAACTAAACTTCGATGAGTATTGCGTAAGTATTTCCCAAATAATTATAGTGAAAATACTATGAATGCCATCTATATTTTGATTGTTTAATAGGGGCCGAGCTCATATTATGGCATATACCATTAACACTTCATACCAACTAGTAATACCGTAAACAATCCTGTTGTCTTCATGTTCATTGACATAAAGTAAACTTAATAGTAATACCGTAAACAATCCTGTTGTGCTTCCAACCTACGTTGTCTTCATGTTCATTGATATAAGGTAAAATAAATATAATCCAAATTACCGACTGTTTCCGTTATGAGCAACGATTTAAAACAGTCGGTTATTTAGTGTATGTGTAAACATATCCGCAGTTATATAAATATATAACATTACCTAACATTATATATATAGATATAGGTGCATTCTTACATCTAAACACTTAATTGCCAAGTATTGAAGAGATCAAAGTTACTGCTGACACAATACGAGTGAAATTATCTTTGTAATTATGACTCTATACTAGAGAGACATCATGCCACTAACAATCGTAAAAGACAGCTGAGCCTTATGAATAGACCTTACCCGGATGATGATGTTGTAATCTATAGAGCGTCATTTCTTCCGAGATTCCACCATACTACTGATATCGATCGAATATAAAGATCTGTCGTGTTATAAATTACCTACTAAATAAACATGGTTTTCGTCAAAGTTATCACATACTTATTATTTTAGGAGGGCCGAGTAGTAAATTAAGCGATGCTATTTTCAAACCTCGCTCACGAGAAATAACAGCGGAGATAAGAAACAATTTTCAACTATAATAAAATCACTTATTTAGCTTGCCAAGCTATCACAACTTCACGCGTCGGTTATGCGCTCCTTGGTTCCAGATACATGAAGATATCATGAAGATATAGAATGACACCATTTTTTGTATTCTGTCTATTCAGAGAGTCACCTTTTGAACTTACATAATAAACCTCATAGAAAACGAGAAATACGATCAGCAAATAGATGATTAAGTCAGTATCATATGTCGCACTATTGTACTTTTATAGAAGTTGTGTACAAAGTATATAAACATTTGAATATCTTCTCTCACTCTCTCTCTCTATATATCTATCTATATATCTATCTAGCTATCAATATATATATATATATATATATGTATATATATATATCAATTAATGTATATATCTATCTCTCTCTATATATATATATACATATATACATATATATATATATATATATATATATATATATATATATATTATAACTCAGTAGAATACATCATTCTATGGCATTATCAATATCATGTAATACATTCTAAAAATGATACCTTAGCAGATGTGCAGATGTTTCATTAACTTTTAATAATAATCGGCTCTTCAGCACGAATTAAATCACTGTATTACATCGTAACAAGTTTAGGTAGCAACAAAAAAAATCAAATAAAATAAAACATTAAACAAATATCTCGAAAAAATATTTTCTTAGTTAATACGTCTTTTATTTTCTCATGGCTGGTCATAATATAAGTATCTCAGAATAAAATGTTTTTCGAAAACGTGTAAATTATTATGTTATTATTCGGAATTGAATCTGAAAATGATTTTAACAAAAATGTATGAACTACTTGTTTTGCCAGATTATTGTTAAGTTGATATTATGCTATACTATTACAAACCTAATGGTGTCGAATAATGCTTATCTCCGTAAAGCCAGTTATTCTAGTAACGTAGAAGAAAACCAAATGTATTATATCTAATTTGAAATTAGTTCTTACTAGGGTTATATTCCATATTAGAATTTCAATAGTAAATTTATAGTCTACAAAATATAAGAACGAATAAATTACACACACATCTATATATATATATATATATATATATATATATATATATATATATATATATATATATATTAGACACATGCTAATATTGATTAAATAACTTACTTAATTAGCTGTTTGAGCTCCGTGGATGAATTGCATATTATTATGTTCTCAATAGAGGATTCCATTGTAATGCAGTATCATCAGTTATTTATCCGGTTAATGAAATAAACATCCACAAAAAAAGAAATAGCATACTATTAGTACGCTGATTCAATTATTAGAAACAAATAAGTACTGTATTCAAAATATAGAAATCATAAATTACCGACGCTTTTTCATCAACTAACATTATATGTGTGTATCTAAATATAAGTAGTTATCTTTCTCTCCCTCTCTCTCTTTCTCCTATTCTCTCTCTCTCTCTCTCCCTCTCTCTCTCTCTCTCTCTCTCTCTCTCTCTCTCTATATATATATATATATATATATAATGTATATTTCGGCAGCAAGTCGTTTATTAGATAGCTGTCGTTGAAGACCACGGAGTTCTCTTTCTTTATGATCTGTCTGGTCAGTTTCTCGACTCGGCGAGCGATTCGTCAGGTTTCTAGTATCAATTGATGGATCATGGCGCCTATGGTTGTGTCTTGGGCCATTTCTCTAGCGTTTTCGGTCTCGCGCCCGTCTTCAGGAGTTTGTGTGTTGTTGTTGTTGTTGTTTGTAAAGAGCCGTGTTTATGGTGCTATTTTTGGTATATCTAATTATTTGCATAGGTGTATATACACATATATATATACCTTATATTTGACCAATTTAACCCCCATCCCCTCAAATCATATTTTCAATCTACTTGGAAACCCCTTGCAAGCTTCCCTTATATATCTAATTTAATTTTAAACTGTAATTGTTAATTGACACCCTGTTACGACTCACTCACCATTTAACCTATAGATTATAGCACTGACACTGCACTCAAGTTTTAATTTAACCAAACAAATCCCAGCCCTATTACTTGTAATGGAAACAAACTGTTTCTAACAATCTATCCTTATCTCTTATACTGTTCCCCTCTCCTAAATTTCAATGTAACTGAGTAGATCAGACCTGATCTTTAATTTAACTAACTCTTTCCCCATTAATTTATTTCCCCCTCTTTCTCCTTGGTCATTTAATGTCCCTACTAATTATTATTATAACCCTTAATTTTGGTTTTAAAATAATTTTTTTTTTTTTTAAATTAACTACTCCCAAGCTCCTTTTACATTGTAATTTTAATATTTAATTTTAATCATTCACTCTCTCTCATACCTCTATTTATTTTACCATGCTTTTAACTAATTCTATTTTAACCCTTTTTAAACCCCCAGAAACCCTAACAGGTAACTACAATTTAATTCGTTTTAGCTGCCTCACTTGTCACCTCTGAAATGTTAGAAGCTCACTATTTTTAGAATGCAATTTCTACACTCCCATCCCGCTTCAGATTAATCCTACCCTCCAAAACATATATCCTGCCGCCCACCCACACCCTCAACTACCCTGTCACTTTAACTTCATCCCCATACCAACCCTACCTCCTGTTCCTTTTCCTTCTTTTTGTATTTCCTCCCAACTCACAAAGCGGCTATTCAAACAATCCCGTACCTCATAAACCCTCCCCCTAACCCTAAATCTTTAACCGTATGGCCTTTTTTGTTTCATTTGGATGTGATCCTTGAACGAGATATGATCTGCTTTATTTGGTCCTGGAAGTATATAAAAAAATGGGCAGTTTCTCTATTTTCAATCCCCTTTAAGTGCGTCTGGACTTACCTATATTTTGAGCACTTTCTCCACACTGCTCCCACGCAAAGAGTTTTCTTCACATTCTACAATTCATCTGACTTCTTTTAACGGAAATTCACCACCCGGACAATCTGCATATATTTTTCATGGAACTTTTCTTTTCATTCACTGCGTTTTTTTAACAAAAATTATTTTAATATTAATTTTCATATTTTTCAAATATTTGAAATTTGTTTTTTTCGAAAGCCAACTTATCAATCTGTATTTCTCCTCTGATGATAAGATTTCGATCTTTGAAAAGCCTTAGCTAAAGGAAAAAATAATAAACACTAGTTTATTACTGAATACACCTTGCATTGAACAATTGAAATTTGAAATAAATTTGGACAATCGTCGCATATTTATCACTCTTTTTTCCTCTCTCTCTCTCTATATATATATACATATATATATCTTTCTGCTTTTATTTACTTATTAATTTATTTATTTATTAATTTGTTTCATTTATTTTATTTTTTAACTATTATTATTATTATTATTATTATTATTATTATTATTATTATAATTATTATTATTATTATTGTGTATTAATTGTTGAAGCCTGATAAGGCGTTAGTATCGGTGGTGAATGCTATTTTATTGATTGTGGGTTTTAATTTTTTGATGTGTAGGGCTTCGAAGATTTTTAGTCTTTTGGTGCAGTTGTTTTTATGTATGATCTTAGTGTTAGTTGTTAATATGTGTCTTATATATATATATATATACAGATATATATATATATGTATATATATATATGTATGTATATATGTATGTATATATATATATATATATATATATATATATATATATATATATATATGTATGTATACACACATATATACCTACATATTGAATTTACAATTTGAACTAAGAGACGGAAAATATAATGTCTAATTCCTGGTTCTCCTTTTTTATGTATCTACGTAATAATGTTTAATAAAATTATTAGTGTTTACAGCTTATTTATAAAGACTAGTTTTAAACAAAGGAATACATTCATTAGGCGTGTAACTCATGAAGTACACTGCGATAGTGTTGCATACATAAACTGTCTAGCGATCAAGTTAGCTACCTCTGTTAATGGTGCAAATTGTTATTTTTTCAGGGTGTATTTTTATAAATCAATTTATATCAACTGCATCTAGCTGAAAATGGACCATTGTAACACGAACCTCTGTTCGGTCCTCAGAAAATATTTGGGAATGTCAGCAGTATAGACTGTTTAGAGATTGCACAAATCCGTACTTCTATTCGACGGACAATTTTAATCATATTATTGATATACATTTTGAAATGAATCTAACACATTTTATGAACCTAATTGCAATATTAAGTGGTCATAACGTGATGTTTAACAGTGATTGGTGATATCGAGGAGACATGCAAAGTCGTGTAAGAGTTAATTAGAAACTTACACTTCAGGAGACATAATCTATTTCGTGTTGGTTAGCAGTCATTAATAATGACTCTTATAAAACATCCTTATCAGAGATAATAATAATACTAATACTACTACTACTACTACTACTACTACTAATAATAATAATAATAATTTCACACAATGTAAACATTTTCCCTTACCGGTGATCGTTGCATCTGCTTGTATGCTAATTTGAATCATACTCATATTAATTATACTTCCAATAATTATGTTCACAATTATTTAGAAGTTTGAATTTAATCTCTTTCATGAATTTCAATAACTGATTCTAATAATGTTTATCATTTAATGTGCAATGATGCAATGATGATAGACTGAAACTATAGGCACGCTTCGTTGTCGGATGCCAGCGATCACTAGTGGTTAATTGTGTATTAGCTCCCAATGAGTAGCACTGAGAGTAATTATATTAAAACTCTCAAACACGTTAAACTTACTCTGATTTACACACTTCTTACAAAATGAGAGTATGTTTAAGAGTTTGAAAGGCTTGCTTCTCTTTCGCTCTAGTACATTCAACCAACTAGGTTTGAACTGATATTCAACTACGGTTACTATGTGTTTTTACTATTATCACTCAACTACTACTAGTTGTAATACCAATGAAATAACAATAAAAAGGGGTTGAAATAAAAAAAAATCTTATTCACGTAGTCTTCAACAAATGGTATTGTGTGAGATCACGATTATTCTAGCGGCATTGACTTTTGTATAGCGACGTTCCATTTATTCCGTTTCGGATCGTATCATTGACGTCACTATGAAAAACGTTATTGGCATATCACGATCCATATTTGGTTTGGCTGCTAACATTGATGAAGCTGGGTTTTTTTTGTTCTTTCTTTAAATTCTTCACAACCCTTCTGAATAATCTGGCGCATGTCAATGGCATATGAAAAGCACAGAAATTCCGTATTTGTCCAATTTTTATTGATTGGGAATGTGATATTCTTCAATAAAATGTGTTACGCAAGTTGCGTTATCTCTCGCGTCTTTCATCGTTTTTATTATATATATATTTAGCTTTTAATGGACATGTGTTAGTTTGTTACGGAATGCTTACTTTTTACCAGATTGTAAATAGACTTGTATTGTCGTTTTCTCAGATTCATTTTATTTTAGTATTTTGCGACACATCAACCATATCGGTTATTTGATGTTGACATCATTACTTGTACACGGTATATTAAATAGACGCTCTCAATTAATTTAAAGTCCCGAGTTAAGAGGCACGCTTACAATAATCCGAAGGTATTATTTTCTATCATGGTGACCATTGTTGATCTGCTATGTTTATCTTATCCACAATGATATGGTTATACGTATTAAAAAGTAATGTATATACTTTATTGTTAATAACTATATAGAGTCGATATACATTCATTAAGATGTAATTTCCGTTGAGTGTATATTACATGGTTCAATGCGCAATTCTTTCTGGCCTATATTATGTCAGTGTTTTACTAAGATTTATTCAACTTGAAATCCTATTAAAAGTACTTTCGATTATACCGGGAGAAAGTAACAAAGAAAGTAATAATTGTGGCCAGCTTCTTAATTAGACAGCAATATCATCTATCGTCAAGCATACGTATTACTATTTATGTTTTTAGCTATTTAAGTACGTAATTACATTCAAATGTAAAGAATCGTCTGTGTCAAGTTATAAAAAATGTCTGCATTAAAATACTCTTCTCTAATTTACATTGCAATATATGTGTTACTGCTAAGTAATATAAGCGAACTCAGTTTCCATTTGAAAACGTAGTTTAAATAGAAAATGTAAGAAAACGTGTAAACTAATTCAATCAGCCCGCTAAGTGAACACTGATATGTTTTAATTATTTTACCAGGCATATACAACCTCAGAAAGAGAGTACATTTCTATATGTGTGTGTAAGATAATGTTGATGATAATTATTACGATAATAATATAATAATATACTTCAGTTAGATATAAGTATATTTTCTAATTACATCGAATGTTGTTTTTGACATGCTGGCAAATGGAATACCGACGCATAGTAAGATTAATTACTCAACTCTTAGAAGATGACCTCAGGTCTGTAGTAGAATAGTGGTAAAAACAATTGTTAAATTAAATGCTACGTGACAAAGCTTATGCCCTTGAACTATTATAGGAATCATTAACAATAACCGATTAACATCGCTGATAGAACCGGTTTGGAGAATCAAAAATAAAATTACATCGACAAACATCCACTATCGATGTGTGTATAGGAATACACACGTAAAGGATACTGATAAGTCTGCCACAAAGATGGTCGGCTCGATCTACTTGGTTATAAAACTTCTCACACATCTTAGTCTCACAAATCCATCTCAGGACCAGACTGGTCTTTATTTGTTGATTAAGGTGATAACTATTATGTGTTATATGTTTAGGAGGGGTTGATAAAAAACAAGATAAAAAACTCTACCACCAATCCATAATTCGTTTGGCAACCGCCCACCTACCTCCAAGAAAAAATACCCTTAAACCATCCCACTAACGTTTCGTTTGTGTGGCACCCACAAAGAAACGCTCTTTTACACCTACTCTTGAAACTAATTTGGGGTTGCACTAGAAGAACTTCACAAATGTAAAAGACAAAAAAGACAATTTTAATGTTTTTGGTTTAATAGTTGGTGTAGAATTTTTAACTTAACCCTTATCCGATGAATTGGATAGTCTGATGCCCCCTCGACGTAAATTCACTAGAGACACTCGACAATCAACTAAATCCCATCTATTCACTGTGGAGGTCCTTAGATGCCGGATAGCTTTCTACTCAAATAGCTTCTTTCCTCGTGCTGCTGGCCTCTGGAACTCCCTCCCTGCCCCCAGTTTCCCCGACAGTACTGACATGCAGAAATTTAAAATATATGTAAACAGACATCTCGCGGCACAGATCCGAGTTTAGGTGAACCCCGCAACTCTCTTCCCTTGTGTTTCTTCTCAGTATCCCCTTACGTCTACAGTGGCGGCCCGCCTTGTTTGGGGTGTACTACGTTAACAAAAAAACTTACTGTTATCTAAACCATACGGGATGGGGCCTTGCCTCCTATAAACTAAACACATCGATATAATTTGTTTTAAAACAGCAAAGTCAATCCTTATTTTTAAATGTTTATGTTAAAATATAGATGTATTTTTAGCAGTTATTTGCAATTAAAGGGGACGTTTAGGATATCGGTTAAGGTTAGGTTAGGGTTAGGGTTAGCTGATATTAGACATCAGAAAGGAGGGAACCTAGAACCTCTCCCCAGGAAAAAAACACTTTAAACAATCAATTGTGTTTCTTTGAAAAACAAAAAGTGCAAAATATGTATTCTAAAATATTGTCTTAAACTACAGGAGAAGTAGCTTCACCTCAACTCTTTAAACGATTATAACAACATGCAAAATACTTTTAGTATTTGGTATATTTTTACAACTATTTTCATTTCGGATGGTATTTTTACAAAATTTCGGCCTATGAACCTTATGTCATTTGGCATGTGCGTATTGTCGAACTGATGGATATTTATGTCGAACTTTTGACCTATTGATTTACTTGCCCATTTTTATATGTGCTATTCTCCTGTGTCATTTATACCTATGATATGTTTACCGTGCACCCTGATTAGAATAACATAAAAATACGATGTTCTTTTTTTTACTCGTATAAAAAATAAAACTGTGCATGAAATCGCTATGTAACCTCTCATAAAAATGCAGTTACATTTAAAATGTACCGAAAAATGTTTTGAATTATATAAAATAATTTGACAACTAAACATTATTGATATCTGAATTATGAAATACATAATTATAAAAGAAGTGTTTTCTATTTGTTTTTAATTCATGTGTTTAGGCTGCTTGGGCTTTTTTCTTTTTAAAATTATAGAGTGGTTTTTGTTCGCCGGTCTTTTCCCCAGTACTCTAGCATTGGAAAACCGTACAAGAGGTAAGCACAAGGTTATGTATTAAAATAGGTATAACTAAATTAGTGAATTAAAATGTTTTCACGTCTATATGTGAGCGATCCCCATCTTAACATAATTATTTCTTTCATTTTATGTTGACGTGTCTATTTAAAGGTTGGACAAATAAATTTCAAAATATATGAAACATATTTAAACTTCTTTCATTAAACGACTGAATCACTTTTGAACATTCATATTATGCAAAAAGAAACACGTTTCGACGGTATTTTAGTTTTTATTTACTTCTATGCAACTACGGTAGGTTAGTCACATAAAATTCAGTTCCTCAAAACGAGGCACGTGCGATTGAGACCAAAAATACCTTGCCTTAGTCCAGAAATATTTCTCTTTCACTGACGGAGGACAGAAAAGATGAAGTGTGATACAATAATTACGAGAGCAAAAGTGAATTAATTTCAAGAAATGATCACCACCAATATCTAGCGTGTAACTGATTCACTCAATGTGTATTATCTGCCTAGCATCAATTATTGTGACTCTAGGCGAAAAACGATAATCAATGGAATGGTTTCTATTTTTACGAATGCAATGGTTCGATCAGCCAGAATATTCTACAGACTAGAATCTCCGACATTTTTCTGTTTTAGACACTATAATCACTTTACCTAGAATTTAAAAACATGATTTGTATAGCTTTCCAGTTTGCGTCTATACTAATTCATAACTGAACATTTGAACAATTAGAAGATGACATTTCACTGCAAATCATTTGCATCATTCAGTCGGGATCTTTTAGTTCATAAATCTCGTCAATTGAAATATCCTACTTTGTGAAAATTACTGTATTCCTCAGGCATATTATTAAAAAATCAATTGACAAGTTTATTATACAAAGACAATTGAAAAAGTATCCTGTTTAATAATTTTTTAAATGCAGGATCCAATTTGGCTATATAAGTCTGATGTAAATTGACCCTCAATTGGTATGAGATGATATTCTCTCGAGTGGATTGTCAATTCATGTAAAATAACACAGTGAACTGGGCACCCTCTTTTGCACATCACAAACTTAAATATGTACTTATATATTCAGGTTTTAGAAGGTATTCTATCCAGATAAGCTGTTTCTCAATAGAGTGACCCGTAAAACATGCCATGTTTTAGGTGGACACAATAATTTCAATCAATTACGAACTTACAGTTACGGTTTCTTTCGTCATGGAACAGTTCAGTTTAATTCTTCAGAAATGCATTTAAGTATATTGTGGTAGTTAGATAAGTCGGTAATGTATACAATATATCATCTTCCAAATTAGTTTGTTATGAATGAACATCAAATAGGTGCACTTTGTAATATTCGAAAAAACAACATTCTCTGTCCTTTTCCTTGATTTTTCTTTTTCTAGTATTTTCAATTTCATCATAAGTTACTAAATAATATGTATAAATTCTCCTAAGAACATTATGTCAACTAACGTTGAACGTCGACAAATCACTATTTAGAAAAGAATACATCTTTAGTGGCTTCACTATTTTCTCTCAATTATGGCGAAATCATTTGAGAAATAAATAGATAGAAATATGAACTCGTTCTATGTACGCACACATCTACAAGTGTATGTATTACTTTTGTCGAAAATATTTGCACACATTACACGTTTTTTCTTGTTAGCAAAGTTCAACCCACACAAAGCAGTCTGCCACTCTAGACGTAAAAGGCAACTTAGAATTAGGGTGAAAGTTTCCAGTGAGGCATCCTAAATTGTGAACCGTGCAGTTTTAAATTTCTGCCTGGGAAAACAGGGTTCAGGGAGGGAGCTCCAAAGGCTGGAAACACGAAGAAAGGAATCTGGGGACCTCCACAGTAAATGGAGTGTCAGGTTGATCTAGTGTATTTACATTAATATAGGCGGATTGTAAGTTCATAGATATATAATATAATGTCAAGTAGAAAGAGTTTATAAGCACGTGGTCTGGTCCATTCTTTAATGACCTTCACTTTTTCGGGATCAACTCGAATTCTTTATTTGGATATAAGATGTTCAAGAAACTTAACTTCTCTAGCAGAGAATAATTATTTTTCATTTAGTGTTACGCCTGCTGCTTTCATTCGTTAAAGTACTATATGTACTCTCTGGTCGTGCCCTTTTTTAGTTTTTCAACGGATTGAAACATCATTTATATAGCAAATTACCCCTGGTATTCCGGACACTATGTGCGACATTTCCCTGTCGAGAATTTCCGGTCCAGAGCGTATGCCAAATGGTAGACGCAAATCGTAGAAGCAAAATCGTCCAAAAAGAAGTTATGAAGGTGTTTATTTCCTGTGAATCCTTACGCAGAACTATTTGGTGTAAACCACTGTTACAATCAGGTTTTTTGAACACTTTGGCTCCATTAAGCCCGACAAGTGGTTGATCCGTTGAGGGAAGTGGACAGATTTCCCTTTTTACACTTTCATTTTATTTTGAGAGGTCGACACAAAGTCTGACTCTTCCATTCTTTTTCGGGACTGCTACGATTGGAGCACACCAGTCTGTTGGGGACTTCACTGGACAAATAATTTCCTCTTTTTCGAAACGCTGCAACTCATCCGAGACTTTTCTCTTAATGGGAAATGGTAGACGTCTAGGAGCAGCAATTTAAGTAGGTTTAGTCGTCACATCCAAAGTAATCTTATAAAGATGCTCTAGCTTTATTATGTCTGTGAACAAACTGGGGAAGTCTTGATTTTACTCAATGTTTTTAGAGCGTTGATTGCTGGTCCACCCAATAATGGTTCGGCTAAATCTTTCACAATGTGTAATTGCTTTTTTAAAGTTTCTTTTTCTATAACTAATTGTGGCGTCCATTCATCATAATACTTTTATTTTTTGTCGACCTGGTCAATATAAGCTATTACTGGTCGGCTTTACGATAGGAGAAATCTTCCTAGAGAACCGGTCTGGCAAAACAGTCACATCTGCGCCGGTATCTATTCTAAAATTGATGACTTTGCTGCAGACTTCAATGGTGACTTCTACCTTAGCTTGCCATTCTTCTTCACTAACTGTATTACATATAACAGTTCCTAGGAAGCGGGGGCTTTCCTCAACTCCCCTAATGGTCGTGTTACTTTTGCAGACAGTTGCATAGTGTACTATTTTTTAACACTTTCTACATCTTGCTTGCGAGGCGGGGCAGACTTTTTTGTTGTGAAAGGCATGCATTCCACGCCGCTACACTATTTCTCCGTCAGCTTCTTTTTCTGCCTTTTATCTCTAAAAGGTTTAGCAACAAGGTTGAATTGTGAATCTGTCGTATTAACGGTCAATGATACTGTTTCGGTTTAAAGTCTAGATGATTTGTGTGCGCTACCCATCTGTAGGCATTTGTCGAGGGTAAGCTTTTTCTCGGATAAAAGTTTGTCTCGCATTGAATCATTGTTATCCCCACCACAAGTTGGTCGATAATGGGCCTGTCTGTTAGCTGTCCAAAATTGCATTTTTTCGAGTTGGCGCAGAACATCCATATAGGACTCTATGCTCTCACTCTGTTTCTGAAGGTGGAATTTTTTAGACTCATATGCTTCATGTGTGTCACCAACGAAGAATTATTCGAATTTCTTGAAAACTTCGATTAAAGCTGTCATATCTTCATCATTGTCATAATAGAACCCTTCATAAATATTATAACAAGACTCGCCAATAATTGCCAAAAATACTGAAGTTTGATACTTAGTATCGAGTTCAGTCGAGAATCGACTTGCAACAGAATAATTTAAAGAACTTTTCTAAAATTTTCGCCAATTGCTCGCTATATCTCCCGATAAGACATGTTATCATGGAGAAGTGTATTTGCAGTCAATTTTCCATTAAATAAAATGAAGAAACTAAACGTAATTTTTTTAAAGAACTATTTTCTATTTCAATTTTCCTTGTTTTCTTTCTTCAAGTTGCGCTAGTGCAAGGGCGTTGGCTGTTGTCCCAATTTGTTTAAGTGTTTTTTGGGTTTTGAAAAAAATCTCTGTTTTTCTTTACAGCGAAACTATTCTTTTAAAAAAATGCTTCGAAATAATGATCACACTTTCTGACACCATGTAATATTATGAGGGTTGACGAGAAAAAGCACAAACAACTAATGTGTCTTCCCTGGGCTAACAATAGGTTTATCCATTTATATGATGTGCTCTTCAGAGAGTTCCTTCGCTATGAACGAGTGGAGAGGAAGGTAATTTCGATTACACCACCGCCGTTTGGATATCCGCAGTAAATCGTGATTGCCTAAATCCATACTAGCTGTCAGAGAGAAGTTTAGCATTAACAGGTTGCCGGACTATCACTAGATTGATGAAGGTTTCAAATATTTTACGAAGATCGGGAGTAGATTGACGGGGCCATCATTTTGAGGATCAGTTCTATCTCGAGTGTTCTTGGTGAATTTTTCCACAGAGGCAATTTTCCAGCTATCCGAGAATCAAGATTCAGCGAGTCATTTGTTGTACAGTTTTGTTGTACATTTATTTATTACTATTACTGCTATATAATTAGTCCCACATGCATTGGAAGCGTCAAGGTTTTTAATGATGTACCTGGCATGAGATGGGGTGTTCATCAGATCATTAAGTATGGCTTCAGTCTGCAATTAAGATTTGCTGAATGGGTGGTTGCTGACCTCAAAGCGGAGCTTAAGGCGAAACGCCGGGCTAGTAGTTCAGCGGTATAAGTTTCCGTGCACACGATATCATTGTTGTTTGATAGTCAGAGAATTGCTTATTGGTTATTGTTCAGACCACTATTGAAGCTATTCCAGAAATCGCGAGTACATAATTTTTGTGACTGAATGCGTTTTTTAGTTATATGTGTATACCTTCTTTTGCTTTACTTATGACTGCCTAATAATATATCTTGATGGTATAAATTGGTGTATATTCTCAGTTGACTTACAGAGGACGAATGGTCAGACTACTTGCTGCCACTGTGCAAGAACAGCTGCATATTTCGATGTGAACCATTGTAAACAGTAGAGTTTGCTATAGAATTCGTTTACATCCTATTCCTGCTTTGAACCATTGACTTACCTCATGTATGAACTAATCAGCACAGAGCAAAATAAGGTTCACTTCATATAAGGTTAACTTCTTGTTATTGTTTTGGGTACTAACAATGAAATAAAGAACAACAGGTTTAGAGATAATAATAATGAATTGTATTTAACAGAGAAATTATACACAAGTATGTGTTGGCAGTGCTAGTGCCTAAAATGTGCCTCCAAATGTTCTCCCGGCAAAAGCCGGTATTTTTGGTAGCCGGTTGCTACCATTTAGTTATTATTAAAGGGTAGGTAGGTTAAGACACCACACCCCCCCTTCCGAAACTCATTCCCCCAGAATATCAAGGTATATCTTTTTCCTAGGATTCACCTCGAAACTCCCGGTTAATTTACGTTTTCTATAAACGTCTCTGTTCCGGAGGCGTTTTTGGTGTTGGCAGCTCAAATTCGTCGTATAGATCTTCCATGATGGTCTCACTCTGATCCGATGGGCCTTCCCATGGGTCGTCCGACATGCGACAACGCATTTGGTTAATGTGTTTTTCACAGGTGCCTCTCGGACGCTCTACAATGTACACCATCCGCCCCAATCTTTTTTGTACCTTTACCATTTCCCACACGGTTTTGTTTCCATGGTGTTCCTGGAAGAACACTTTCTCTCCATGCTCGTAACTCTTCTTTGGTGCCGTAATGTTGGTCGGTTTAACCTGTTTTGGCAAAAGTTTGTCGAATACCGACTTTATTTCTCTTCCAAACATTACTTCCGCCGGTGGTACCTAGGCTGGTGTGTAGTCGTTGGGTGTAATTCTATACACTTGAGGGCACTGCTGGTTAGCTTTTTCTCTCGGCGTGCCCGTCGATTTTTCAACGCTCCTTTCAAGGTATCAACAAATGTTTCTGCCTGTGCGTTTGACCTCGGATGGTAAGTCGGAGAGGTGATATGTTTAATTTGAAAGTCTTCACAACATTCTTTGAACTCTCGTGAAGTAAATTGTCTACTGTTGTCCAGTACAAGTATGTCCACCACTCCGAATCGGGCAAAAAGTTCATGCAACGTGCATATCGTGACACCCGTTGTTGGGTTTTTACATCTAACACCTTCTGGCCATTTTGAGTAGCTGTCGACTATTATTAAATAGTAGAAGCCTTCCAATGGCCCCGCGAAATCTATGTGAATACGGGACCATGGTTACACTGCCTTTAGCCATGGACAGTACTGAATAGGTGTGCTTTCGCTGTCGACGCGCAGCCCGCACGGGCCTTCACCTTCGTCTCTATGTCCTTGTCCATGTTTTTCCAATACACATAAGATCTCATTAGGCTCTTCGTGCGTGTCGCTCCAGGATACCCCTCATGGAAATCCTTCAGGATTTTTTTTTAGCGTAGCTGGGATTACTACTCGCTCCCGGGATAATAATGTGTCGCAACAGACTGAAAAAGCTTCTGCCGTTTTCTCATCGTCTGTTTGTAATTTATTTTTAATTTCGATAATAAAATTATCTTATCTTGCCTCTTTTTGTATATCGCCAAGTGTGACTGACATCTCTTTTATTGTGTTACACAGTACTTTACTATAATAATATTCTAGACCGAAGGGATGCTATAACTGTATCCTCGAGCTGTTCCGTGTAATTTGGGATTAGCCGCGATAAACCATCTGCGTGTCCTAGTCTTTTTGACGGTAACAATTCCATCTCAAAGTCATAATTTAACAGAATTATTCCCCATTTCTGTAGGCGGTGTGTTGTGTACGTTGGCAAGTCTTTTTTGATCAAGAGATGGTGATAAATGGCTTATGGTCTGTTTGTAGGATCAAATGACGGCCGTGTAGATACCTGTGAAATTTGGTCATTGCGAAAACACTACCCAACGCTTCTTTTTCAATCTGAGAGTATTTTTTTCTCTGCAGGAAGTAAAGTTTTTGAAGCGTGCGCGATGGGTTTCATCGAGCCATCCGATATTTTGTGCAAAATGCACGGCCCAATGTCGTAGGAGCTGGCGTCACTTGTAACAATAGTTTTTTGCTCTGGATTAAAATGAGTAAGAAATAATTCTGAAGTGACCTTCGTTTTTAGGTTGTCAAATGCAGATTGACAGTCGGCGGACCATTCCCATTTACTATCTTTCTTAAGTAACTCATTTAAAGGTGGCTCGCCATTTGTGCATACTGGGAATGAATTTTTCGTAATAGTTTGCGAGCCCCAGGAAGCTTTGTAGTTGAGTAACATTGTTCGGTTCGGGCATATTCTTGATGACTATTGATCCTTCTGGGTCGGGACGTCTTCCATTTTTATCAATGATGTGTCCCAAGAATTTGATCTCTCCTAGAGAAAATTCACACTTTGACACCTGGAGTGTAAAACCAACATCGCTTATACTTTTGAATACTTTGTGTACGTGCTCACGCTGCTCCTATACGTTTTTACTTTTCATTAAGATATCGTCAAGGTAGCCGATCGAAAAATCGAGCCGGCTCAAACTCGTGTCGATTACCTGCTGAAAAATCGACGGGGACACTTTAATTCCAAAAGGGAGACGAGTGAACTTTAGTAGTCCCCTGTGTGTCGAAATACAGAGAAGCTTTGAGCTATCTTCCTCTACAGGTATTTGCAGACAGGCTTCACTCAAGTCAATTTTTGAGAACAGTTTTCCACCGTTTAATTTTGTGAAAACCTCTTCTGGAGTCGGCATAGGATAGTGATACTCTTTCAGCGCATCGTTCAAACCGGTTGAGAAATCGGAACACACTCTGATCTCTCCAGAACTTTTTCTTCACGTAGACGGTTGGCGCCGCCCATTCCGAGTAGTCAACTGGTGTTAACATACATTTCTCTACCCACTGGTCTATTTCTGCATTAATTTTTGTTGAGAGGCAAATGATACACTTCGTGTTCTCTTAAAAACGGGATCCTTCTTTTCAATTAGTTCAAAACTCGACTTCATTTTAGTACATCGTCCTAATTCATTAGAAAACACCTTAGGGAATGACTCTTTCAAATCCTTCTTCAATTTTTCTGCTTCAGCAGAAAAATTCTCTATTCGTTGACAGTAGGCGCTTGTCAGCGAATCCCAGAGCTGGAAGTGCTGAATCCAATCTGAACCGAACAAATTTCCTGTATCTTTCATTACGAGCATGTGTAATTTTAATGGCTAATTTTTTAGTGTCACTTTTGAAATGACTTCCCCTTCAAAGTTTATATTCTCATCGGTTACCGATCGAGCCACTTTATCTGTGCGTAGCATAGTCGGTCTGCCGATCTTTTTCCGGGTATTAATATTAATAATTGATAGGTCAGACCCTGAATAAAGCTGTAGTTTAACATCTTGATTGTTCATTTTTAGCGTAACATACATTCGAATGTTTAGGTTGCCACCATTAATTCTGGTTGTTTTTATGTAACTTTTTTTCTAGTGTTCTTCGGCAATGTGATGGTTTGTGACCCATTTTATGGAATTTGTCACAATTTTTTCGTTTAAAAGGACACTTCTGGTACCAATGTAGGTCCCCGCAACTCCAACAAGGGTGGTTTGGCAATTTTTCTATCCGACCTTTGAGGCAAATCCTTCCTGAATTTTCCTTCGAAGAGTATGATTGTTTTGAAACACGACGAACATTTTTAATATTAGGATTTGCTGCTTCCTCTATTTCTTTAGCTTCCTTTTTCTCGGAAATGTGTCGTTTACAGCTTTCGGTCAGTGGTTGCAATGTCAAATTTGGCTCGATTTCAAGTTTGCTTATTGCACGTGTTCTTAACTCTGCATCGTTTTGCGAGACGAGCCCTTGAACAAATATTAATTATTTGAAATTGTCCGCTGTCAAGGATGATAACTTAAAGTCGTCACAATGTGTATTGACGATCGAAGCAAACGTTGAGTAAGCTTGCCTTTCTTTTCGCGTTAAGTTCATACATTTCCACCTTTTGTTGAATAAACTTGTTTTGGGGCAATATAGTTCCATTAACATTTAAATGGTTTCATTGAAAGATAGTTCGCCCGTTTTCTTTGGCAGACTATAATAGACACATTGTTTATGCTCTGCCGTACCTAGTCTACGAAGAACTAAACGAACTTTTTCTTTTCCGACCATGTGCTACAATCAATGACGAAAAAAATCCTGATATCGACGGTACAATGATTCGAAGGTTAGGCCCTCTTCTAGCACATTGTTGAAGGTTTCTATAGCTGACCATATTGCATTTTGGTTGAACACGTCGCTGTCGTCATTAGTCGTATTTATCATTGCTTGTGCAAGCTGTTCAAATTTCCTCTCTGATTGAGTCTGTTTCTCTAATAGTAAATTTTGTATCCCAATTTTCTATCTTCTCGCTTTTGTGCTAAATTCTTTTCCTCAAAATACTTCAACAAACTTATTCGCTGCGACTGAAATTCCTTCTGTAGAGACTGAAGTTTTTTATCGTTGTCCTTCTGTAGAGCAAGATGTTTTTCATCGTTTGCCTTCTGTTGAGCAAGATGTATTTCATCGTTTGCCTTCTGTTGTTCTGATTGAAATTTAATCATCTCCAATATCTGTTTCGAGAAATCTTCCATGATTAAAGAAATACTTTCTTGAAAAAGAATTAGTCACAAATAGTCCGTCACCATTTTTCTACTTTTAAAATACTTACTTTTTAATAACAAACTCAACGCATTCTCATCACTTCGTCATTCAGGTCTCGAATTCGACCGGTACTTGCTTATCTTTTTTATTATTTTTTTTCAAAGTTCCTTGAGAAAAAAAAACGATTTTATTAATCCGGCTTATTGGGTAATTAATTTAACAAACTATTTGTATTTTTGTTCGCATCTAGAACTTTTTTTCCAATATATCCGTTTGCCTTTCAGTGTAGGCTGAAAATGCAAAATAGCAAGTGATGGCTATATAACAAATTGACTAGTTATTCAAGAAAGTAACTTGGTATTACTTGTCAGATTTTTTTCGACTATATGACAAGTCTTTTCGCAAAATACGTTTGACTATATCAAACACGAAAACAAATTTTTGTAGTATGGAGTTGTTTTTTCAAAACTTTCAGTTTTATAAGCACATGGTATTCGAATTTCATTTGTTGCACGAGGTAAACTCCCGTATTCAAATACGAAGAACACAGATAGTAAAAACTGTCTTACTTTTTTTTCTTCCAGTAATTATTTTAACTGGTTATTTCTTGTAAGGCAGACTCGTCCCAAAATTGAATGTATTCGATGTTTCCAATACCTTCCCGAAAATTGTAAAGCACAAGGTTTTTTTAATGATTTTTTCAAACGGGTAGACTTTTTTTTTCGAAGGTTGACCGTGTTGTAGACACTGGTTTATCACTCACAGGTTGCAAGGTCCAAGGTGTTTCCAACGTAGTCTTTTACGAATCACTCGCCGTCAGTTGTTGTGGACCCGTTTAGGGGTACTAACAATGAAATAAAAGAACAACAGGTTTTGAGATAATAATAATGAATTGTATTGAACAGAGAAATTATACACAAGTAAGTGTTGGCAGTGCTAGTGCCTAAAGGTGCCTCCCAATGTTCTCCCGGCAAAAGCCGGTATTTATGGTAGCCGGTTGCTACCATTGAGTTATTATTGAAGGGTAGGTAGGTTCACCCACAACAGTTATCTTAATTAAATAAAAAACAACCTGTTTGCAGTTTCTCGTCGTTTTGGGACGAGGTTTTGTGTTGATATCAATCATTAACACAGGTAGGCATTCGTCACGCAAGCTTCTGGCGGTAGGATCACGAATATATCTTAGAAGTGAAGATGGCTTGTTCACGCGATCAGCGATGTGGATCGGGAAAGTGGCAGTCTGTGAGAGGAAACAAGCTACAAAGAAACGATACGTGGATTCACCAGCTGCATATGGATAGTTTTAGAATTCCACCCAGAAATGGTGGAATGCATTAAAATCCTAAAATACATGTATTTGGGTAATCAATTGAAGTGCAGTGCTGTAATAATACTCTTAGATACATAGTTTAGCAGGGTACAGTCCTAGGTCGAGAGAGAACGGTATAATACATACCATTAACTAACAGTAGGTTGTAACGTTAATCAAAATCACAAGTAGGTGTTATGATCTGATTCTTGACTATGTTCTCTTGTCACGGTAAGGGCCCCCAAACATAAACTACTAGCCCGTGCATATATTTGTCAGAGTATTTACGGTAAAGTGGGATGTAATAAGTAACTTCGAAATAGTGTGAGGAGATTTAGGATTTTAGGTTTGTCTCACTTAGTTTTCGAATATCAGGAGAGTTTACTTGGATGAGGGTGTTTACGTAATTAATGATGGGTCTAAGCCCCTGGATATTTGTGAGGGCGGAGGTGAATATGGTTTTAGTGGGTGTCTATTTTAGGTGTGTTTCTTTTTCTTTATAATATCATTTTGCTTTTAAGATAGAATAGAGGACGCATTTAGTGCTTGTTTGGTGCAAATGATTTCAAACAATCAGATCATTAGTCGAGATTTGACCGATGAGGGGTGTGGCCTCGGGAAAACTGATCAAATAAAACTGTAGGGCCCCTTTCACTGACGACATCGCGCGTTCAGCTACCCACAAGATTATTGTTGATAGAGTAAGACGAGGACAGGGGTGTAACTTTCATATATGTGGCCAGACATGTAATCATAGAAAAATGCAATTCACGAGCACAACAAGCCAACATTAACAGGAAATAACAGTCATACTTAAAGCATGTAAACGACTTAATAAAACACATTTAAATTGAAGTAAAATTACAACAGTTTATTTCGTAACAAGTAAAATACAAACGATAACTAAAAAAATCGTTGTTTACTGCGTTCTACGTTGGACAACGGTTTCAGTATAGACATCTGCTCGCTTCAATGACGTCTATTTATAGTTACTAAAGAAACGTGACCTGACATTTTGAAATAGGTTGTGCTCTTAGGGGTTGCAATAGAGGTATTGAGATTTATTTTAGAGGTAGAGCTGGGTTCGGACGCTTTTGGTTCCGGGGCAGTTATATATGTCCTGGGTGATTTTATTTCATGTTTTCTCATTTTTCTTATGCTGATTTTTTTATCTCACGATATAAACATATTTTGTATTGCCCAGAATCGTTGGAGATTACATAGATTTCATATATATATATATATATATATATATATATATATATATATATATATATATATATATATATATATATATATATTTAGGCAAACATTATTAAATAACACGGAGTGGTTTTGTTTTATGCGACTTTTATGTTTCTGTCAAATGATGTAAATATGATCCATCGGTTTCTTGTTCCATTTTTTTTTCTTTTTTGCAAGTAATTTCGATTTGTATCGTCAAATTATCTTCATGCGGTATTAGTTTTAGTGTATTTACCAATTATGACTGTTGTACTCATTTTTGAATTATAACGGCAAGTAGTTTATAACTTGAAAAAGCGTCTGTAAAGTTGAAATGTACATGAGAGCGTGATGGCGTTCTACACATATGAGAGATTTAAAAGTTTGATTGTTTAAACTGTTAGGAAATTGATGACGTTTAAGAAACTGAACAGTAAGGACCGAAGTCCGGATGTCGGTCCCTACTGTTTTCCAGTAGTGGCTACTATTTCCTCCCTTCACCCCACCATGCCAACGAACTTGTATGACATTTTTCTTTATATTATCATCCTGAAGAAGTCTTACAAATAAAGACGAAACGTTGATGAACACATACAAACTTCCTTTTTGGATTTTCCTTTTTCATTTCCCATAAATATATATATATATATATATATATATATATATATATATATATATATATATTTATATATATATTACAAACACGTGTCTGCATTGTTTATCTTAACCTAATGTTTCAGTGTAGCAGTATTTTATTAAGTATTTAAGCGATACGAGTCCTTGGTGTCTTATCCTCCATTCATAAAACCTTAACAATTAGGTTACATCAATCAGAAAAAATTCCAACTGATTGTGTTTAAAAGTTTCCCCCACTCTTCTTTGTGTCAAACAAACAAAACACAATATTTCTACAGTGATTTAGTTTTACCCATGAATAATTGTGACCAAGTAATAAGTTTATATATTGTAGCACTGCCTCGTTTACATATTGATATATATCCAATAAGCCCTACATTACTATAGACGGTTGTCAATTATATTAGTTTATTTAAAATATTAATATGATAATTACATGTATAATTTATAAAAATCAATTCATTTCCAGGAGTTATATTGTTGGTAATAGTATTACTTATCCCGAAGAAAGTGTATGGGGTACCTACAACTTGAAAATATGTTACTTCTACAATTGTGAAGATTGTTTTACATGTTTAAAATTAAAGATGTTTGTGTCTCGCTGAAACATAATCTAAAATCTATATATTAAACCAGTTTAAGCTTTTGCATTACACAAACTTAAACGATACGCTATGCTAACGATCCAATACACAGATGTGAACATATAATATTTCAGTAAATGCTATTCTCTGATTATAATGAGTTTTAATATTTATATGTCATTATTACGTTAATATTATGATTGTTAGTTATATAATTGTAATGGTATATTGTCAGTGTAACGTTTTCCTCTACATTTATATTTGTGTTTCTATTTACATCTATTAATTATTGGCGGTTTGAACCAAATGTGATTTTTTATTTATTCTATTTTCAGTAATTAGGATATCGTTCATATCGTGTTTCGCATATTTCATTCAATTGTTAAAAGCGAACTATTTAAAGCTGTGTTATAGACATAAATTCACACGTAATACATAATTTAGTCACCGTTAGGCATTCATCATAAAAAAGGGAATATGATTTATAAGAAATACCGGGTTGTAAGAGTTATCTTTCTCTCTCCCTCCCTCTCTCTCTTTCTCGCTCTCTAAATATATATATATATATATATATATATATATATATATATATATATATATATATATATATTAAAGATGTTATAGATGCAATATTTATTTTATAAAAAAGAAAAGACAAAACAAGCTTAGATGGTATTTAATTTACCACACTTCTTTTTTACTAAATTTCAAACGGATGCTTATAAAAAAAAAGTATGAACCTTTAAAACTATAACCGTCCACGTGCTTGCGTGATTTCATACGAGAGAGAAAAAAACAACATCTCATTCGCCGGCTCACACGAACAGAAGCTGGCTTTCCAAGTACATCGGAATTTCAACCACACTGATGAGGCTAATTTTATTAGCGAAATATCTGTATAACTATAAACTACATACATAATGTTAGTTTATAAAAAAAGGAAAAAAAAATCGTTTTCGATTTTGTCTTTTCTTTTTTATAAAATAAATATTGCATCTATAACAAGCTTTTATGGTATTTAATTTACCACACTTCTGTTTTACTAAATTTCAAACGGATGCTTATAAAAAAAAAGTATGAACCTTTAAAACTATAACCGTCCACGTGCTTGCGTGATTTCATACGAGAGAGAAAAAAACAACATCTCATTCGCCGGCTCACACGAACAGAAGCTGGCTTTCCAAGTACATCAGAATTTCAACCACACTGATGAGGCTAATTTTATTAGCGAAATATCTGTATAACTATAAACTACATACATAATGTTAGTTTATAAAAAAAGGAAAAAAAAAATCGTTTTCGATTTTGTCTTTTCTTTTTTATAAAATAAATATTGCATCTATAACAAGCTTTGATGGTATTTAATTTACCACACTTCTTTTTTACTATATATATATATATATATATATATATATATATATATATATATATATATATATATACATATACATGCATATGTGTATCCTATACGTATTTAAATATGAATATATCACTTTAATTTCACAGTGTAAACTGTTACACTAAGCATGAATATCAGATATATATTCATGTCGTTATTTATGATATTACTTTATATCTTAAAACGTAGCCAATTAACGTTATCATTGCTTTCAGAAAAAGAGGAATCAGCAATAATATGCATTACAATGATATTTTAATCAGTCAAATTATATTAATGCAGTTCACTGTCATGTTCAATGTATCTATCTATCTATCGAAAAAAACGTTGTTTTAACGATGCAAAACCTTCTATTCGATTATAGATCAATCGTGCACTCTATAATACAATTCGCTCTCCTCTCTAGTTGTGCTAACGCATCCATGGCTTCAAGCGATAACTGCTGCCAAGCAATAGGTGATAAGTATGCTAATATTTCAGTTCCCCAAAGGAAGACAGTTCATTAAAGATGTCAGCGCTGTTTGTAATTATCAATGAATTTCTGATATCACCATTATGGTTGTTCCTTTCTCAACCGAATAAGATTAGTTGCATTTGTAAGCGTCTTGTGATCCCCAGGAAAAGGTCTATCCGCCAGTTGTTCGTCGCTCGATCTGTTACGTGTCATCTTTAAATAGCGTCTTGGACGTTAAACATGCACTGATTTTACACATACTATCTTTTATTTGAACAGTACCTATATAAGAGAGTGTCTGGTGGTTAGTCGATAAACATTATATTGTAAATAGCAGTTTCTACAAATTGGTATGCTTTAAATTTACTAGTTGTTTTCATACGTCTCGCTTCATTATAAAATAGTATTCACCTTGATCTGTCATACTTGAGTATATAATAGTATCACGTTGATTTACCAGACTTAAGTTTGAAAGGTGATTTATTCGGATCAATCAGGCTTCATTATAAAATACTATTTACATAGTATCTAAATAGTATATACATTTATCCGTAAGCTTTCCGTTTGAAATAGTTGTTGCGTTGATCTTAAAGGCCTTAGTTGGAAATAGTATATACATTTATCCGTAAGCTTTCCGTTTGAAATAGTTGTTGCGTTGAACTTAAAGGCCTTAGTTTGAAATAGTATATATATTTATCCGTAAGCTTTCCGTTTGAAATAGTTGTTGCGTTGATCTTAAAAGCCTTAGTTTTAAATAGTATATATATTTATCCGTAAGGTTTCCGTTTGAAATAGTTGTTGCGTTGATCTTAAAGGCCTTAGTTTGAAATAGTATATACATTTATCCGTAAGCTTTCCGTATTAAATAGTTGTTGCGTTGATCTTAAAGGCCTTAGTTTGAAATAGTATATATATTTATGCGTAAGCTTTCCGTTTTAAATAGTTGTTGCGTTGATCTTAAAGGCCTTAGTTTGAAATAGTATATATATTTATCCGTAAGCTTTCCCTTTGAAATAGTGATTGCGTTGATCTTAAAGGCACAAGTTTGAAATAGTATATATATTTATCCGTAAGCTTTCCGTTTGAAATAGTTGTTGCGTTGATCTTAAAGGCCTTAGTTTGAAATAGTATATATATTTATCCGTAAGCTTTCCGTTTGAAATAGTTGTTGCGTTGATCTTAAAGGCCTTAGTTTGAAATAGTATATACATTTATCCGTAAGCTTTCTGTTTGAAATAGTTGTTGAGTTGAACTTAAAGGCCTTAGTTTGAAATAGTATATATATTTATCCGTAAGCTTTCCGTTTGAAATAGTTGTTGCGGTATCTTAAAGGCCTTAGTTTGAAATATTATATACATTTATCCGTAAGGTTTCCGTTTGAAACAGTTGTTCCGTTGATCTTAAAGGCCTTAGTTTGAAATAGTATATACATTTATCCGTAAGCTTTCCGTTTTAAATAGTTGTTGCGTTGATCTTAAAGGCCTTAGTTTGAAATAGTATATATATTTATCCGTAAGCTTTCCGTTTGAAATAGTTGTTGCGTTGATCTTAAAGGCCTTAGTTTGAAATAGTATATATATTTATCCGTAAGCTTTCCGTTTGAAATAGTTGTTGCGTTTATCTTAAAGGCCTTAGTTTGAAATAGTATATACATTTATCCGTAAGCTTTCCGTTTGAAATAGTTGTTGCGTTGATTTTCAAGGCTTCAGTTTGAAATAGTATATATTCGGTGACTTTGCAAGACCACGTCTGCATCCGTAATTATGCCGTATATCATAAAATAAAGGAATATAAAATATAGGATATGCAAATTATATTAAAATGAAATACATTCTTAAGTATTACGTATTGTAAAATATCATAGATATTTAATGGACTAAACTACAGTAGAACATGGGCGCCTAAAACATAGGATAAGGAAATTATGACAATGCACAATGCACTTCACGGGAGAGTTATAAAAATCGACATTGCATTAAACAGAAAGAGTAGAACACTCTGCAGATGACACGAAAAGTAATAGTCGACAGTATAGAAATCAGATATACAATGCAAAACACTGGTAAATGAATAATACAACGAATTGCGACGCTAGAAGCAACACATACGTCGCTACATACAGGTGTTTAATACTTACCAAGGAAGTGGCACACTTAAGCACATATACATGTCAACGCAAATACTTTTTGAACCAAATAAACCCAAAATAATTATTTATCTTACAACTAGAATTAATATATAAAGCAATTTTGATTCACAAAATATACTCTCGACTATAGTTCACGAATAGAAAAGACGGAATATTATTACACTTTATATTGCACAATGATATTCCCGTTTTTGAGGAAACTGCAATTCCTCACGCTCAAAATTCCTTGTATTAGTTTTTATTGCTTGTTTGGTAAGCCACGCAATTAATGCACACGTTACACTTAAACATGTCCGCATACGAGCAATCCAAGGTTGACAAGTGCATGACCTGGTGTTAAAGGTCTATTGGCTGTCAACTCTTGAGACCGACAGTGTTGGTGGTATTCTCTAGACCACTCTTTCCTTTCATGCATTTGTGCACCTTTTGCACTCTGCCCCCCTCTGTATTTCCCACATTCCCTTCTTCTTTATTGCAGCGACATATTTAACGGTTTGGTTACGTCATTAAAATGTTTCTTCCGAAATCAATACATATTTAACTATATATAAAGTAATGTATTGCCCCCTCATTGCAATACCTTCATTTCCACGGATAATTTAGTTGCAAGAGATAATTACTGAAGTCAGAAGTGATGACGCTGAATAACGTCGTCGTGTAATTCCCGTAAAATACACTACATACGGGTATAAAGCATTTCAT
>OY744523.1:161766754-161814254 GCA_963556195.1 Sepiola atlantica
AAGTAGAAAGCCGTACGACATCGGTGAACCGCCACAGTAGGAGGATGCAATTTAGTATATTATCGGCTTGATCGCGTGTATTTAAGTCGATGGGCAACCAGTCCGTCGGAATACATTCAATTAAATTACTTGTATAACACACATGGTAATGCACTATTTGGGAGAGCGGTTGGAGATTGTTAGACAGTGCAGGAATTATTAAATTAAATAATCTTTTTACGATACCGTCGAAAAGTGAGAGACTAGTGATTGGTGCGCCAGCAGAAATGGTGCAACAATACTCCATGCTTTAGCAGAGAGTTTCTTTGTATATATATATATATATATATATATATATATATATATATATATATATATATATATATATATGATACCAGCAGGTGTGATATGTTTTCAAGCAAGTTAGAGGGAGCCAGCATTCATTTCAGCGTGATTGGCCGCATCTTAAAGGTATGTATTTCGATTCATGTAACCTGCAAATTTAAGTGCGAGGATTTTTAATGTTTGACTCTTTGCTAGGGTGATATGCTAAATCGGGGAGTTAAACTATTACTCATAATTGTTAAAGAGAATAGCTTTGTCTTGGGAACATTATATGTTACGATTCATTTATGTCCCATTCAACTACAGGCTGGACGTTATTTTCTAAGGATTCAGCAATTGCCTTGGATATGTGCGCGTTGCTTTTACGCAAATGTTGAGAATAAAGGGTGATGTAATTAGAAGGGAGGGCGTTTATGAATGTCAGGAACAATAATAGCTCCATGGGGTATCTTTCTTTTAACTAGGAAATATCGTATTATATAAACTGTTCGTCCAGTATTAATACACTGATGATTTTCATAAGACATTCAGGCCAGACCTTGTAATAGGATTAGATATATTGAGCGCTACTATTTAGCGACACCTGCTTTGCCCAATATTAATGTCGCAATCACTGCCAAGTAAAACCTAATATGCTCTCTACGTGTTCTGAAAGCTGTTTCCAGCATATATATATATATATATATATATATATATATATATATATATATATATATTTATATATATGTATGTATATATATATATATTTATATATATATATATATAAACAATGTGTGTGAATGTGTGGATGTGGGTGTGCGTGTGTGCCGCAAACATATGTGTTTTCTTCATGTTACATATTACATGAATTTGCTTGTTTTTACTGTATCCTGCATCTAAGAGTTAAGATAAAAAAGGTAGTTACATTTGGCAAAGTGAACTGCTGCAACTGCCCACTCTAATATTTGTCAGGTTTAAAATCTGTGTTTTTTATATCAGGCCCGGTTTGCTTGCTTGCTTGTATCAGTTAGTTTTTCTTCCATATATGATTTTACTTTTAAACAACTAGTTCTGATTTGTGTCCGTAATATTTGTACGGATGTTCACCATACATACGTTTTCATATTTTCTAGTTTAACTGATTTCTAAGTGTAATTATATTTGTGTTACATACTTCCTGTGAACGTTACTGTATTAGCTAATGGTCAATTTACCCTCCCCCCATTATCTTTAACTATTCCCTCTAGGTGTTATTCTTTCCAGTGTCCTGCCTCCCGTGACCTTTATTTAGTCCGTTCGAATCGTGTCGTTTATTTGCGGCAAGCAGTAGCTATATGTTATTTGTTCAGGTGTGCATTACATTGTTCTTGCCATGTGTGTTTGTGCTGTATTATTTCAGTCAATCATAAAAATTGTCTATGTTGCATTCTTTTTTTTTTCTCTTATTTTTTATGGTTTATCTTGGTGCTCGTTTTTGCGTTAGTACTGGACCTCTATGTATTTTGAAATCATTTACTACTTTTTTAGTTGTAAATTTCAGCTAATTTTCATTCTGCATGTAATGTTTTTGTGTTCACATGCGTCGGATATACGCATTACTTTCCATTGTTCTTAGATTTACGTACACGTTTATTCTGTCTAAATGTCATATTGATTTTTATTGTCTCCACTTAGATTATTCACTTATCAAGTTTCGATTGGCTTAATGTCGTTTTTAGTTTTCTATTCTTCATCGTAACTAGTGCAAATATGTATATTCCTGTATCCTGGGTAAAGACTTTAATGTTTATCAACTTTACGCTTTTCTGTCTGCCTTGTACAATTAGCTGGAGGTCTCTTATATTGAGGATTTCTTTTTTTCTTTTATCTACGCAAATCTGTATTATGCACATAATCGCCTTAGTATATTTGATGATTGACATAATGATATGATAAACAGTAGCATCTATGCCTATTGTTTACCATATCACTATGTTACTTCTCAAATATTATCAACAAGATAATGTGCAGAAGATTGATTTAATCAATAAATGCAAAAAAGCAATATAGAAAATATTAAGCTACTAAAGGAATCTTAATCTCTTTATTCTTGTTTGTGGTGGTTTTTTTTGTTCTCCAACTGCCAGCTTTAGTTTTCATCTTGTCATGGATGTTTACTATCAGAAGGCCGACAACGGGAATGGCAGCATATGTAGGGGAAAACAGATATGACGAAGAATTAAAAAAAAAGTTATATAGTCTTATCCGTAAAATCAGCAGCGATTCATCAACTGCAACGCTACAGGAGTACACTTTCACTTTCACTTTCACTGTAACAAATGTGCACATCCGTTTGTGCTTAATGGGAAGTGCACTACCAGGAACGAAATACCAAACATTGACCGACTTTAATATTTCCAGACAACTGGAATTACTGAACTGTTCTAACTTAAGAGCTCGATATCGGCATCAGTGCACTAAAGGTTGGTAAATAAATCGGTCTACATTGTATTTTACCAGAACTGATCAAGCATTTTGGACCTTTGACACGAACATATATATTTGACTTCATGAACAACTGTGTCCTAACAAGAAATACTCCAAAGATGTTGAAAAAAAACGAAATGATCGCTCTTCTGAAACCTTGTAAAGATTCAGCGCATAAACATATGAAGCGCTCACTCTCTCTTCTATGGAACTTTTTAAATCTGTTTGAGCATCTAATACTAAACAGGTTTCCATCAGTTTTTGTACCAGTCACCATGCAACCATAATCATGATTGCAGCTTTGAAAATCCACAACTAGTCAGCACTTGACTCTCACTGACAACATCGACGATCAGTTTCAGAGGAAACTCTTAACGGGACCCGTCTTTGTGGATCAGTCTGCCGCATAAACAACCGCCTGACACCGAAAAAAGATATTGTGGCTACGAAAAGACCTGCCACACGCAGACCTAATCAGAACCATCTTAAAATATACTGTTACATAGACAACATACAAAGTCGCTGGCGCCGACAAAGACTATAATTCAATTCAAGGTAATATGCTAGCTCCATTACAATACAACATCTACACTAATGCCCAACCGATGAAGCCAAATACTAAGAAGTTCATCCATGCTGCCTACCTTTGTGTAACATCCCAAGTAAGTACATTTTAGTCAGTTGACAAACTACTCTGCAAAAACTCAAGTGTGCTCGATTTATCTCCAGAACGGAGATGACAACCGGCCTTTAAACAATACGTGGTATGGAATACAACATGAGCATCACACTGACCCTACCTCAATTGGTGTAACCATGGACCCCACCCTCTTAATCAGGGAACATAAAAAAAACATAAATGAAAGTCAGCTCTCGGGAAAAAACATCCTATTGAAACTTATCAACTAAGAAAAAGAAGCTACATCGCATACACTAAGATGCACTGCCTTAGCCTTGCGCTATTTCTCTGGTTGGGAAAGATGTACGCATAGCAACACTTCAACTCAGCATTGCACAACACCTGCCGCTTGTCTCAAGTACACCAACCAGAACAACCCACATATTTCAGATTTGATATTTGAAGTTGTTCGCCAGTAGAGATCACGAAGGCTAGCATTGATCAACGCTATCTCCTTCATAGATGTGAAACAACGGTCCAACAATTGAAGTGAAGGAGAAGCACCGTTAGCTATGTTTAAACCATACCAACATCTCAGGAAGAGACGAAACTTCAGCTGTTTACACGACGGCTAGAAGATGACTCACCTTCTACTGACATGGGACTCCCGGCTACTGACAAACTCCCTCTCGCTTCACAGGTACCCTGGCTTAAGTGGAAAACACTAAACCACATGTGAACGAGAAGGTAGTGATCAAAAGTAGCTGTGAGAAGATGGGGCTACAAAACTGACCCAACCATATGTGAATGTGTAGAGCCCCATTGCCTTGACTGCTGCCTACTGCCCAACCGGTGTAGCTTTTAATATCTTGCAAAGTACAACACCAATGCAAACTTATACATGAAAAAGTAAGAAAGCATAAAGAGGTATAATGGCATATATTTTGTTCATCCTGAAAAATGAAATGGTTTATGGGTGAGTTTTTGCGTTGCAGATTTTTGCAGTGGGTCCTTGTCGTGGCTATATGGTTTTATTCGTTTCATACTCCTAAGTGATAGTTGTCGGATGTATAGCAGTTTTTTGATGTCTCTTCTTTTTCTAATGACGTTCTTTTTTTTAAATAAGTCAAGACTATTACACTTTTGGTAGCTCCATTTTCTCAGATGTGTCGGTAATATTTTTAACATAGTTCGTAGGCAGTGTACACTTATGTAGATGCTAACCGTAATTGCCTTATCGTTGTCTCATAAGATTAATGTGTCTTTTTTTTAGTTTCTTTCAGTCATCAACTCCTAATTGGAATCTTATGATCTTTGTTAGTCGTGTATGTGGGATTGTTAACTTTCTAAACACGAACACATGTATCGGAATACATTGTGGCTAGCTGATTCCAGGAAATGTTGTAGTGTTTAGTTCCGTATTATTATTATTATTATTATTATTATTATTATTATTATTATTATTATTATTATTATTATTATTACTTGCAAATATATGCTTCCTCTGGTCGCATACTTTTGCTAGGCTGGGAAGATGAAATAATGATGAATGGACTACATACGCAAAGCCCCACAGGAAGATGCATTAACGGACAGACACTAAACTAATCCTAAGCTGGGGGATATTTGCTGGCAGGATGATATCATTATAACAGTGCAGGTACTAAAATACCTCTTGCAAAATAGATGAGGTAATACCTGGGAATATATTCCTATAAAAACAGAAGGTAATGCCTGCGAATAAAGTATCCCGGCAAGTATACTACATTACAACCTATCCCTACCAAACAAGGAATAAGGTACTCCTTGTGAAGAGTGTCTTATGACAAGAGAACAGTTACTACATTTACCCTACCTCATAGGATGATATAAGACCTGAGAGGATTAGAAAAAAGGAGGTAATTCCTGGGAAGAGGGTCATATGATAACAGAACCGATACTACACTAACTGTCCCCATTAAAAAGACAATACAGTAATAGATTAAATGTTTTCCGTTTGCTGGAGGACATTCATTCATAAATGCCGAGTTATGAAAGCATAGTGTTTATAGTTTCTCGGTACTTTCCCAAAAATCTAACTCATCATTGGTATTCAATGAATTTCTGTTAATAAGTGTATTCTATGAAAAAAAATCAACAACTAGGATGGCCCCTCAAGAGTAAATGCGGTATTGTAGTGGTATAGATTATTCTAATTAAGAGTGAGACACACATTTACATAACTGTTGGCCAAGGATGACCAACGACCCCTCCTTTTCCCCACACTTTTGATTGCCTCGTACATCATCTGTTCATAATTTGAATCTTTATACTTTGTGCAAATAAATAATTCAAAGTTTATTTTTTCCCAGCATCCCATTTTTTTACTATCGACGAAACTCTTGCTTCGAACAAAAATAAAAACAATAACATAATAGAATGAGAGAGAAGAGTAGTTAATTTTCCTAAGTAAAACTTATCTTGCTGTTTTAAAACTTGATTTCGCGTATTACTCTATTTTGTCAGATGTAACTTTCGTATTTGTTTATTCTTTTGTTGGGGTTTGAGAGTTTTTTTTGGGGGGAGGTGGGTATAACTTCGATTAGTTGTTTTCCGTTTGTACAGTAAGATATACCTTGCGTGTGACAACAGTAAGAAGTCAATTGTTATTTATAAAATAAATTACTATTCCCCGGTCAATATTGGTGTTTGAAATAACACACTTTTCATATACGAAGCGTTAACATTTTCGTAATTTCGAAATATTTATTTGTATGTTAAATTGTACATCAAGAGCAGAAAGAGAGTAGCAAAAAAATGCCTTTTTACTAACAAGTTACAAAAATCGAGTCAGTTGTTTTTTTTTTAGAGCGAACGATATTTTATCCATTTTAACGACGTTAAAAAATGTTTGAAGACAAATGCTTAATATTTGTCTAAAGAATAAAGCAATGTTGCGAAACAGAACATTTGTTATATGTAATAAAAATATTGACTAAATAAATACAACCAAATAATACTTTATTAATAAAATTAACTTTTACAACATAAACATTCAAATGATTTAACGATGCGAATCTGATATCGCATTTATCTAAATCTATCTATATAATACTAAAACTCTATTGTCCTTGTATGTTTGCAATCAGCTTTCAGCTTTCCGGTTTTCAACATCCGGTTGCGCATGCGTAAATAGCATCGTCTTCAATCTGTTATTCCAATTCCGTTAATCTCTTATGATTAACGAACGCATGAAATTTTTCATTCTGGAAATTTTTATATCGCTTTTAATATAAACAATTTCATTTAATTTCATCAAATAGTTTTTTTGTTTTCTTCACGACTAAAAACATTCAACGGGAGCACTTCGTAAAGTCTGTCGCAGTTTTAAAAAACCTCCTCCCTTTTAAAAAACAAAAACAAACAAACAAAACAACAACAATCATTATTAATATCAGCGATCGGTGAACGAAATCACCTCCCACTTTCCCTCTCATAGATTTCACCACTGCTACTCCCTCTGTTTTCGTTACGTGCGCGAGAAAGCTGAATCGGTAAATGCACACATTTCTATTACATTAAATAGTGTTTCCTTTTGTTGTTTTTTAAACAGCAAATATTTGAATCATATGTTTTACACATATTACATCCAAAAAAAAAACAATTATAATAAACAGAACGACTCATAGAAATCTACCTATATTCTTTTTTCATTTTAATATACTTTCATAGGAATGCTTCTGTTATGTAAAAAAAACCACCTCCCACTTTCCCTCTCATAGATTTCACCACTCCTACTCCCTCTGTTTTCGTTACGTGCGCGAGAAAGCTGAATCGGTAAATGCACACATTTCTATTACATTAAATAGTGTTTCCTTTTGTTGTTTTTTAAACAGCAAATATTTGAATCATATGTTTTACACATATTACATCAAAAAAAAAAACAATTATAATAAACAGAACGACTCATAGAAATCTATCTATATTCTTTTTTCATTTTAATATACTTTCATAGGAATGCTTCTGTTATGTAAAAAAAAACACCTCCCACTTTCCCTCTCATAGATTTCACCACTCCTACTCCCTCTGTTTTCGTTACGTGCGCGAGAAAGCTGAATCGGTAAATGCACACATTTCTATTACATTAAATAGTGTTTCCTTTTGTTGTTTTTTAAACAGCAAATATTTGAATCATATGGTTTACACATATTACATCCAAAAAAAACAAACAATTATAATAAACAGAACGACTCATAGAAATCTACCTATATTCTTTTTTCATTTTAATATACTTTCATAGAAATGCTTCTGTTATGAAAAAAAACCTATTTTCTTTATGCCACAAGTGTCACGCTCATACATGAATTCCATAGCTAATATAACAAACTGACCCAACGGGTCACGGGTGGTCTAGTAGTATATAAAACAGATGGTGCGTTGATGTATTTTGTCCTACCACGTTCGTGCGAGAAATTGGTCCGATGTACGCATTTATTCATTGAGATTGTTATTAGTAATGTATTATATACAGATTAGACCTAATTATATGTGATTGATCCATGCATTCTGAGTGAAACACGTTTCCCATAAGATTAGCACTCGCTGTATTTTTCCGTGCGCATAACGATAAAGTTGGCCTTATCAAAAATGCGTTGTTGATAGATTTGGTTGGACGTCTTTGAATGATTAGTGCAAAAAAGGCTACCCAAGATTATAATACTTTCTATGCCTTTAGAGTGACTGTCAGGTTAGTGCCGTCCCTCCTCGTTCTTTTTTTCCTCTCACTCTTTATAACCATGTGTATTCTTTTCGTTTTTGGAATTATATTTGAAGGGGCGGCAATTAATGGGACGTCTGGCAGTTTACATTCATTTGCGTTGTGTAAGTGTGTATCCCTACATTGTTGAAAACCTTCTTTATTATTCTCGCCATAAAAAGTCATGTGTCTGTGTACGTCTACTACTGCCAGCTAGTAAAAATGACAACTAACGGATATTCCATCTTCTATTTTAAGATAATACATTACTTTTACTCAACTTAATTCATTGAAAAGTTATACTGGACACATTCTATATATTTGGTTTTAAACTCATATTCGAATAAAAAAAATCAAATCTTTTTCACTAAAGTGAAACACTAAAAATAGTATTGTGTCTAATGAAATGATAGGATGCGGTGTGATTAATATAACAGGGATTTACCAAATTTGCTTGGAGCGACCATATTTATTCAATCGATCTTTTAAAAGTTAAAACCGTATAAAACCAAATTGTAATTCCTATTTGTTCAGGGCAGCTTACGGTTAATTTCTTTAGATATTTTATGTGCAGAATATGATGTACAATGTAATGTTAAGTATGCTTCTCTTTATAGGTTTTAAATATCTAGTACATTGTATTTAAAAAAGCACATGATAATCGTTTTGCTAGCCCATCGAACATTTGTGGGTGTTTGATGTGGGTGTCATTACGTCCATGCGAGAGCATTTTTTTTACAAACCCTTCAGTAAATTAACCGAAATATATTTTCAAAATATGTCAAATGCTGGATTCAGATTATTAACACCTCGCTATATACATATTCTATTACGGATTGATTTATTGATAATTCATGTTGGCATCAAATTAAAACAGATTATAGGTTAAGTATCCCAGTTTTACGTCGTTAATTACATAATATTTCGTCTCAATTGATTAAAAGTGATATAGCTGCTTCAGCTGTGACCTGTATCCAGGCTGATTTGGAGGTTACTTCTGCGGGCAGGAATGCGTAATTTCTGTATCACTATTACCTACAGAACATTTGCTAATTAATGTTTGCGGGAGTAGCATACTGGCGCGATTTTATTGTGTGCCCGTATCGTCATCAAATCTAAAGTTAAGTATCCTTAATATGAACTGATTTCGCAAACTACCACACCAACCAAACACATTCCTATTCTAAAATCTTCATGGTGAGTTCTTATATGTACGCGGTAGTAATGTTGTTGTCTCGTTAATCATTGTTTGCTTTAGCTGTTATGATAAGGGAAATAACACACTCTATATCATAGAATACCTGAGCTCGTATTTTCTTCGGACAATGTTCTAAACTATTTCCTGCATGTAAGAGGTCACACAACTGAAGTAAAGCGTATTTTTAAAGAAAAGGTGGTTATATTTAAAATAAATTGCTGTTTAACATTTTACATTATTTTTAATCAAAACTTATATTTACTCACTTATGTTTCTTACGGGGGCCATTACCGACTATGTATATTAGTAAAAACAGCTGTTATTACATGAAGACGGAGAGTAAAGAAGTATGTCTCGATTTCTAATCCGCTCCGTTTTTTGCCGATCACCATTAGATATTACTGTTCGTTTTCTTACTCTTCATTTACTATTGAGTGATTGTTGATTATATCCGATAGCATTATCGTTATTATTATAGTTTTTCCTATCTGCGGTATTTATCATCTATGACGTTCCTCATGCATTTCCTGTAGAAAAAACTGAAGGATGGCGCCCTGCCAAATTGGAGAGGACCCATACATGTATAGTACATTACTTATATATACATAAAAAAAGGCTAAAATCATTGGCTTCGGCTTAGTATGATCCAATGTAAACTTAGAATGAGTTTTTGAATGTTACTCACCCGAGGCTACTCAGTGTCAGTTTAATATGTTCGCTGACTTCCGGACTTTCGTAGGTGTCTTTCTATGTCTGATATTGGCAGTAGATCTTTATTGTTCTTGTTGCGTAAATTGCCCCGTTGATTAGTATTTTACTAGTCTTTTATCAACATTTTTTGAAATGGTCGTAGTACCCATACGATTATTAATATAAAGACTGACTCTATTCCGTGCTCTTCTTCATCTTTTTATTTCCCATGTATTTACGAAGCTTTTACATCCCACTTGGATTCATATCTGATTATATCTAGTTGTCTAAATTGGATTAGCTTGGTTATTTATATTTCCAGGCTAGACGAGTTATTCTTTCGAAGTTTTTTGTCTGTGCAATATGTGTGCATATTGAGGGCATTTACCCAGTAAACTGATTTCGAAACTTTATGCGTGTTTTCGAACTTTTGTTGGTTTTGCTACTTACGCAGATCACGGGCTGCGTTAAAACTGACTATGCGTCGGCATATTCTGACATTAAACACAATAAAAAAAAATGGCGGAAAATAAAACAATTTTGGAACTTTTTTAAAGTCGGCATGAATCTAATCAAGTAAGGTAATTCTGCTTAAGCAATGATTGACTTTCGTCAGAGATGTAAACTGTTATGTAAACACAGTTGTTGAAGGTGTGTAGACACATGCACATTGAAAACTAAACAGGATTTGAAGGACAAACATTATTGGAGGGGCGCATTTTCCTTCCAATTCATCATTCTTTTTTTCTGTCGTCTGCACTTGAGTCGACGCCAAATCTGCCTACAAACCACCCTTACCCAAACAGAAAACCACATAACCCTTACATAAAAACACACTTACTCTAACTTAACCGAATAAGTAGGGTTGAAAACGAATCATCAAAATGAATGAAATCTAAAAATACACACCTGTTTGTTATCAGTTGTTGCACTATATTTTATTCTCTAAAAAAAGTTTCATAGAAATACCAGTTGTAAATTTTCTTATACAATTGCATTTTTCATTCATTTTCTATTGTATTTTATTAGGAACCCCATTTTCTCTCGTTGAACGTACCATATGATGACTGTTTTATAGTCTTTATAAATGTTCTTCCCCTAATTATTCTAGATTGCTAGTATTTTTATAAACAAAACCACGAAATTGTTATGGAAACTTCTAGCAGTTAACGTAACCTGTCGGAACGTGCCGATGATAACGCGATCCTTAAACAGTACCTTCGTTTAAGTAAAGTTAGGTGCAGGTTCCTTACTGTTTTATGTCCTTAAGGCTGTATTTCTGTTTTCATGGTTCTTGTATATATTGGCTTTTTATGAACATTGTTTTGATAGCATTGTGTTGTGCGGCAGTCAGTAGTGATCGCATTTTTCATTTCAATTCTAATTTTCTTTAACGATAACTACGCGAAGTTACAGTAATCCGCTTACTACATTGTCAATGTATATTCCTCTATTCCCATTATACTTTTCTTGTCTTTTTTTTGTATATGTGTCTCTCCTTTGTATTGCACAACATGGCGTTGTTTTTATTGACGGTAATGAGCCGGTATGTATTTTGTTTAATGGAATTATTGTTCTTGTGACCTAAGCATTTTTAGCTCTACGGTACGAGATTTCCAGAAACACTTTTGTACATTAAATGGGTTTCATTCATAGCACATTCCCCATACTTTTAATTATTTTTTTGGAAATATTTACATGCGCTAAAAAGAAATCAATTAATAAATATATGCCATGTAATTAAATGTATTTTAATAAAGTGTGATAGAGCGTTATACGAAATATTTACTACCGACGTTTTTATTTGAAATTGAATAATTAGTGACACAAATTTATATTCAAATTTGTACTAATACAGTTAATTGATTAAATAAAATCCACCAAACCTATTTCTCTTAATATATAATGATGTAATAAGACAGGGAAATGATTAAATAAGATTAATCCGTTTTCAAATGTCGCACTTAAAGTTTACATTTACTTTTCGGCCTACCTTTATTTCTTCACACCATAAATGCCTGCGGGTGTGTCCGAGAACTGTATAGAGAAACTAATATGATAATTTAAGTTTGGGGCGAATAGTTGGTTTGGATTAAATTACTTTCGCAGAGAAACAAGGACAGATGTTCGTTCGTTAAAAAAATATGTTTCTAAAAATAAATTTCTTGAATATTTATCTACGGAATTATTTGTAATATATTGCATTTGACTCCAGAAAAAAAAACACTGAATTGAGTATTTCAAATATTTTCACTAAAATGAAAGAAAATAAACGTCACAATAAAGTGGTGTACTTTTAAAGAATGTATTATAATTATATTGTATGATATTCTAGATCGTAAGGCGAAATATCCCATCATCAAAAATCCGCGTTCATTGGCCACATACATCAGCAAAAAATTGACCACGCAGAATTATTTGTGTAATTATAGTGTGTATAGTTATTGACATATAACATTTTTTATTTTATGAACTGTGAATGGTTATGTATTTTCATGGACTGTGAATGGTTATGTATTTTTATGGACTGTGAATGGTTATGTATTTTTATGGACTGTGAATGGTTATGTATTTTTATGGACTGTGAATGGTTATGTATTTTTATAGACTGTGAATGGTTATGTATTTTTCTGGAGTTCTTCGGACTTATCCGAAGGTTGCCAATCTTCTTTTGAAAGGATATTTTATGACACAATGTGCATTCATTTTAGTTAATATGATCACAACATAATTGCCTGCTGTGTGTTCTTTTCACTAAGTTTGATATATGCACGCGGGGTGGCAACTCTAAATTATATTTTTTAACTGAACCTCTTTAGATTGGGACATCATTTTCGAAGAGTCAGCACATACATTTTTTATACCGTAAGATTTCATTCAATAAGTAATTTTATGTTTTGTTAACGTTTGATTCAGTTTTTATTCAATTTGTAACACAGTCAGATATTATAGAATTGACAGAACACAACCCACACTGAAGTTTGAGAATAAGTTAATATTCAATATTATTAATAACATATATATATATATCAAACAAAGACAATGCATACATACGTGGGTGCCCTTTCACCTATATTATTGGGTTTGCTCTAAGTAAGTGCACCTTTTAAAATAAAGTAGAGTTTATAAGGCCCTCATAGATTAGTCAATTGCACTGTTATGTATCGCGTGAGCAAATCATGTTAATCTAATAAGTCTTTATTGACAATAACATAATTAATTTGTTTTAAGTAAAATAAAATGTATTTTACAGTTAATTTGCGTGAAAAAAATGTGTGTTACAAACAGTAAACAATATACCCATTTACATGAGTGAACAATCTTTCCAAATATCAAACATAGTAATAATATAGAGACACGTTGTGGTAAGTTAAATATATTCTACAGTTATTTATTAAAAAAATATTATTTATGATACACTTATGCACTGTTAAAAAGCACTATATGGATGTTCAATCATTCATAATTATTGGGTTAGTTTTACAGTGATACGCCAAAACTGCCAATGGGAGGATATGTGTTTTATTAAAAACTATATATATACAAACGAAAGTGACACTAAGAGCTCCTTATGTAATATGATGATCAACAATTCATATGAGCATGACAATTTTGATTCTAATGGTTGTTTTCCTCTACTGAAATGTGTTATACAAAATTGTAAATTAAATGTAACTAATGAAGTTTGTCGTCTTCTATAATTTATTATTTTGACATATCTTTAATGACCATATTTGCAGGATATAGAAACACATAGGAGACATTACATTTATTGTTGTGTAAAAAAGTTATAGTATTAAAATATTATTACAGAGAAACAACATATCAATATACACACAAGATGATCTGTTAAGTTTCAACAAGAATAAGGGCGAGTTTGTACCCGTCTCCTTGGGGTGGGTTAGTGTGTAGTCGATATGAGATAACAGGAAATTATCAACATTTACTCATGTCAGAGTTGAGAAAAAAGTGGTCTGATTTTCGCTTTGTGATCCAAACTGTTGACGAAAATTACACCGACCATCTGAAAAGTATCTACAGGCCGACAAAAACAAGATATACTAGTTTTACAGTTTTGGGAATGTAACACAATGGGAGGTTGCAAGTAACGAATTTAACGAAGTTAATGCTTTTACATTATAGCATTAGTATTTGGCTTCCGTCGCAATACATCTATATGAGACATTTGCGACGAACCAACACACATCGCCAGACACCAACAACAAGACATTTGTATTCGAACAGAAGAACTAAAGAAACAGCTAAATCCATGATGCAGAAAAAAACGCCATCGACGTTGAATAAACTGCATATGAATAGAAAACTTAAAACAAGGCGCAAACAAAAGAGAACAATAAGAAAACTAAAAATGTAAGTAAAACTACGCGTCTCGGTTTAAAAACACATGATAACATGAGTAGAACGTACATTACATAACGAAACACATGTAGAAATAATAAAAAGGTAGGTCCGCATGTTATAGAATCGATGGTCCTATGTCAGAAAAGAATACAATTAACTTTTATGAATTTTGCAAGGGTTAAGTAAAGTTTCAGGTTTGGCATTGAAAAATGAATCATTCTCCATGACAGAATAAACAGACGAAGTTAATAAACACAAGGCATATGTGCAATATCAGTAGACTCGTTGAGATAACGAGTGACATTATGCGCTGTGTTTAGAGACAAACGATTTTCAGACAGTGCTGTATGGGAGTTTACGCGAAACATGCGTTCACTCTTTATTACTTGTTTAAAACAGTGAGAAAACAAATGATCATAGTAGGGTTGGTCTATTCAACGCAAGCGAGACACATCGCAAGTAATGATTTAATAACTAAAATGAAAACATTTAACTATCGTCCTAAGACAAAAATGCTTCCCCCGAAAATGTATGTTCGTTGTGTTCACTCAATTTGTCCGCAACAATCAGTTGGTACTTTAGTTTACAGAAAAATATCCCCTCTCTCTCTCTCTCTCTTTGTTTCTCTCTGTCTCTTTCTTTACTGTAGAATAATTTCACCAGGAAAAAACCCTCAAATGTCAATGAATGTATGTAATGTTATTTTCTGGAAGAATTAAGTTGGTTTCAGCTAGTTACACTGCTGAAACCACTAAGCGATTGCGACCACAAAAACACTCAGGAACGGAATAGAGGAATCAATCAATGGGCGCCCGAACATACACACACGTGTTTAATAATTAGAATAAATTAATTATGAGTATACGCCTTCACATATAATCGATGAACGCATATCCGCATACATAATTTAAGGATAAATATAGTGCACGTACAAGGAACACATCCACACACATATTAAAATAATTAAGCTAATCAAAAACGGTGTATGTAAAAGACAATTGAAAGAATAAGGTGAAAGGAGCTTTGTAGTAACGTGTTAAGAGTCAGAACGTTACACACACAATTGAGAATATTTAAGAAATATTGATCCGATTATAAAACCCAAAAGCAATAAAACATATGTAATTTTATGAATCTTACACGGTAGCAATTAGTTAAACAAAAGAAATGTGTTTCGATTCATAGAACTGCATTAAAAAACAATAATATATATATATATATATATATACATATATATATATATATATATATATAACGACACAATAAAATTAGCATTTAAAAGAGAAACGTAAACAAAAAACAAATATAGTTTGTATTCCAAATAATTCACCTCTTGTCAAAAAATTACACATTTTACAATTTCATTTTAAAATTGTTTTAACGTTGGTTCATTTGATTGTATTTAATATGTGAAGCTTCATCCATTTTTTGACCGGTTGAACGTTAGTGTTCTACAATGTTTATAGAAAAGGGGGTGACTGATGTATTAATAATTTGATGAGAATAGATTGGAATCTGCAACAATATTCAGATCTCATAGGAATTATATTTTCTGTAGTAGATGCGTGTGAAACGCATAATACACCCAATGTTGAGAGCAGATTTTAATATATCTGTCTAATTCTATGGTCTATTTGTTACATAATGATAATTGTCATGTAAAGGAACAGGTGATATCCATCTTGTAGAGGAACACAGACACACTATTGACAAATCAAATGTCACATCATGTGTATTTAGCTTTAAGCTAGAAGAACCGTAAATGAGAGATAATAGGGATGTTTTTTTATAAAAAGGAAGCGAAAGAAAAGAATTAGACCATCTGGGTTGTGGGTTGTGTGAAGTGTGGTTCACAGTGTGCACCTTGTTTATTCGGAATTGTTTTCAGAAATGAAACATGCGATGCGATTGGATATTATAGCAAAAACTCTTACGTTTAACTTTATTTTATTTTGATGGTTTGAATCAGGAAATAAGGGACTGCAAAAAGGGTCTACATTACATTCCAATACATCATACCTATCTGATGAGGGCCTACATCTCAGAATAAACTAAATTCCATCAGGATATAAGTGACGTGACATCTGGTTTGTATGTTTAGAATTACAGAGAGTTTATCTTTTTTGTGGGGCTGTATTTATTACTAGTCATTTTCATTAATTTTAAAGGAAATTTGTTGGTTGGGAAGAAATATCACATTACTACAATTGTGGTCTGAACAACATTTTATAATACTGTTAAAAATAATTTTTATCGCGATATTTATGTGTTATTAGTAACGAATAAGAAGATTATGAAATGGATGTTCATATTATTAAGAAAATTGGTTGCATAACCACATTTTAAAATGGAATGTAAGTAATGAAATAATCATCATAACGTGCCGTTCTGTTGTTTTTTCATAAGTTCTTCCTAGATTTCATTACCGGTTTCCTTTCCTTGTTGCTATGGTAGGCTGCTTTTATCATGACATGCGCCTTTTAATGCACACGCTACGGCTGCATAAGCAGACTGATAAAATTAAAACTACAGTCTCTCTAATAAACTAGAATGTTCTTGTAACATTAGCATCTTATGTGGGAATATACATATCAGCTTTGCTATTTTTTGTCACTTGGTCGTGATCTGAAGAAATTACATTTTTTTGTCAGTTGTCTACTATTTTCTCCTTACTAAACACTGTTGCTATGTCGTCGTATACGCATAAGACGTAAAATTAGTAAATACGGTACTGCTTTAGATTCGGACCCGAGCAAACTTTTACAAAAACCCTAGTCCTAAGCCTAACCCTAACCCTAACCCTAACCTCACCCCAGTACTTTAACCCATAGCCTGACGCTGACCCTAACCCTAACGACAGGATCAACCGAAAACTGAGAGGCACTTAATATGTGTAATATTCTGTTTACATTTTCGAAAATCAAAGTACGTCATTTAAGGAATAGATCAGTTCGTTATTAATTAAATGTTTAAAGAAAATTACATAAATCGACAATATAAGTGTGTTTTATGTAATTGCAAACAGAATAAAACTAATCAGAATGTTCAGTTATATGCCATCTTACGGAATAGTGGATATATCGAGTGAAATATTTATTATTGTAAACAATCACTTCATAGTTATTGTCGAAATTACTTAAAACTCGATAGTAAACCACATTCTAAGCTGGTTGGACAATCGTTCTACAAATCCCGATCAGTAAATTTCCCACTAACTAGCTAGCTAGTTGATATGAAATTGTTTACGTGGAACATGTTTGGAAGTTTAAGTATATAAAATTTCGGTACCTGTTCTGGCAGTTATTAAAAGCGCCCAAGAGGTGACGAGGCCAAAACGAAGCGAACACTGAAAAACGCTGAATTAAATACTAGCAGTCGATAAATTACGACGACGAAAATCAAGTTAAAATACATTTATAAAAATAAAGAACAAACAAACCACAACTAAACAACTGTTATTAGTTACTTTTTAATAATAATCATTTAAAATAAAATGTTTTTTTTTGTTTCTGCACCGGAAAGTTTTAAAATATTATTTTTGATTTGTTAAGCAAATGTGTGTATTTTTTCATTTGTTTTCAATGTGTTTTTTATATATTTTTCAGCATTTAAATTTGTCTTTTTGTAGATTACACGAGCGGAAATAGATTAGAGAAATTTATTTTCTGTTATTAACCGCCATTATTTTTTTACAAAAGTTATCGGCTGCTGGTTGTATCCTGATTGTCTAATACCTGCTATTGATTAATAGTTTTGTCAGTTATTGTGCGTCAGTTATAAGAATACCGACATTTCAAATTGTACTGTTTTTTTTTCATTATTATGGAATTCGCTTAAACAAACCATGACGCCACTAATGTAAGAAGCTAATAAAATACAACTTCAAGGTTAAAAAAACAAGGCAATGATAAATGTAAGATGCATAGTTTCCGACCTATACAACAGCAATTACGCCCCCCTTTTGTCAGACACATTGTAGACGAGGTAAAACAATGTCACGCTTAAGGTAAATCAATAAAGCATCCATGGCATACATTTGAAATTCCATTAACAAAGTAATATAGACAAATGTTTACCTATTAATATTATTAATATTATTATTGTCATTATACTTGCTTCCTCTCCAACATGTAATACTTTTAGAGCTCAACAATTATAAATTAGCATGTTATCAGTATCCCAAATGTGTATAGAAGTTTCATATATAACGAATACTCTTATCGTAACAGGGAACGTCAGTGCCAGTTTTTTTACAAAATCATTATCATATATATATATATATATATATATATATATATATATATATATATATATATATAGGATATAATAATATATAGGATATAATAATTCTAAGATAACTAAAACAAGGGATGTCATGTTCTCTTCTGGTGTTGATCCCAGTAACACCAGTTCAGTGAGAACCACCGTTGTAAATATGCGTAGTAGTAGAACATCCAGCAACGGCCCAGCACACAACTGTAACTGCAGAGCTTCTAACATCTGCCCACGGGGGGGGGGACTGTAGAGTCTCAAGCATAGTCTACAAATGCGATGTGATAACAGAGAGTAGTAGGAAATCATATACCGGTTTTTTTTGCCAGTGGTTGCCCTTCCTTTTTTATTACTTTTTATGGCGTCTCAATTGCCTTTTCTTTTCCTAATTTTATTGCTCTCGCTTGCCAGCTTAACAGATTCACTCAAGCTGGGAGGGGCAACCACTGGCAAAAAAAAAAAAAGATCAAGCTAGTGAAATAGGTGATCCGATACTAATTCATAAGAAATAGAAGATGCTAGAAATAGAAGATGCTAGATCCCAAAAAAGAGTTATTTAAGATAGAAAATTCTTCAAATCCATCTATTCCTGAAAAATTATTGGTGTGATGAGGTTGACTTTCTTGGAAAAGTGCAACCGAAACATGTATGCACATATGTAACCAATAATGTTTGTATAAATAAAAATGTATACTTATAAACAGCTCCACTTGGTATTGAGCACTTTTTATAAACACTTGAGTTTCTACGGATTTACATTTTCAGAAACTAATACAATACATGTACGATATATATATATATATATATATATACATATATATATATATATATATATATATATATATATATATATATATATATATATATATATAGTGGTATATACGTTGGGTCATAAGATATATTGAATATTCTAACATCATCAATAAATTGCAAGACATCAACTTTTGTAAACACCATCCAATTAGTCTCTGGAATGTTATTCATATACAAAAAGCCGAAATGCTCATAGTTTACAGGAAGTATCACTATGTAATGAGATTTAAATACAGAAAATGTACCAAATATACCTTTTATTTCTTAATTTAAAGAATAAACATCATGACGGATTTAAATTCATAAGAAATGTATCAATCTGTTTGATCTGAAATAAAAATATGAAATAAAAGTTTTATATTTCGTTACACAACACCTCACCTTTATAGTGCCAAAAGCTACCGATATATGTGATTAAAAGTTATCTAAAATTGTAATTTTAAATATTTTTGAACTGTTTAAAACGTATTTTAAAACTTAAAAACGCACTTTTGATACTTGATTTTATCATGTAAAATACACTGAAATATATTTTAATAATGATATTTCTAACTTCGGTTACGAATTAGATTAGTCTTTAAGCAAGAGGAGGTAACATTAGGTTGAATACTTGAAAAATACTTGTAATATCTATTTTATTTGTAAGGAACGTAATGATACTTTGACGTACATACTATTATTTGATCATTTGTATTACTTACACTGATTCTGTAAAATCTTAAGATCTTAGATCCTACGTAACCCATGTACTAAATAGCTCTTGCAGAGCTGGAGTTTAAGTTTTGAATAAATTATTGCCCATGAGAGACTAACACAATTATAGTAGTTAAACTAGCAATATATTATTTACATCCCATCGTAATACCTATGGGGATGCCTACTTCATGATTTTTTATGAGTATTCGATTGTCGTTGTTGTATTTAGGTAAACAGAATAATAAGAAAACGTTTAACAACATACTGAGAAGATTTCAAGATAGTTTGTTTTCAATATAGACCTAATTCTATATGGCTGTATAAATATATATTTTGTCCGGATTGTGGTAGTATTTTAAAGATAATAATATCCAATATAACTACGTGATTAAATACAGAATATTATACTAACTGTTTTTACATATTTAATACGTGTTGTCATAGTTTCGCAAAGATGTTCAATAGACACATAGATACATACACACAATTAGTACTTCATCATAAAGAGAGATTTTACATAAGATATTCAAATATATTTAAATTAAATGAAATGTGTATCTATGTATCAAATAATGGAATGCTTAAAAAGTGAAATAATAAAGAAACTATATTTTCCTGTAGAGATGTTGTCTTTACTGTGTGCATTTTAACAATCTCACAAAAGTTTGCTTTAAAAGAAAAAAGTTAGCGTAAAAAAGTGTAAAGTCTCAACTGATGTCACCTTTAAATGAAATATGAACAATGCTTAAATAAGTGACACGACTATGAGAAAAGAATGGTGACGCCCTGCTGTCAACGCAAACACTTTGCAAAATATCAATGGCGCGAGAAAACCTGACTTGAAAATAATTATACAAGAAACGATGAAAAACAGGATTTTACTTGAGCTGTCATGAGTAATTACATGATTTTCTCAAGAGAGAAAATTAACATAAAACTGAATTAAACTTGATTATGGAGAGTCGAGTCTGGTCAGCATTTGATGATCAAATCATACTGATTAAGTGTTTCCCTCATTTAATATATAGTGTTTTATGTAGTGAACAATTACACAAATGTTTATAATAGAAGTATTAAATTAGTGGAAACAATTAAATCTATGAAACATAGTTACACTTATTCATGTACACATACATGTGCGTGCGTTTGTGAGGGTGCATGCGGGCATAGCTGTATAACATCCGGACATTTTATTTGATATATATTCAATATCAGAAACCTAATCAAATTAGATCGCACTTAGGCAATTTACATAAAAATATATCACATACATTTCATAAGCATGAAGAATACTCTCAGGAAACTGGATATAACTACCACAAAATGAATTACTCTTCAGAAGGTTTTATGTGTGATTTACGTATGTAGCTGGTTGACTGTGTGTGCTAGTTACACAAATAATGCATGTCAGAGAAATAGACAATGTAATTTAATGAGAAGAAAAATACTCACAAATAAATTGTTTACGGCAAGATACCAACACTTAAAACGGTTCACAGGAGTGATTGTTATTTAGTTGTCTGATATTTTTTTTACTTCATAATTTAGTCAATGTGTGTTATTGTGTCAATCTTTTCTCTTTTCTACTCGCCTGTAATCCTCGCTATTTCTAAGTTATTTGCGACTCTTAAAGTTATAAAAAGCTAGAGGTCTTGTCCATGTCTCGTAGCGCATTTAGACCATGTATTATGTGTGTTTTTGTTTTATTAAACTTCAATGACGAAGATATCCAATATGTTTTATGTTATTATTTTTTACATTATGATGTTTAATCTCCGGCTAGGATCCGTTTCAACTTTGAATTCTCCGAAGATACTATATCTTTCATTGTATGTTCTTCATATTTCTAATACAGCCTCTACTCCTCACTGTGTGGCAAATATAAGGGATTGCATTGCTCTCAATTTATAATGAGCACTGGCTAATCATGATAATTATCATATTTTACGGCAACACGTCTGTCTTGGTTTTTATGGAATTACTTGTAGTGTTTTATGTTTTTTGCAGAGATCACGTTTCTATTTGCAATTTGAATTTACACGCCCATATTATCGCTTGACAGGTTTAAATTAATCATTTTGATATGTTTTCGTAGTTATTCATTTTACCCTCTCTCGTTTCACTGTTCGATCTTTGTTTTTTTGTAATTTTGTTTGTAAATGAATACAGATCTATGAGTGTAATACACATATGTATAATTAGTTTATTTACTTTTGTTCTATTAATTGTTACGTTAATTTAAATTAAGTAAAGCGATTGCGACTGAAACGCAACAGGCTACTCTGAATTAAGTTGCATGCATACAAGTTGTCCAAAAGCAAGTAAGCAGTGAGATGTTTGTGTGCATTATATTTTAATTTCTGTATCTATGCAAAGTAAGAAAGATGTTGCATAGATGGAATTCCAAAGGCTAACATTTCAAGGAAAAGACACATTATAGCATTAACAACAACCCAGCATCTGGAGACCTCTACAGCGAAAGTCTGGGATTTTGCTGATTGTCAAGACCCTTGGGTATTTACTTTGAGAGGGCACCATCTCCGATAGTTTGTTGGAGCACATTCGAAAGTATTTGTATAAGAAGCGGCGATGGGAAAATGGCTGATCGTGTGGGACATTTTAGATAAGAGGTTCTCCTTTGGGCACTGTCTAAGAAGATGTTAGCAATGTTCGCACCAGCCCAGATGTGAAAACAAGAATCCATGCATGGACAAATGATTCGATGTAGCAGCATTGGAAATGTAAGTGTTCTAATTCATGTTACCTGCGTGTAAGGTCGAGTAATATGAATAATAGACTCTCGGGTGGAATCCTATTAGCAATGACAGTCGGTAGATGAAATGTGTTTTATATTTGTTAAAAGAAATGCGCTTTGTCTTTGTAGCATTCAGTTGCCTTAGATATGTGGTTGTCTGTTTTATCTACATTTGAGAAAAGAGCGCCGTGTCATAAGCATATATATTCACATTCAATAGTATTAGAGAAGGGGTTTAGGAAATCAAGGAATAATAATGTTCCTAGCATTGCCGCTTGCTGCACACTTGTATTAATGATACGCTGTTTAAATGTACGGTCATCTAAAACAATCTGTATTTTTTGGGGTGGTGTCTAAGAAGTATCTAATTATATTACATATTCGCCCAGTAATCACGTATAAATACATTTTCATGAGAAGACATATATGGCAGGCCTTCTGAGCAGCTTTATCTATCCTGCGAACAACACGCATTATTTTACCATCACATCCAGTGTATGGTATATGTTTTCAGAGATCTCCGTGTGGATATCCGCAGTAATGCGAGCTTGCTTTAATCTATACTGATGTTCAAAAATGTTAGTATAAGCGAAGTGGTAGCCTATTGCTAGATTAATAAATGATTTAACACATTTAGCAAATACCTAGAAGGCGACTGATGGTTCGATAATGTTGCGGGTCAGTTATTGTACAAACATATTTTAACACTACTAATAGATGGCAATTTCACAGCTATTAAGGAAGCAACATACGGCAAGGCATTTGTTGTAGAGTTTGAAGAGAACAAATGCCAGTTGAGCATAGCATTTCTCTATTTCCATATCAGGGATAATATCAGGCCACCATGCATTGGCGTTTCATGTGTATTATAGTATCCTGAACATATGGGGGGGTATAATTAGATCATAAAGTATGGGTTCAGTTCACAGTGGTATATTAGTGCTGGTGTTTTATGTTGAGTACACGGCGGAGTTCAATGCGAACTACTGGGCAAGCTGCCTTACGAGTTGTACTGCTGACGATTACATGCTGGTTGTCTATTATTTATCATATTATTATAAATATTCCAGAAATCTAGAGTAGATATGCACTACGACTCAATGCGTTTTCTGGTCAGTTTGGTTTTCCTACATTTAGGTGCGGCTATTACACTATGACAATTATTTTCATGATGCGATAAATGTTTGTCTTTTTGTATTTGACTTATGGCGGTTGAATCAACAAAATGCTTGCTTCCTATACGTAAAGGCAGCTATACAGATTGAAGTAAACTATTGAACACAGTGGCCAAACTATAGAATGTTCGTATCAGTTACCTCAGTCGATCACTGTTTAGAAAGGTGAGAAGATGTATTACTAGATGTGGCCTTTAGAAGTTAAGCTCGCTGACGATAACGATGTAGGAGGTGAGTCGCGAAAGTGACAGTCTGTTAAAAATATGTATTAATAGAGACACTATACATGTGTTGGATAGGTTCATGTGTATAGCCTGAAGCCATGTGTATCAAGCAGATTATTGGCGTGAACATTAACATCTTCAAATACATGAATCGGGGATCTCAGATCTTATTAGAGTGGTACATCAATACAATCAGAAACACGGGAAAGCAGCGTACCGCCCTGGTTCAAAGGGCAACTATACAATAAATATCAGGAAGCAACGATTCGTTGTAAGGTAAATCTAAAAGTCATATATACCTGTCCATGTTTATAGACAGTTTTCTCTCGTCAAAAAAAACTGTGTTTCGATTATAGATTTTGAGTCCATACATATGCCGGTCTGAGTCCTTACGGTAGAATGTGTCTGATACAGTTATGTTAACTCGATTAAAAGAGATCATGTTTGATTTTTTTTTACTTTGTGTTACAATATCTAGGAACTTTAGTAATATAAATGATTTGACATAATCTAGGTTAGTTATAATTGTTATCTCGTATAATGTTTAAGCTATAATATTTAGTCTTCTATTCTAATGTTGATTTAAGCTGAACTCATGTGTTGTAAAACGCCTTCACAGTTTAAATGCTTGTTTTTTTTTAAATTTCAACATTCTTTGAGAGATATCATAATTTATCGACTGATTATATAGTATTACTATTTTCTTATAAATATGTGTTTTTAGCCGGATAATTGTCAATTATTACTCACTGAACATCTTGGCCTATTGGCTAAGATCAAAGTGTATTATCTGTTCCGATGGATACTGCACCCCATAAACCGGTATTGTCTTGGCATTCGGGGCTTGATTTACGCCAGGCTATGGGTCGGTCCTGTGTAGTTCTAGGAGGTACATCCTATCAGGCTTTTCCTCCGCTCTTTGCGGAGGAGTAAGTTTATTGCTTACTGCCTGAGGCGCCCCTACCGGGGAATGCCGACGGAGCTGCCCTCACAATTTTTAATAGGTAGAGTGCTCACTTGCTCAAACGCTGGCTTTTCAAACCCCATATTCCCGACCCGACCTTGGGTCACATCTTACTTGTGGGAGTAAGATAAAACTGGCTTCGTGCCTAGCCTCCTGGAGAGGAGGTAAATAAATACTCACTGAACATAATCAGTGTGATCGTCTGCAGTTTGAGTGACAACACATCTTCCTAGATTGTCAGCACTCGTCTCTTCATTTCGATGACAGCTGTTAACCATTTTGCATTATTTCAACATCTGTTTATGATAATTAAAATTGAGGCGGGCGACTATCGGTCTTATATTTACATTATGTGACAAATAATTTGTCAAACATCCAGGGACACCATTTTCCGTACCATTAAATGACTGTTTAGTGCTTACCTTATTTCTTTAGATGTGTGTCTCTTTGATATACACCTCGTACAGCTGTGGCCGGAAACTAAAATAATTCACAGATTGTATGCTTCTTTTCTATTGCTCTATGATGCTCTATCTAAAATCCGTTAACAGCAAAGGACGGCCTGACTAGTTATGAAATAATTTGACAAGTATCTGCTCGGTTTGCTTGAACGCTATATGCTACCTGGGAATGGTTCTTGTAAAATATTAGTTAGGTAACAACTCCTGAAAATATATAATATTTTATTTGTTGAGGTAATTTAAAAATGTTTACTTAAAATTGTTAATAAAATCAGAACCAAAATTTTAATAATTAGATACCTCGAGATGACTGATTTAATCGATGTAATATTTGTTTATCGACAGTTGTATTCCTTCATCATCCACTACCAGCTTATCTGATTTTACCATTTAGAACACCAAATTTTCCGCCAGTAACAGAAAATGTTATATGTTATAGTTATTACACTGTTAAGCGTTGGATTTCACGTAGCTGTTTTAATATCTTTTTGATCATACTAGAACTTGGCTATCTTTTATTAAAAACTAGATAACTCTATAAAATACAATAACTAAAATAATTAAGCTACATTTGTCTATCTTACCTGATTTATAGGCCAACTTTCCCCGACGAAAAACCCAGGGAAAACCTTTCTTGTATAAATGTTTACGCTAACATTTAAGAGAAGTCTCTGGTCACAGCTCAGTTCATTTATTTTATAAAACAAGCATGCAGATTATTACATACTGATATTGATAATTAGCGTATATTATTAATTATTTCCACGCAATTTACTTTATGGGCAAAGGATGGTTGCAGGAAATCTTGTGGGCTCATTAATATACTTAAGAAAAGGGTAATGGTGTGCATATCATACGTGTACTTTACAAAATCTGCATGTGTTTTTGTGTAACTTTATAGAAAACCATACATTGTAGTTGCATTGTTGAATGCTTTAAAATATCAGCACTATTTCCGCACAAACAGCACCGCTAGAAACGGTATTGGGGTTACTTACATTTGTGAAATATTTATTTTTGAATGTCATCTCTATTATAAAATGTAGGTCATATTTAGGGGCATTTTCTTTTTAACTGTATTTTGCTTAGATGTGAGCTCAGAATCTGTTGATATCACATAGTGTATTTGTCAGTTTTTTATAAGTTTTAATAAGCACAAGTTGCTCAATAATTAATAAGTTACTTTGTTGTCATTAACCTTTATTTGTTCTATCGCTAAATATTGCATTTATTACTACTGATACTGTTTTTTGCTTCTAAGTTCATGAGCCATTCGTTAGAAAGCTTATTTCCCATGTAAGAAAAACCACTGCCTATTATTAAATAGCATAACATGTTGGGAAATACTAATAGAGCGTTACATGTTTATCTTTTAAACGCTTTGGCTTAAGGAAAGAAAAATAAACATGTGTTTATCGAGTATACTTTGCATTAAACAATCGAAGTTGAAATAGATTTGTCATTCGTACATCCTTATCACTCTTTTTAATGTATCTTATATATATATATATATATATGTATATATATATATATATGTATATATATGTATCTTTATACATAGAATTATATATCAATTTAAAGGAATTTAGAACTCATATATAGTATCCATGTAATATATATATATATATATATATATATATATGAATACATTATGTTTACATATGGATAATCATATATATATATATATATATATATATATATATAGAGAGAGAGAGAGAGAGAGAGAGAGAGAGAGAGAGAAAGAGAGAGAGAGAGATTGAAACATTATATTCAGTGGATACATTATGAACATTCAAAATATATCAAGTTTAATTGTATATACCTAAGAAAACAAGATTCAACAAACTCTACTTTATATACGCACGTTCCCCAAAATATTTTTTATTTGTAAAAATGGATTAAGAAAAGATTCAAATAGGTAGATTGTTTTCTACATCAATATATTAAAAGGTATGATCTCCAATCTTGGGTTATGCTATTCGAAGCATATAGATATGTGTGAAATAATTCACAGGTCATACTTGAACATATAAATAACTGGAATTTAAAAAAAACGTTCACCAAACTGACCGGAGGCAGCATTGAATAAGCGGAGGAGGGTTGATATATCGTAAAATTAAACAAGACAACAACCTTCTAAAAGTCAGGAAAACAATAGAAATATTTCCAAAACATTAAGTCTTCATAATATAGATACGTACACGGTTTCTAAACACAACTATTTGGCATTGTATTATACAATAAAGGGGGTATATATATATATATATATATATATATATATATATATATATATATATATATATATATATATATATATATATATATCATTGAATCAATACACTAGATGACCTGAATAAAATATATTTAATGTAATTATGTTACTAAATAACGACTGGCAAAGGGACTTTTGACCTTTTGAAAGATTCGAACAATTCTTTAAGCAAAGGGATTAACAGTCAAGCGATGATAAATTGCATCATTTCATTTGTTTAAAATGATCACTTTTATAAGCAAACTTGTGAAATGTGAAGAATTATTTGTTAGAAACATACTGGTTCATCTTTAATCAAGTGTTGAAATAACCAGATCGATGTTTGCATCAGGCCCGAGGGCGATACTCCTGTTCCTTTAAGTTTAATTCAAATATGTAAAGTAGATCTGTATTAGTAAAAAAGAAAACCATTAAATTCTTATTCAGATGCTTCAACCATATCATACATGTGAAATTTTTGTTTGATATTAATGATTTTTTCATTGTACATTCATTTATTAATCACTCTAAATATAAAGTGTCTTCATTATTATTGGTAGTGTTTGTAGTACTATTACTATTATGTTATTATATTATAAGTTATACACTACTGGATTATAAGTTTAGTAATAAACAACATCGAGATATTCTTAATGAAATCTAAATTAATATTTTTCATTGAAACTATTTATCTAAATATATTTTGAGAGCAAGTTTGCGAAGAGTAAGATATTACATACATTCTTCTACATTAAATATTTTATTTATTCATAGTCATAGCCATGCATGGTATACCAGGATACGCCATGAATCGATATCTTATAAAATGTCATTATTAAGTAGCAGAGCTACCCGGCGTTGCCTGGGATACAAAAAATAAAGATAGAAGAAATTATAAATAGGTGTAACCTATTTCTAGTTGTGTATCGATCTTCATCTCTTCCTCGTCCCTCATTTTCTCAGTCTCCTTAACACCATATTTATTTCCAACCCAACTCATCCTTCTGTTGTTTTAATGTTTTGTAAAATTATTGTAATAATGTTATTCATTCCCCAGAGCTATATATTTTTAAAATTTAATACTGTAATCTTATATGTATTGCTCTTGGACAAGCCCGAATTTGCAATATGATATATCAGTTTACAAAACTAATTATATATTTTTGTTTTAATGATTACCGGACAACGCCAATACTTTTCCTTGTATATAATCTCATTAAAAATGTTGAAGTTATTCATTATAGGCAAACTTGTCTTTAAACATATCAGCTCTATCTATTGTATTTATTATTTTTTCCATAAGACATATACTTAACAGTAGTAATATTATACTATTATTTTCATGACTCCAGGACAAGGCCAATACCTTTTCTTGTATGAACGAATCATAACGAAACAATAAAGTTATACATCTCGGGCAAACATGTGTGTAAACATATATATTCAATCTATAGCATTAAGCTTGTTTGTCATAAGATATGCTACTGTACAGTAGTACTATTATAGTATTATTTCTCTGACTTCCGGGCAAAGTCAATACTTATTATTTCATACAACATCATTAGAATACTTCTTTATTATTTTTGTTTAAACACACTTGCTCTAACTTTTGTATTTTGTACTTTTACCATAAGATATACCACTTAACAGTAGTAGTCTTATAGTATTATGTATATTACACTGGAACAATGCCAACACATTTTCGTGTACACAACATCATGAACAAGCGGTCCAATTCTTTACTCACGACTCGGTTGTGTTAGAAAAAACCTGCTACACCTAGTGTATCATACACTCTTGTCATAAGTATTACCATTTTACAGTAGTAATACTATATTATAATCAGTATGTCTCAAATACAACTCTAATAACTTTCTTGTATAAAACAGCATAAACCACGGTATTTTCCCGGACAATTATGTGTATACATACAACAGCTCTAATGTATTAAGCACTTTTTTTCATAACATATACCACTTTACAGTAGTAATACTGTATAACTATTTGTATGACTCGCTGACAATGGTAATTCTGTTTTCCTTAAATACAACGGCATAGACACACATATTTATCCTGAACGAGGCTTTACCACATCCGGTATATTTATTGACCACTTTTCCTATTAACACTAGTGACATAATATTACTAGTTTATGACACACACACAACGGCATATGTTGTCTTTATACACCACCATACACACAGTGAAGTGCTTTATCTCATGTAACACTGTGTATAAACACACCTGCTCTATCTATTGTATTAATCACATTTTCCCTGGGGTATACCACATCAACAGCATAAACATGGTAAAGTTATTTATCACGGACAACGACACCTACACACACACCAGTTATGACAATCTCAGCAAATTCGATTTGAATTACGATTCTCTTTGGCAGATGTGCCTATTTTGTTGTTGTCTACGGTGTCTACCCACATTTAAAACGGGTGCATATTGTTATAATCCATATAGGTTACTGACAGCATCCACATAGAGTGATGTCGAATTTTGAGACTTCTCATGACAACTTAATTAAGTTATTGTTGTCTAGTCATTTATGATACTAACATACCATATGATCAATAGCGAATATGTCTCATCGCTTCATTGGATAACTCTGACACTGAGATTACTCACGAGATGAACGTATAGGTAAATCATTCAAGAAATGTAATGATTCAAAGCGAAATGTAATCATATAAACATATACTGAATTCAAACTGTCAAGAACAATTCGGGTAATGGATACCAATTTTCTCGTCCCCAGATGTAGTATTAAATTTCACTGAATTGATGCAGTCACTGATATCAAATGCAAAGTCGAAGGAGATGTTTTCTTTTAAACGGAGAGCAAGATAGAAAGTTATGTGTAGTCACTAAGGTAGAACAAATATTGGTCCGTGTTCTGGAACGAACATCTCATTTTCAATCCCATTTATCGATTTGCTTATTTTGCCTAGTTCGACCATTTCACTGTTGTTCATTATATAAAGAGAAAGGGGTGGAAGTGTTTACTTTCGCATCAATTACTGTCAGTGCACATCATACAACCGTACTTATTAATTTTGTAGCATAAACTGTGCGTTGTTTAGTGGTTGCAAACGTTAGGAGTGCGAATTGCGTGATATTTCCCCACATTTACTAACAATTATACATGGCATTTCATTATTTAAAAACGTTAACAGATGATTTTCACACCGTCAACCTGAGACTGGTTATTATTTCATCGTGATATTTACATTTTTCTAATTTCATAAACTGTTTACACATCAAAATATTTTTTTTTAAATTGCTTACTTCTCCTTTGCATGACATTCAGCGTTGTTGTACTAAATTTCTCCAAATTACGCCTGATTATATAAATTACAATAAGTAATAGATCACTTTATATTCTACATTTTAAATGCTTTCAAATTACTTCAAATGTTAGGAAGTCAGGAAATACTCCATTCTTTTTGCGAATCTAATTATTAACAAATAATAAAATTGCAAACTACTTACCGAATAAAGGCTCATTGATTTTATAATGTATATTTCAAATAAGATTACTAATTCATTCGTGTTAGTACGTTATAGATTGCTATAAATAATAGGATAATATTACATAAAAATAATATAGTTTCAGTTTATAAAGGCAAAACTTAAAGCACCCCCATATAGATACATGAGAAGAGTAGCCATATCATGTTAATATGACAATTATATCTTTGGAAACAACAATGTTATTATGTCAAGTAAGCACGCATAGAATTTCCGAAAGCAAACATTCACGCAATCAGAAAATAAATCGTTAATCTTGGAGTATATAGACACAGTTTTCGTTCCCCGTTTATTTTCTCCGAATGAGGCATGTGGGTCACTCAATCGAGAAGTAGACGCAAGTTGATGATCCTTGATTCATTGGCATGTTAACGCTATCCTTGTGGGTCAGCGCGTAATATTGTACAGTCTATTATTAAAGTGTCTATCATTAGATATTAGCTCATGTGGAATACAGTTTCGGGTCGATATAACATGACGTTAGCATTGACATGAATACATCTAATCAGCTCACACAGAACAAAAGGAAGACAGCAACGGATGGACATGGACAGCCATTTTTGTGCTGGATTCAACAACAATATGTGTGGATTAATTTATAGAGTTATGAATACCATTTCAAACCCTCTGGGCAGTACTGACAGGCGAGAGCCATTCAATTGTTGTAAACATTATAAATGCCGATAAAAATAAATAAGACAGTATATACGTATATATATAATTATATAAATATATAAATATATATATATGTATACATTAACACATATGTAGATATATATATATATATATACATATATATATATATATATATATAGTACTATTTCATGTGGACACACATATGATATTATAACGTAATACAATATATTGTGGATACATTTTACATATTAACTTACACAGTTCTTACTACCTAAGTAGAGCTTAGTAGTAGAAGTATACACATCTATATATGGCAAGTAAGTTACACATAGGCGTTGATGATTTATTTACACTGGTAATTGCTAGGTTATATCTTGATTTCATACGGGTGCAGAGACACATCCGCCTCTGTGTAGCTTACTTGTCATAAATATATATATATATATATATATATATATATATATGTATATATATATATATATATGTACAGCTTTCAGTAATATATACAAATAAATATACATTGGATTTTAATTTAAGTGCAAGTATACAACGGTCAGCAAGATATATGTACGATACAAGCTCGACTATATTGTAAGGACATCATTAGCCTATGAGTCAGTAATAATTACGAATCTGATGCATTTGTAAACAAGGGTAATAACTACTTATATATAAAAAAAACCGCTAACAAACTATATTCGGATTTAGCCTCATAATGCTCTTGTAAAATGAAACATAGACGACTGTGTGTTAGGGTTAGGGTTAAGGATAGGGTTAGGGTATGTGTTCATGAAACTATATACATGCATATACATGTTTCTATCGAAATCGCTTGAGATAAGTAATGAATCCACTTGATGTAATGAGCTTACAAGAACGGGCGATTATCATCGTTAAGGCAGGTGATGCCTATTTGCCTTATTAGAAAGAAGAACAGGGCTATAAGTTAAATGAAAACAATAGCGTATTCATGGAGACAATTAAACAAACGAATCACACGAGCTGAAACAACAAAAAATCAATCATGATGAATTCATGCTATAATTGTATTTATAGAGAAGACTGAGACTAGCAACATCACATATTTAGGAGAGATTGCACAGAGAAGGAAATGTGGAGTCAATCGAAGTACAGACACATCTCTGCAATAGTCAAGACCCTGATAATAACTCAGAGATTAACCAGTCCAAATATGACAATACTATTCAATACACGGTCTGATAGTAGATTTGCAGAGGGAGATAATAACTTGAGGTGTTAGAAAGTGTGTTGAGCGATACTCTTAAATAAAGTTCTTGAAAGACGTTGGAAAAGTTTTACTAAATGCTAATAATTACAACTTATCGATCTGAGATGCTGAAATACCTAATTAAATATTCTTCAATTAAGATTTAACAATGAGAGACTTGGCTATAACTTAAAGCTAGTCTGTTAAATAATATGCCGGCACCAAACGTAGATCAACTGACGTCATAATTATTAGGTTTATAAATAAATACTAATTACACACAAATACTAGTAGCATAAAAATAAAAATAAGGAAAGTTAAAACATAAAATGTAATATCATGATAAATATATATATATATATATATATATATATATATATATATATATATATATATATATATATATATATACATGCATTTCCTTACAATACTATTTAGTCCGCAGTAAATTTTTAGAAACTCATTAATGCAGTGAAGTGTTACCCCAGTTTCGCATTAATCCAAATATTACAAAAGATGTATTTACTTTCAAGCACAGGAAGTTTCCACCAAATGACTTCGGACTTAAAACTGTGTTTTTGTAGTCTCTAATACACACACATATATATATATATATATATATATATATATATATATATATATATATACATATATATATATATATATATATATGTGTGTGTGTGTGTGTGTGTGTGTGTAAAGTACACATACACTGGCAGCAGTGAACTGCTACTGACTCACACAAATATGCACACGTCTTCACGTATCCGCATCAAAATATACACAGCCGGATATATGACCGTACACATATGCACATAAATCGAGCGGATGTCGTCAGTTTCATGAATACTTACATTAATCCGACAGATGAAAACAAATTAAAGACATCTTGTTAAAAATTATAAACTTCTTTGATTTTAATCGTTGGCGAAACTAAAAAAATTAAAAATATAAAATTAAGATATGGAAATATTAAAATATAAACGTAGAAATATTATTGTAGAGGATGATAAACGTAGAAATATTATTGTAGAGTTCTATATTCCTGGCAAAGGTTGGTACTCTCTATATTAAGAAGGTTGCGACATATGACACCCTTCCAGCGATAACATGCGAAATCAAAGGACGAAAAAACATAAACAAGTAAACCTGGTAATAAAAGCCCCTGATAACATAGAACCATGTGAAAGTAAACTAGTAACAAATATAGTATATTTTCAATGTGAGAGAATGTCCCAACTCTGGCGCAAGACTCGGAAAACATATGTAGTCGTTATATATGTTACACACTTCCCCTTTTAACTAGGAACTCAGTCTATGATCCTGATATTGGGCTAACATTGTGTAACTTTACAACATAGAGTTAGGTACTAATATTTTCTTCTACCGCTCCAACTCTCGCCAGGAATGTCAGTAGTAGACGCTCTCCCCCATGGAATCAACACATCACTCTACTTAGATATAAGCATTCAAATGTATCGTGATTTTCATGCTCGGAATTCACGATCACCACAAACACGAGTACCTACTCGCTTCCTCCTTCTTTTACCCTGAATGGCACCTTCTCCAGCCGCCTCTACCTCGAGTAATAAAATAAACTCTTTCCTGGACTAATACCTGACAACAATCAACACAGTTTTTTGTGACAGATGACCATAGCCGACTCATGGGTAATGTGTGTCACTTAATCAAAATATGAAATAAAATTGATCATCTTTGCTCTATTGATATTGTAACGGTATTCTTTCTGTTAAGCGCGTAAGATTGCACAGGCTATAATTAATACGTCTATCATTGGACATTATCTCATGTGACATCGAGGTTCGGGTCGATATGTGATGACGTTCGATTTACATGAAGAAATCCAATCATCGGCAACCGGACTAAAAGGAGACAGAAATGAATAGGAGCGATTCAAAATTCCCAGACGGGATTCAACCACAAATAATGCATTGGCAGGATGATAAATACAAGTTGTAATTATCTGGATGGTACCAAGAGGTGAGGGGCAACGCAGAGTTTTAAAAAATAAGAATGTCCATGATATTATAAAAAGTGGGTATAATAATACATACATATATATATATATATATATATATATATATATATATATATATATATATATATATATATATATATATATATATATAGAGAGAGAGAGAGAGAGAGAGAGAGAGAGAGAGAGGGAGAGGGACGTATGTGTGTGTGGGTGTGTTCGTGCGTGTGTGACGAAAATATAAAAGTAATGTCCATCGTAATCATATATTTTCCATATATATATATATATATATATATATATATATATATATGTGTGTGGGTGTGTGTGTGTGTGTGTGTGTGTGTTGTGACCCTTATTATACCCTTATATATTATTGACGTAAAGGAATATATATATATATATATATATATATATATATATATATATATATATATATATACAAGAAGTGGTATTCTGGACTGCCAGTATAGAACTGGGTTGGAAGAAGTCTGTGAGTTGAAATGCTTCTCGCATCTTATTATGGATAGATGATTCCATTTGTTCTTCGTACAGTCACGGCACCATAACACCCTCTTCCAAGCCTTACCTCCTCAGGAGTCTTAGTAACGTTTCCTTTTCGGATGTATCTTCATGTAGTCCGGAGCCATTCGTTTTCTTTTTGGCTGCCGTTTCTACCTGGAGTGCTGACAAATTGAAAGTGTAATATATCACGGGGCTATGCAGTGGGTAGTGATAGTATTCTAGAGCTGTATTCAAACGTGTTGAAAAATCTGCACATAGGCGAATCTCATTAGATGGTTTCTTTACATACACTGTGGGTGCTGCCGATTGGCTGTGTTGTACTTTTGATAAAATGCCAGTCTCTACCACTCGGTCAAGTTCCTTGTTTATTTTTTCAATCGAGGCTAAGGGTACTTTTTTTCTGTTTTAAATACCGGTTGTACATTTTCTTTCAGTTACAATTTGGGAGACATCTTAGTGCGATGCCTGAAACCGCCAGAAAAACACACGGGAAAATATTTTTTAAATTCTCGTTGCAGTATTCTGATTCCGTTGCTCGACGATTTATTTTTTTACAAAATGTATTTATCGGCAATTTCCATAAATCAAATGCCTGCATCCAGTCAGAACCGAAAATATAATTTGAATCCTTCAGCAACAGTATTTTTAGTGTTTTAGTATTTCCCATTAGGGACATATTTGTGATTAATTCTTCTTCAAATTTAATTCTTTCCCCAAGCACTGTGCTGGCCAGTCTGTTTGTTCTTAATAAAGTTGGTGTATTTAAGATTATGCACGTATTTAAATTTATTATGGAGACATCTGAACCCGAATCCAATTGTAATTTTATGTTTGTATCTAGGATTTTCACCTGCACACATTTTGTTATGTTCATGAATGTTTCATTTGTTGCCATTGTGGCTTGAACTCGCGTGTTACTACCTCTGCATTGTTCTGCAGTGCGAATTTTATGTCCAACATTTTTGCAATTCATACAGGACTTAAAACGGAAAGGGCATTTATTGTACCAATGTGGGTTTTCATAGCGTGAACAAGGGCTCGGTGCCCATTTATGTGTCTATTTACCTGGTTAGCTTCTCTTTGCAGCATAAAAATAACTATTTCTGTTTTGACTTACTTTTTCTTAAGGTTAAACTTTTTAATATGCGCAATGCCCGATAATTCAATGTCTTTCGAGTTCTGTTTTACATTGATAAATCTTTGACAGTCCTCGGCTAACTTTTTCAGTCTAAGGCATTGTTCATTCTCTAATTTATTTACAACTCTACGCCTAATCTCTGTATCATTTCCTGAGACTAATCCATGTACGAAAATTAAAAACTTGAAATTATCGGCACTCAATTAAGCTAGTTTAAAGTCGTCACAATGTTTGTGTACTGTTGATGCAAAAATAGAATCATCCTCCCTGTTTTTTTTTACCTGGTTTATGCACTTCCAGCGTTTATGAAATAACGTGGTCTTGGGACTGAACACTTCCGTTAATAATTTTACCACTTCTATGAAAGTTAAATCTACAGTTTTCCGAGGAAAAATGAAATACACGAATTTCGTATGATCCGTGGTACCAAGTGTCGTAAGTAGCAGGCGAACCTTTTTTGAGTAAGCCCAACTATCGCAGTTAATTCTATATTAATCTTTATATCTTCGAAAATATGCTGCAAACGTATTTTCTTCCGAATATGTGAAATCACCGATGGCGTTCCACACGGCGTTCTGCGAACACGCGTTGTCTCTTTCACACCCTTGGTCTCTACGCGATATTGTTTGTATAAATGTGTCCAATCTGTCGTCATTTTCTTTCTTTTGCTGACACATCTTTATATATTGCTCGAGCAGAAACTTTTGAAACTTTTCTTGAGTTCGCTGTTGTTGTTGTTGTTATTACATTTTGCTCGAGTAAACACTTTTGAAATTTCTCCTCAGCCTGTTGTTGTTGGGAGATTTGAAAGCTGGTTAATTCCGTGATGATTGACCCAAGGTCTTCCATATTTTTTTTTTTATATTTTTTTTTTTATGTTTTTTTTTAGATAATGATATCTTCTTTTTTAGTATGGTATTGTAAGCAGGTATTTTCCTTACATAAGCGCTTGTTAGACGCCATATTAGTTGTGAAAAGATTATGAAACCTTTCTTTTTTTACTATGCTTTACGCGTTTTAGTTTTTGAAGGAAAAAATTGTTTCACATTTAATTAATTTCGGTGGAAATAAACTCATATATTCCTTTATTTGTAACATGTATAACAATGTAGGGAGTGAATGAAAAAAACTGACTTTTCTTCAATTAAGAACATAATCAATTTGGTTTATCGTGTTTTTTTCTTTTTTGTTTGTTTTTGTTTCACCGATATCTAGTTTTCAGAACTAGACAATGGGTATTCGATTACATCAAGTGTTGTTCCTTTTAAAATCCAACGTCGGTTTTTTCGAAGGTTCCGGCAAAGATACTTCATTTGATTTTTTTCTCTGTTTTAACTCATCGATAATTTCGTTGTTGTTTCCCGTATACGTGTCGGTACTTAGTTGACCGTTAGTCGGCGACCCGTGTCAGTACGAAGTGTCTCGTCGCCAGTTTGTTATGACCCGGTTGGGGGCCGAAAAATAGACACGGAAACACGGGGTTACATGGGCAAAGAAAGATTATTAAAGAAAAAGAATATATATATATATATATATATATATATATATACAAGAAGTGATATTTTTTTCCATCTTTAAAAATCCTTTCACCGGACACCTTATCAACGGACATTTACCAACTTGACAGAGCCCATATCTTTTTTACACGCACATTCTCACTCTCCATTACTTCATATTTTTTTTCAAATTGTGAATTTTAGCTTTTCCACTGCCAACTTATCCATCTATGTAATTCTTCTGATGATGCGATTTTAATCTTTGAAAAGCCTTGGCTTAACGAAAGAATAACATGACATGTTTTTACCGAGTGCATCTTGCATTGAACAATCGAAGTTGAAATACATCTGTTGAAGTTGAAATATATACATATATATATATATATATATATATATATATATATATATATATATATATATATGTAATTATATCTACATATATACCTAAAATATTTAGGTGAGAAAAAATCGTACATATCACTAGACACACGTGTTTGTCCACTGTTGAAGACGCTGGACTATAGACATTAATATCTAAGATTCGATCTATGTCTTCTGTGAGGCAGAAACACGTGTCCATGTATTACTTTTATGTACGCATAAATGTAATATATATATATATATATATATATATATATATATATATATATATATATATATATATATATATATACACGTAGAATTAAATACAAAGAACAAACGTACCCAAATAGAGGAACGTGCTGTCCTGGCTGGCTTGACATGTTCACGCACTCAAATATGAGAGCACAGATTTGAAAAAAAAAACAGCGGAATTCGCCAGTCAAATAAATAAACAGCAGACATCCATAATACGGGAAAATATAATTAAAAGTATACAATTAAAATAATAAAATGCATGAGTCTTCTATATTTTCAACGTTTGAGACACATTAAGTTAATATGTTGTAAGATGCGAAATAGTGGGTAAAAACACGTAAACACGTAACACAGGTAAAATGATCGAATATCTATTATCTATATGAAACTAACATGAACTCTAAAATGTCTAGAAATTGTAATATGACAGGAGACGTCCAACACTACCACAAACACTCATGAAAAGATATGCCTTGCTCAGTGTATATCCAATGAAAACAATGCCTGAACATAAAAAATCAGGCTTAAATATGTAGGAATATATGACCAACATAGTAGTTTGTTTTATTTTATAACACAACATTATACACCTACAGTTATTTTACATTTCAGCTGTAGCTTAATTGGCTATGTTTTCTATGATATAGACATAACGCTTTCTTTGAATACGAGCGTCAACATTCATTAATTTGAAGATGTTTATATTGACCACAACACGTGTCTATGTTTCTCTAGCTCCCACTACAAATCGTCATTTTCGCTACTTACCTCCAAGAACGTAAACACCAGTAAGCATCACTTATCGACCTATTCTTGGAACGATTTCCCGAGACTCGTTTAACAGATGCAGAGAGATTATAAAGAATGCATATCACCTCGTAATAATAAACAACCGACCCCCTTACTTGAGACAACAAGATATTACTAACGAACTGATTGGAATTCCCAGAGATAGATAGAGAGGGAGAGAGAAAGGGAGAGACGGGGAGAGATAGAGAGATCTTCAAAGAGGCAGGTTTCTGTAAAACTGTTCTTTTTCCGATGGACTGTGTTCAGACGATGAATTGTTAACAGGAAGCACGGAAGAAGAAAATTCCATAGCAAGCGAACTTATGCCCCATGATTCACTTATACATGTGCAACTACTATTTAGTATAAGAGCAAATAATTTCGCTATTTCACCCGCCATAATGAGCTAAACATCGGCACATAATCTTATTTCGAAGAAACCACTATGTGTGTATTATAACTGCAGGTAAATGTAGGTACCCTGATATAATTGAAACAAGAATAGCATCACTGCAATTAGGAAGTCGTAATTTTAATATATATATATATATAAATATATATAATAATGTGGTAAACAATTGCCCACTTAATACTTCTCCTGTAGCGGACAAGATTGAATTGATAGTACAGCGGTGTGGCACAATATATTCAACTTGGACTCCGCAAACCAGTCTCTACCTTAATTTTCTACTACGTAGGAAAATAGAACTAGATGAAGAAATCATCACATCTTTCCATTACCTAGCTATCGTAAAACACTTCGCCACCTCGTAAGACAGATTATATCCCTGCTATACTAATAACAACAGTTGGCTCTGCACTCTCCCAATTTCTATAACATATGCTGTGCATAAATATTGCTTCGTTTTTAGCTGGGAAATTGTGGTACCAACTTTCAGGAACTGAGGCGAAGAACTCACTTTATTGATTAAGACCCATCCCACTCTTCGCTAAAAAATGTAATTATAAAACATTGAAACCATAGTATATACTCTCGAAATTGTTTAACTTCTCTTTGATTATGAGGTTTGGCATTCCCATGTTACTGCGGATATTATAACGACCATCTCCGAACGTATATGCCGTACATTCGATAACTAATGAAAAGACGGACAGTATTTCTAAGTGTATACGAGACTATTACCAATGTCTTGCTTGAAGGTCTTCTGAAGAAAATTAACTCGTACAATATTACTGAACAAATATCGGATATAATAAGGTATCAAAAAGACGGCTGGCTATATTATTAATATACACTCTAAGAGACTTAAAATAGTACTGACTTTCGTTCTGAATAGAATATTAATTTCTTTTTGTTTCTCACTCACAAGAAAAAATCATTCCCTATTCTAAATCCTTAAGTTCCTTATCCATAATCTTAAATTCTATTGCCTTGACATTAATAATGGTAAATCCATGTTATTCACTAAATTATGATATATCTCCACCTTCATACAATTACGAACTTTAAATTTTCCATGAAAAATTGCTAAGTTAAATCATTTCAGACGTCATAATTTTAAGTTCATAGCCTTTTTAGAATAACCGTGTTATGTTTACAAAAAAATATATCAGTTATCATTTTTTATTTATGTATCTCAAAACTTTGTTTATTAGTGTGAAACATGTGCTTTTGATAGATTATCGTAACGATTACGATAAGGGAAATAAGGTTTAAGTTTTTTTCTTCCCCAAAATAAAAATGAGCAAGTAGGATAGCTACAAGCAATACCTAAGAATAACATCACCTGTAGTAATAGTCTTCTGAGGAGAATATTTTCTGTGCAAACTCATGAGTTATGGTCTCAAGATCACTCTTTGTGTTTGAACATTAATATAATCGTAGTAATTTCTCATTTTATTATGCCATTGCATTAATATTATTGCTCTATACACTATATTAAGCTTTGTTGTTATCCTAATAGTCTATTGGTTTAAGATATTATTTATATATTTAAAGTATTATCTCACTATATATATATATATATATATATATATATATATATATATATATATATGGACACTATAAATTGGTTTTCTGAAATTAACGGCAAGAGTAGGTGTACCTTTATCCAATTCGACATAATGGAATATTACCCGTCCATCACAAAAATCTTTTTTGAACATGCAATTGAATTTGCAAGAAATTCCGTAGATATTTCACAAAAGGATATTAATATTATACAAAGCTGCTGTACCACGGTTCTAATTAGCGACGGTGAGCAATGGACGAAAAACAGGGAAAACGGATCTTTTGATGTTTCCATGGGTTCGTTAGATTCAGCCAGGCATCTAACCTTGTAGGACTATGTACATTAAGGAATATAACAATGAATAATAACATAGATGTAGGGGACATAGGTTTATATAGGGATGATTGTCTAATGGTAGTAAAGGAATCCATTAGCGCAAAATGCGACAAGATAAGAAAGATAATACATAAAGAAATAGAAAAACTAGGACTTAAGGTTGAAATTACCGGAAATGTCAAACACGTTAACTTCCTCGATGTTACGTTTCACTTAACTGAAAACAAATATAAACCCTTTATGTAAGAAAACTCAAACCCAATATACATACATACACAATCAAACAACCCTCCTTCAATAATTAAACACATACCCATATCAATAGAAAGTAGAATTAGCAATAACTCATCAGACGAGACAACGTTTAACAACTATAAAAATATTTACAATACTGCCTTAAAGAATAGCGGGTACGTAAATGATGATATTAAATATGAGAATACAACTACAAATGCTAGCAAATCTAAAAACAGAGGTAGGAAAATAATCTGGTTCAGACCCCCATTCAATATGATGTTAAAAACAAAAATTGGTAGAAATTTTCTACAACTCATAGACAAACACTTCCCACCTGGTAATGCACTCCATAAGCTATTTAATAAGAATACATTAAAACTAAGCTATAGTTGCACAGATAACATAGAAAGAATAATTAAAAAACATAACAATAAAATACTTAAAAGGAATGATACGAATACGAATAGCGATATTGGGGGAAAACCTACCACTAACAATTGTAACTGCCAGAGACAGGATAAATGTCCCTTGCAAAAAAATTGCGTCACCGCATCAGTAATATACCGTGCGGAAATCTACACTACTGAAAATCCGGGCGACAATAAGTTCTATATAGGAAGCACGTTAAGAGTTTTAAGGATAGGTATTACACGCATAAATTATCCTTTAGAAATAAAAAATACAGTAACACTTCGCTGTCCCGATACTTTTGGAAATTGATGGATGAGAAAAAGAACCCACAAATTAGATGGAGTATAATAAGGAAGGCAAACACATGTAGATCACTCACCTCACCCTGTTTCTTATGCCTGGGTGAGAAAATTGAAATTGTTAAATTTAAAGATAGGGAAACATTACTCAACGTTAGAAACGAAACGAGTTTAAACTGCAAACATTTAAAGGAGCACACACTAAGCAGATTTTAGATCATAAAAAACTCTACTGACTGTTACTTCGTTGTTAGCGGAAAACATATTCAATTTTTAATTCTAATTTTATTTTTATTTTTATTTTTATTTGAATTTTTATCTATTTATTTATTTTTATCTTTTATTTTTTTATTTTTTTATTTTTTCAATTGTTTTATTTTTTATTTTTTATTTTTATTTTTATTTTTATTTTTATTTTTTTTTATTTTTTAATTTTTTTTTTTCTTTATTTTGTTTTTTTATTGATTTATTTATTTTTATTAATTTGTGTTTTGTTTATTTCTTATTCTGTTTTTATTTGTATTTTATAATTCTGATGATGTATTTATAATTTTTAACTTATACAATCTAGAATATCCAACAAATGCTACACATCAACCTATAATAATGTTCTCAGCGCACACACATAGTAATCGCATGTGTGTGTATGTATGTGTGTGTATGCATACATGTGTGTATATGTACCTGTGTGTATGTATGTATGTATGTATGTATGTGCGTAGGCATGTGTAGAATTAACTGTAATTGCATACGCTGTATCTTTATATTAAAACAATAGCAGGTATAAATGCAAGTAATTTGAACTGAGATAGATTGACGCAATAATGAATGGTTTTGATTGCTAAAATATGGATGTGTGTATACATTTTAATCTACTTTGATTGCATGCATGTGGGTATTTGTATGCACATACACATATGTGGGTACGTGGTCTGTGTACATATATATAATGACATTATATATTTATGTTATACGGGTATGACAGTATACTTGTATATGTAATGGTGTATACATTTGGAATCGTATGTATATATATTGGTGAGCATAAGTGTGTGTGTATGTGTGCATACGTGGGTGTGTATAATTGGACTGAAATATATATGTATGTATGGGTATAGGTATTTCAACTGATATTTTATATTGCAGCAAAAGGTGTATTTTCATGTCATTTTATTTTTATTTCGATTGTGATATTCATTTCTTGTGTACGTATACTTTGATGAATGCACATATTTATATGCCTGGGTGTACTTTATATATGTGTATGTGTGTGTGTATGTATACATATGTATATATATGTATATATGTGTATATGTATATATATATATGTATATATATATATATGTGTGTGTATGTGTATATATATATGCATGTATGTGGACTTGTGCGTGTGTATGTTTGTGTATGTGTATGTTGTGTGTGTGTGGTGTGCATATCTGACTATGAATATACACGTATACATTTGTTGGTAGTTTTTATATTTGCATAGTCTAGTTCTTTTATATATATTCTAGGTATGTGCTTGTATATATTAATTTGTGTGCACTTTGTATAAGTATAGGTGTGTATGTATGTATTTGTATTCGTATATATGTATAGGTGTGAACTGTCGGCGCCTGTGTATATGTGTGTGTATGCGTGTGTATGTATGTATGTGTATATGTGTATGTGTGTATATACGTATATATATATACATGTGTATGTGTATATATATATATATATGTCAGTGTGTGTGTATGTATATATATATGTGCATATATGTACGTATTTTTAGGAACTATTTATACTAAAAGTGTATGTGTGTGTATGCGTGTATATCTATGTTACGAATATGCTCAGGTATGATTTATGTATGTATATGTATACATATTGTGCATGTACATGTGTGTGTGCGTGTGTATATATATGCATATGTATATATGTGTATATATGTGTGTGTGTATAGATATGCGTGTGTAGGTGCATATAGCTGTATATGTGAGTGTCTGTGTAGACGTATGGATTTTTGTATTGAATATACATCTAGAATATATTTATTTTTGTATTGAATATACATCTAGAATATATTTATAAGCACGTATGTATTTTGAATATATGCTCGATTGATAGTGGATCTGTGTGTGTGTCCATGTTTAGATGTGTATGTATATCAATGTCTGTTTATTTATTTGTATTTGGGTATCTATTAGAGTTTGTTTATATATGTGTGATTCTTGATATATGAATAACATATTTATACTGAAGTAAGTGTGTAAAACTGGGTAGGCTAAAGAGTTTAAAGAAATCCAGCAAGTAGTGAGCAATAACATAAGGATAGGAAAAGGTGATGGAGACGCCATAAAGGGTAATAAAACGGGCAACCACTAGTAAAAAAGGTCAGCAAGTGGAATAGGTAATCCGATACTAATTCATAAGAAATAGAAAATGACTAAACCCCAAAAAGATTTATTTAGGAGAGAAAATTCTTCAAATCCATCCATTTCTCGAAAATTCTTGGTCTGGTGAGGTTGACTTTCTGAGAAAAGTGCAACCGAAACATGTATGCACATATGTAACCAATAATGTTTCTATAAATAAAAATATATACTTATATATATATATATATATATATATATATATATATATATATATATATATATGTGTGTATATATATATATATATATATTTATATATATATATATATATATTTATATATATATATATATAATATTCTGTTCATAAGATATGCTTGTTATCGTGTTTGTTAGCTAGGATAAAGGCTAGGGTTTTAATAATATTATATATATATATTTATATATATATATATACATATATATATATATATATATATATATATATATATATGTAATATTCGGTGCAGCAGTTTGTTTTTTCATCGTGTTTGTTGTTCATAGTATTTTCTTTTTTATGCACGTTCCAACTGACACCGTCTTTTTTGTGAGACTAGCCAATAAAATCAAAGGAATTCATACTTCAAATGGCGCATGCCATCCTAAAAGGGTGATGTTGTCTATTAAAAAAATGTAGGTTACCGTGAACACTAGATGACGTCACAATTATCTAACGTCAATAATCAGACAATACAGAGAGATTAAAAGGATCTTTTCTGACGTATTATCTAAACGTATGTTAACTAGACAACTGAAATTAAAGGAGTCTCATATTGTTTCATTTATTGTTTTGTGAATATAAAGATTACACCCAAATGGGAGACTGTTATCTACTAAAACTGAATTGCAATTCATCAGAGATAACCTATTTATGCCTCTCTAAATGAATTGCTCTATCTTTTTGTTATATCTTCAAATAAAAATGTTTTTAATACGTCGATAACGTTATAACACACTCACAACTAACACTTATGACGTTATTAAGTCCAGAAAATCACATATAACGTCATAAGTGTTGGTTGTGAGTGTGTTATAACGTCCTGTAGTAAAACAAAAGGGACGGGCATATAAATTATAAGGGCATACACGATGAAATAAAACATAATGAAGATATTTATTATTCGCTGATCTCTTTCCTAGGTTAATTTTAGTTAATCTCTGTTGAATTGGTTCTCATGAAAATGGAAGAACAATAGCGACGAAGCTCACACTTCGGTGTCTCAAATGAAAATACTTTAATATGTGTCTGCGCAACGACTCTACACCTTCACTCGGCTGAATTTTCAAACATCAAATGACAAAATTTTAAGCTAATTAGATGCATATCTCTAAACTTATCAAATTTGTTGTTTTGATCCCACCAGATCAAACAAAAAAGCCAGAGTTGTCCTTCAACCGTACGTTGAGCCCACAATACACGACAACGCTGACATCACTATTTCACTTACTCCCCCCGCCTTCTGTCGAGCGAGACAGAAGCTAAAAACGCATGTCGCTCGCTACTCACCCAGACATAGCCACAATGACACTAACGCACACACATAGACACTTAATTAACTATTTTACCCTATCGTCTTCCGATAATAAACAAATGTACAAACTTCATAGTTTTAATATATTTAATGAACGGTGTAAAATGGAACCAAATGCAGATCGGCTGTTACTAATAACTTTTAATCAAATAAAAATATTATAATTGAATGGGGAAGTTTTGATTACGATTCTTCAGACCCGTAGACAATTTACATCGCATAACTCTTGTTCTAGAAGGACTCTCAAAATATGAAAAAAAACATTTGATGTGTTCCTAACGATGTAGGCTTCCATTTTGAACATATATAAGTAAACGTTTTTGTGAACTTATGCTTTGGACTCATTATTTCGTGTGTGTTTATTATATA
>OY744523.1:161819254-161894254 GCA_963556195.1 Sepiola atlantica
GATTAATGTTTTTTGTCATATCAATGGTAGATTCTGCATTTAATTTTTCGAAAGACTTTCACGTGTAAGCCCTGAAATATCATAATTGCTGGCATTGTATACAATTATATTAAATAGGAGTCAACATAGTTATGTTGAGATGAAAGTCAGTCCGATTGAAATTCGAGTGCTTATAAGCATAGTGAGGATTCTATTCTCCAAGGTTACATCATATTATTATGATACCACGCATAAACACATACATATATATATATATATATAAATATATATACATATATATATATATATACATATATATATATACACACACATACTCTTGAGATGAGAGATGAGAACAACAATTTTAAAGATGTAATATTTATTAGAACATAAACATTTAAAAGCAAGGAGCTCAGTATCTTTAATCCATAGATTTTCACAGATAAATTATTATCGTCAGAGGATAGAAAAACCAGCATTATAATTGTAAATACTATCGGCAACATTTAACATTGAACAAATGTATACATAAAATAAAAACCAAAAAATAATAAGTATTTTGTAGAGATGAGAACGTTGAGTAATGGTAGACGCCGTCAAAAACACGTCAAAAATAAAACAGCTCTTATATTGGAAAGTAATGTTTGAAAAAGAATACTAAACTTCTTTAAAAGTTCAAATGTTGTTGGTAAGAAGGTGATTTTTAGACGACAGTTGGTAAAGTTCAATTCTACCGTGACTGTTCAGTAGTCCGATAGTGGAATTATCCGTTTCACATGGTTAAGGATGCGATTTCCAGTTTCAGTTCGATATATATCTAGCTCCCTGGTTGATCAGTGTTTCAATAGGTTACACAAATAGATTTCGAACCGATATTTCTCAAGACGGTGTGGATTTAAAGTATTGCTTGTAGGCGATGGTGAAAATAACTATGTTTGTATGTTGTGATAGGAATATCAGCTGTTGGTAGTGGGGGTTCTGGGCAAAAGAGGCGACAGGAACGTAGGGAATAATAGAGGGTTGTGTGGTATGTATAGATACTTACATATATATAGAGCAAGAACCACCTATACACACATGTGCATACCTATATATTCGCATATGAAATATACGCATATATACTACTGTATAAACATATCTTCTTACATTTTCTTTTTAAGTAGCTAATGGAATGAGGGTAAGGGTATGGGTGATGGAAGGTTAGGTAGTCAGCGTCAAATTGTACGGTATTTATGGTTGTTGGAAGGGAGGTGGTAATATTTTGCCGAGGTGAATACTTTTAATATATTATACGCGAATTAATGTACGTGTTCGAAATAGGAATTACAATCAGAACGGTTGTGATGACTGAAAATACGACAAAACATCCATTAAAAAACAAAAAATAGTCACAGTTTTCTTCGCACGAGAATCGTGTTTATTTAAACCCGAAAATTATTTTTGTGGCCGTAAGAAGCTAAACATTTTTTTTCAATATATATTTCTGGCTTTAACAACTATGTATAAGCGCATTCGTGATTTTTTAACTTTCCTTTATAAATGTGACGTTCCTCAGTCTTGACGGATCACCGTTGGCTGCCCGTGTCCGAGATCAGAAAAGATAAAGGGTGTAGTATCTAAATCAACCACGAATACTACATGTTGCTCTTAGCGAAAAGGTCAATCATGGTAGGAAGTTTCGATTCTTTATAAACATGGAAAGTATATTTTTCGCCCTTTATTTTATTCATTTCTTCGTTAGAAAAAAATATTCATTCAATTTGACGATGTTTTTTCTTTATTTTAGAGATTTAAGAGTTTTCACTTTCCTATCCCTATTTTCGTTTAGATTGTTTATAAAGATGGCGACTATAATTTTCAGTCGGTAAACTATCCAACACATTCAATCTTTTACGACATGAGGATTTGCTAAGAATAAAAATACTAAGAAAATCTTCATGACAGTTTAAAGTTCGTTCCCTTCGACAGTTTAAACACGTTTCAATGTTTTTTTTCGTTTCGTTTGTTTATAAAGACGCTAACTTTCGGCCCACAAAACATCCAGTGGGAGGTAGATAAATACTAAGTATAATCCTCCCTGGCTTTTTGGCTAAAATCAGAGTGTAGTATATGTCCTTATCCATGCTGAGCTCTGGAGATCGGTACCGTATTGCTTTCAGGCCTTGATTCCGCTGAGTTACTGTCCTCTGCAGTTTTTGGAGGTACGTTTTTCCGGTACATTGTAAATAATGTTTTCATTTAAAACTTTTCTCTGTTTGTCGACGGATAATTTTCTAAGCGAATAATGACACAAGTTCATAATTATTTAGCTTTACAAAAATACAACAACTATTTCACTTAAATAATTTACGTGACTGAGATAAAAATCAACCTATAAAGATCGCTCCAGTCGAGAAGAAGTATTTGTCTTTTGACCAAGGGTGGGTTTGTGATTAGATGAAAATCCAGCTTCCCCCAAAAAGCGAACTAGCATTGGGAACATCCATTAAAATTCGTTAATTGATATTTTTATCACGTGAACAACTACAGTAATTTCCGCAATAATCCATTTGGTTCTTTTTAAATAGCTCGACCATTGTCGTAAATCAAAAACATGTAGGCCGATATGGACCCCCTATTGTTCGCAATGAAATGTATAATGTTAAAATTAACTTATAGTTTTAACTTATTATTTATTATATTATTTATTTTTTTAGCAGGCACTAATGCCAGTTTAAAGTTTGTTCGATTTGACGGTTTAAATGCTTCTAAGTTACTTTCAAATGTACAAGGTAACGAAGTAATCGATCCAATGTGTATGTAAGCAGCTAAAAATATTAATCAAAATATTTTTTAAGTGTTAAAAGAAATATATTTCTTCCTTAAAATAATAGACATTTCTTTCATTTAATTATACGAAATTTATTTAATTTGTTTCTTTTATTTAATTTCGTATACAAGCTTACTTTTCAATAAATATTGGCGTTCAAAGCACTTTTCAAAACAGAGATATAAGATTGACAACATTTTTTAAATTTAATATTTAAACATTTTTCCAATAGTTTGTGAATACAATATTCATTTAAAGAGTACATCATAAAACACACACGGGTTTCTACTACTAAACCTAAAGCCGGGTGGCAAACCTCAAAATGCATTTCAAAATTGAAAAAAAAAACACAATTCTTTCTGGATGCAAATCAGGGGATCAGCTTTGCATATACTTTTAACATCAAATGATCAACAATTTCGGATAATTCTAACTTTTTAGGTCTGTAACCAAGTTATCGTTTATAATTGAACATAAATGCGATGCATTGTTTATTTTCCGGCAAATTAGGCGGGTCAGTTTAGCCTATACTTTTTGGTTGGTTGCTCATTTAATAGCAATCACACTCTAAATTCGGTCAGCATATCCATACTAATATTGCGAAGATTATTAAAAGTATATTGGAAAATAATTTCTCTAAAGACAGTAAAATAGGCAAATTCTTTAAAAATCCAGTTAAAGTATCATATTCAACAACCTAAAATATGGCTTCTTCAATGATTACTTATAATAACTCGAAAAAAAAATGAGAAAATGAGACAAAACCTAGCACAAGCTCGAGTGAAAATGCCATACATGTCATATAGTGTATGTTCAATTGCATTTTTATTAACGATTGCTTGATTTCAGGTGTCGTGTATACATGTGATGTAATGACATGTAATAACACCCGCACCCGTCAGTGCAGATTATTTATGAGACACGTACAGAATCATAACGTTCGTTTACAAATAAACCATATCTTAATTCCGAAAAATTCTGGCATCGCTTCAATTTGTAAGAAAATTATTTGGGAGTTTAAGTAGTTCATATTGGATAGAGCGAACATATTTAAAGAGAAAATGTAAGTTGTGCAGTTAAGAATGTTACCATATTATTACTGCGCAGCATAATTTGCTAAGGCTGGAAATTATTAAAAATTGTATCCCACGAAAAAGACTATCAAGTTTCATGCTCAGATTAAGAACGTAGAATCTATGAAAACTTACATGGATGAAATAGATTTAATTACTTGCAAGCTAGGGAAGTAAGCAGTGTACGATGTTTATAATTCTCTTTTTCAAAACAAGTGTCTTAAATGTGATTAAACTTGGAAGTAAGCTATTCGTATGGGTAATATGTTAGGGCTAATAGCGTCAATTAGATCTACATAGTGCGAGGCCAGTGCAAACACTTATAAATAGAGAATTAGTTCATATATACTGCTGATTTACAATTATATAGTTAAATAGAACATTTGTATTTGGATTGCTTAGTAGCTATGAGTTCTCTTATAGCTTATCTAATAATGTAAGGATATGCATTGCATGAGTACGGTGGGTAGTTATTTCCCTATGTGGATAGATGAACAATATACATTTGATATTCTTCTGAGCAAACCTCGACGGATTAGCCGTAGAACACCTGGATTTAATAACACGACCTGTGTTTAAATTCTTAAGGCTCACAGTTCAAACATGAACTGTAAGTTATACAAATATATAAAGTATTAAGTACACATACACAACTTGTATGTTATAGACTTGTGTTTCGGTGAGGGCTCACCTAGACAGAGTAAGATTAATATGCTGCTCCTGATGTGTGCATTATGTGTAGGGATAATTAAGGGGGTTCGATTAAATATACTTTGGGGCAAGTAGAATACTTAGAAGTTTATTTTATATAGATATCGCTTTTCTAGAATGGGATATATATATATATATATATATATATATATATATATATATATATATATATATATATGTATATATATGTGTGTGTGTGTGTGGGTGTGTGTTTGTGTATGTGTATGTATTAGTTGATATCCTTAGAGTAACTGATCAATTAGTAATCTGCATAATATATGTTATGGTGTGTAAAATTATGAACAAGCACTATAACTCGAATGTCTTCTGTTATAGTGTGTACTTAAGATTTGATAAACCTGTTACTATATTTAAACTGGTAAATTAAATAGGCACCATTAGTGTACACGTATTATAACCTTTTCATCTGACAGTATATCTTAACTCTTACGGATTTTAAATTGGAGCTCTAGTTCTAGTTGTTAAATAAGTATTGTGGTAGGCAATTTTATTATAACAAATTCTAACATATATAAAGGTTTTCGGAAATCTAACGACTCACTAATACACGTTATGTTAGATATTATAGATCAGATAAAAAAAATGAAAGTTGTTTTTAATTGCAAATAATTATAAAGGGAGACGACTATGTAACAAGTAATAAGATGTTAGCAGTATTGAAGAGATCAAGGGTAGAAATCACTTTATGTATATAAGTACGGGGTTTAGCTTAGATGGTTGTAACATAGAATGTAACTGATACTAAAATATTTAATCATTCTAGATTTTATATACAGGCACCTTTAGAGGCTGTGTTGTTCCCTTAGTGCCTGATCGATGATGGTTTCGGGGCTGATGGCATGAAGCAATTGAACACGTAAATGGAAAGAATGTAATAGTTGAAATCAGAATCATACTCGATCATAAAGGTTTATAATCCCAAGTTTTTGATTGCTATTAATTTTACCTAGTATGTTCGGCTGTTTTGTTTAGGGTATGTAATAAGTATAACTTCATATACGTTGAGAAACTGCAGTCGCATTTCAAATTTCATTATGTATTTATTTTACATGTTTTCAATTCAATCTATTCTTGATCTAAGGAGATATACGAAGCACATTGTTGACAGAAAACTTCCGCTCTTCTTATCAATTTTGATAGAGCTTAGAATTAGAGTTAATTACTGGACTTGATTGATTAAATATACTTTTCACTTATTTATTTTGTTTCATTTTTATTTGGATTGTTTAATTTTTTCCCTTTTAAAATAATTGTGACCTACGTAGTATTAAAATTCGTTTTAGTGTCGAGTTAATGCTTTTCGCATTAATTGTAGTTGAATTTTAAAATGTTCAGTAAGGTAGTATCACCTCTTGTAAAATATAATCAATGTTAAAACTTTTCTAACTTATTTTTTAGCTTTATTTGGGGAATTTCTTATCTAGAGAGTCGACCGATACATATCTGTTGACATATTTTACCCCAAACAAGGCAGAGTGACACTGTAGACGTAAGAGGCTACTGATAATTAGGGAGTATATTAAAAGTGTCACGCCAAGTAGGGAGCAGTGTAGCGACGTGCCCGTTTAAATTAGTTTTAAACCTCTGCATGTCAGGGAAACAGGAGCCAGGTAGAGAGTGCCAGATGCAAGCAGCATGAGGAAAAAACCTATTGCAGTAGAAGGCCCTAAGGCATCTGCAGACCTCAACAGTAAATAGAATAGATTTTGCTGATTGTTGAGTTGGTCTAGTGAATTTTCGTCGAGCCGGCATCAGCGTAGCCAGCTCATTAATACATTTGTAAAACAAGCCCGATGATTCAACATTGCGGCGAAAGGACCGGGGCTGGAGTTTGGTGTACGGTGAGGGGTCTATTTACTTTGCGACTCTTTTTTGGACCTTGTCTAGGAGGGAGAAATTGGTAGATGATGCACCAGCAATGATGTGACAACAATACTCGAGGCATAGGTGGACCGTGGCTTTGTAGAGACACAGTATAATGTCAGGTGTGAGGAGTTCACTAGCACGGTAGAAAGAGCCCCCATTCTTTGCTGCAGCCATAGCAATGCCCTCAATGGATTTGTTCCAATTCATGTTACCTGTGAAGGTTAGGTCGAAGAGTTTAAATATTTACCTCTCAAGTATGGTGTTATTTGCCATGACAATCGGTTGTTGGAGAAGTTTCTTGTGCTTATTGGAGGAAAGAAGCTTTGTCTTTGAATCATTAAACGTTACCAATTATTTATAACCTCAATCCACTATAACCTGGATTCTATTTTCTAAGGATTCAGCTATTGCCTCAAATATAGTCGTGTCAGTTTTGCCCACATGAGGAGAGTAAAGCGTGGGGTCGTACATAAACATATCGATCTCAGACACAATGTAATCAGGGATATCGTTTATGAATATCAGGAACAATAAAAGTTCCAATAATATACCCCTGGGGTTCACCAGCATTTATGTCATATTAGACAAGCTGGATCCTTCTGTTGGTTAGGAAGGATCTAATTATATTAAGTAATTGCACAGTACTCTCGTATGAGCGTATTTTCAGGAGAAGCCTTTAATGCTATACCTTGTACAAGGCTTTGGATATATCTAGCGCTACTGCCCTAGCATCATCTGCCTTGTCGAGTGTATGATACTCAGGTTCGTTCGCCCCTCTTGGGCCATTAATTATTTTTTATTCTTTCTTTCAGCGTCTGTCTGAGGTGCGCACTTAAGCAGCTGGCAGGTTTGGGGGAGACTGACGAACCCGTAAAACGGTGAAGGTCTCCTCGTCTTCGAATCGGCGGGTGCCGTGCCTCTTTCAGACCCGCTTATAGATGGAAGCCACCCGGGCTTCAAAAAACTGTGTTGTCGTTGACAACAGCGAGGAAGGTGTGACCGCGGAGGGCACCTTGTTAGATTTGGTGAATCGTACTCCTGAGTACGACCTAATGATGATGGGGATAACCGTGCCGAGCGGTTCTCCGACCTGGAAGGGGGTTTGCACACCCGAGTGCGCCCCGGTCGTGTTGGAGGGGGGTTGCACACCCGAGTGCGCCCCAGTCGTGTTGGAGGGGGGTTGCACGCCCGAGTGCGCCCCGGTCGTGTTGGAGGGGGTTTGCACGCCCGAGTGCGCCCCGGTCGTGTTGGCGGGGGAGTACGCCCCAGTCGTGTTGGAGGGGGGTTGCACACCCGAGTGCGCCCCGGTCGTAAGGGAGGGGGGTTGCACACCCGAGTGCGCCCCAGTCGTATTGGAGGGGGGTTGCACACCCGAGTGCGCCCCAGTCGTATTGGAGGGGGGTTGCACACCCGAGTGCGCCCCAGGAGGTGTTGCCTCGCCGGGCACCTCAGTTTCGGTTATGGGGGGTGTCGCACCGAGCGGCACTCCAGTCGGGTCGTTTTCTATGGCAAGGGGTAGCATGCCCGAATGCACCCAAACCCTAAGTTTTGGCGAATTTAGTGACACCCCATTCTTTAATCAGAAGCCAGTAAGAAAGTGCCAGTCTCTAGACTTGGAGGTGGCACAGAGACAGTATAGGCCAAAGTCGTTTCTTGGGTGCTCCTCGGGGGGTTCATCAACGGACAGCTCTGAGGGAGACGAGAGTAGGCCTGACAGACCAAGAGTGAGGAAAGGGGCCAAAAAGGTCTTGCCAGAAAAGACACCTAATAAGGACTCCAAAGGAACCACATCGACGTGGGGACCCCAGGCCCAGAAGACTCCAGAGGAGTATAGGCGACTCTTCAGAGATAAATACGCCGACTTCACCGACGGAAGTACAATCAAAGTAGTCCCGGGCACTCTGGAGAGACTAAAGAGACGAATAGTCTCATTGGTTACAACCGATGCAAAGTCGAAGGGGCTGACTGGGGTCCCCAAGGACAAAATAATGAAAATACTTGGGGATCTGAAGATCCCAGCTACTTACGTAGTAAAGCGATCATACGCTATGTATGATATTCTGCTCCCTAACGTAGCAGAAGCCGAAAGAGTGGCGAAATGGGAGCATGCGAGTAACGGGATAAAATTGACTCCGGAATATTTATCAAAGAGGAGGACAACTGTGTCAGTTCTCGGCGTCCCATGCTGTGTCGCCTTCGAACACATAAGCGCCATTATGTCACAGTATGGCGACGTTGAGGCAGTGTTCCCAGTCCGTGGTCCCCGAAATATCCAGACGGGGGACTACAAGATCCTTATGCGACTCACCCGTGACGGATTCCGGGAGATACCGGCGAAGCTATACTGCGAAACCTGGTCGATGCCAGTGATAGTGGAGGGAAGGAGGCCGGTTTGTTGGCACTGTCAGACGTCGGGGCATATGGCAAAGGAGTGCCCCAAAAGGAACCCACCAAATACCCCGGTGGCAGTGCCAGCAGTGACAACAAATGTCCCCAAACCAACAGAACCAACAGTACCGGAAGAAGTACCGGAAGTACCGGAAAAAGAAAAAGGTTGGAACAAGGTGGCAGCCAAGAAGGGGAAAAAGCCGACTCCAAGCACGAGCGAGAAACCCGCTAAACCACCAACCGCAGCAGGAGATCAGCCTGCACCTGCGGTCAAACGGAAGTTTCAGTCCCCCTCATCAGGATCAGACGAAAATAATGACTCTGAGGAGGACATGACTGTGGAAGGAGAACCGCCGGTCCAGAAGCCCAAGAAGGACACCAGAGCAAAGAAGAGCCGAGACCAGAAAGCGACATGTCCAGACAAGGAAATCGTTCAACCATCCAAACCCCAAATCTCCAGAACCCGAAGTTGTGGTTGAACAAAATACCCCTCCCCAATCCAACACCCCTGAAGAGATATCCATGGCCGTAGCATCGGCAGAGGCAGCTGAAGAGTCTAAAAGCCCATATAAAACTGCCGAACAACCAGAGGCAGCTGTAGCCGACAAGGTAGCGGCGGAGGAAGCTGTTGCCGACAAGGTAGCGGCGGAGGAAGCTGTTGCCGACAAGGTAGCTATGGAGGAAGCTGTTGCTGACGAGGAAGTGCCGGAAGAAGTTACGGCGAAAACTGCACCCACTCCTCCACCAGTTAGACGAGAAAGATCCCGGAAGCTCCCTTTCCTGCCTGGGGGAAGAATTTGTGAGGCGGACGCAACACTTGTCCAGTCGGACCTAAGTAATAGGCAGAGGGGTTATCTGAAACAGTTAGGAGCGTTCACACATGTGAAAGGGAAAAGAGTCGATAACCCTCTGAACTTACGGGATGCCCTAATGATAACTACCTTTATCAGGCATGATAAAGGTAGTAGGGCACGCGCCCTTTGGAGAATGGTGGAGGAGGGAAGGATGGCTATTCCGGGGGTTACCTTAGTTGACGAGGAGCATCCATCAAAAAAGAAATTGGCTTCTAAATGTCCGGGGAGGGTCCCCATTTATGTTCATCCCTCATTTTTTCGGGCTTTAAAGCTAACCTTTCCCCTGGACGTGGGAGGTCTGGCTCGAGACGGACGGATTTCGTCCGAACTGCTGACTGGCAGTCTTGGTCAGGCCTTCGGCGTCCTCACTCCCGAGGACTTTAGGCCCGTCTGCGACATATAAATAAAGGATAATGGCTTTAAACCTGGCCACATTGAATGTGAGGGGCATGAGATCTCGAAGCAAGGCTGTTCGCGTGCTGAGGAGTCTCGTGGCCCTTAAGGTAGATATAGCTGCGATCGAGGAGACCCACTTCGTTTCGTATGGGGATTGTGATGTGCTGACTGACGACTATGACGTCATCTCAGCATATGGCAATGTCCGTAGTTGTGGTGTCTCTTTGTTAGTGAGACGCACTCTGTCTGCGACAGTGAGCGTTGTTCATACGGATGCGGTAGGTCGACTGGTCGTAGTCGATGTTGCCGTTTAAAACAGTAAGTTTCGGATCGTTGCGGTTTATGCGCCCAACTTTACTGGTGAGAGGGTTTCCTTTTATCGACGGTTGGAGACGTTTCTCGGGGGTCCGGAGCGAGTAGTTTTAATGGGGGATTGGAACGCCGTCCTTGACCCCAAGATAGATAAGGTCGGGGGTAATAGAGGGTCGGATAGGTGTGATAGCAGTCTGTCTGACCTGATCGCCTCATGCTATCTTGTCGACAGATTTCGCGTTGATCACCCAGGGCGGGAGATGTGGACGTGGCATACTAGCGCGGCCTTCTGTTCGAGTACTTACTTGGACAGAACGTTAGGTAGAAGAGGTGACATAGATTTCTTATCTTGTCCCACGTTCACTTGGTTAGGTCATTCGGACCATAAATTGGTTATGGCCCGTTTGAATTTAAGTGATAGGCCTAGGTTAGCTGGGTACTGGAAGTTGAATACCTCCTTACTGGAGATACCCGACTTCCGGGACAAGCTAACGTTACTACTTCAGCGGAGTTTAGTGGGGGCGGTTATCGGGAGTAGTTGGTGGGTTAAAACTAAGGCTCACGTTAGACGCTTTTGTGTCCGCTATAGCCAACGCCTCGCTTGAGATAGGGCTTAGACACAGAAGCGTGTAGAGGATAAGATGACCCGGGCGGTGGCTGGGGGGATCCCCTAGAGATAGCCTTAATTAAGAGGGACCTCAATCGCTTGGCTAGCGAGCGATATGAAGGTCAAGTAGTTTGCGCTAGGTTAAAGAAAGTCTCTAACGAAGCTGTGAACGTTGACGCTGTTGAGCGTAAGCCTGCTTTACGTCGTGGCTCGGATGGGTACATTCGGAAGGTGAAAAACCTGGAAGGACATACCTTGTATCAACTCGTGAGATTTGCGAGGGGTTCCGCGAGCATTTGGAGGAACGTTTCACCCAACTACCCAGACTCCGCGTCCAGGAGTTTGACGCCTAGAGGCGGCTCGAGCGGCTAGCTGTGATGGCATGGTTACAGAGGGTGAGATCATTACTGCGTTGAAGCAGGTCGGCTTAAACAAATCTCCAGGACTCGATGGTCTGCCATACGAAGTTTACTTGAGGCTGTCGCCCATGTTTGTTCCTCTTCTGAAGGATGTGTTTAACCACTGGTTGGTTCAGGGCTCGATCCCTGGACAGGTTACTAAAGGAGTGGTCACATTGTTGAAGAAGGGGAGCCAACCTGGTGGGGGGAATCTAGATGATTACAGGCCCATAACTCTGCTAAACACAGAGTTAAAGATTTTGGCCCGTGTTCTTGCGAATCGTTTGCAGACTGTTATCGCTGACTTGATCGAGCCTGAACAGAACTATGCTGTGAAGGGGAGGTCAATTCAAAACAATTTGCACGATCCTGGAGGGTATAGAAGACGACACTAAAGCCGCGCTGATCAATTTAGATCAGTCCAAGGCTTTCGATAGGGTCGACCATGGTTTTTTGGAATCTGTTTTAGAGGCTGCCGGTTTTAATCAGGACTTCCGCAAGTGGATCTCCATTCTGTATCGTCTGCCGACGGTAGCGGTGCAAGTAAACGGTAGGCTGTCGGAATCGTTCGTGGTTTCTCGTTCGGTGCGTCAGGGTTGTCCGCTGTCGCCCCTGCTTTATGTCCTGGCGTTGGAGCCCTTCCTTCGCAAATTAAGGGACGGGGCGGCTACACCAGTCCTGCGCGGAATCGCTATCCCTCCTCACTATGCGCGAGCCAGGGTTTCCGCGTATGCCGATTATGTCACCGTTTTTGTGTCCAGCCGTGAAGACATAGAAGCGGTGATTAAGGCGCTCGCTCGTTACGAAGAGGTTACAGGGGCCATTGTCAACCGCAGCAAGTCCAACGGCCTGCGGTTGGCTGCCTGGAGCGGAGAGACCGCACTTCGAGGTGACTTCAACTGGACCGATGGCCCGGTTCGGATCCTTGGCGTTTGGTTCGGACCGGGTCTCCAGCTGGAGAAAAATTGGTCGGAAGTACAGGCAAAGGTCGAATCGTCTGTAAGGGCTTGGATTCGAAGGAAACTTTCCTTTAAGGGGAGAGCTGAGGCGTGCGCCACTTACGTCTTTCCTCTCATACTTTACCGACTGTCTGTACTCCCTCTGCCCGCGGACCGCCTTCTTGCTTTCACGCGCTTGCTCTTTTCACTTCTGTGGAACGGGCGGAAAGCATACGTCCGCAGACAGGTCTGTACGCAACGTCCGTGCGATGGAGGCTTGGGAATGCCTGACTTGGCAAGTCATCGACATGCCGAGAGACTGGCTTTCCTGAGTCGTACTCTGACGGAGGACGCTCCGTGGGTCCCTGCGGTTAAGGACGCCTTTCCCAACCTCATACCCGACCACTCGGTCGAAGGTCGACGTAGATCGAGAGGGGAGTCCATGTTCGTCGCCGAATGCCGAGCCGCGCTTAAGGCGTTGCCGGGGTCCAGTGACCTTGCCCGGTCTAGGAAGAGACTATATCGGGATCTAGTGGAGGGGTCTGCTTCGGATCCGCTTGGGGCGCGGCTTGGATTGTCGATTGAGGAGGCTCGCTCCCAGTGGAGTTGGGCGCCAGGCCAGAGTTATCTCAACAATTCTGAGTATTCTCTGACCTGGCGATTGATTCGAAATGCACTGCCCCTCTATGGCAGATTAGACAGGGATCGCATAAGGGACGTTCCCTTATGCCCGCGCTGTGAGGACAATGAGGAAGAAACGGCCGAGCACGCCTTCTTCACTTGCAGCAAAGTTCGTCGTCTCTGGGAGTATGTCGGGGAGGTAACGGCTCGCATCGACGCCGAGCAGCCGATGGTACTTGATGTAGCATACGTTATCAACAACGTTGCACCGCCATGGTCTAGGGAGAAAAGAATGGTTTTTCTGGCGATCCTAGCCACAGCGAGATTAGTGACGTGGGTTACACGTCTAGATGAGGTTAATGGGGTTGGGTCTGTTTCGGATCATGATCTGGTTATTTACTTTAAGCATCAGCTTAAAGTGAAAATCAGATGCGATTGGAAACGACTACATCGCATGGAGTTCAATAGAAGATGGGTGCACAACACTAATTTGTGCATTCGACGAGGGTCCAGGTTTGAATACGTTTTCCCGCCTTAGCATGGCGCAGACGGTACTGGCTCCTACGGAATCCAGCCCAGTATAAAACAAAATTATTTTTTATTAGCCTAGTCGAACTATAAGCTAGTAGGAGTAAATGATGTCCTGTCCCAACTTTGTTTTTCTGCAGGCACTAGAGAGCTTCCAAAGATGCCCACTCCACATATTTATTTTGTCCCCGGCTGATGAAACCCTTGGCAATATTATCTTTGAAGACGCCATCCATTCCCGTACCCAGATCCCGATTAATTTATTTTCAGAACGCCCCGCTTTATTACCCACTCCCATTTAGGGGTCGACCTGCTTGTTTTCGGCTTTGAGCCGGAAAACAGTTGGCGGTCCGCACTTAGCAAGAGGGTAGGGAAGGGTCCTACTAACCACCCCTTATCATTTTATTTGGTTCTTTATTTTTCTTTCTTTTTGGGTGTTTTTAATGTGTATCCCAATCCCACGTTATTTCATGGTTTCATGTATGATTTTGGGGATATTTTAAGTAGGGTTAAGCCATAGAGTGACTGATTTTTTTTAGTGTGAATGTCTAGCTTAGGGTAGAGTAGGTTTTTGTCATTGTGCATTTTCTTTGCTTTTTGTCAAATAAAAAATGTCTTTGTTTTGTCTTTGTTTGAAATAAAAAATGTCAAACTGTTGTTTTTTAAATGTCACAATGACCCCCGACCCCCACCTTCCCCCCTTCCACAGTGGGCTTTTATGCCTAAGGTGGTATGCATTCTGGGAATGTAATCTTAACTCTAGGAGTTAATGTTTTCCAGGATGCATCCATCTAAATAAATTGTCGAGTGTATGATACATTACTTCAGAAGTAACCCTTAAAATGTTTGCAGTATATCGTGCTTGTCTAAATCCATACTGGCGGTTAGAAAGAAGTTTAGCATTAACAAAGCCCCGGACTATAGCTAGATTGATTAAGGATTCAAATATTGTTTGCAAAGATCAGAGGTAACCCGATTAGGCGGTAATTCTAAGGATCAGTTCTACCCCCAGAATAATTTTAGACTGGTACCACAGAGGCAATTATCCAGTTATCGGGGAAGCAGAATTCAGCTAGGCATTTGTTTTAGAGTTTGGAGAGGACAGAGGCCAGTTCAGCAGATCATTTTTATTGCAATTACGTAGATAGAATCAAGCTCACAATGTGAATATATATAATGGTTACATATAAACGTTGTATACAGACACTTTCGGGCGAGGATAAATGTTTGGGTATCAGAGTTACTAAATGCCTTATTTTTCCATATACTAATCATCGTAGTGCACGCTAATTGATTTTAAAAAACTTATTTTCTAATCAATTTCTCAGCATTGATTTATTTATTTAATATTCCAAATAAGTATGTTGGGAAATTGTAAAAGAAAGCAATGACAGTATTGACATACATAATTATTAGTGTAATGAGTTTTAGAGTATTTACTTTTAAAGTATATTTAATGAATAGAAACACGTAAGGTTACATTACGTGCACACGGATGTTAACCCCTGGAGGTTAGATACATAGGTATGTGGTATGGCTGTACGTTATGAGTTAGGATGCACACCTTTGTATATTTAATATTGTATAGAATTGTTCTTAAAGTCTATAATTTCAGTTGATTGAACAGAACTTAGATTTTGAAAAATAAACACGGCAAATGTGCGTTGAGATCTCTTTAATTTTATATATTAATTCGATAATTATTTAAAGTAAATAGTAATTAATAAGCAAATATTATCAGTACCCTTTTGACAACAATCAATAAAAATACATAATCAAATATAACCTTCTAAATATTTGATTTTTTGCTAATGTTAAGAAACTAATCTTGATTTTGATGTGAAGCGATTTTGGTAAATGTCAATTCCATTATATGACAATGCAGGTGTCCATACAACATGTGCTTACTATTGGAGTGTATATAGAAATGCATGGTATGCTAATATACTAAAATAAGGATACACAAATAGCGACTTTGTCAACTAGAATATTTCAAACCAAAGTTACATTTATCCAAGCGGCATAGATCTATAATTAATTAAATAAAGTATGAATAAAATTGGTATTTACTTTTATTTTTCTATGTGTGTGGCCAACATTTCCAAGAAGAGACTAGAGCTAACATCATCATCTCTACGAACGTAAGACATATGTTCCAATCCATAATCGACATATGCCCGAGATGTCTTCACTTCTTAAGACTTATGGTAGCAAATGAATTATTACACGTCAAATTAATGGGATCCAACTTACTTGATGGACCAGAGACGCCGAAAACACATAATTTTGTTCAGTGCTTGGAAACAGCTGATAGTTTTATATTTGGTTTCGCAAAGTGGATTGTGACTTCTTTTTTTTACAAGAAATCAGAAAAAACACAATTACATATAACTTATACGTCTGCTGTTCACTATTTCTCTTCACTTTCCAATCAAATCGAAAACATATTCATTAATATTGAAATGCAATAAGACAAAAAAATTGTTAGAACGCAAGCTTGATCTTTGGCTCTTTTTTATAAACAAGTAAATACTTTCTTGAACAGACGAAAGTTCTTAACATCTCGTTTTTTTTAAATAATATCAAAGAATATAAAAAAAGTAAGTTGTTATTATTTAAAAGCAGGCAGTACAATGATCATTCCTGCCGCCAAATCCGTCCCCTAGCTTTTCGATACAACTCCTCCAGCTTACGCTTACAGGCCAGTTGCGCTCAGGATTTAATATCAAACATATCGATATGCCTGATAGCAAAACGCCGATCTACGAATCCTTGCTTGACTTCAGAAAGGGCGGCCCTTCTGGCGAATGAATGATATCGATGCAAATCAGGGAACCAGGGGCGGGGAGGAAAGAATGTGTGTTTGTCATTGTTCATCCCACCTTAAATGTGTAAGAATCAAGCGACACATTCCGTTTACGATATCCGCAACTTCTCACAGGAGCAGTACCAACATTCGTGTCCATGATGCTAGTAAAGTTGGACGTGAAAAACGCATTGAAGTCCATCTGACGAGACACTGTAACTGTCGAGCACCAGCCAATACATGTTGCAGTACCCTTATCATAGATGTCGACATCTTCCAAGTTCATTGCATTATGGAGCAGGGTCATTTCATTGCACCCTGTCTGTTTGCCTCAAGAATCGACTCTATCGGTTATTCTCTTACAACGTTTTTGAACATCTGCCATCTCGACGATGTGGTGAAGATCTCTTGAATTATCCCAGCTCTTGCTGCAGTTGGAGTTGAGGTCAACACTTCTAAGTCAAAAGAATATTAGTATCGGGCGTTCAGAAATATGCATAGGAACGGCCGTCGCAAGGATAGTATTCATTGATGAAATTACAATTATTAATTATGACTAACTTATAATCTTCGGTTTCCCAATCTTCAAACAAGTGATCTAAGCCGACATCAACAAAACAAACCTCAAAACATGTCGAACATTACTTGGCGGTTACTACTAATTGATAATTATCCTGACCTCTATCTCTTGCGAAAGTGTTCATGTAACACGAACTTTTGATTTTCTATCCGTAGTACGCCATGTTACTAGTGTTTTTTCCACCCGAGCATGCAAAATTCCCTAATTTGGGACACAGAAACGGGCATCTGCAACATTTATTTTGGCGATGTAAGTTTGTGCAAGGCCACTGTTTTAAGCTCTTATGCTGGACTTTTACGTAAATTTACAGTCGGCGTTGTATTACCGGCTTATGCCTCCTAAATCGTCGCAAGTCAGAATCTGGTTGAAAGCATTCTACATGAAGCATCCGAATCTGAACTGAACCACTTGATCCATGGCCTAGCGACTAATCGAGTTGATCTTGTGTCATCGTTCCAAAACAGATAGGTAAAAAAACAGATTTAACAGTATGACAATTAAGACTATAGTCGAATCTCTAAAAACGTCCTGTTACCACTATTGTCTGTCTTGCCTTTAAGCTGTTATGTTGTTATACAGGGGTCAGTGTCTAAAAGCCTTGCAATCACCGGCTGTCAGGAACCTAGTAGATGACGATTCCCTCAGATTTACCGGCGTTCTCCGCACAGGTTACAGAGTGTGCAGAACTCACAGGTTACGTCGCCATCAGCCGATCAACGTACATTGACTTTGAACCATCTGGTGTAGAAAAAGCGCCCGCAGATTCCCTAGAAACTGCACTTACTATTATATTGTCTGGCGGGTGGTGGACCTCGCTGGGTCTACATCGATTCTCGAACCGATTTACCTCGATATCAAAGATGATAAATGGCACGAAACTTTGACGATGTTTCCGTTTGAAAACGGTAAGATGTGATCTGTGTTAACACTTGCGTCATCGTCAGTAAAGAAATAGGCAACAAACTGCGGACATGCAGTTGCATCAGCCGAGAATCGCAAGCAATAATTGCCGATCTTTATGAGAGATGTCTGTTTAAACCAATCGCCGTGAAGACGGGGTTGATTTATAGGCCCGTCAATGAGTGGCTCGCCGAACAGACTCTGTCATTTAACGACACGCCACACCAAAAAACATTGTGAATTGACTTAACGTTACGATAGTCTCACTATCTGTATCTCTACAAATCTACTATCAGACCATGCATGGACTACTGTTGTTATATTTGTGCTGGCGAATCTCTGTCAAATGTGAGTGTTATTTATGAGGTGCACAAATGTATCTGCAATTTGATTTCCCTTACCATTTCTTCTTATTTGCACTTTCTCTCTCACAGATATGATTTTGCTAGTCCCAGTCTTTTCATTAATACTATTATAGCATGTTTTCTTGGGCGTTATTGGATGTATTCGCTGCTTCCTTCGCTCCAGCTCTTTTCACCCGTACTTTTGTGGTCTCAATCAACTCGCTGTGTGTATACCTTATTGGAAAACAGCTTCCTATTTCAGTAGCTTATTTGCAAAATATTCTGGCTTGCGGAACACTCTTCCTGCTGACTGTTTTCAATCCTACCCAGAGCGCTCTTATGTATTTAAGACTAAGTCAAATATAGATCTACTGTCATATTTCGTTCTTGTTAGCTCATTTTAACAAGTGACGTCATGCCTTGTCTTGAGACATTTCCATGGAACAGCAACCATTCTGTTAAACAAACCAGCAAGGCAGCTGATAAAACATACTGGTACTTACATAATGGCTTTAGAATGAACATTAGGGCAGGTCGATTTTGGAATCGTGATGATGCGATGCCAATAATAGTTGGGGTTTGGCATGGTAAATAACGATACAAAATATTTTTTCCCAAATCGTTACCGTTAAGTGAGGAAACCACTTTAAAGGTTAGAAATTAGCGTTTTCGCATGTGTTTTCGGTTATCAGTGAAGTATTTCCCGCCGTAAAAACATTCCATACCGTTGGAGAAATTAACATGTGTAAATATCATTTAATAAAGATTTTGTCAACTAAATTATTTACATTATTCTCAATAAATCAAATAAAAATAAATAAGGATCATAAATAATGAAAAATATTCACTTGTAAAGGCAAAATTGAGATTAAATATACAGTGTTTAGTAAACACAGTATTTTACTATTTACGTAAGTGACCGATACAAAATTGCTTTATGTTTTTTCTCTCGTGGAATTCAGGATTTGTGATTTTTCAGTAGAAAACAAATTAATTTAATTATCAATAAAACAGCATTAAACCGAAAAATGCCTCCATTTTAATGATGAAATAAAATAAATATAATGTTTTTATTAATAGTGACGCTGGAACTTTCTTTTGGGGGTATTGTTTAAATTTACACCGTTTTAAATGCATGCTTTGTTATTGTATATCGAATGTATGAAATATTGACCACTGTTGGATTTTAATTGTACAAATAATTAGTAATTTTGTATTTTTATGTAAGAAACTTAATTATTTGACATAGAAAGAAAAAAAGCTTGTTTAATCTACATAATTTTATATTTAAAGTGTATCTGGCGTTTCAAATGCGTTTGTTTTTCTCCGTCGAAGAAAGATTTCCATTTTTAGGTAAGTAATTTATTTTCGTTCTATTTTTTTTTTCGTGTTTCAAATTAAATTTTATCAATGAAGTTTGTATTAAAATACCATAATGTTTCAGTTTTGTATTAGAAAAAACTAATTTTTGGTGCATTTAAAGTTATTACCCATCATTTATTTTTCTATTTTACGGACCATTTTTTTCTGTGTAAAATTACCGATTATGTCGCTAGAGTAATCCGTTTTTTTTTAACGCGATATTTTAGATTTTAGAGTATTTTTATTTTTAATAAGGATTTTACCATAACTCAAACAGTATTGAGTCTGTTTAAATAGTCCTGTCATTTTAAGCCACACTTTTAGATGCAGCCTAACCCGAACTCCAACAGACTATCACTAAAGCTAACCAAAACTCTTTACCATAATTGTCAGCCATTTTTTAAAATATGAAACTAGAAGATATAAATCAAACTGTTTTAGACTTATTCATTTATTTTCTTTTTTTTTCAGATAAAAATGTCTGTAAAAGGACGTTCTGTTTTAACTCGCAGTAAGAGTTCCAAAAGATTTGCTGGTCCACCTTGTCCGTTGGATAAAACGGAACCCCCAACTTTACGACAAGTTATCCAGTTTAGTTATTTCCTTGAAAATACCTATCCCCACTTTTCAAATAATGATATTTCCAAATTGATCGCAAAGGAAATAATCAATATTTGGCAAGCAGTGAACCCACAATTGCCTTTGTTAAGGGAATATTATATAGGGCAGAGGGTGAATGTATTTTGCTTCAAGAGGGCTAAACTGATTAACAGGAAAACTCTTACTGCACCCAAAGTGAAGGTAATTAAGGAACAGCTGGATACATTATTTGATATTTCTTCATGTTGCTGCAAACTGCCTGTCTTAAGATGTGATGACTTTGCTGTAAAGTGCAATACAGAAAATTGCCAAACAAGGCATATCGTCTGCACTTGTCCTCCTAACAAGAAGGTAATATTAATCCTATGGTTGTTTCAATTTTTTAAATTGAACTAATTCATGTCCCAATTTTCAATATTGAAATTAATTGGAAAATATGAATTAACTTCTGATAATCTTTCTTTTTCTAGTAAATAATATTGTGATATTTTCCTTAATATTTGTCATGTATGCTAGATATGTTATTAAACACATGAACATTTTGACATTTCAGGTTCCCATTGAAGAGAGAGAATATTTAAAAGATCAGAGAGAGAAAACAGGACCAAAAGGCAGTTTCCAACTGTGACCTATTGACAAAAATGCTGTCAAAAAATACAAAAAAGATTCAGCTGAAGCAGATAGATTAGACAGGCAAATTAAAAGACAGCAACAAGATTCTTCACATGTTGCTTCCTCTACATCAGAAATTTTTTCACAGACATCTTCCAGTGAAGAAACAACCGATGACAGTTTTGAGTCAGGGAGACAGTCCAAGGGACCTTACAGTCTTTTAAAAGTCCTGAGATATTCTATGGAACTGATTAGAGGTGATATATCTTCTAACATTGGGGCTTGCCTTGTTAATGCCTTTCTATTAGACTTACAACACATGGGCCTTCTTCATCCAACCATTGATTTAAAAGACATTATTATAGATAAATCAAAAATAGATAGAGAAAGGGCAAGAATGAAAGTAAACAGCCATCAAAAACATGCCCAGGAATATGAACATCTTATCTGCATTGGAGTTGATGGCAGAGTTGATAAGGAAACTTTGTATTAAAAGGAGGTTACAGGGGAAATGATGAAAAAATGATTAAGAAAAGCAAGGGACCAGAGTGCCACTTAACATTTACCAGAGAGATAGGAACTGCAAGTAAATATCTCACCCATAGAGTGATACCCAACATTGGTGCAACTAGTGTTCTTCTAGCAGGATGTTGCGGCTGTTCTAGAAGAGTACAACAGTGTAAATACCGTTAAGGCAATTCTGGTGGACAATACCAGTACAAACACTGGTTGTGAAACCGGGATGGTTACAGCTTTGGAGAAAAAACTTAAAAGAAAGTTACATACCATTGACTGTTCACTTCATCAAAATGAACTGCCATTTAGAGCGATCTTTAAATTAATTGATGGAACTACAAGAAGCCCTACCACTTTCACTGGTCCTTTAGGGAAACTTTGTGGAACTAATTACCAGGATTTGCCCCAGGTAGCATTTCATAGTATTAGGGGTCCTGTGTATAATTTATATCTTACTGCAGAGGTAATGAATGATTTAAGTGGTGACCAGCGGCAAGAAGCAAGGCACAAGCACATTATAACCAAAACATTGTGTCACCAAATAAGACCTTCATTTACTTCGAAGGGAAACTACAGGGAACAATTTAGTTCTATTATAACATAATTTGGTAAACTTACAGTATTGTCCTCACAACAACAATTACATAAGCTAAAACAAAAATAACTTCAATGCAAAACAAATTTAAATAAATATATCGAATCGCATACTTTAAAAAGCGAAATTAACGGTATCAAAACTAATTATTATTTATCGTAGCTAGAAAAGAGTCAACAGTTAAAACAAGAACATGGCGCGACATTTCGTGAGTCTCAATCCAATATGGTAGTATTTTCAAAATCGTTTACACTTCAGGTGAAAGACAAAAATGTATGAAATTAAATTCGGTTTTTACATGCTTAAACTATGCAGGTTTGTAGAGAATTTCATTCTGATGCGTTTTTATATAAGGTAAGCGTTGTTTTATTTTTTTTTATTTAGAAGTTATAACCTGAGGACTACACTGTAAGCTTACCCATAATTTTATATGGTGCAGTAGGTTTTAGCACATTGTTCAATGAACAATTCAAATTTAAAACATTTGTTCCTATAATCTGTTTCCAGTAGTATTATTGTATAATACACTTTTATTTATATATTTTTAAAAGTAATTATGACCAAAAATGTAAAAGTGATTAGCCTTTTTTGTAATTATGTACAATTTCTACAGTTCTCATTTATTGAATACAGTTAAAAACGACATATTTTACTAGTGGTGATTCATACTTAGAATTCTGGTTTGAATATATTTTCTATTCATTGTATCTAACAAAAAATATCAATTTTATCTGGATTTATTAGTGAAATAGTAAAATTTTAAAGTCAATTTGTCAGCAAAATCCTGCGGAAATTAGGTATTACTGAACATTTTCGTACCCGATCTTTAAAACTAAATGCTCAGTTAAGTTTTAAAGTTAGGAATCTAATTTTTGGTATCAGTTCTCACAACACCAAACCCCAGTTTTCGCCACCGTAGCAGCGTTGATTTTCTAAAAAAAGTGGAAAATCGACCTGCCCTAATGGACATGTGTCTAATTACCTCTTATTTTTTAATATCCATTGAATGGTGTTTTTTCTTTCTTGAACGGAGTTTAATTCATATTTCGAAATATAATTTCCTAATGTTAAATGAAATATGTGAACTTGTTCAGTTTTCTTACGTAAAAGGGAAGTAAGCTAAAATCTTAATTCGTATCAACAGTGACATCATTACTTGTTTTTATTAGTTTTACAATTTATGTAAAACATATCAAATGAATATACGATACATCATTTTTAACTGTATGTAAAATTAAATTAAGGTAATTCAATGTGGAAATAGCATTTTATCTTGAAAAGAATATGAGAAAAGTATCAGATATCTAATGTTTATTCACTCAAAATAAGATAGGATGAAAAGCAAAATGTTAAGATACTATTTGTATTATTTTTTATAAATATACTTATTCAAAGTAATAATTATATATAAAACTGAACAAGTAATTAGAGTGATACGGTAATCTGGACATATTAAATTTTTCTAACAAAGGACATTTTAATATCGAGTTTTCAGCAAATGTTGTATGAAAGAGTATTAGTATTTTTAACAGCAATACACAGTACATCGACATTTGTCTTTTTACCAGACATTATGATGTAAAAAAATGTTACATGATATATATGTAAGCAGTTTGACAATGACATATGATTGACGTTCCAATCATGTGTTATACCGATTTCTACTGTAGTCTCTATAGTAAAGCAGGATTAGTCATATACTAGACAGCAATACAGAATACTTTAGAAGTGTAATTTAATTTAGAATAGTCATAGTTACTGTTGTGAAGTTGTCCAACAGTAAATAATAAATGAAGGAAGTCAAGTCGAGAGTTGGTTTAACAAGTGTATAAACAAAGTAAGAAAGTGACTAGCACTTGGCTAGACAGTTACAAAACTGTGCTTTGTCTTCTCTCTGTCTCTGGTGACTCGACTATTTATAGTTACAACCGGTGTTGTTTCTCCTGTGTAAGAACGGCCGGTGTAACAGTTACTAATACTATATTGAGACAGTTCTCATACATAATTACATTCTATACACATATATGACGCCCGTTCCCCTCTGGGGGCATCAGATGCTTGAAGGGAATAGTATTCCCAAACAAGCATTAGTTTAAAATGCGCTTGTGTATAAATAAGCGAATTTATTCAAAATTTCGCCCAAAAATAGACAAGTAAATGACATCTATGAATAAAGCAATATATTACAACACTAGCATGAGTTGCCTCAGGTGTATAGCTTTAGACTTCAGACTCTGGGTTCCTAGTGTTGCAGTGACCGGTTACCTGGGCATTGTTAGTAAACGCTTGGACAGCAACGGTGCGACGCTTGGGCTGTGCAGCTACTGCGGTGACCTGGGTGATCTGTCTTACGACTGGGAAAATCGACGAAATTAAAAATTATCTCAAATGGCAAAGTAGAGAGGAGAAACATCAGATGACAATATTTAGAAATTAGGATTGTATTTGTTGTATCAAAGGTGCAAGTGTAAAGAAAGAAGAAAAACTAGCCATCAATTGAACCAGTAAATGCACGGAAGGTATTATAGACAAAGCTGGTAGCAGTAAAGGCAGGAATGACGTCTCCGTAAGCAGGGAGGCTGGAATGGCAGGAAATACGACTCTGGAAGGGCAGACATAACGACGCTTAAAGTTGAGTAGCAGAAGAGGCTAGATCGGCAGGAAGGACGATTCTTGAATGTGGATAGCAGGAATAGAAAAAACAGGGGCATTGGCAGAATAGAATTGTTGCATACCACTCTTGCTTGGACCGCGGCAGTACGCGTTTCGTATACTCGTCCCTGAAAGTTCACATGTAATACTCGTCATTTTTAAAACATCATAAATCCCAGAGTTCATATATTGTTTGCATACCTTTAGATTACTTCCTCGCCGTGTAGAAGGTATCCGTCTCGATGTCGTCGAGTGGATGAATGATTTCCTCTTTCCTTCCTGTCGTGAAAACGCCGTCCGTTGTCTGCAACAAAAGCTTCCTGACCGACTCTCCAAACAACAATCCTTTTCACTTTTAATTTCGTTAGTTATTTAATCAGCCGGGAGACATTCACTACGTCGAGAGAGTGAGAGAGATAGAGAGAGAGACAGAGAGAGAGACAGATAGAGAGAGAGAACATCACTGCTTTATCGTAGTTACTTAACAATAATGTCCTTAACCATTCATGGAGGGGGAAAGGATATCCACTGCTTGCATTTTCTTTGGGGAATATTTTCCTTATATGTTGTAGTTTACATCGTAACAATCACGTCTCATCGGTTCGCCTCCAAAAAAACAGACTCTAAAACTCGCTTCTCCGAAGACCGAGTGACGTCACGGACCCTTCTGTTTCCCACGCAAGGGCATGTGACGTCACAAAGCCTCTTGCAGGTGCACATTGACTCTTGATCTGGGATCTCGTCACACGGTTACCTTGTACTGTCTGTGATTTCTGACTGTTAGAACAGGACCTATTCTGCACTCGACTGCCGGTCAACCCCGCGTTAATTCGCGCAAATAAAACCAACGATTTCCAACAGATACGTCCATTCCCATAGGGCCATTATCCGACATAATTACGTCACACGGATATTGAAAGGCCTGTTTCTGAAGTTTAATAAGATGTCTCAGGTAAGTCTAATTAGTGTGGGTTTGGCCAAGGGCTTGATTGACATGAAAGTTGGGGCGTTTACGGGAACAAGAAAGGACAGATACACGATATGTTGGAACAAAGAGAAGTAGCTGGCGTTGCAAGGCGTAGTTAGAGCAGGCGCTGTAGAAAGGTGGTTACAGCATAGCTGCTAAAGCAAGAGTTACAGAAAGAAGCTTAAGCAGATACTTCTGGAAACAGCTGGAGCTGGCGCTGGTGGAAGAAGATGATAAACGGAGCTGGGGCAGAAACAGGTACATCTGGGATGAGATGGAGCAGAAGTCTATGGAGCAAAAATCGCTGCACAAAAGAGCAGGAGCAGGCGCTGTATAGAGTAAGCTTAAGCAGGCACTATAGGGAGTAGTAGGAGAAATAGGCTGGTGCTGGAAGTTGATAGAGCAGGCGCTACAGAAGACCCATATTGGGAAATAGACATCCCAGGAAGCAAGCAGTAGCAAACATGAGAGGTGTATTTCCATTGTAGTATGGTAGTAAACGTGCTCTATTCTGTTTGCCCAAAGAATGGCAGTTTTAGTGCTGCTGTTTCTATACGACATATTTTTTATAGTGGGGAAAAGTGCCATCATTTCTGACAAAGGTCTGTCGGGGCGAGGTGCGGTCGGTAGCGACGGCGAAGACGTTATCAAACGTCGAGGCTCCGAATGAGCTCAGTAAAGATGGCATTCGTTTTATAGTGTATTTCTGACTACTGCTTATGCAATACATTTATGCCATCTGATTAGTTAGGTTACGTGACAATAAGCGCAGAAAAACGAAGTGTGTGTAATTTCTGTCACATGGGTTAATAGACTCAAAGATTACACACCCGGTTTTATTAGGTGTGTCTAGTCATAAAACGGGTATATCCCCTCTCAGATCTCATATTCACTGTACATCTGTGGGTTAAATACAAATAATACTTAGGTAATAATCACTATTAAATATAGTGGCCAATCTTAATTATAATTTATCTTTATTTAATTCGCCTGTTAATAATCAGTGAAAATGGAAACAGAAGGCAGCTTAAGCGGAAGTGAAATAAAGAGCGAGCGATCAAGTAAGACATGGTAAGAGTTATCAGTTTGTGTTAACCAAATATTGGTGATTAAATTGCAAATAGTACTTTTGTAGAATCCTAGTAATCTACTTAACTACTTCATTCATTGAACTCGTCCTGCCTTTATGAATAGGTTCGTTATGGCTCATCGGTAGAAGTGAGAATAGAAACTAAGTATGATAAACTCTATTTAGCAATCCAGTAGTTTTATTTAAGACAAATGTTTTATTTTCGTGCTTTTTTGTCCGGCAATTGCTTTAGTTTTAGACACAGTTGCGTAGAAGAGGTAATAACGCCCTATAAGTGTTAATGTCGCACGAGGACAAGACGGCATTCGACAAAGTGGTTAAACATTTGATGCTAAGATCAACAGTATTCGCAAAGAAATTTGTACTTCAATGTCATAGTTATATCAACCTGAGCTTGTTGTACACGTGATTAGCTCATTTATGTGTGTGAAGACACACTGAATGAAATGAACGGGAAGGATAGCAAGGAGGAAGTTTACTTTTAGTGAGCAGATGGTAAGTTCCGGTAATTTATAAATGGACATTTTACCGTTTGAGTAACATGAATTCTGTTTGACGTTGCGATTAATATTGAGCCGTTCTTTCTCACAGTAAATTTATCCCAAGCTATTTCGGCCCAAGATACACATCGGTTTTACTTCAACATCATGTTGTAGTAGTTGAATGGATTTAAACATTAGAATTGGTGTTTGCATAATCTTGAGTGCAGTTGCTTTCTCATGTCATTACACTTCGGCTTTCTGCGGAAGCGTTCGCAGTTTATCAACAACTAATTGACGACATGAACTTAGACGCGCGATATATTAACCAATCTCTATTTACTGGCTAAGCTGTGACAAATATACGACCTATAAGAAGTTCGAAGCACGTGTGTTGCCTCTGGGTGAAACAATTAATATGTATTTGGTGGATGTGTTTCACCTTTTAGTAATATCTTGAGGTATATCATATCATGTGATTACGTTCGTGTGTGCCAGGATAGCCTTGATATGTCAAAAAGTGTGATGACATGGGATTAAAACAGCAAATGACTGGAGTTCCAGCATTTATAAAATACAATGATCCAATGGTGAAACCAGTTGTGAGGTCTATTCAGCATTCCGAAACGCTAAATAATTTCATGGCAGTAGCGGATTTGATATTAGTGCTATAAATGCAACACCCCTTCTAAGTTTCCAAGAACAGCATAAAAAGGAAACATACACCGCGTTAACGCTGATCTCGGTGCAACAACACTTGTAATTATGTCCGAGAAACGAAGTGTGGGAGGAGGCATAAGGACACAAGTATTAACCAGTCACAATTTTAACATGGCGCCCCCTATCATAACCGTCTATGTTTATAACTCAGCATGCTTGGCACCCATCAATGCAAAGTGTCCATTTTCCATTCTCAGCGCAAAGCTATAGCAGTCTTAGTCGAAGCAGCAGATATAATTAACTACAGTGGCCGGAGTTACGAAAGTATGATGCGGAAATTACACTATTGGATTCATTACGTATATGGCATATTGCTCAGCATCGATGCACTTAACGCTAATCGGCGACGTAAACACAATCTGGAAGTGTGGAGTTTTGGGAGACACAACCGTTTCCTATTAACGGTGTTAATTTTGTGTGTTAATTTTGTGTGTTAATTTTGTGTACACATTCGACGAGCGGAAGGTAGTATGAGTTGAAGAATGGGAATTATCAACGGTTCCTAGATCAGAGAAGCTGTAAACTCGGATGTCGTAATATCTAATATCTATTGAATTAACCGAGTATTATGACCAAGAGTTGCAGTCCTGGATAAATGCACTGAAACTTCCGTTGGCTGTACTGCAGAACAATACTAATAAGGTTCGTCCTTTAATGGACTTTCGTTAATTTAACAGCATCGTTGATTCATTCAATGGCGATGAAGATGTCTACAAGAATAGAACTTTTAGAGTACGAATATATCAATTTTCTCTCTAAGAAAAGAATACATAGAGGTTCATGATGATAAGTCTTTTTGACCTTACATATTAATCGTATTTAAAAGACAAATATATTGTCTGATCACGTTAGGCTACGCCTTAAATTGAACATGGCATAGCCCATGATAAGCAAATTAAAAGCACAACGTTTGTATATAGCGATATATATATATATATATATAAATATATATATATATTTATATATATATATATATATATATATATATATATACATAAGGAGAATGTGACACCGGCAGAATGCGCCGAAAAGCATCATTGCCTGTAGCAACTCACTAGGAAGGATTCTGAAAATCTGAAAAGCGGTTAAAGAGTGCTGGGATTATATGTTTAGAGAAAGCATATTGGACTACAATGGGAACGAACGAGTAGTGTGGACTGTGTTACCAGCATTACAAGTAATGTGTAACTTTTGGGAACTGGTGGGACACTTCTGCGTGTGTTGATAGTTTATAGTTCTGCCAGACTCTGTTAAACGTCGGTCTACAACTATCATGCTAGATTTGACGCCAGATTAGCGATACTCCTCTTGGGCTTATGATTACAGACACACTTCCCCGGATACATAAATCAGCTCCCGTATGCGAAAAGTTATGTTTGGGCCAAAAGAAACCGAAAACGTGTGCTGATACAAGCTTGCTAACGTCGAATGGTACTCTTAACGGCATTAAAAACGTATGCTGGTTGTGTCTAACCAAGGCTACCTATCATATAAACGTTTTAGAGGTGCATGCCGTGGTTAAGCAATGCATATCGGTGTTAAATAAAAACATATATTACTTAGACACAAACAAGACTGAATTCGTGTGCAGCATTGTTTGATCAACGCCCTGGCAGGAAAGTCTCGATTTAGCCCCAAGGCCCCAAGCAAGTTGCTTATAATACGAAAACTATACATGATTATTTAATTTCAAGAGGAGTACATCATTTTGGTTCATTTCGCACTAAATTGATGTGAACAGAACCGAGTAGAGTCACTGATAAGTGTTCCCCAACTATGTCTCAATGACATGAAGAGATGAATTGACCCCACACATGTAGTGTATGGTGCGTACCACACTGAATGTTAACCAACATAGAACTGGACCAAGTGTATCGATATCAAGAGCACTCTGAATATTTGAGAACATTATATTTTGAGCGTATAGTCGAACCATCCATGTCGAAAGTGGGAGTAAATTCTGTTTGGAATTCTAATCAGAAAATAGATCAAGCTGCAGTGCAATTGCAAAAGTGATGGTTCCGTGTACATGAAGTATGACACCAGGATGCAGACATATCACGCACTAAAACGGTTTCTATGTGCTGATACGGATTGATTGTAGCCCGTCCACGATTGTGTATCTGGTGGTCGCTACAATGGAAAGCCAGTGCATCTGGGATCCATTATCACCAGCTGAGATCTTGGTTGATAATTGCACCTCTGTAATTGTCAATTCTGACAGTAATGAAGTAATGGCGAGTCAATGTCTGATAACACTACGCATATAGGCTATCAGGAAATTGTATCATAGAAATGTATAATCTGCCAATAAAGTGGATAGTTGCACAACATAGTTGCTCTATCATGCAGGCTGTGTATTTGTACAACGTTACATCAGATAATGATTTGTCGGCCTATTCATCACCTACTAATGTTCGACACTCGTATTAGATTCGAGTGAAGGCGGTCAGTTTTGTGCTCGGTCCAGATCCCAAAATAATTCATGCATCTCATAGAAGGGGGGACAAAGTTTGGGTAAAAATCCACAGGGACGTTTCACGTCGAAAAGTTCACCCAGGTCGCATCATCAAAATTGTAAGTTTAGAATATGTTGAGTTGTAGTTATTAACACAACTTGGAACGTAAGAGACGTACGCCTACGTTCAATAGACGTAGTAGACAACACTAGTCACATATCATCAGAGAAGGCAGATTCTGATGCTTGTAATATGTGTTCGACATCTGTGAGTATGTATTTTTTGTGATCATACGATCAGGGAAGAGTGTGGCAATGGAAACGAAGACTTACCAGCTAGAAAACGAATAAAACTGTTTACACATCGTGACGGCCAATAAATATAAAGACAAGAAGAAAGGTTTCTATTCATAATTGTATATTTTTATAGTGTGGACTGATATACACTACGTAATTAACAAATGTCCATTTCTGGAGTAGATCTTACTAACATGAAGTGGAAATATTAAAAGAAGGTAATTGGCTCTTTGAGAGTGCGTAGCGAAAGTTCTACTGCCGGATATTTATGATGGGTCGTTTCAGCTTTTAAGAAATAGTAATACTGTTAGACGTTTGAGTTTATTGTCAGTGTTTGCCTTGCAGTAAGGTGTTTACAGTTTTTATTTAATCAACACAATCGTTTTGTTCTTTTGCTTTTCGAAAGAACACTGCCTAGCTTTCCCACTTTACATTAAAATAGTTAGGTAATGACTGCGCCAGCAGGGAATATTTAGGACCACTAGTCAATTATTATCACGCCTAATAATAGTTTAGCCGGATATTAATAATCAACCAGATGCATGCTTAGATCCGATCAACATCTTTTACCAGCTTGATGTATTTCAAGGTCTCATCATACTTAACATCTAAGTTATTTATCAGTGCTTCTGATACAGTAATTATTCAAAGATCATATTCTAATGTAGGTTTTCCTTTATTTAATGGTCCTGTTAAGGAGCCGGAATAAGAACACGAACACGGGATTTAGGTAAAACAAATATATATAGTGTATACAACATAGGAACAATAGAAGTAGTACGTCAGTGTTGACTTCCAGTGCAAACTTAGGTTTAACAACAAGTGAGAAGCGAATTATTTTAGTATTCATTGAGAATGGACGAGTCAGAATGTTCGTCATGAGTGCGGCACTATAAACCATTCTGAGAGCGAGGCTCCTTAACCATATATGTTTAAATCTTATCCTTGACTAGATCACCAAGTTATCCATCATACAGAGGAACTTGCGTGTCTCGGGTGTGTTTCATGTGCTGATCGAAGCCTCATTCATAAATTATTTTAGTCGTAGCATTTGCCATCCTGCCCTCAGGTAGTAAGTTTTGCATTGCTCTTAATTGCGTTGAGAAGTATATATATTGCAAAATGAAATGTATTGGTGCTCACCTAAAATTTATACGTAGCTGTTTAAGCATGATATCGTATTTTGTAGATTAATAGTATTCCCTTCAAATCCGGGGCAGATTTATTTCTGGTGTTGTTTACTTCTTCACGTGTGATTATATAAATATGAAACACCGTATGGAACATGTGTTGCCCGATCAGCTTATTGCTGTGTTCAGTATGTCTGTCTTCGTATGTAAGACTTCCTGCTTAGTTTTAGCACTCCAAATTTTGGCTGATTTTTTGCATAGTAATGTTTTACTTTAATAGACCGTTCACGCTCTTTTCCTTTTTAGTATTCTCTAATGCTGGGAATGCTGTGTTTGTCTTTGAGTTTTTTCCAGATCTTTAATAGATCTGTCTTTTCATCGTTATTTGAGATGCGGAACTCTCTATTCAAATGTCTCGTCTTGTTATATATGTGTTCAATCTCCCTCTGTATTTCTTTACTTGGGGTTCAGTCGATTGTTTAATGACGTATATAACATAATCTGGTGTATAATATATCTACACACTCGCAGCTGTTCAGTGTATATCGTTATATTCAATTCTTTATGTAGAGCATTGCTTAATTTGTGATCAAACATGCGTCATTCTTCCGATCCGTGTGCAGATGGTAATTCCATACGACTGAGTTCCATCTAACTTACTGACCTAATTACATGTATATCCTTTACCCTCTTGGTTGAGTCACAGCATTGATTTTCCGACGTATTTTCTGTGATAACAGAGGGCTGCTGATAAGTCATTTGGGTTCGATGAATCACCAAATGTCGCACCCTCTCAACAACAGCTGTACTCCGAATAGTGTGGGGTCTTCCAGAACCCTGGTCACTCTTGGCTGATGTGCTGCCCTTTTTGAATCGGTTAAACTATTCCCGAATTGAATTTGTGTCACACCTATCGTATCTTCTCCAAACACCTGCTGAATCTTACGAATTGTTTTGAAAATACTACACTCAAATGGCATAACACGATGTATCAGTTGTAAGGTTAATATTAATAGTTATATACGTTTTAGAAATACACTGCACTCCAATATATATGGGGTATTCCCCTGAAAAAAAATACCAGATTGAGATTAAGGTAAATTATAGTTTAACGTCTATATGAAAGCCTTAACAAAGATTCGGAGATAACTTTCCGGATATTTTCACAGTAATCTAAAGCGAACATGACACACATTTCAGAGTTTGTACAGTTTTAATGAGAGAGATATTACGGCGTTACAGAACCACAGCTGATGAATTGAATAAAGTAGTCTTAAAAATTATTTTTATGTGTATATATATATATATATATTTATATATATATATATATATATATATATATATATATATATATATATATTTATATATATATATATATATATATATATATATATATATATATATATATGTAATTATTTTTATATAGGATATTTTTTGAATTAAAAATATACATGATTTATAATGTTGTCTTCAGCGTATATAAACACATTTAACTTTCACTATAAATCACCATAATTTCTATAAATAACAGCAAAGGCAATGCCAAATGCCCTATAGCTCCAAATTGAAGTAAACAGACGAAACCAAATTCCCACATCTCTGATGATGTGGTCTAAAAAAGTATTCTTGACCATTTTATGAATATGCTTTAATAACACATATTAACTGGCCAAAAAAACGTTTACTAAGCGTGATATGGTGTGTGCAGTTCGATAAAAGCATATAATGTTCTCACTTTACCTATTTTTCATATTTTCACCTTTTTTCCGCAAACATTTTCCTTATTTTAGTCCGATTTTATAAACGCATGCCCAGTTGATATTTTCCCGTATGTATATGTTAGTACTATTATTATTATTACTATATATTTTATATAAATTTATCATTTATTTCGTTGTACCCTATTTACTACTATTTATTTTCATTCAATAACATTTTTGCATAACTATAAAATAGTTGCCTCTACAACACTTTCGACTACAACATAATGAGCTTAACAAACTGCTTGATGAATTGATCAGTGATCACCATAGAGCAACCAATAATATTTACATCCATTTCCAAACTCTTTACACTAGGTTTTCACTCGTTTATCCTTAGTAATTCATCTTAGCGTAATACAAGCAGTCGTGACACGTTTGATACAACATAATTCAAGCATTTTAATTTCTTGTTTAATGTATTTCGATTATGGAATCCTACAATCATTGTGCAAAAATACTGTTCTGAAAATAAACACAAAAATAGAAAATTAATAAATCCGCTTGTACGCTCTGGTCAGAAGGTAATTTCCGTTATTCTCAATGCCCGAAGACGCAAAGTCGAATCGACATGAAAACAAGTTACAATCAGTCACGCATCTGATAAAACAAAGCGTGATGTCTATAAATATGTTAGTCTGCCAGCTATTTCTCGTGTGTATACACATTTCTATATCCTTCAACAAATTCTATATCCTTCGTTGCAATACGCCACCTATCTTACATCTCTTCGATCCAACACTTTTTGCCAGATTGTATAATTAACTTTATCCTTACCACAGAGAGCTATCAATATATTACACTATATCTTTTCACTTGTTTTCAGTCAGAGAATGTTAACACAAATGCAACAGACGTGCATAGGAATGCAGATGCAAACAACCGCATATTTGTATACCTATATATTAAGAAGATAAGGTCTACACACGTGTGTCACCCGTTTATAAAATTCTTAAAAAGAATAAACAGATTGAAATAAACTTGCTAGTACACCAGCTGTTCATACTGGTGTATCTGTTAAATCCCCTATCTCATCATCTACTACTGTACTCACGCTTTTTGAATTTTAGTGTTTGCTTTAACATATTTGAACAATATCTTACAGTTGTATTTAATATTTCTAGCAATCTTATTTTCGTGTTTTAACTTTTCTTTTACTTCTAGTGTTTAATATTAATTGTGTTTACTTATATAATTTTTGTAATATTCAATACTTGGTATACTTCCGAATTTCTTCCAATATTTGTCTTTTCTTGTACTAGATAGACGATTACTGCCCCAAGGTAATGTTCTAATGTATCCCTTTTTTAGGAGAATTTTAAAATAACTTCTTGAATAATTTTATTATAGATTTCATCTTTCGATTTAATTACTCACACATTTCTTTAACATAATTCCAATTGATATTTCCTCCTTTTTGTGACACAAAATCTTCTGAAATCTAAGACCAGTTCCGTTGTGATCAGTTTTTATAATAAAAAATTGCTCACATGTTAACTTCGAGTTCAATACATGCATGCTCAGATTTACTTAACGGTGCTTTCAATCTAACATGTCCTATGATGCATTCATTATTTGACAAGATCTAATCGAATGTACCTTTTCTTAATTTATTTCTATTAAATTTACATCAAGTATCTTCTCTATATTCAAATGATAACCGTTTGTTGTAAATAACTCCAAATATTGGTTCTGCATTCTAAAGTGTTTACTAATTGAATGCATAGGAAACACAACTAAACACTTTGTCAAGTTTACATTTGGTAAATAAAAATCTCCGGCCATTATAATATCTTCAGAATCTTCTGATGTAAATGGTATCTCACTCATTTGTTTTTCAATCTATAATCCCCCTTTTATGGATAACTTTGGAGATCTTAATCTACATACTACGACGAAGACTCTGTTATTAGCATCGATTATTTTATACGCTTAAGATTCAATTTTATCAACCCAATCCAATTAACAAGCCTTCAACGCAATGAGTTTATAAATAGCAGACCCCACAAACATTGTATAAGTATTCCTATTTTTTCGTATTAATATAACATTTGGTATTGCCAATTCTGCCTCTTCTACACCTCCGTAGACAAATGTGTTTCTGTAAAACAAATTATTTTGCATTTGTTAGCAATACATTTTAGTTCCGTTAATTCGTTTCTCAATGAGTTTGCGTTAGTATATAGTTTTTTCAGTTTTTTATTATTCGTTACTCGTTTAAATTGATTTCCCTGGAGCTTGTTGTTGTGTTTTTGATTCTCAGTAGTTTTGCTTTTATTTTCTTTGTCATATCTTTTTTGATCGAGAGCAACTTCCCGTTTCTGTTGTCGTCAAATCTGGATTCATCCATATGAGTTATTCTCTTTAATTTTGTATTTTCCACCAACCATTTTGCATTTTCCTCATGTCTTAGTGTGACCATTATCAATCGCTATTTGTTATTAACTTGTTGTCCAAGTCTAACTGTTCTGATAATATATTTTAGGGGTATGCCCATCTCTTTATTTATTAAACAGAACATACTTTTCATTTAGGTGTTCTTCTTTTTCTTCTTTCATGTAAGAAATTATGGCGTTGTTAGTGCGTGTTGTGTGTCTAAATAAATATTGTATCCATACATTTTTTTATTCTCATATTTCATCTTTTGAATGTATTGCTCTATTAACTATATTTAGTTTTATATCAGCGCAATATATTATTATTTCAGGATACATCGCTTGTATTAAATGTATTTAACATACATACATACATACATATATATATATATATATATATATATATATATATATATATATATACATACATATATATATATCCATATATATAGATATATATATATACATACATACATATATATATATATATATATCCATATATATATATATATATATATATACATACATATATATATATATAATTACTGAGCATTTGAAGTTAAATATTGTATCTGTAAATACTACCATCATGAGTATGGTCAGCTCAATATACTAGATAGAGCAATTAATGCATAAAAAAGAATAATGAAAATTAAGGTTGGAAGAATAACAAATGTTATGAAATAGTCAGCAATTCGAAAACAAAACTACATTTCAACTCTTTAATACATGGATTTTCACGGATAAATGTTTCTCATTATAGGATGAAGATCGGTAATGTAAGTTTTACCGGTAACATCGAAGCTTTGAAAATATAAACATATGCACATATATGGACAGTACCTCCCAAAATTAAATAGAAATATTCAACATATTCTTGTTGTATATTTGAATGAGACCACGACAAACGTACAACTTACCTCGTGTGGGGAGCCGGGCACAGACAAGGAAAAGAAAGAGAACGAGCAATGCGTTTTATGGGAAGGAAGTACTTCCGGCGGAAACGGAAGTACTTCTCTCGGAAACGGAAGTGCTTCCGGCGGAGACGGATTGTGGGAAGGAGGCTGCACTATAAGAGCAATCAATGTTTGGGTAAGAGGGGGAGCAGTTGCCTGAGAAACAGGTGGTGCCGTCTTCTAAAGTGATCGAAGGAAGAAGAGAGAGAACAAAAGGGAAGAAGAAGGAGAGAAAGAGGAATTTATTTTTATTTCGGGTTGCTACCTACTGCTCGACAATTAAGAACAAGCTATATCCCTGATGCAGCACGGAAACATGACAGACGCGGGTGTAACCACGATGGTGAAATAATTCGACGGAAGTACCGACGTTTGTCAGTGGACAAGGAAGGTTGAGCTGGTCGCGAAACTGAAGACCGTCACGGACCTAGCATCTTTCTTGCCGTTATTTTTGGAAGGAGACGCCCTTGCCCTATATCTTGAGCTTAGTAAATACGAACAACAGAATGCGGAAATTATAAAAAATCCGTTTGAAAAGAGCGTTCGCAGAAAGCCCATGTGAAGCGACAGAGATGCTGAAAATCTAGGGTGGGCAGGTGCATCCGTCGATGTTTACGCAAATAAGGTGGAGCGATTAGCCGGACTGGCAGCATATGTGGGGCGAGGGTTTGAGACAACGGTCAAGCTATTCCTCACCACTGGAGTCCCAGAAGATGTTGCAAGGGAATTGCAACAGGTGCCCGGATTTGACGATGCCGATGTCCACGCATTAATTCCCAGGGCAGAGGTGCTGACGTGTAGGCGATCATCGCGGGTGAAGGACGAATCGGCAGTTGCACAGAGCGGTGCACGAGGCCAAGTGAAGGTGGCAATCAAATGTTTTGAATGTGGTGGGCCGCACCTCCGGAAAGACTGTCAGAAGAATTTTACGCGGATCATATGTTACCGGTGCCAGCAGAGTGGCCACCTAGCCAAGGACTGTCCGGAAAAAACCCTTAATGGGGTATCATCACGCCAGCCGATACCCAGGCACAAATACGGCAGAGATAGCCCCTACGGATCGTGGTCGCAGTGGAGGGGAGAGAGATCGAGGCACTGGTTGACACTGGCTGCTCAACTATCATGGTTCGAAAGGGCCTGGTGAACAGATGGAGTGAGGGTAGCAGCATTAAGGCATTCGGCGGCACGGAGGTGAAATGTCGTGGGACCAGCACTGTTCGCATCGACATAAGAGGACGACGACTGACTATAGAAGTATTGGTAGTCGATCGTATTGTGCCTGGGGTAGAGGCAATCCTCTGCATGGACGTACTCTGCCGGATGGTGGGCGTCACTGTTGACACAAATGGAGGCGTTGAGTTCGGTGACGACCACTGTGCGGCGGGTGTGAACCCGGAAACCTCGGCATGTGATGGAGGTGGAGTTGCTGAGTGTGAGATCAGCGATCAAGACTTCATCGCAACATTTCGCGATGGTAGGTGGACTGCCAGATGGAAGTGGGCGACGGGGCCTCCGTGCCTGCAGAATCGAGTCGGGAGGTATGACACCAACTTAACGGAGTTACAAGAGGCGCTCTTTGAGGACGAAGTTGAGAGGTTGATCAAGGAGAGGATTCTCGTGCCATGGAAAGAGGAACTTAAAGGAGGTCTGTTACATCTCATGGCGGTGATCCAGCCGACCAAGGATAAGGTCCGCCTCGTGTTGGATTACCGGGAACTGAACAAACATGTGTCTTGCCACACAGGGGGTGACGTCATAGACGTTTGTGCAGAAACCATGCGAAGATGGAGACAAAAGGTTGGGGCGTCCACAATTGTGGATCTGAAGTCGGCGTATCTGCAAATCCATGTCGAGCAAGATCTCTGGAAATATAAGCTGGTACAATTCAAGGAGAAGACGTACTGCTTGACGCGTTTGGGTGTTGGGTTGAATGTCGCGCCCAAAATCATGACTGCAATACTAAAGCGGGTGTTGAAAGTGGAGGAGGAGGAAGTAAATGAAGCAACCGACTCCTATTTAGATGACATACTGCTGGATGAGACAGTGGTGCCATCACCAAGAGTAGTGGAACAGCTCAAGAGGTTTGGTCTAACAGCAAAGGCACCTGAGCTATTAAATGGCGGTGCAGCTTAGGGACTTCACTTAGAGGAAGATGCAATGGGAGAACTGCGGTTCACGAGAGGGAACGCTATTCCAGAGGTCACGGACAGAATGAGCAGGCGACAATTGTTCTCGGTTTGCGGGAAGTTGGTGTGCCATTACTCTGTAGCTGGGTTGCTCAGAGCAACCTGCAGTTATGTGAAGAGAAAAGCAGGAGGAGTGAAATGGGAGGACAGCGTTGGCGAAAATGTAGTGGTAGTGATGCGAGATGTCCTAAAGGAGGTGGATAATGAGGACCCAGTAAGAGGAAGGTGGAGGGTCCCTAAGACAGAAAAAGGGGCTGTATGGTGTGATGCAAGTAGCATTTCCACTGGCGTCGCAGTTGAGATTGGAGGTGAGGTGGTGGAGGACGCGGCCTGGCTTAGGAAAGCAACACACTTCTCCCACATCAACGTAGCCGAGTTAGACGCAACGCTCAAGGGCATAAACCTGGCATTAAGGTGGGGACTGAAAGAGGGGGAGCTACGTACAGATTCAGCGACCGCGCTGAACTAGGTGCCAGCGGCTGTGACAGAACAGCGGAGAGTAAAGACAAAAGGTGCTTCGGAAATGATCATCATGCGTAGAGTCGGGATCCTACGAGAGTTAATCGCTGAATTTGGATTGAAAGTCAGTGTTTCGTTCATACCTTCCGCCAAGAATAGGGCAGACAGCCTAACGAGGGTGAGAAGAGGGTTGATGGAAGCCTTGGACGAAACGACAAAGAGTGCTGATGAAACATGCTGCATGACCCATGAAGAAGTCAAGGACCAGCACTCTATGAACAACATGGGAGTTGACAGAACTTTGCATCTAGCCCGCAAGGTAGATCCCAGTGTTGCGAGGGAGGTCGTGCAGAAAGGTGTCCAGCAATGCGTGCGGTGTCAATCGATAGATCCGGCACCGACGTCACATCATCAGGGAGAGCTCCAGGTGGGCGAAAATTGGAAGAGACTCGCCGTTGATGTCACCCACTATCGAGGGGCTCAATATCTAACCATGATTGACTGCGGACCAAGTAGGTTCGCGATTTGGAGGGAGTTGAGGAATGAGACGGCTAGTGAGGTGGCAAGCACAATGAATACAGTGTTTCTGGAACGGGAACCCGTGGACGAAGTCTTGATGGACAATGGGGCGGCTTTCAGATCAGGAACAGTCAGAGAGATGCTGGAGAGATGGAACATCAGACAATACTTTAGAGCCGCGTATAGGTCGGAAGGAAACGGCATAGTAGAAAGGAATCACAGGACAATCAAAGTGTTGGCTGAGAGAGGGCGAACGGCACCAGGAAAGGCCCTGTTCTGGTACAACATGACCTCCAAATCAGGGCAGGTGAGGGAGACGGTGCCACAAGAACAGATATATCTATATGTCTGGCTGCCTCCAAGCGTTCCGCCACCGGAACAGAGTCGAGCAACCAGGAGCACAGTGCGACTAGAAGATGAAGTGTGAATAAAGCCGCATTGTGCACGATGTACGACAGAATGGGCGCGAGGAACAGTTACAGTCAGGAATTCGGACAGTAATGTGTCTGTCGATGACATGCCGAGACACGTTTTGGACCTAAGACCTGTGGAGAGGCATGAGACGGAGTTGCAAGAGAGGCAACAGCGACCGATCTGAATGGAGGTGTGCGTGAAGGGTCACCACGGAGATCACAGCAAAGCCGGCGACCTCCAGTGTGGACTTCAGACTATGTAATGTGATCAGAGATCAGGGGGTGATGTTGTATATTTGAATGAGACGACGACAAACGTACAACTTACCTCGTGTGGGGAGCCGGGCACAAAGAAGGAAGATAAATGTTTCTCATTATAGGATGAAGATTGGTAAAGTTAGTTTAACCGGTAACATCGAAGCTTTGAAAATATAAACATATGCACATATATGGACAGTACATCCCAAAATTAAATAGAAATATTCAACATATTCTTGTTGTATATTTGAATGAGACCACGACAAACGTACAACTTACCTCGTGTGGGGAGCCGGGCACAGAGAAGGAAAAGAAAGAGAACGAGCAATGCGTTTTATGGGAAGGAAGTACTTCTGGTGGAAATGGAAGTACTTCTGTCGGAAACGGAAAGGCTTCCGGCGGAGACGGATTGTGGGAAGGAGGCTTCACTACAAGAGCAATCAATGTTTGGGTAAGAGGGGGAGCAGTTGCCTGAGAAACGGGTGGTGCCGTCGTCTAAAGTGATAGAAGGAAGAAGAGAGAGAACGAAAGGGAAGAAGACGAAGGAGAGAAAGAGGAATTTATTTTTATTTCGGGTTGCTACCTACTGCTCGAAACTTAAGAATAATGTTGAATGTTTAAATGGAATGCATAAACACCCGGATTCCAAGCAATAGCACTCATATAGATCCATGCAATCAGAGATCGTAGAGATCAGTGGAAAAAGCGAAAAACATAATATTCAGTCCGGAGAATACAAAATCCAAGTTAAAAGTTATAAATTCGAGTAATACGATTAATTGTCAATACCTGCTTTGAAGAAGAGCAGTAAAATTCAGAAGTAGGTATTAACAGAACAATCTGCAAATCACAGAGCAGAAATATATCGTTTGAACAATCGGTAGTTAAAAATGAAAAAAGTAAAAAGTAAAATAGAAATGAAAACAAAACAGATAAATAAAGATGAACAAGTAAACATTCATATTATCATTAAATATGGAGAGAAACTGAAAATAATAAAATGTTAAAAAGTACAGAGGAGAAAAAGGGAGGAAATGTAAGAAAACAAAAAAATGAAGACTATATATGATATGATGTTACGGGGCTGGGAAGATACTGGGTTAAAAGAGAAAAAATAAAAATAAGCAGAAAAAGACAATATAGAAGGGAATAAAAGAATTGATTCTAGAGTTTCAAATATTTCTTTGGCTTATATCTCAAATAATACCTTGTAGAGGAATTATACGTGAACTGAATCCGTGTTAGGTGACACGTGAGAAAGAGCGTTATGCGTATAGATAAAGTATAAAAAATGTTTTCATATATATATATATATATATATATATATATATATATATATATATATAGATATATATATATATACATATATATGTATATATATACACACATATATATATATATATGTATACATATATATATATACACATATACACACACATATATATATATATATACATATATATATATATACACACATATATATACATATATATATATATATATATATATATATATATATAGCTTGGTTGCTCATTTGCTTTTTTACACCTGTCGATGATTCGACGAAGAATCAAAAAGTTCGTGAACCATGTAAAACCTATGTCACACTTTTATTTTATTTTAATAAAATCGACCATAAGAAAAAAGGTATAATTAAACAGACGAATTTTGTTATTTTTAAAAATGCTTGCATAAATATATATATATATATATATATATATATATATATATATACATATATATATATATAATATATACCCCCATACATACATACATACATACATACATAGATACATACATATATATATATATATATAATATATACACCCATAACTACATACATACATACATACATACATACATACATACATACATACATACGTATATATATATATATATATATATATATATATATATATATTAGGAAACAGGGAACAAATATAAAATACAACATATAGTGAAGAGTTAATGCTCATTATACGAGACAGAAATCTCCTCCTATAAAGGGCAGTTGTCTGTATGTCTGTCTGTCTGTTTGTATGTCCAGCTTCTCCTCAAAAACTACGCGGCGACATGTCAAAAAGTTGCTATCTTCAGCACCGTACAACACCTGGGATCATAATATCTAAAAATTACAACAAAAAAACATGTTGCTGGGGGTCAACGGGGCCAGTCTCTGGTAGCGGGTCTGGTTTTTTCAAACTTTTCTAATGTTATTCAGTAGTAATTTGGAAATCAGCCAATGTAATTATGTAATAATAATTTTGTTTTCAACCAACTTATTCTTGTGCACGTGACGTCACACTAATAGGTATATGACGTCATCGTTATAGGTTTTGAATCTTTTTTTCTCTTCAAAATTTATTTTATTTCAACATATTTTTATACATAACATATAAAAGTGTATTCTGATGTAAAATTCACAGAGTAAGATGATGAGAGTATTCCCGAATCTATAAACCCACGTCTTAGGGGTCCATGCGGCATATTTCATCGGGGGGGGGGGGGCTTTTCAGTTATTTTTCATTATATATATATTTTAGAAATATGCAAAGTCACGCTTTTAACAAGAAATGACGTCAGAGGAAAAGAGTGTAGGGAAGAAAATCCCTCACACTACAACCCTGCTTTCCCTCTCACTCCCACCCTTTCTACCTTCCCTTCCTCCCTACGCCCATTCTGTTGTTATGATACCACCCTCCTAGGCATTACCTCCTCCTTGTTGAGAGTTGTGGAGATAGTGTGGCGGTGTGACTGCTTCAGGTCAAATTAGGGTGAGGCCGAGTGTCGGCATTCGCCGGTGGAGCGCCTCAGGCCAAATTTGGAGATGGGGGATTGTCGGCATAATGCAAAGTCACGATTTTAACAGAAAATGACGTCAGAGGAAATCCCTAACGGCACTTTTTTGAACATGAGTTTATAGTGAAGCAAGGGTTGCTTAATCCTAACGAAACATAAGTTTATATTGAAGCAAGTGTTGCTTAATCCATAACGGCACTTTTTTGAACATGAGTCCATAGTGAAGCAAGGGTTGCTTATTCCATAACGGTATTTTTTGAATATGAGTTTATAGTGAAGCAAGTGTTGCTTAATCCTAACCGCATTTCTTCTTTTGACATGATACCTTCCTCCCAGGTGTTACCTCCTTCTATTTGAGAGGTGTGAAGTTAATGTAGTATCATTAAAATTAAAGTAATAAATAATTATGCTCCACCATTGTTTTCACTAATATTTGTATACATATTAAATAACGTCTAAATAAGTAAAGTAAGAAGAGAAAAATTATGCTCCGCCATTGTTTTCACTTATATTTGTATACATATTAAATAACGTCTCAATAAGAATAGTAAGAGAAATAATTATGCTCCGCCATTGTTTTCACTAATATCTGTATACATATTAAATAACGTCTCAATAAGTAAAGTAAGAAGAGAAATAATTAAGCTCATCCACTGTTTTCACTAATATTTGTATACATATTAAATAACGTCTGAATAAGTAAAGTAAGAAGAGCAAAATTATGCTCCGCCATTGTTTTCACTAATATTTGTATACATGTTAAATAACGTGTCAATAAGTAAAGAAAGAAGAGAAATAATTATGCTCCACCATTGTTTTCACTTATATTTGTATACATGTAAAATAACGTGTCAATAAGTAAAGTAAGAAGAGAAATAATTATGCTCCACCACTGTTTTCACTAATATTTGTATACATGTTAAATAACGTGTCAATAAGTAAAGTAAGAATAGAAAAATTATGCTCCACCACTGTTTTCACTAATATTTGTATACATGTTAAATAACGTGTCAATAAGTAAAGTAAGAAGAGAAAAATTATGCTCCACCACTGTTTTCACTAATATTTGTATACATGTTAAATAACGTGTCAATAAGTAAAGTAAGAAGAGAAATAATTATGCTCCGCCATTGTTTTCACTAATATGTGTATACATGTTAAATAACGTGTCAATAAGTAAAGTAAAAAGAAAAATAATTATGCTCCACCATTGTTTTCACTTATATTTGTATACATGTTAAATAACGTGTCAATAAGTAAAGTAAGAATAGAAAAATTATGCTCCACCACTGTTTTCACTAATATTTGTATACATGTTAAATAACGTGTCAATAAGTAAAGTAAGCAGAGAAATAATTATGCTCCACCACTGTTTTCACTAATATTTGTATACATGTTAAATAACGTGTCAATAAGTAAAGTAAGAAGAGAAATAATTATGCTCCGCCATTGTTTTCACTAATATTTGTATACATGTTAAATAACGTGTCAATAAGTAAAGTAAGAAGAAAAATAATTATGCTCCACCATTGTTTTCACTTATATTTGTATACATGTTAAATAACGTGTCAATAAGTAAAGTAAGTATGGAAATAATTATGCTCCACCATTGTGTTCACTAATATTTGTATACATGTTAAATAACGTCTCAATATATAAAGTAAGAGAAATAATTATGCCCCACCACTGTTTTCACTAATATTTGTATACATATTAAATAACGTCTCAATAAGTAAAGTAAGAAGAAAAATAATTATGCTCCGCCATTGTTTTCACTAATATTTGTATACATGTTAAATAAAGTCTCAATAAGTAAAGTAAGAAGAAAAATAATTATGCTCCATTATGCTTTTGTTTTGAACTCAAAATATTTCTCAGGGTTGGGGAAGAGTGAAAAATTAGGGGCTGGAGAGATTAAGGGGTCAAGCCGAACTTTTTAGGGGTCAGGCCAAATCTTTTGTTTTTTTTGTTTTGAACTCAAAATATTTCTCAGGGTTTAAGGAGAGTGAAAAATAAGTTGGGATGGGGGGCTGGAGAGAATTAGGGGTCGGGGAATAATTTAAGAGGTCAGGCCAGACTTTTTAGGGGTCAGGCCAAATTTCTAACGTCTCAATAAGTAAAGTAAGAAGAGAAATAATTAGGCTCCGCCACTGTTTTCACTAATATTTGTATACATATTAAATAACGTCTCAATAAGTAAAGTAAGAAGAGCAAAATTATGCTCCGCCATTGTTTTCACTAATATTTGTATACATGTTAAATAACGTGTCAATAAGTAAAGTAAGAAGAGAAATAATTATGCTCCACCATTGTTTTCACTAATATTTGTATACATGTAAAATAACGTGTCAATAAGTAAAGTAAGAATAGAAAAATTATGCTCCACCACTGTTTTGACTAATATTTGTATACATGTTAAATAACGTGTCAATAAGTAAAGTAAGAAGAGAAATAATTAGGCTCCACCACTGTTTTCACTAATATTTGTATACATGATAAATAACGTCTCAATAAGTAAAGTAAGAAGAGCAAAATTATGCTCCGCCATTGTTTTCACTAATATTTGTATACATGTTAAATAACGTGTCAATAAGTAAAGAAAGAAGAGAAATAATTATGCTCCACCATTGTTTTTACTTATATTTGTATACATGTTAAATAACGTGTCAATAAGTAAAGAAAGAAGAGAAATAATTATGCTCCACCATTGTTTTCACTTATATTTGTATACATGTTAAATAACGTGTCAATAAGTAAAGTAAGAAGAGAAATAATTATGCTCCACCACTGTTTTCACTAATATTTGTATACATGTTAAATAACGTGTCAATAAGTAAAGAAAGAAGAGAAATAATTATGCTCCACCACTGTTTTCACTAATATTTGTATACATGTTAAATAACGTGTCAATAAGTAAAGTAAGCAGAGAAATAATTATGCTCCACCACTGTTTTCACTAATATTTGTATACATGTTAAATAACGTGTCAATAAGTAAAGTCAGAGAAAAATTATGCTCCACCACTGTTTTCACTAATATTTGTATACATGTTAAATAACGTGTCAATAAGTAAAGTAAGAAGATAAATAATTATGCTCCGCCATTGTTTTCACTAATATGTGTATACATGTTAAATAACGTGTCAATAAGTAAAGTAAGAAGAAAAATAATTATGCTCCACCATTGTTTTGACTTATATTTGTATACATGTTAAATAACGTGTCAATAAGTAAAGTAAGTATGGAAATAATTATGCTCCACCATTGTGTTCACTAATATTTGTATACATGTTAAATAACGTCTCAATATATAAAGTAAGAGAAATAATTATGCTCCACCACTGTTTTCTACTAATATTTGTATACATATTAAATAACGTCTCAATAAGTAAAGTAAGAAGAAAAATAATTATGCTACGCCATTGTTTTCACTAATATTTGTATACATGTTAAATAACGTCTCAATAAGTAAAGTAAGAAGAAAAATAATTATGCTCCATTATGCTTTTGTTTTGAACTCAAAATATTTCTATGGGTTGGGGGAGAGTGAAAAATTAGGGGCTGGAGAGATTGAGGGGTCAAGCCGAACTTTTTAGGGGTCAGGCCAAATCTTTTTTTTTTTTTTTTTTTGAACTCAAAATATTTCTCAGGGTTGAAGGAGAGTGAAAAATAAGTTGGGATGGGGGGCTGGAGAGAATAAGGGGTCGGGGAAAATTTTAGGGGTCAGGCCAGACTTTTTAGGGGTCAGGCCAAATTTTTTTCTTTTTTTTTGTTTTGAACTCAAAATATTTCTCAGGGTTGGGGAGATTGAAAAATTAGGGAGCTGGAGAGATTAAGGGGTCGGGGAAAATTTTAGGGGTCAGGCGGCCCTTTTTAGGGGTCAAGTCAAATTTTTTGTTTTTTTTTGTTTTGAAGTCAAAATATTTCTCATCGTTTAGGGAGAGTGAAAAATTAGGGGGCTGGAGAGATTCAGGGGTCGGGGAAAATTTTAGGGGTCAGGACGAACTTTTTAGGGGTCAGGCAAAATTTTTTTGTTTGTTTTGGTTTTGAACTCAAAATATTTCTCAGGGTTGGGGGAGAGTGAAAAATTAGGGGGCTGGAGAGATTTAGGGGTCGGGGAAAATTTTAGGGGTCAGGCGGAACTTTTTAGTGGTCAGGCCAAATTTTTTTCTTTTTTTTTGTTTTGAACTAAAAATATTTCTCAGGGTTGGGGGAGAGTGAACAATTAGGGGGCTGGAGAGATTTAGGGGTCGGGGAAAATTTTAGGGGTCAGGCCAAATTTTTTTGTTTTTTTTTGTTTTGAAGTCAAAATATTTCTCAAGGTTGGGGGAGAGTGAAAAATTAGGGGGCTGGAGAGATTTAGGGGTCGGGGGAAATTTTAGGGGTCAGGACGAACTTTTAAGGGGTCAGGCCAAATTTTTTTCTTTTTTTTGGTTTTGAACTCAAAATATTTCTCAGGGTTGAGGGAGAGTGAAAAATTAGGGGGCTGGACAGATTTAAGGGTCGGGAAAATTTTAGGGGTCAGGACGAACTTTTCAGGGGTCAGGCCAAATTTTTTTGTTTTTTTTTGTTTTAAAGACAAAATATTTTTCATGGTTGGGGGAGAGTGAAAAATAAGAGGGCTGGAGAGATTTAGGGGTCGGGGAAAATTTTAGGGGTCAGGACGAACTTTTTAGGGGTCAGGCCAAATTTTTTTTTTTTTTTTTGTTTTGAAGTCAAAATATATCTCATGGTTGGGGGAGAGTGAAAAATTAGGGGGCTGGAGAGATTTAGGGGTCGGGGAAAATTTTAGGGGTCAGGACGAACTTTTAAGGGGTCAGGCCAAATTTTGTTGTTTTTTTGTTTTGAACTCAAAATATTTCTCATGGTTGGGGGAGAGTGAAAAATTAGGGGGCTGGAGAGATTTAGGGGTCGGGGAAAATTTATGGGGTCATGACGAACTTTTTAGGGGTCAGGCCAAATTTTTTTGTTTTTTTTTGTTTTGAACTCAAAATATATCTCATGGTTGGGGGAGAGTGAAAAATTAGGAGGCTGGAGTGATTTAGGGGTCGGGGAAAATTTTAGGGGTCAGGACGAACTTTTTTGTTTTTTTTTTGTTTTGAAGTCAAAATATTTCTCAAGGTTGGGGGAGAGTGAAAAATTAGGGGGCTGGAGAGATTTAGGGGTCGGGGAAAATTTTAGGGGTCAGGACGAACTTTTTAGGGGTCAGGCCAAATTTTTTTGTTTTTTTTTGTTTTGAAGTCAAAATATTTTTCATGGTTGGGGGAGAGTTAAAAATAAAGGGCTGGAGAGATTTAGGGGTCGGGGAAAATTTTAGGGGTCAGGACGAACTTTTTAGGGGTCAGGCCAAATTTTTTTCTTTTTTTTTGGTTTTGAACTCAAAATATTTCTCAGGGTTGGGGGAGAGTGAACAATTAGGGGGCTGGAGAAATTGAGGGGTCGGGGAAAATTTTAGGGGTCAGAACGAACTTTTTAGGGGTCAGGCCAAATTTTTTTGTTTTTTTTTGTTTTGAAGTCAAAATATTTCTCATGGTTGGGGGAGAGTGAAAAATTAGGGGGCTGGAGAGATTTAGGGGTCGGGGAAAATTTTAGGGGTCAGGACGAACTTTTTAGGGGTCAGGCCAAATTTTTTTGTTTTTTTTTGTTTTGAAGTCAAAATATTTCTCATGGTTTGGGGAGACTGAAAAATTAGGGGGCTGGAGAGATTTAGAGGTCGGGGAAAATTTTAGGGGTCACGCGGAACTTTTTAGGGATCAGGCCAAATTTTGTTGTTTTTTTGTTTTGAACTCAAAATATTTCTCATGGTTGGGGGAGAGTGAAAAATTAGGGGGCTGGAGAGATTTAGGGTCGGGAAAATTTTAGGGGTCAGGCGGAACTTTTTAGGGGTTAGGCCAAATTTTTTTGTTTTTTTTTGTTTTGAAGTCAAAATATTTCTAAGGGTTGGGGGAGAGTGAAAAATTAGGTGCTGGAGAGATTTAGGGGTCGGGGAAAATTTTAGGGGTCAGGCCAAATTTTTTAGGGGTCCGCCCAAATTTAGGGGCCGCGATAGGTACGTATTTAGCTTCCACAACGGGGCGGCGATAGGTACTTATTTAGCATTCAGCGGTGGTGATAGGTACTTATGTGCATATGGGCAGTAATAAGTACGTATATAGTATGCGCACCGGGGCAGTGATAGGTATGTATTTAGCATGCGCACTGAGGCAGCGATCGGTTCATATATAGCACGTGCACCGGCGCAGAGATAGGTATGTATATAGCATGCGCACAGTGGCGGCGAAAGGTACATATTTAAAATTCACACCGGGGCGGCGAAAGGTACATATTTAAAATTCACACCGGGGCGGCGATAGGTACGTATTTAGCATTCAAACCGGGGCGGCGATAGGTATGTATTTGGCATTCACACCAGGGCAGCAATAGGTATGTATTTAGCATACGCACCGGGGTGGCGATATGTACGTATTTAGCTTCCGCACCGGGGCGGCGATAGGTACGTATTTAGAATTCACACCGGGGCGGCGATAGGTACGTATTTAGAATTCACACCGGGGCGGCGATAGGTACGTATTAAGCATTCGCACCGGGGCGGCGATATGTACATATTTAGCTTCCACACCAGGGCGGCGATAGGTGCGTATTCAGAATTCAGGGGTGGCGATAGCTACGTATATAGCATGTACACAATGGCAGCAATAAGTACGTACATAGCATGCGCTCTGCGGCGCCGATCAGTACATATATAGCACGCGCACCGGGGCGGCGAAAGGTATGTATTTCGCATTCGCACCGTGGTGGTGATAAGTACGTATTTAGCATTCGCACCAGGGCGGCTATATGTACGTATTTAGCATTCGCACCAGGGCGGCTATAGGTACGTATTTAGCATTCGCACTGGGCCGGCGATAGGTACGTATTTAGCATTCACACTAAAGCGGCAATATGTACATATTAATTATTCGCACTATGGCAGCGATAGGTACTTATGTAGCATGCACATTGGGGCGCAATTGGTATGTCTTTAGTATTCGCACTAGGGCAGCGATAGGTACTTATGTAGCATGCACACCGGGGCGCAATAGGTATGTATTTAGCATTCACACCGGGGCAACGATAGGTACTATTTAGCATTCGCAACGGGGCGGCGATAGGTACTTAAATAGTATCTGCACCGGGGCGGCGATAGGTACGTATATAGTATGTGCACTGGGGCGGCGATAGGTACGTATATAGTATGCGCACCGGGGTGATGATAGATACGTATATAGTATGAACACCGGGGTGGAGATAAGTACCTATATAGAAGGCGCAGATAGAGCTGTTACTTTTTATAGAAATATGTCATACTATTACCCTGGGCAATAGGAGAAATGGTGGGGAAGAAACAGCTTTTGCAAAAGGCAAAATTAGAAAGTAGCGGCGAAATGGGGCGACCAGGAAAGAGAAAGGTAGCAGATAAAGAGACGGCTATAGAGAGAGGGGGCGGACATAGAAGTTTGAATATAAAGATGTTACACACACGATCTTTCTTCAAATATATGTTTTTATGACCCCGAGCAACGCCGGGTAACCCCGCTAGTCTATTATATAAAGGCCAGTTGTCTGTATGTCTGTTTGTCTGTTTGTCTGTTTGTTTGTATGTCCAGAAACTCCTCCGAGAGGACCCAACAAACAGTCACACGGTTGACGTCATTATGACCGGCCAGCCCCGGGTCGTATAATATCTCAGAACCGGAAAAAAAAATGGACTCTTCGGGGTTCGACTGAGGACTTTTCTCCAATGGGGGGGTGCCTTTTTCCTCGATTTTCAACGTTGTTTAGTACTAATTTGAGAAAAAAACAAAGAATTTGAGAAATAATGCACCGTCATGATTTTAACAGGAAATGACGTCAGAGGAAATCCCTAACGGCTCTTTTTTGAACATGAGTTTATAGTGAAGCAAGTGTTGCTTAATCACAAACGGCACTTTTTTTGAACACGAGTCCATAGTCAAGCATGGGTTGCTTACTTACTAACGGCACTTTTTTGAACATGAGTCCATAGTGATGCAAGGGTTGCTTAACTCCTAACGGCACTTTTTGATACATGCGTTTATAGTGACGCAAGTGTTGTTTAATCAATAACGGCACTTTTTTTAACATGAGTTCATAGTGAAGCAAGGGTTGCTTAATCCTAACCACATTTTTTCTGTTGACATGATAACATCCTCCTAGGTATTACCTCCTCCTTTTTGAGAGGTGTGAAGTTAGTGTAGTATCAGTAAAATTAAAGTAATAAATAATTATGCTCCCCCACTGTTTTCACTAATATTTGTATGCTCTCCCATTGTTTTCACTACTATTTGTATACATATTGTATACATATTGAAAAATTGGGGTGGGTGTGGGGGGTGTCGGCATTCGCCGGTGTGAGCGCCTCAGGAGAAATTTGGGGGAGGGGGGGGGGGTATCGACATTCGGCGGTGGGGCGCATCAGGCGAAATTTGGGGGAGGGTCAGCATTTGCCGGTGGGGCGCCTCAGGCAAAATTCGGGGAGGAGTTACGCAAGTATGGTCGCCTCAGGCGAAATTTGGGGAGGAGTGTCGGCATTCGTCAGTATGAGCGCCTCAGGTCGAATTTGGGGAGGAGTGTCGGCACTTTTTTGGAACACGAGTCCATAGTGAAGCAAGGGTTGCTGAATTACTAACGGCACTTTTTGATACATGCGTTTATAGTGACGCAAGTGTTGTTTAATCAATAACGGCACTTTTTTTAACATGAGTTTTTTTTCTGTTGACATGATAACATCCTCCTAGGTATTACCTCCTCCTTTTTGTATACATATTTAAAAATTGGGGTGGGTGTGGAGGGTGTCGGCATTCGCCGGTGTTAGCGGCTCAGGCGAAATTTGAGGGGAGGGTCGGCATTCGGCGGTGGGGCGCCTCAGGCCAAATTTGGGGAGGGGGAATGTCGGCATTCGGCGGTGGTGCGCCTCAGGCGAAATTCGGGGAGGAGGTCGTCAGGCCGAATTTGGGGAGTAGTGTCGGCATGGGGAGGCCGAATTTGGGGGAGGGGGAGTTGCGGCATTAGCCGGTGTGAGCGCCTCAGGCCAAATATGGGGAGAGTCAGTCGGCATTCGGCGGTGGTGCGCCTCAGGCAAAATTTGGGGAGGGGAGCGCCTAAGGCGAACTTTGGAGGAGTGACGCCCGTACTTTAGGGGAGAGGAAGTGAACAAAAGGAAAAGGGATTCAAAAATAAAATGATAATCTGATTTTTGATTCGAGAGTGTAAGATCGACACCTATAGGATAGGACTAGATAATACACTTTATCTCAAGGCAAAAATGCCGAGAACAGATACTACACTTTGATCTTAGCCAAAAGACCAATTTATTTAGGCAGGTGAGTTCCTTTGGACAACCCTCATCTTTATCTACAGATGAAGATTTTACAAACCTTGGGAACTCACCAGACCTTAGGCATAGTGCCCGTTATGTAGGGGGAGGGGGGGTCGGGGATAAGTGAGACAAGCTGTTCAATGTTTTTTATTTCACAAAATTTTACAAACAACATAAAAAGAACATTTGCTGACTCTAAACTAGATTCTTGCACCAAAATACCGCATTCACTCTGTGGGTGGATCCCTACTTAAAATATCCCCAAAAAACATCGATGTAAAAAAGAATTATCGTGGGAGTGGGAAAAAATATTAAAAACACCCAAAAAGAAAGAAAAATAAAGAACGAAATAAAATGGTAGAAAAGTTAGTATGGCTCGGCTTTCCCTCATGACTAAGTGTTAGACCGCCCACTGTTTTCCGGCACGAGACCGAAAACAAGCGGGTCGGTCACTAAGTGGGAGTGGGAACTTAAGAGAGGAGTGTTCAAAAAATAAATTCATCGGGAATGGGATCATTGGGTGGATGGCGTCTTCCAAGATAGTAATGCCAAGGGTTTCAAAAGACCGGGGACAAAATAAAACAGTGGAAGTGGGAATCTTTTGAAGCTCTCTAGTGCCGGCAAAAATAAAATAGGGACAGGATAACTTTCATTCCTACTAGTTTAAGAGGTTACCAGTTTTTTGAAATAAATCAAAAAAAACTCTACAGGGGTGGGTTCCGTAGAACCCAGTACCGCGTGTGCCATAACTATGGAGGGAACACGAACTCAAACTTGGCGCCTCGTCGGATGCACAAACTAGTGTCATGCACCCATCTCCTATCGAAATCCATGCGATGTAATCGTTTCCAATCGCATCTGATCTTCACTTTAAGTTGGTGTTTAAAGTAAACTACCAGATCCCGATCCGAAACAGATCCAACCCCATGAACCTCATTAAGACGTGTAACCCACGTCACTAGTCTTGCTACGGCTAGGATGGCCAGAAACACCATTCGTTTCTCCCCAGACCACGGCGGTGCTGCGTTGTTGATGACAGATGCTACATCCAGGACCATCGGCTGCTCGGCGTCGATGCGGGCCGTCACCTCCCTGACGTATCCCCAGAGATGTCGAAGTTTGCTGCAGGTGAAGAAGGCGTGCTCGGCCGTTTCTTCTTCGTCGTCTTCACAGCGCGGGCATAAGGGGACGTCCCTTAAACCATCTCTGCATAATCTGCCATAGAGGGGCAGTGCGTTCCGAACCAGTCGCCAGGTCAGAGAATACTCAGAATTGTTGAGATAACTCTGGCCTGGCGCCCAATTCCACTGGGAGCGGGCCTCCTCCCTCGACAATCCAAGCCGCTCCTCAAGTGGGTCCGAAGCGGTACCCTCCACTAGATCCCGATATAGTCTCTTCCTAGACCGGGCAAGGTTACTGGACCCCGGCAGCGCTCTAAGCGCGGCCCGGCATTCGGTGAAGAACAAGGGCTCCCCTCTCGGCCTACGTCGTCCTTCGACCGAGAGGTCGGGTATGAGGTTGGGAAAGGCGCTCCCGACCGCAGGGACCCACGGAGTGTCTTCCATCAAAGTCCGACTCAGGAAAGCCAGTCTCTCGGCATGTCGATGACTTGCTAAGTCAGGCATCCCCAAGCCTCCCACACTCGGAACTTGAGTACAGACCTGTCTGCGGACGTACGCTTTCCGGCCCTTCCAAAGAAGCGAGAAGAGTAAGCGCGTGAAAGCGATAAGGCGGGCCGCAGGCAGTGGTAGTACAGACAGCCGGTAAAGGATGAGAGGAAAGACGTAAGTGGCGCACGCCTCCGCTCTGCCCTTTAAGGAAAGCTTCCTTCGAATCCAAGCCCGGACCGACGATTCGACCTTTGTCTGTACTTCCGACCAGTTCTTTTCCAGCTGGAGGCCCGGCCCGAACCACACGCCGAGGATTCGAACCGGGCCATCCGACCAGCTGAAGTCACCTGGAAGAGCGGTCTCTCCGCTCCAGGCACCCAACCGCAGGCCGTTCGACTTGCTGCGGTTGACTATGGCCCCTGTCACTTCTTCGTACCGAGCGAGCGCCTTAATCACCGTTCGAATGTCAGTACGGCTCGACACGAAAACGGTGACATCATCGGCAAACGCGGAAACCCTGACTCGCGCTTTGCGAGGAGGGATAGCGATCCCGCGCAGGACTGGTGTTGTCGCCTCATCCCTTAATTTGCGAAGGAAGGGTTCCAACGCCAGGATGTAGAGCAGGGGCGACAGCGGACAACCCTGACGTACCGACCGAGAAACAACGAACGATTCCGACCTCTTTCCATTCACTTGCACCACTGCCGTCGGCGAGTCATACAGAATAGAGATCCACCTGCGGAAGTCCGGACCAAAACCGGCAGCCGCTAAAACAGCTTTCAGGAAACCATGGTCGACCCTATCGAAAGCCTTGGACTGATCTAAATTGATCAGCGCGGCTTCAGCGTCGTCTTCTGTCCCCTCTATGATCATGCGAATCAAATGCAAGTTGTTCTGAATCGACCTCCCCTTCACAGCAAAGTTCTGCTCAGGCTTGATCAAATCACCGATAACAACCTGCAGGCGGTTCGCAAGAACGCGGGCCAAAATCTTTAACTCTGTGTTTAGCAGAGTTATGGGCCTGTAGTCGTCTAAATTTCCCCCACCAGGTTGGTCCCTCTTCTTCAGTAATGTGACCACTCCTTTGGTTACCTGTCCAGGGATTGACTCCTGAACAAACCAGTGGTTAAACACATCCTTCAGAATTGGGACAAACATGGGCGACAGCCTCAAATACATTTCGTACGGCAGACCATCGAGTCCCGGAGATTTGTTCAAGCCGACCTGCTTCAACGCAGTAACGATCTCGCCCTCCGTAATCCTGCCATCACAGCCAGCTGCTCGAGCCGCCTCGAGGCGGGGCGAGTCAGCCAAATAGCTGTCAAACTCCTGGCCGCGGAGTCTGGGCAGTTGGGTGAAGCGTTCCTCCAAATGCTCACGGAACCCCTCACAGATCTCACGAGACGATACCAGGGTATGTCCTTCCAGGTTTTTCACCTTCCGAATGTACCCATCCGAACCACGACGTAAAGCAGCCTTACGCTCAACAGCGTCAACGTTCACGGCTTCGTTAGAGACTTTCTTTAATCTAGCTCTAACTACTTGACCTTCATATCGCTCGCTAGCCAAGCGATTGAGGTCCCCCGTAATTAATGCTATCTCTAGGGGATCCCCCCCAGCCACCGCCCGGGTCATCTTATCCTCTACTTGCTTTTGCGTCCTAGCCCTATTTTGAGCGAGGCGCTGGCTGTAGCGGACACAAAAGTTTCTAACCTGAGCCTTAGTTTTAACCCAGTACCTACTCCCGATAACCACCCCCACTAATCCCCGCTGGAGTAGTAACGTTAGCTGTTCCCGGAAGTCTCGTATCTCCAGTAAGGAGGTATTAAACTTCCAGTACCCAGCCAACCTAGGCCTATCACTTAAGTTCAACCGGGCTGTAACCAATTTATGGTCCGAATGTCCTAACCAAGTGAACGTGGGACAAGATATGAAATCTACGTCGCCTCTTCTAACTAACATTCTGTCCAAGTAAGTACTCGGACAGAAGGCCGCGCTAGTATGCCACGTCCACATCTCCCGCCCTGGGTGATCAACGCGAAATCTGTCGACAAGATCGCATGAGGCCATCAGGTCAGACAGACTGCTTTCCCACCTCGCCGACCCTCTATTCCCACCGACCTTATCTATCTTGGGGTCTAGGATGGCATTCCAGTCCCCCATTAAAACTACTCGCTCCGGACCCTTGAGGAACGCCTCCAACCGTCGAAAAAAGGAAACCCTCTCGCCAGCAATGTTGGGCGCATAAACCGCAACGATCCGAAACTTGCTGTTTCCAACGGCAACATCGACCACGACCAGTCGTCCCACCGCATCCGCATGAACAACGCTCACCGCCGCAGGCAGGGTGCGTCTCACTAACAAAGAGATGCCACAACTATGAGCATCGCCATATGCTGAGTAGACGTCATAGTCGTCAGTCAGCACATCACAATCCCCATACGAATCGAAGTGGGTCTCTTCAATCGCAGCTACATCTACCTCACGGGCCACGAGATCCCTCAGCACGCGAGCAGCCCTGCTTCGGGATCTCATGCCCCTCACATTCCAACAAGCCAAGTTTAAATTTGTGGTCCCCATCAATTAGTGTCACACACGGGGCTAAAGTCCTCGGGAGTGAGGACGCCGAAGGTCTGACCGAGACTGCCGGTCAGCAGTTCGGACGAAATCCGTCCGTCTCGTGCCAAACCTCCCACGTCCACGGGGAAAGTTAATTTTAAAGCCCGAAAAAATGAGGGGTGAACATAAATGGGGACCCTCCCACTACATTTGGACTTAATTTCCTTAAATGAAGGGTGCTCCTCTTCTATAAGGGGTTGCTCCGGGATTGCGTCCTTGGCCGCCCTAAGCATTCTCCATAATGCTTTCTCCCTCCCGTTCCCGGTTTCCTGCCTCACAAACGTTATAATTTTGGGTGCATTTTTAAAATTCCGGGGGTCTTGCACCTGTTTCCCTCCTACGTCGGTGAAGCTCTCCAGCTGCTTAATGTATCGCCTCTGCCTTCCATTGAGGTCTGATTGGACCTGTAATGAATCCGCCTCACAGATCCTTACCCCCGGCAGAAAGGGGAACCTCCTAGTCTTCTCCCGTCTCACTGGCGTAGGAGGAGGTGGTACCGGGACGACTTCTGGAATGACCTCTTGCTTTCTTCCTGGAACGACTTCTGGCATGACTCCCTCAGCAGCTCCTTCTGGTTCAGAGGCCGGCGGCGCTACTGGGATGGGAGCCTCCTCTTCCCTCTGTCTCGCCGACACTGGGGACCTATCCCGAGGGCTGTTTAAGGGAGTGTAAAACTTGAGAGGAACATTTTCCTGTTCCATTGACTCGGAGGGGGCTAAAGATTTAATGTTTTCCTCCTCTCTTGCTGACTCCCGGACTTTTTTAGCTTTTGGGTCCTTTCTTTTGGGGGGCTCCATTGCTGCTTCCACCTCCTTTCCCTCTTCCTCCGATTCTGATGAGAGGGCTGTCAGCTTCCTCTTCAAAGCTGCAGGCATCGGTCTCCCCTTGGTTGGTATAGGGGTCGGGGTGGGCTTCCTCCCCTTCTCTGTGGACTCCTTGTCTACTGCTGCTGACGATGATGCCGACACGGCTGGCACTTTTGGGGGAACAGCCGCCGGGGGCTTTGCTGTTATTCTTTGGGGGCAGTCCTTTGCCACATGCCCTGGCGTCTGACAGCGCCAGCAATGTGGCCTTCTTCCCTCCACGATGATCGACATAGACCAGGATTCGCATTTTAACTGCGCTGGAATCGCCTGAAACCCCTGCCGGTTGACCCTCATCTTCAGCCTGTATTCTCCTGTCAGAATACCATGCATTCCGCGAGTCGGCACCACCTCCTCGACGTCGCCATACTGCGACATTATCGCTCCCAGATGGTCGGAGTCGATGCAGCATGGGACGCCGAGAACCGAAACTGACGCGCTTCTCCTTTCCATATATTCGGGTCTTAATTTCATGCCCTTCCAGACTACGTCTCCGCCCATTGCTAGCTTTTCTGCTACCTCCTGGGTTGGGAGCAGCACATCCCACATTGCAAAGCTTTTCCTGAGGATATAGGAAGCTGGGATCTTCAAGCCCACCAGTGCTTCCATGACTCTCTCCTTCAGGACTCCTACCAACCCATTCGCCTTTGCGTCCAAAGTTACGAAGGAGATGATCCTCTTCCTCAATTTTTCCAGCGTTCCCGGAGGCAGCTTCACTGTGTTTCCTACAGTGAACTCCTTGTATTTTTCCTCGAACACTCTCCTATAATGTTCAGGAGTCTTCTGCTGTTTGGGCCCCCACACTGAACCAGTGGGTTTAGCGGAAGCCGTTACCTCGATCTTCTTTTTATTGGGGATCCGCGAACCAGAGTTGGACAGCCTTGGCCATGGTTCATTAGCTGCGATCCCCTTCCTCCTTTCCGGTCTGTGAGCTGGTTTACTTGGGCCCTCTCCCCCTGATAGACTTTCATCCCCTGAGGAGCACCCTACAAATAAACCTGGGCGGTAGTTTTGTTCCGCCACCTTTAAGTCCCACGACTGGCTTTTCGTTAGTTTACTTTTATGAAAAGGGGTATCATCATACCCTTGGAAGAAAACTTCCGGAGACACCAATACTCTTGGAACCGCTGGCGTCTCCATTTCCAAAAGGAAATCCGACAACGATGGATTGTTGCTCGACGCGACACTCCCTCGTCGCGATGAAGAGGTGCCCTGCGTGGCAACACCTCCTGGGGAGCACTCGAGCGTGTCTCCCCCCGACCGAATTGGAGTATCGCACGGCACGACACTCCCCAACAAAGCTCCAGAGGTGCCCTGCGAGGCAACACCTCCTGGGGAGCACTCGAGGGTGTCTCCCCCCGACCGAACTGGAGTATCGCACGGCACGACACTCCCCAACAAAGCTCCAGAGGTGCCCTGCGAGGCAACACCTCCTGGGGAGCACTCGAGCGTGTCTCCCCCCGACCGAACTGGAGTATCGCACGGTACGACACTCCCCAACAAAGCTCCAGAGGTGCCCTGCGAGGCAACACCTCCTGGGGAGCACTCGAGCGTGTCTCCCCCCGACCGAACTGGAGTATCGCACGGCACGACACTCCCCAACTCCGCAACTGGGGCGCCCTTCGCGGCCACACCCCTCTCGCTGTCTTTAGCCAAGACAGCTCTGGCTTTTGAGACCCCGGAGGCCTCCATCTCAATCTGTGTCTGTCTGCCGACCACAACCCGCCGATTCGGAATCAGGGAGACCGTCGCCAAAAGGCACGTGAGTCTTCCCCGAACCTGCCGGCTGCTTAAGTTGGGACAAGCAGTCAGACTCTGAAAAAAGAATTAATTAATATTAATTGCCAAAAAAGTGGCTACAAGAAAGAAAAAAGTAAGAAACTTAGCTCTAAAACCAAGTGGGAGCTGGAACTAGATAGAGGAAAGTGAGAAATTAGCTCTAAAACCAAGTGGGAGCTGCCTCCCCAACGGGGGAGGAACTAGAAAGATCATATAAAAAAAAAGAGAAAAAATCCCCAAAAGGGGGAGGAAAAAAGTAACAAAAGCCCCAAGGGGGCAAGAAAACGCTTTAAACCTAGCCAACGGGCCCGGTAGCGGGACGCTTGGTCTTTGGGAAGACGAAAATGTCGTAACTGAGAACAGATACTACACTTTGATCTTAGCCAAAAGGCCAACAAAGGATCCAAAAGACCAAGTAAAGATCCGAAATTAAAATTCTGAGGTTTTACTGGGGTATTTATAACCAATCTACACCTGAACAGCGGTCTATCCACTAGACACTGTTTAAATTACATTATTAAATTAACAAGTAATAATAACTAGGATTTTCTTTCAAAAAACATTGTATACTACTATTTAACAAATTCTTATATAAGTTTGGAATATCAACAATGAATTTTAGACTCCCCTAGGCCGTTTTTCTCTAATTCAACATAGCTTTCATACGCCATTACCGAAAATGACATTAATTCACTTCTTTTGGCTAACATCAAAGTGTAGTATCTGTTTCGATGGATACTGCACCCCATAGACTGGTATCGTTTTGGCCTTCGGGGCTTCATTCCGCCGGTCTATGGGTTTGTCCTGTGCAGTTCTAGGAGGTCAAATTCGATAGTAAATTAGAAATAATCTAATGTATTTATGTACTAATCCGATAAAAATGCAGAGTCACTGTAAACATCCCATAATCCCTTGCCGGATGTACCCGGTCTTGTCCTAAATTGTGTCCGGTTGTATCAGATCATCCAATAACTTCTGTCCGGATGCATCAATAACAACATAGTAATCCTACGTTAAGAGTGTGTAGTGAAACAAGGGTTGCTCAATCACATCCGCACCTGTCCCATAATCCCTTGCCGGATGTACCCGGTCTTGCTCTAAATTGTGTCCGGTTATATCATGACGTCAGAGAGTGACAGATAATTTGAAAAATAATGCAAAGTGGCGGGAAGAAATTCACTCACACTACAACCTTTTAATAGACGCTAATATTCCTCCCCCTCCCTTCCGTTATCATGATAGGCATTCCCTCCTCCTTTCATGTCAAATTGGGGGGGGGGGGTGACGGCATTCGCCGGTGTGAGTCCCTCAGGCCAAATTTAGGGAGGGGGAGTGTCGGCATTCGCCGGCGCTCACACCTTTTTGAGAGGGTGGAGACAGTGTAGTATCTGTTGCGAGGAGAGAGTGTCAGCATTCGCCGGTGTGAGCGCATCAGGCCAAATCTTTTCTTGGGGGGGGGGGTATTAAGCAAATCTATAATAAAGACCAATGTGCATTTATTTGTATCTATAATAAAGGCCAATGTGCATTTATTTGTATCTTCTATTATATAAAGGCCAGTTGTCTGTATGTCTGTCTGTTTGTCTGTTTGTATGTCCAGATACTCCTCCGAGAGTACCCAACAAACAGTCACACGGTTGACGTCATTATGACCGGCCAGCCCCGGGACGTATACTATCTCAGAACCGGAAAAAAAATGGACTCTTCGAGGGTCGACTGCCTTTTTCCTCGATTTTCAACGTTGTTTAGTACTAATTTGAGAAAAAAACAATGACATCATGTAGAATTTGAGAAATAATGCACCGTCATGCTTTTAACAGGAAATGACGTCAGAGGAAAAGAGTGTAGGGAAGAAAATCCCTCACACTAAAACTCTTCTTTCCCTCTCACTCCCACCCCTTCTACCTTCCTTTCCTCCCCTACGCCCGTTCTGTTGTTATGATACCACCCTCCTAGGCATTACCTCCTCCTTTTTGAGAGTTGTAGAGATAGAGCGGCGGTGTGACTGCTTCAGGTCAAATTAGGGGGGGGGGGAGTGTCGGCATTCGCCGGTGAAGCGCCTCATGCCAAATTTGGAGATGGGGGATTGTCGGCATAATGCAAAGTCACGAATTTAACAGGAAATGACGTCAAAGTGGATCCCTAACGGAACTTTTTTGAACACGAGTTTATAGTGAAGCAAGGGTTGCTTAATCCTAACCGCATTTCTTCTGTTGACATGATACCATCCTCCCAGGTATTACCTCCTTCTTTTTGAGAGGTGTGAAGTTAGTGTAATAAATAATTATGCTCCACCATTGTTTTCACTAATATTTGTATACATATTAAATAACGTCTCAATAAGTAAAGTAAAAAGAGAAATAATTATGCTCCACCATTGTTTTCACTAATATTTGTATACATATTAAATAACGTCTCAAGAAGTAAGGTAAGAAGAGAAATTATTATGCTCCTCCATTGTTTTCACTTATATTTGTATACATATTAAATAACGTCTCAATAAGTAAAGTAAGAAGAGATATAATTATGCTCCACCATTGTTTTCACAAATATTTGTATACATATTAAATAACGTTTCAATCAGTAAATTTAAAGGAAGAAAAAATTATGCTCCGCCATTGTTTTCACTAATATTTGTATACATATTAAAAAACGTCTCAATAAATAAACTAAAAATAGAAATAATTATGCTCCGCCACTGTTTTCACTAATATTTGTATACATATTAAATAACGTCTCAATAAGTAAAGTAAGAAGAGAAATAATTATGCTCCACCATTGTTTTCACTAATATTTGTATACATATTAAATAACGTCTCAATAAGTACAGTAAGAAGAGAAATAATTATGCTCCGCCATTGTTTTCACTAATATTTGTATACATATTAAAAAACATCTCAATAAATAAAGTAAGAATAGAAATAATTATGCTCCGCCACTGTTTTCACTAATATTTGTATACATGTTAAATAACATTTTTTTTTGAACTCAAAATTTTTCGCTGGAGACATTGAGGGGTCGGAGAAAATTTTAGGGGTCAATCCGAACTTTTTAGGGGTCAGGCAAAATTTGTTCTTTTTTATTTTGTTTTTAACTCAACTGAAAAATTAGGGGGCTGCAGAGATTGAGGGGTCGGCGAAAAATTTTAGGGGTCAGGTCGAACTTTTTAGTAGTCAGGCCAAATTTTTTTGTTTTTTTTTTGTTTTGAACTGAAAATATTTCTCAGGGTTGGGGGAGAGTGAAAAATTAGGGGGATAGAGAGATTTAGGGGTCGGGGAAAATTTTAGGGGTCAGGCCAAATTTTTTTCTTTTTTTTGGTTTTGAAGTCAAAATATATCTCATGGTTGGGGGAGAGTGAAAAATTAGGGGGCTGGAGAGATTTAGGGGTCGGGGAAAATTTTAGGGGTCAGGCCAAATTTTTTTGTTTTTTTTTGTTTTGAAGTCAAAATATTTCTCAGGATTGGGGGAGAGTGAAAAATTAGGGGGCTGGAGAGATTTAGCGGTCGGGGAAATTTTAGGGGTCAGGACGAACTTTTTAGGGGTCAGGCCAAATTTTTTTGTTTTTCTTTGTTTTTTTTTTGTTTTGAAGTCAAAATATATCTCAATGTTGGGGGAGAGTTAAAAATTAGGGGGCTGGAGAGATTTAGGGGTCGGGGAAAATTTTAGGGGTCAGGCAGAACATTTTAGGGGTCAGGCCAAATTTTTTTGTTTTTTTTGGTTTTGAACTCAAAATATTTCTCAGGGTTGGGGGAGAGTGAAGAATTAGGGGGCTGGAGAGATTGAGGGGTCGGGGAAAATTTAGGGGGTCAGGACGAACTTTTTAGGGGTCAGGCCAATTTTTTTGTTTTTTTTTGTTTTGAAGTCAAAATATTTCTCATGGTTGGAGGAGAGTGAAAAATTAGGTGGCTGGAAAGATTCAGGGGTCGGGGAAAATTTTAGGGGTCAGGACGAACTTTTTAGGGTTCAGGCCAAATCTTTTTCTTTTTTTTTTGGTTTGAACTCAAAATATATCTCAGGGTTGGGGGAGAGTGAACAATTAGGGGGCTGGAGAGATTGAGGGGTCGGGGAAAATTTTAGGGGTCAGGCGGAACTTTTTAGGGGTCAGGCCAAATTTTTTTGTTTATTTTTGTTTTGAAGTCAAAATATTTCTCATGGTTGGGGGAGAGTGAAAAATAAGGGGGCTGGAGACATTTAGGGTCGGGAAAATTTTAGGGGTCAGGCGGAACTTTTTCGGGGTCAGGCCAAATTTTTTTGTTTTTTTTTGTTTTGAAGTCAAAATATTTCTCATGGTTGGGGGAGAGTGAAAAATTAGAGGCTGGAGAGATTTAGGGGACGGGGAAAATTTTAGGGGTCAGGCCAAATTTTTTAGGGTCTGCCCAAATTTAGGGGCGGCGATATGTCTGTATTTAGCTTCCACACCGGGGCGGCGATAGGTACTTATTTAGCATTCAGCAGTGGTGATAGGTACTTATATAGCATGTGCACATGGGCGGTAATAAGTACGTATATAGTATGCACACCGGGGCAGTGATAGGTATGCATTTAGCATGCGCACTGAGGAAGCGATCGGTTCATATATAGCACGCGCACCGGGGCGGCGATAGGTACGTATATAGCACGCGCACAGGGGCGGCGAAAGGTACATATTTAAAATTCACACCGGGCGGCAAAAGGTACATATTTAAAATTCACACCGGGGCGGCGATAGGTACGTATTTAGCATTCACACCGGGGCGGCGATAGGTATGTATTTAGCATTCACACCGGGGCAGCGATAGGTATGTATTTAGCATTCGCACCGGGGCAGCGATATGTACGTATTTAGCTTCCGCACCGGGGCGGCGATAGGTACGTATTTAGAATTCACACCGGGGCGGCAATAGGTACGTATTTTGAATTCACACCGGGGCGGCGATAGGTATGTATTTAGCATTCGCACCGGGGCGGCGATATGTACGTATTTAGCTTCCACACCAGGGCGGCGATAGGTACGTATTCAGAATTCAGGGGTGGCGATAGCTACGTATATAGCATGTACACACGGGCAGCAATAAGTACGTACATAGCATGCGCTCTGCGGCGGCGATCAGTACATATATTGCATGCGTACCGGGGCGGCGAAAGGTATGTATTTCGCATTCGCACCGTAGTGGTGATAGGTACGTATTTAGCATTCGCACTGGGGCGGCTATAGGTACGTATTTAGCATTCGCACCAGGGCGGCTATAGGTACGTATTTAGCATTCGCACCAGGGCGGCTATAGGTACGTATTTAGCATTCGCACTGGGCCGGCGATAGGTACGTATTTAGCATTCACACCAAAGCGGCAATATGTACATATTAATTATTCGCACTAGGGCAGTGATAGGTACTTATGTAGCATGCACACCGGAGCGCAATTGGTATGTCTTTAGTATTCGCACTAGGGCAGCGATAGGTACTTATGTAGCATGCACACCGGGGCGCAATAGGTATGTATTTAGCATTCACACCGGGGCAACGATAGGTACTATTTAGCATTCGCAACGGGGCGGCGATAGGTACTTAAATAATATCTGCACCGGGGCGGCGATAGGTACGTATATAGTATGTGCACTGGGGCGGCGATAGGTACGTATATAGTATGCGCACCGGGGTGATGATAGATACGTATATAGTATGAACACTGGGGTGGAGATAAGTACCTATATAGAAGGCGCAGATAGAGGTGTTACTTTTTATAGAAATATGTCATACAATTACCCTGGGCAATAGGAGAAATGGTGGGGAAGAAACAGCTTTTGCAAAAGGCAAAATTAGAAAGTAGCGGCGAAATAGGGCGACCAGGAAAGAGAAAGGTAGCAGATAAAGAGACGGCTATAGAGAGAGGGGGCGGACATAGAAGTTTGAATATAAAGATGTTACACACACGATCTTTCTTCAAATATATGTTTTTATGACCCCGAGCAACGCCGGGTAGCCCCGCTAGTATAATATAAATACATATGTTAGCAGAGTAAAATTAATGAGAGGATACAACATTTATTACATCTTCGTCACAATATATTTAAATAAGATAATAATGTCATTATAATAGATACTAAATAAAGAAATGATAACATTACGTTCTCATTAGAATTTTTAATTTTACGCAATTTATGATTTTATATATATTGTCTTGCAACAATAACACTATTTCAAGGTAAGCTAGCGTAATACTGTCACAACCTTCATTGTCGTAACATTACTATGGCTAAATGTAACAAAGAAGGATACATGCTGTATATTTTAGAAATAAGGATAATTATGTCCATGTATTAAGTTATTCATAAAAATGAAAAATATTCTGTCTAAAGTAGTAAATACCAGCAACAACACTACCCATTATGTGCTATCTAGCAAAAATAGAGAAGCTAAGCTAACAAATATACAAATGCCACCCAACTATTTACATAGAAATGTTAGTTACTCACCAACGCTGTTTGATCTCTTTGATTTACGAAGTAGCAATTAAAACTGACAAACTGAATGTTTAGTATAATAATAAAGCCGTATTAAATTAGCAATATATATTCATGAAAATAATATATACAAACGTTACTTGATAAAAATATTCATAACAACAAATAATTTCCTATACAAAAGTAGAGAGCGATCGAAATCAAACGAATACTTTTAAACTATATATTTTCTTATGTTTTTTTTTATATTCTAACTACATAATTGTTATTTTATATTTCATTTTATCGTTAAATACTAATTCAGTAGTTTGCTTCTGACTGAAGTGCATAATATAAAATTCGAATAAGAACGCAGATATGTAGTATTATTTCTTCATATATTTTAAATGTATATTTTAAATATTTCTATTTAAATTGGAATACATAAATTATTACATTATCGGCATGTACTTTATTTGTAATTGTATAAGTTTACATCTGATGACGAAAATTCTTAATTAATACTTCATCTTCTTTGTCCAATGTATGAGATGGAAATCATTCCTATGCTCTCAATATATGAATTTTACGTTTTTTCATGAATTTTCTTTGTGAATTTGTTAATAATAAGGTAATTGTAGATAAATATTTACAACTTTAAATGTGTAATGTAAATGTAAGTTTATATGGAAATTACCATGTTTGCATTTTAGATAAACCTTTGTTGATTCTTAGTGTATGCACGTAACATAGATGTCATACAAACCATTCCTTAAAGAAAAATCACAACAGCCGAAATGCGTTTAATAGATACGACTGAATTTAGATGATCTTATGTGCATCTTACTTTACACAGAATGTTTTTTCTAATTATTTTCTAACGAAAATTAAACATGTTCAACCTTGTTTTATTTCTAGTGGGATGTATTGTTGCCAAACTGATAATTATCTAATGATAGTATATTTAATAAATATTATAATTAAATACATTTAACATAATGTGTACAAACTATTAAATATAAAATTTGTTTACATATATTAAACACACTACTTATGTAGGTATGTTATGTAGCCTCCCTACATACGTTTTGCTAACACACATCTAAACCCGACCCTTTTCTGTTAGACGAGCTTCTGAAGGATTAGTATTGCATAGCATCACTCCCTCCCCACACACATATATATATATATATATATATATATATATATATATATACATATTGGCAACAGAAAAAGCCTCGGTTGAACTGATTAGCGTAGCATAATATCTTCAATATATATAATTATATTTACCAGTTTTGTCATTGTTCTAACGATTATTCAATTAACGACAGTTCATAAACGCATCCGTTACACAGGTGTTTACCTGTATACATGTATACTAATAACTACAGATGCGTACATATATTAATAGCTACGCATATATATATATATATATATATATATATATATATATATATATATATATGTAAATACATTAACGACCTATATTTAACTTATACTCTCAAATATTGGCATACAACATACACACATGCATATATAAAACACCTAGACGCATGTATGTTCATATACATATAACACATACTCAACTATACACAGTGACATTTACACACACCAATAAGCATACGCATGCATACACAAAAAATAAATATATACATGTGCATGAATGAGTGTAAATAAATAAGGTATAACATGTATTGATGTATGCGTACGTATGTATGTGGATACATGGATTAATTTCAATGTGTATGTGTATTCATATACGGGTGTAAAAGTTTCATATTTTTATGTTTCATATTTTTTTGTGTTCGTATTTGTAGGTTAGTTGGCGTGTGCTCGACAGGTAGACGTAGGTAATTATGATGATGGTTGTCACCGGTAGATACATTACTTGTTGGAGAGGATAGTTCAGCAAGAATTCGTTCACATCGAACTTGGAAACGGCAATGTTTTATTAGCTGGGAAGCAGTTCCTAGTACTGTGTTCCGCAGCCGGGCAGTTCTGGGAAATGAACTTTTTTCATGGGAGTTCAGCTTAGGTCTAGTGTTGGGTAATAGCCCTATGGGAATGGGCGTATCTGTTTGAAATCGTTGGTTTTTATTGCGCGAATTGACGCGGGGTGGACCCGGCGGTGGAGTGCAGAATGAGGCCTGTTCTCACAGTTGGTAATAACAGACGTTACAAGGTCACCGTGTGATTAGATCCCATATCAAAGGTCAATGGGCACGTGCGAGAGGCTCTTTGACGTCACTGGCCCTTGCGTGGGAAACAGAGGGATCCGTGGCGTCACTCGTTCTTCGTGAGAAGCGAGTTTTAGTCAGGCTGGGTTTTGGAGGCGAACCAATGAGACGTGATTGTTACCATGTAAACCACTACAGATAAGGGGAATGTTTCCGTAAGAAGATGCAGGCGAGAGATATACTTTCCCCCCTCAATGAGTGGTTAAAGAAATAACTGTTAAGTAACTACGGTAGGGTGGTTATTTACTCTCTCTCTCTCTCTCTCTCTCTCTCTCTCTCGACGTAGTGAATGTCTCCCGGCTGATTACAAAACTGACGCGTGTAATGAAAGGAACTGAAGGTGGGAAAGATTGTTGGTTGGTGTGTCGGTCAGGAAGCTTTGGTTGCAGACAACGGACGAAGTGATTCACATCAGGAAGGGAAGAAGAAAGAATTCATCCACAAGACGGCATCGAGACGGCGACCCTCTAGACGGCGAGGGAGAAATCTAAATGTGTACAACTACGAGATTTATGATGTTTTAAAAATGACGAGTATTAAATGTGAACTGCCACGGCTTTTTCTGTGACGAGTATTACAGACGAGAAAAGCCGCGGCCCCAAGTAAAGAGTCATGTAACACTAGGTACACAGAATCGGAAAGCGAATTTCTTGACTATTTTTGGCCGTGAATGTTTTGCAAATATGGCATATAATAAAACTCAGCCGTACACATTCCATAGAAGTAAAGATAAGGTAAACAAAGATTCACAACCTTTCGTATGTTTGTAAACTGTGAAGTGAAGAAGATGACATTGTTAACTAGATTTTTGAGTCGATTTGGCACTATGTCAATGAAAACAAAATCTTTTCTGAGCTGCCCTTTTCAAGATGTGATAACAGTACTCCATCTTATGGCGGTTTGTAGAGTGGTAGAATGTTACACCATTTTCCAGCGCCCTTGGCAACGGATCTGATGGAAGTTTTATTTTAGGAATTATGTGAAAGGCAGTCTCAGTCGCTTATAAAAGCAGGGATTTGCTCAAGACGAGAGCTATTAATTTTAGTTGGATAAAGTGAGAGGCATATCGTTGGTAGTGAAATAAGCAAATCTTGGCCTTCGACAGTAAAAGTAAACAACCACCTATCTCCCTTGAAAGAGTTTAGCATTTACTTAAAAATTGGTGAATATATAGTAGTGGATTAGTGTTAGTATGCCAATATCGCTCTATAAGTTACCTGTGAATGAATTAAATACGTATATGCGTAGCTAATATGATGCAAGTATATATTCAGAGCACTGGATCTGAAATAACCAGACACGGGTGTAAAATATTGCTGTGACATCACGTAAGATCGGTCGTAGGAAAAACGAAACATATGTCTCTGCATATATATATATATATATATATATATATATATACAATACATATATACATGTATATATATATACAAATACATATATATATGTATATTTATATATATATATATATATATATATATAACTGGTGTATATACTTTGAAATAACTGCACTACACATACACGTCGAGGAATATATAGTTGTCTAAAATATTGTCTAGTCAAACACTTTGAAAGTGATGTTGATGTTAATAAGCAAACGACGATGACACCAAAATGATTTTCATGTTTGAGATAACATTATTAATGTACAAAAAGTGAATATTCATGTCTAGACGTTAATCTGATTTAAATCTGTTCCCATTTTGCCTAGATTTCTAATAACAAAATACTCCGCCATTGATTAGAGTGTATTTCAGTCGCATACATTTTCATGAAATCAATTTTTTTACGATAGCGTTAACATATAGACTCATATATATGTATATCGATTGATATATATATATATATATATATATATATATATGATATTAATGTTTCATGTATCTACATAACATTTTATGAGGATATATAATTTGTTATGTATCATATTTCAGTATTTGCTTCAACAGGCAATTAAGCTACATCGAGGCTCCCGCGTTTACTCCCCGGGGAGGATCTTCAGACTAAAATCTTAGCCTGAAAATTCCTCCGATATATTTTCAAAGGTTACTATATATATATATATATATATATATATATATATATATATATATATATATATATATATATATATATATGTATATATATATATATGTATATATATGGATTTTTCACTAAGAAAAAAGATTATTCAGTGAAGGCCGGGATTATTCCAATTAAAGAAAACTCGATGATACACGATTACAGTTTACAGAGCATTTATATGTGATTTTTAAAAGCTTACCCAAGGTTTGCGTTAAGGAGCACAATCACCTCCACAAAATATTTTTTTAATTCAACAATTATTTATTTATCATTTTTAAAATTAAAAAGTTTATACCTACACGTGTTTCACTACCGAGCAGGTACTTGCTTGGCAAATCATCGTGGAAAGTAAGTACTTTCTTAAGTGACCTCAATTAAAGCAACCCCACATTGTGTAAGGCCAGTTGCTGTAATACTTATTCAATGTACTTAATTTCTTTTTAAGTGTTGATTGAGCTCCTGAACGGAATGTTTTGGTAAGCTTTCAAAATATCACACACACACACACACACACACACATATATATATATATATATATATATATATATATATATATATATATATATATATATATATATATATATGAAAGAGATACAGAGAGAGAGAGAAATATAGTTAGATTGATATACATTACGTGGTTTATTGGCTATTTCTTAGCGTTTGTGAACGCTGGGAATTGTGTAAAGTTTTTAGCCAATCGACGTTAAATCAAATTAATTTTCTACGAGACAATGTTTTCAAACTTATGCACATGCAGATTAATGAACTAACAGTTATACTACATATACGCGGCTGTTCCTGAGTTCAAACCAATGTAACATGGTTATACTATGTGATTTGTAGTTACATATACGTTAAAATATATGCAATGGTATACTAGTTAAGTTTTGGAGTCGAAGTCTATTTATGCGAGACAAGCATACTGCTATCAGCTAACTTTCTGTTGCAGATTTATGTACATGTTGGTGATTATAAAGAGGTTTATTTCCAAATAATTGTCATTTCTTACATGCTCTTTGTAAATTCAGTATAGATTATTACCGTTTTCAGGAATAATATTTAATTGCCTTCTTTTATGTTGCGCTCACTAATTATATATAGAGTAAAATAAAATACACTTAATTTGTTGAGAATTTTTGTAAAGAACACTTAAACTTTATTTTCCGATAAATAGAGTCCGTTACATAAGAATTAATAACGAAGAATGTTCAAATATTAACTAAACAAAAGAGAATTAGCAATTACAATCAAAATAACCCCATATGTTTCTCTACAAATAACTATATTTCTCATTCGTTTAGTAGCCTCACTTACTGGGTAAAACACGTATATGAAGGTTAGTCTATCTTCAAATCGTTCAGAAAAGCACAAGAAAAGGAGATATGTATGTGTGTTGTATTTTTACAACACACACATACATGTATATATATATATAATGTGTGTGTGTTTTATATATATATATATATATATATATATATATATATACATAGAGAAAGAGCGAGATAGAGAGCGAGAGCAAGATTGAGAGCGAGAGCGAGAGAGAGATATTCAGAAAGAGAGATAAGTTTGTATTACTAACTAGACACACTCATCGAATATATTATCTTTCTCTGTACAAGGGTTCGCATGGACAACTTAACATGAATATACTTCACCCTTAAAGTAAACCCTGACCAAAAATCTTAAATAAAATAGAAGTCGAAGCCAAATAAAATCGCATAAAACCAACCAATTAACTGGCTGATACGATAAATTAAACATCTACCCTAAGTGATTTTATCTCAAGTAATATCTCTCAACTGGATATTTAACCAGACCAGATAAGTGCATGTGTTGGACTCAAACGAAAGTCAGAAAATACAACAATAAAGATAAACTATAACATGATTAAGTGGCGAATTCAGGGGAGAGGAACATGTGTGTCGATCACTGTCTTACTAACTCAATGTTAGACAGGAATCTTTATTTGACACTAGAATATGTAGCTCATCTGAAAAAGCAAGTGTGAACCACAGAAAAGGGAACCTTGATTGTATGAGAACTTTCTATAGCACGATGAAAGAATTATATATATATATATATATATATATATATATATATATATATATATATATATATATATATATGCAACAAGTGTGTAGACAATGATGGTAAAGTAGCAAGGCACGAGAGACTAAATTATGTCAGACTCTCCATCTACGATGAGTGAAATCTGATGTAAATCTTTCGATCTAGATCGCGGCTTCCGCTTTCTTGACCCATCGCATAAAAAGAAACTACGGTGTATTTATGTTACCTACAGCGTACAATGCAGCTATCTATATTAACATCCGCACCAAAGGTTAACCATTGGGGTACCTCTGGTAACTCTTAACCACTAGCTTCCTCTACTCTTTCATTTTCTTTCTTAAATTAAAGTAGCGATGTTTCTGATAAAAGATCAGCACTTTTTTCACAAGTATTTCGTAATCTGTTTAGGAGCAGTATGTTGGAATGCTGTGTGTATATATAGTTTTCTTCATTGGTTGCTTTTTAACTAATAAGGTCACTTTGTATAAATTGATGATCTTGGCTAACGTTTTCCGTCTGATTGACCAACGACGCGATACTTTAAATAATACCAAAGATCGTGCCCTATCATCCGCTATCTTTTGGCCGGGATGCTCTATTGAGATTTGGCAAATAGAATCTGAAATCCGGTGTGACTTTGCAATACAATAGTATTAGTAACTGACACGGATGTTTATTCTTCGATATTTTACTTATATAAAAGATGTATTGTTCCTCTGCACATCATGAAAGTTTTAAAAAAACCTAATTAAGTCAAACCTAAGAACTCAACAACTTTCATGGACCTCTTCATGAACTCATCTTAAACAAAGAGGGTCTCAGTTCTATGATCCCTGAAACTTAAATCAATTTCTAGGAGACTTTACCTGGCTTCTAGAGTATGTGTGTGCGTCCACCTATGACTAAAGGATTTGAAGATGTGCTTAAATGAAATATAATAGGCAAGGAAGACTGGGTGTGCAGCACCACTATTTTATTGTTGCCCTTTATCGTTCCCACAATGATGACATTACTTTCATCGAGAATATTCTGTCTGATAATCATTCCGCAATTTGTGATCATTTTAATTAAAAAGTGTTGACTTGTCAATTTCAATTAAGATTATTGATGTAATCAACTCCAATTTCAATCTATTTTTAGGAATAATATTTTCACAAGTATTTAAACTTAGTCCACTTCATCATTCATTTTCGATCCTCGTAAATATTCCTCAATCGCTAAAATGACAACAATTTCGCTGCAATGACAATCATCTCATTAACAGCATTTCTCGTACACTTGTGTGTGTGTGTAACCGCGTGCTACACACACCGACATATCACCAATAATCGTCGATTACATCAAGCCGTATTTCAACTTGACTGCGATAAATACGTCTCAAGCAAGTAGGATCAAACGAAAAAAAAATAGGATGAAAATACTAGTGGCAAGGGTGTATATCACCGAGAGTGCTCATTATTTAAAAGCAAATAAATAATTTAATTTCAAAAACATAAAGAAATGCGTTGTCCAGTTTTTTCTAAATAGTTTTTTCTCAATATAGTTTCCTTATTATTGCCATTTCATCAATGCCTCCAAGTGTGACTTTTCATTCTACCCTATTAACGTAACCGCGTGCTACACACACCAGCTTATCAACATTAATCGTCGATAACATCAAGATGAATTTAAACTTAACTGCGGTATATATATATATATATATATATATATATATATATATATATATATATATATATATATTTAGGCAAACGTTGTTGAATAGCACGGAGTGGTTCTGCTTTGTGATCTTTTTTTAGATGTTCGTACCTCGATCACACTGGTGTATGAAGTTTCCGTAGTTTTGTTGTTCCATCGTCTTTGCGAGTACTTTCGATTTGATATCCACTACATAAATCTCCCCTATTGCAATCAAATGCATCCGAATTTTAAATTAGATGAAAAGGTTCTTAAAAATATAATACATCGCTACATATCCCCCGCCAGTCCTGATAATAAAATAAGATTCATCATTTATTATAAAAAAGTTAAAACATCGAACCATGTAGTTAAAAATAACACTTCTCAGACAATAAATACACTAGGAAAGACCAATGTGATATACCAGTTTAAATGCCCAATGGGAGAGTGCATCTCCGACAACAACAATGATAAAACTAGGTCTTACATTGGTTTAACTACTACAACATTGTCCCAAAAACTCACCTTACATCTTTCCGAAACTAGCTCCATTTGCGAACACTTAAAAAAGCATGACTGTCTCCCTTCTCAATACAGAGAAATCTTAGTCAATAATACAAATATATTACACCACGATACCAACATTAAAAGGCTGAAGATTCTTGAGGCCCTTTACATAAAAACGAAACGCCCTACAATCAATAACATTGTTTATGAGACTAGTCACAACATTTTGAAGTGCCTAGTTTAGTAATCAACGTTATTAAATTCCAAACCATTAAACAACTACACGTTTGAATTTTAAACGCTCTTAAAACATGGTCGATTTTTTTTTAACTTCACACCCCTTCAAACATTATCACGCCCTTGTAACTTTTCAATACTTTAGACGCTCCTTTTTTTAAGTTGTATGAATTAAAAAATAAAAATGGAATTAAAAAAATAAATA
>OY744523.1:161896754-161991754 GCA_963556195.1 Sepiola atlantica
AAGGCTGCCTGGTAGATGGATTGGGAGATCTGGGCGAGGTGATGACGTTCTCATGCCCTGGCCTCCTAGGTCTCCAGATCTTACCCCGTGTGACTTTTTCCTTTGGGGCTTTGTCAAGCCACAAGTCTATGTGCCGCCCCTTCCAAGAGATATTGACGAACTAAAGGCTCGAGTAACGGCACTTGTGGGAACCATTGACGTCAAGATGCTGGAACGCGTTTGGCAGGAAATGGACCATCGACTAGATGTCTGCCGTGTGACGAATGGTGCTTATATTGAGCAACTTTGAAGATTCCCCACAAAACTTGAAACTTTAACCTTTCCAACGGTACCAATTTAATTTTTCAACTCCTAATAGTTTTTGAGTTATTAAAAATCGTTATGTTCCCAAGACTTTTGAAACACCCTGTATATGTATATGTATATATATATATATATATATATATATATATATATATATATATATATATATATGTATATATATATATATATATTTATACTTAGCTATATTAATCATATTCTGTAACGAGTTTTTGTATGCATGTGGATGTTTATATATCGCCACTACGTAGCAAATATATCAAAACAAGTTATCCATTATTAATTGATATATGTTATGTACTTGCATAGACTGTCAATACTATTTGTTTAATCCGATTTAATAACTTTACGTAATTACGAAATAAAATGTATAACTGAGCATTTGCAATTATTCCTAACTAATTAATCTTTTCCGATATTTGGCAAAGGTAATGAATGGCGTCGTGCCTATTAAACATCCGCAAGTAGTGTAGAAGCATTGAATGATGCCACCATCTAAGGCATTCACTTTTCATTTTTGGGAGGTGTGGAGGTAGTGTAGTATATGTTCTTTTTCCATTATACTATCCTTCAAGCTATTTCGTCTTTTTAGAGGGGTGTGGAGGTAGTGTAATATCTGGCCTGTTGTCATGATAAAATATTCCCAGGCATTACTCTCTCCTTTTTTAGAGGTGTGGAGGTAGTGGAGTATCTGTTCTGTTGTCCGATACCATCTTCCCATGCATTACCTCCTTCTTTTTTGAGATGTGTGGAGGTAGTGTATTATCGATTTTGTTGTTATGATACCATCCTCCCAGGAATTACCTCCTCATTTTTAAAAAGTGTGGAGGTAGTGTAGTATATGTTATACGTCAAACAAACAATAATAATAATAATAATAATAATAATAATAATAATAATAATAATAATAATAATAATCATAATGAAAGGTGATGACGGATACAAGTTTAGTAATACAGCCACAAAAATGAGCCTCATGTGTATAGACGACCTGAAATGAAACTATTCGCGAAAATGAAAATAACTGCAAATGTAAATAATCAGAACACGAATCTCCAGCCAGGACATTGAAACACCAAATATTTAACTATCAAAGCAAAGGGAAGTTAATTCACTAAGCGAATATTATACTTACACATATTTAGATATATTGAAGCAGCCACCATAAAATCAACAGGAATGAAAGAGCAGGTTTAAAGAGACTACATGAGAAGAACAGGAAAACACCTGAGGGCTCAATTATATATCGGAAATCCAGTTAAAAGAATTAACACCTAAGCAGTAGCTTAGTAATGTATTCTAGGCCATTCATAGGGGGACACAAAATAAACAAGGTCATCGTGACCAGAAGACTAGAGATCTAATTACCATGGAAACTGCGCGACACACGAAGCATGATACTGACACACTTTAATTTAAAAGGAAAGACAGTTGAAGAAGACTGGTAAGCATGAAAGGTAGTGTGAATTACACTAAAAAACACGTAGTAAAAACATAACCCAGAACACAGAAAGGTTAATCATTACAGAAAGAGACCCCGTCAAAATGAATAAATAAAGAAACAAGAGACAACACTCGAATAAAAGTGTATAAGGTTTACAATATAATCAACTCATGGTAACACTTGGGTATGGCTACGAAAAGGACACTTAAATAGATAAACGGATTCACAACTAACAGCCGACAAAATAATGCGATGAAAAGTTCTATATGAGAGCTCACATAGACAACACTTAGGAAGACATCACGTGTAGACTATGTGGACAAAGAGATGAAATGGTGAACAATATGAAAAGTGAATGATTAAACTTGTCCAGACCGAATATAAGAACAGCCGCGACTATGTGGTGGACGGTATTCCGCTGGGAAGTATGAATCCAACTACATTTCGAACACTCAAATAAATTGTTAAGCCACAACCACGAAGCAGCACAGAAGAACAAAACTCACAAAATCTTCTTGGATATTGAAGGACAAACATATAAACTTATCCAGGCAAGGAGATCAGAAGTCTTAATTGTCAACATGCAAAGAGACCAGAATTAATACAATTCAAGAAAAAGTCAAACTTTTTCCTAATTATAAGTTTGACCTTCTCAGCAGACCACAAAATACGGAACACATATACGGAACTTGCCAGAGAAATATAAGGGATATTGAACAGGAATAAAGCCATTATAACACAAACTATCAAAGGAGCACAAGGAACAGTTCAGAAAACGTGAAGAAAAATACGGAGAAATATGATTCAAGGGTATGACTGAGACTATACTACGGATAACCACTGGAATCTTGAAGTAAATTCTCGAATACAGAAACCAACCCACATACACTTCGAACTAATCACATGGAAATTGTAATAGTTACAATACAAACACATTAACATGGAGAGGACACGACCACATGCACTCAAGGGAACTGAAACTACAAACCATTCATTTAACGGTTCTTACAGACAAACGGATGCACTGACCTCCACTGAATAGTCGTGAATGGAGATTGAAAAACCGAAGAAGGAGAGCATTTACCTGATCTTCACTGAAAAGGTACGGAAAGTACTAGAACCTTGGTTACGAAATTGTTCGGTCGTTAGCAAAATTCGAATTTGGTGGTAACTAAAGGGGTGAAAAACACAGCGTAAAAGAAAACATGACAAGAGGGACAGATAAAATAAGAGGTTCGATTGTGTTAACATAGAGTGTTATTAACATTAAAATGAGGCTGGCTGCTTTTAATTCCCAAAGCTAGGTTAACAACATTAACCCTTAGTAACCAAGATAAACAAAAACTTATGACATGAAAAATCACATGGGGGTAAGTTCGTTGGCACAATTAATTCCTTTTTTTTGTTTATATAAAAAACATATAATAAAGACTAATCAAGTATTCTTATCAATTCAACAAAGGGGTATCAAAGGGCTTAAAACAATAAAAATAAAACTCAAAATATACAGATCGTAACAGTTAGAGGAAGAAAGTCTCCGGCATAGTTTGCTATAGTCTTCTTTTTCTGTTCACTGAAATGCCCCTTTTAAATGTCCCTTTGTGTCTTTCTGTCGACACTTTTCATTCAAAGGGTCTCCAAGTTCTTGAAATTACTTCACAAATGAAATTCTCCAGAAAACGTTCTACTCCCAAAGGGCAGTATTTAGGAATTTTCTTTTTAAATTTAAAGACGCTTGTCTTTACACAACACACACACACAACTGTTGTCATAAGGTTGATCGCTTCCAGAGGAAAATATATTTCTTTTAAAATTAGGGTCGCTCAGATACCCTTAAATTTCACAATAACACTTACTTACTCTAAGAACGACTAGAAAGCATCCAAATATTTTACGTCTATTTTCACTAACAGACGAAGCCCGCAGAAAAGTGAACTTCGCTCTTCAAAATTCAAGCCTGTACTGATTAAAAAGGGCGCCAATTAGCACCGGTGCTACACCGGTATGACGTAAATTCTAGACTTCATTACATCGATGATGCTGCTGAAAGGAAAGAAAAGGCGGGAAAACAACACGCCACCAGCCAGATAACCTTGACATACATTCTTATAGTGGCAATATGTTGACCTCCCACCCTCATGCCCAAAATAGAAATTCATTTCCGAAAGTGGGTATACTTCTTGCCACCCAAATGCTAGTAAATCCCAATGGTCGTTGCCTGTAAAAATCAATGGTAAGCGGCTCTTGTAATAACGTACAATGATTTGCAATAGTTTTGAAAGAAGTGAAGAGAAATGTAAATCTGGGAAAACTGAACATATTATTAACAGTGAGCGATCACTGATAATTACCTGTGTCAGAACACCTAGTGAGTTGATAATAATATTGTTATTATTATAATTACTGTAACCATTAATATTATTTTTATTTTTATTATTATTATTATTATTATTATTATTATTATTATTATTTATAATAATAATACTAATACTACTACTACTAATACTACTACTACTACTACTAATAATAATAATAATAATAATAATAATTTACCAGAATGCGCATAACTTTAACAGGTCTAGGAAAAGTCTTGGGAAAGACGAAAATAAATTGGATTAAAAGATAAGTATTCACAGTAGAGATCAAAACAGCTGACATTTTAAAACATGAACGTAAGTAAGTATTGATACTTAATACCACCACCCCATCACAGTCGAAAGTATTTCATGTGCTATACATATGTATAGTGTATGTTGTATTACCGGAGTTACACCATATCCATTTTGACAATCAAAATAATATTCATTTGATAAGACGGAACTTGTGCATTGCTGTTAGTATTATTAAATAGAATCAGATTTTTAATAAAATTATAAACATCGGTAACACATGTTATGTTCACCGAATATTTCAATGCCAATGTCAAAGCTCAGATGAGAAGGAACTCCAATATGGGTGAACAGCGAGTCAGTGCGATCGAAAAAATCGAATTTGTAGCCCAAACTGTGACTTATTAGTAGGACACTAACCAACATAAAAAGCAAGTTCGTTGAAAATGTGACAAGCGACGTTGACGCTATACTCTGCCAAATGAAAGAAAACGTAGTTACACACTTGACCAAACACATACCTTACTAAAGTGAACACACGAATAGCCAATAGAAACAATTAACCGAGGGCAGATAAGTTACAATTAAATGTTACCCGAACATAGGTCAATGTAAAGGATATATATCAGACAGCTTAAATTAAACTGAATCTCATTCAGTAAAATCTGACGACATGTGCGGCAATGTTCTCTTGAAAAATTAAGCAAATACAATAAAGAAGTAGCAGAGGAAAACACAATTTATATACTAGAACGTGACAGTCGAATATCTGAAACGATTGAAAGACACAGTAGAGATAGTATTGCGAGAAAACCTAAACTGGATTGCAACTTCAATTATTAGATTAAAAAGATGCTAACTGTAATTCAGATTTTAAAGAATACTTGATCACTTTATAAACAATAAATGAATGTAATTCGAAGTAAAAGGGGACATCGACTAATTGGATAGCTGAATGTAAACTAGGGGCATATATCGCTTATAGCGTTATATTGTAACTACGTCATTTACTTGTAAAGTCAAAACAGGTTCTAATTCATTTGATAATAACACATTAAGATGTAAGTAGATCATGGTTAATGAAAGTTAATATTATCGGATTCAATATTTTACACAATTTACGCTGCATGTTGATCGGGTATTAATTGTGTAAATCTTCTATGCAACACATATGATTGAGAAGAAGAAAATACTTCTAATAAATACAATAATAATAATGACTATACTACTAATAAAATAGTAATACTACTACTACTACTACTACTACTAATAATAATAATAATAATAATAATGATGATGATGATGATGATGATGCCGATGATGACGACGACGACAACAGCAACAGCAACAGCAACAGCAACAGCAACAGCAACAGCAACAGCAACAGCAGCAGCAGCAGCAGCCACAGCAACAACAACAACAACACCAGCAACAACAGCTGCAACAGTAACAACAACAACACCAGCAACAACAGCTCCAACAGTAACAACAACAAAAACAACAACAACAATTACAGTAACAATAACAATAACAATAATAACAATAATAATAATAATCGGGAAGTCAGACTGGAAACCCAGATTACCAAACGTCGAAAAGAAGCTAAGACCATGAACAAGATGAATAAGAATAGGAAAGGATGGAAAAGCAGAAATGTGGTTTACAAGGAAAGACTCAATACGAAACATGAAAAATTAAAACAAAAGATAGCAGCAATAGAAGGAATACTGAGACGGTGTACATATACATCTAAACAGAAAAATTAGAACAATATCTTTGAAAACAATGAAAGCCAGTTTTACAAAAACGTAAACGGAGAACGAACAAAAACCGAACAACCGGATCCAACAGAGACGAAACACTTCTCAAGCAAGATATAGGAAACACCTAAAAAACACAGCAAAAATGCTAAGGGGCTGAAAAACATAAAATATGTACTGTATGGAATTGAAGAAGGAACATAAACAAACATAAATGAAGAAACAATTACGGAATCCTTCAGGGAAATGCTCAATAGGAAAGCACCAGGTCACGATGGGATAGATACATACTGGTTTAAAAAAATAACGATCTTACATGAAAGGCAAGCGCAAAAACTCAGAAGATGTATCCACAAAACAGACGTAATAGAATGGGTGATCAAAGTAAGAAAAACGCTAATTGAAAAAGATGCCAAAAAAAGAAACGGTCCTAAGAAACTACAGACCAATACTCGGTGTATTAACAATGTGGAAGATCTTGACGGAGCAACTTAAAGAACACATCTCGCAATCCTTAAACAATCGTAGATAACTCCCCGAAAACCAAAAAAAAGAATGCGAAAAAGGGAAAAGTAGGACACACGATTTGCTATATATAGATCAAAAGACTTTGAAAGAAGTAAGAAGCAGAAAAAAGCATATCCATGGCATGGATTGACTTCAAAAATAGCTTACGACAAGATACCTCAAGCATAGATAATTAAAGGGTTTAAAATATATAAGATACCTGACAGAATTATATATCTTATCAAGAAAGTAATGAAAACATTGAGACTTGAACTGACAGCTGGAATACAACATCTGGCTGAGATGAAAATACAGAGAGGCATTTTCCAAGGACACTTCCTATCATGGATACTGTTTATAATAGCCATGATGTTGCTCAACAACATACTCAGAAAATGTGATGATATATACAAGTTTACAGACACTGAACTAAATGTAAACCACTTGATGTGCATGGGCGAACTGAGGCTATTGGCGAAAAGCAAAAAGGAACCGGAAAAGCTGATAAATACAACCAAAATCTTACGTCAGGATATTCAAATGGAATTCGGAATAGAGAAAGTGGGTACTACTAGAAATGGAAAAAAGAAAACTAGAGACGACGAAGGACAACTAAGAAGAGATAATGGTGCTAGACGACCAGGATAGTTACACATATTTGGCAGTTCTGGAAGCAGACACAATCAAATCTACAGTAATGAAAGAGAAAATTAATATTTACGAAGAACAAGAAACGTCCTAGACACGAAAGCTAATAAAAGGTATTAACACCTGGGCAGTATCGCTTATACGATACTCTGAACCATTAATAGGATTGACTAAAGATGAACTGAAGGACATTGACTAGAAAATGTATGACCGTGCGCAATGCTCTAAATCCAAAATACGATACGGACATACTTTAGATAAAAAAGAAATGAAAGGGAAAAGGATTGGTAAGTATGGAAAAGTGTGTTGAAGACTCAAAAAGGAGCTGGAAAAATACATAACTGAGAACACGGGAAGGTAAATTACCGCAGCAAGAGCCACCGTTCTAAGGAGCACTTGATAAACACCGAAACCAGAAACAAAATAAGAAGAAAAGAAAAGAAAAGAGGGAAGAAAAACCACTACATAAACGTTTCTTAAGACTGAAAAATGAGGAAACCAGAATAAATTGATGTGCATGGCTAAGAAAACGAAACTGTAACAGCGAAACGGAATTATTACTGAATGCGATTAAGACAAACTACATCAAAGCTAAAATAAATAAACACAGGAAAACAGTAAATGCAGACTCACTGAACAAAGATACGAACCAGTAAATTATATAATAAGTTAATGTAGTAAACTCGGACAAAAATAACACAAGAACAGACATAACTGTGTAAGGAAAGCACTATACTAGGAACTGTGCAAACAATTGAATTCTGAATACGCAGACAAATGGTGCAAACATAAACCAGAAACACTATTGAAAAACATGATATTCTTTAGGGGCATGGATATATAAACATATACACTTATACAAGCAAGGCTAGCTGATGTTATAATCGACAAGAAAATACCATATTGCAAAATCGTAGACTTCGCCGTTCCAGCAGACAACGGAGTGTATATGGAGGACACGGAAAAACAAAGCAAATGCACCAAACTAGCCAGAAAACTGAAAAGAATGAAGAGCATGAACAATGTCAGTATACTACCCATAATCGTCTGATCACTAGGAACAATCCCCCAAACAACTGGAGAAAAGGCAGATATAAATTGGAATCAAAGGGGCAATAGAAACCATACAAAGGACGGCAATGATCAACACAGCTGAAATATTAAGGAACATCTTAGAATGCGGAAACCAACTCACATAAGCTTCAAAAGGTTATGAATGAAATCGAATTTATAGAAGGAAAAAAAGGAAACCACACGAAGAACACAACATCAGAAACCAAGGAACAGCAACTGCAAGAAACATCACTTAATAATCTCCTTCCCTATTTAATTACACCGGCCTCGGTAAACAGCACACAAACATGAACCAATTAACAGAAATGACAAAAAACACCATGTTCTCTCCCCTTACCCTTTGCCCCACCCAGCCGAAATATAATATAATATGTTATAGTATAGTATGATATAATATAGTATAATATAATAATTAAAAAAATGGTGCCGGCCTAGGGCGACCCCAGAAAAATATATTTGTAGAGGGTCAAGGAGGATGAGAAGATCGAGGAGAAACAGCACATAACAGACATCCACTCTAAGAGTGCGGAGAATGCTGGGAACTAAGGGAGGCTTATGTTAACCCAAATCCCAGAGAAGATCAATACTCCTTAGCAGGGTTATTGGCGGTTGTTATTGAACAGAGGTGAAGAATACTGGAAATCAGGGGAGGCTTGTTGTCACACAGACTTCAGCAAACGCTGACGATGATTTGTGTGGGAACTTCCAGGGAGTAAAAATAATAATAATAATAATAATAATAATGAAAATAATAAAAATAACAATAATAATAATAATAATAATAATAATAATAATAATAATAATAATAATAACAATAATAGTAGTAGTAGTAGTAGTAGTAGTAGTTGTAGGATTAAAGATGTTGTTAATATAGAAGGTTTTAGATATGAATATATTTCTGAGGGTTATGAGATTCTTCTGCGTGAAGTGAAAAGAGAGGAAATACTTGGGATGAAAAAGAATCAAAAGTTACAAGATAAAGAGTTAACATTCTTTGGAAATAAAGTATGCAGTGTATTATTTCATAATACTGTTTGGAGATAATGAAAGCTGGAATTGGTTGGTCAGGGGTGATCTCATTTTTTTGTCAGGGGTGAAACATTACATTGACAAAACGGCAGAATCACCGATATGCCGTGTGGGTAATGAAAGGGGAGAAACCTCAGCTCATAGTATATCTGAATGCGCTATGCTAACACCAGTATACAAAATTGAGATTCGCTCAGGTACTACACTCGAATATATGCAAACTTAATGAATTTGACCACAATGAGATGTGGCATGATCATAATCCAGAAGTGGCATAGGAGAAGGACAATGCCAAACTTTTTTAGGGCATGCGGATACAGACCGATAATGGTCTTGAACATTCAAAACCCGACTTAATCTTTCTAAACAAAAACAAGAGAACTTGCTTAATCGTTGGTATAGCTTTCCCCTTCGATACCATAGTGCAGTAGAAAGAACACGATAAATAAATAAATAGCAATATCTCAAATGGGAATTAATAAGACTATGGAAATGTAAATAAGTAAAGGGTATTCCCGGCGTAATTGGAACGATTGGAACCATAACGAAAACCAACTATAAATGACTTAAACTGATTGGCAAGACAATGTATTTTTCAATTCTGCAAAAGGCTTATTGTTTGGGAACATCGAAAGTGTTAAGGTGCAGCTTGAATATCTAATGTCAAGTGAATTCACTTGATGCTCCGAAAATGAAAAATCAAACTAAAAACATACGGAAGTTGAGACTCTATGGAATAATAATAAAAAATAAAAAATAATAATAATAATAATAATAATACGCGGACAGACTCTACGTGAAAAGAAATGAAGGAGGTAGAGGACTGGTAAGTATAGAAGACTGTGTGGATAACACCAAAAAAGAGCTGGAGAAATATGTAACCCAGAACACGGAAAGACTGATCCCCACAGCAAGAGACACCAGCCCAACAAACAACCCCTGAAGCACTGAACCCAGAAACAAAAAGACAAGAAAGGAAAAGTGGGAAGGAAAACAACTACATGGACGCTTTATAAGACTCACAAGCGATGAAGCCAATGAAAACAGATGGGCATGGCTAAGAAAAGGACACCTGAACAGAGAAACGGAATCCCTGCTGACGGCCGCACAGAAAAATGCGATTAGGACAAACTTTATTAAAGCAAAGATAGATAAAACCCAGGAAAACAGCAAATGCCGACTCTGTGGACAAAGAGACGAAACGATGAATCATATAATAAGTGAATGCAGCAAGCTAGCACAAAGGGAATACAAGAACAGACATGACAGCATGGGGAAAGAAGTACACCGGGAAATGTGCAAACAACTGAATTTCGAATATGCAAAAAAACGGTACAAACACAAACTAGAAACTGTACTAGAAAACGAAAAACACAAAATCATATGGGATATGAATGTACAAACAGACAAACCCATAACAGCAAGGAGACCGGATATGATAATAATCAACAAGAAAGAAAAATCCTGCAAAATCGTGGACTTTGCCGTTCCAGCAGACCACAGAGTGAAGATCAAAAAGACGGAAAAAAGAAGCAAATATACTGAACTTGCCAGAGAACTGAAAGGAATATGGAACATGAAGAAAGTCAGTATAACACCAATAATCATAGGAGCACTAGGAACAATCCCCAAAAACATGGAGAAAAGACTAGGAGAAATAGGAATCAAAGGGATAACTGAGACCATACAAAGGACAGTAATGATCAAAACAGCTACAATCCTGAGAAATGTCCTCGAATGCGGAAACCAACCCACATAAGAAACGAATTGAGAACAAACACATGGAAGCACAAAACAACAGAACCGGGGAAAATACAACCGCACGAGAGAGGCGCGAGCATAGGCTGACGCCACAAAAATTATGGACAGAGGGTCGAGGAGGGAAAGCGCAAACCAGATCTCCACTGGAAGAGCGCGGACAGCTCTGGGACCTTGGGAAGGCTTGTTGCCACTCGGGCCCCAGAGAGGACCGATGGCCCTTATCAGCGGGAAATCGTTGGTAGGAGGCTGTTGCGATTACCGCAAGGTCATCAGCGGTGATGAACGAAAAAGAGGTGGAGCATACTGGAGGCCTGAGGAGACTTGTTGTCACTCAGACTCCAGGGAATACCACAGGTTGTCGGCAGTGGGCGACCACTGACGATGACCAGTGTGATAACTCCTAGTGAGTAAATAATAATAATCTTCGTTTCCTTGCATAATACATGGGGATGTATTTTCTTAGGGATAATTGTATATACGGCATGCCAAACCTGCGTAAATTTAATAGTACTTAACCAACTGAGACAGTTATACCTCCGCATCGCTGCGCTTGCAGCAAGAGCATCAGTACGTTGATAAGTGCTATTGGAGAAATTGCTGTGAAAAAGCATAATTTGTGGATAATGTTTCTTCCGTATATCCGCTTCGTTCTGTCTATGCACATACATATAAAGAGGTGCACCTCATGATGTGTGTGGCTCCTCACAAGGAACTAAATGTATTTCACTATGTAGCGTCACATAGTGCTAGGACTAATCGGGACCAGACGATTCTGGAACTTTACACCGCTGTGCACATTTTTTTTGCTAAATCACGGGCAGTTGTATCATTACCAGTAATTATAATAATACAAGTAATTAAGATGGATCATCTGACATCCTTGGTAAATATTGATGGGAAAAGTTTTAGTCAAAAGATATAAACATTACTATTACTTTTGATAAGGCAGGGATACTTAAAACAATGGTAAACATAGAGCTACCCAGCTGAAGCTGGTGATGGCTCTTCGCGAACCTAGTAATTATGAACAGTTTAACATAATGGAAGCGAACTCAATCAAATTAACAGGTGCAAGAGATTAGCTACAGTGCACACCATAGAAGAACCAGCAATGGTCCTTAACATCATTATATAGCAGAAACCTAATAAAAAGAGCATCCATTTAAGCAATACAAGTTGACAGCTATTCTGTACTCTGAGCTGTCGAAACGACAAATGGATCAATCTGAGTCGGAGAACCAAGTAATTGATCAGTATTCTAAAGCCCAGATTTCGTTAGGGACAATTATAATAATGAAGACGTTATGATCCTGAATCAGTTCGTAAGTACCTGGGTTTCAATGGTAATAACAGAACACTGTGAAAGCGGATGCTCCGATTAAAGACATCGTGTATAAAAAACGAAACAGAAAACATGTTCGATAGACAATGCGAAATAACAGAATAATAATTAAAATATATCCATTTATGTATACAAAGAAAGCATATATATATATATATATATATATATATATATATATATATATGTATATATGTATATATATAATACATTAAAGTAACACGCAATCACATAATCACCGGTGCGATAATTTATTTCGACCCTCCGGCCTGCTTGAACACATTATCGCACCGGAGATTATGTGATTCCTTGTTACTTTATTTTATGTTATTATTGCTCTGTTTATGACATTGTCCTATTATACTCGGATTTCTTTCTTGATTTGTTTTTTTCACTCTAACACTATATATATATATATATATATATATATATATATATATATATATATATATATATATATATATATATAACCAGAACAAACAAAATACTGAAATATAATATGTAGAAGTGAGTCTAGTTGCTAATATCTTTTTCAACGTACAGGGACAAGTGATGATACAAGAAGTACACCCCAATAAGGTGAAAAAGTTCAATTATTGTAATGAAGTGCGTTCAGCCCGTGTATGGTACAAAGGGTCGATGCTATAGAATTTTTGTATGGGATCAATGGATAGACATCTCTTGATGACCGAGACAAGCATTTGCTGAATGACTGAAGCGGCTCTTGCGAATCAAATTTGTTTATTTTCGGCCATGGTAAAATATCTTTATCTGGAGCTTAACCTGTAGCAAGCGCGTATGTTGGGTCCTCTCTTCTAAAAGACTTTATTTTAATTTATTCGTATTCGCTAGTTTTTATCTTTATTGTCCACAACTCCGACTGAACTGTTTGCGTGTGTAGCTCTTTGCTAACTAACGAACATTGGTCATGGGAAGATTTCGGCAGAAATTGATGTATGCATTTTTGCCTCTTTTTTCATCTTACACATCCTCATACGTATTTGACAGTGTAGTTTGTCTGTAGTTTACGTTAGATGAACATATGTTAAAACGATGACGCAATCATAGACAATAAATACCACAATCAAAATACAGAGAGGTTAATGAGTACTGCTAAGCATGGTGCTAAGATAAACAATGTAGAGAACAGAATTATACGAAATAAAACGAGTAGAAAATAACAAGTTCGAACAACTACATCGACTGTTACTCAACTTCTGACCCCCGCCAGTAGTCTCTATATATATATATCAAGTGATGTATGGATGTTGGATAATGTCTCTAAAGGGATGGAGTTAGCTGTTGGAAATCGTTGGTTTGACTTGCGCGAATTAGTGCAAGTGGGCCCCTGCAGTCGAGTGCAGATAAAGGCTGTTCTCACGGTCGGAGCTCACAGGTGCTGCCAGAGCGAACGTTGACAAAGACCGGGTCAAGAGATCAGAGAACATGAGTGAAGGAAATGTTGGCGCATGAGTGTCGCACGTGATATCCGTGACGTCACTCGTTCTTCGTGAGAAGCGAGTTTAACAGTCTGGGTTTTGGATGCGAACCTATCAACCGTCATTTAGGATGTAGTCCGCAAGTTGATTAAGGGAATTAATATCGTGAGAAAATACATGCTAATATATCCCCCCCACTCCACGAATGGTTTAGACGTAATTGATAAGAATTATGAAAGCAGTAAGTCACTCCTTCTCTCGAAGTTGGTGAATATCTCCAAGCCGATAGATAACTGACGCCTGCAATAAAAGGAATTAAAGGTGTGGTACACGGCAGAAAGAGAGAAGAAATAATTCAACCACTAAACGATACCCTTACGCGACGAAGAAGAAGAGGGTACAATACATTAAAAGGTATGCAAACTATATGAGTTATAGTGTTAAAAATGACGAATGATGAACCAAGAACTGTCAGGGCCGTTCCGGGACGAGTATACAACACGAGAACTGCCGCGGACGAAGCAGGGGGACTATGCAACATAGATGTGTGTTGCTACATCTTGGACGATGCTTTGACACCTATTACCCTCACTTTGATAGAGTACCGAAAACAGTATTGACTGATAAAGGCCTCACACTGTTTACAAAGCTCTAGCCCCTGCCCCCTCGCCGCTCATTTTCCATCCTCGTTTTTGCTTAGCAAGTACTTCCACAGAAAGTGTTTCAATCAACTTACTGCACTTGTACCCCATCAAACGTAAATACTGCCATTAACGAACCTTTCAGTAACATTCTACTTCTATCATGTGGAGGTCCCTAGTAACGGGATAACTTTCTGCTTTGATAGCTTCTTTGTTCGAACCACTTTTTAAAATCTTTCTTCCATGTTCCTTTTCCCTAACTGTACAACGATACAGTGGGTTAAATATTACGTGAACAACTATGTTGCTTCACCACTCCCCACTTACGATGTCTCTCATAAATTTGGCCGATAATCATAGTTATCCATTACATCTCAGTGGTGTCATGCATTGATTGGTGTGATCAATATTATTTATATTAATTGATATATATATATATATATATATATATATATATATATATAAATATATATATATATATATTATGATATAATATAAAATAAAGTAATAAAATAGGGTGTCAATCAAATTTTATTGGAATTACAAGGTTCAAGCCAAGTATCCTTAAGTCCATAGCTCATGAGTTTTCAGAGATAATTCTTCTCTTCAGATGACCATTACCGAAGTTATACTGCTACAGGTAATAGTTGACGCTTATATATTTTGTTTGATTGCTTCATATATATATATATATATATATATATATATATATATATATATATATATATATATATATATACACATATATATATAATTCAGGTAAAACATCCACAGGGTAGAAATCCAAAGAGTTTCAACCGGGTGTTTAAAAAGTAGTCAATATAAAATAGAGCTTTGATATATATATATATATATATATATAAATATATATATATATATCCATATATATATATATATATATGTATATATATATATATATATATATACCTGCTCTATATTTTTATTGAGCACTCTCATAAACCCGGTTCAACTCACCTGGAGTTATACCCTGTTGATATAACACCATACCCGGATTATGTATGTATATATATATATATATATATATATATATATATATATATATATATATATATATATTCAATATTCAAACTTATATATATACATATATATATATATATATATATATATATATATATATATATATATATATATATATATATATATATATATATAAGTTTAAATTTTTGTTTCCTTAAATAGTAAAATGTGTATTACCTAGGTGCAGTATTGTTTCGAGATATTTACTTTCATAAGCGGTAAAGTAATATTTGAAGGCATTACCTGGTGTCGATCGTTGATCGAAGAGTCCGGCTAGAATTACGAGACAGAGGCCCGAGACCTCACGGATACCGTCAATCACACGTACAGTATATATATATATATATATATATATATATATATATATATATATATATATATAAATATGAGACGAAAAGTATACTTTTAGATAATTGAATCTATAGTGAAATGGTTTAAGCTGAATATACAAGATAGAGCAATAATAAAGATAAATAAAGGAAGAGAGAAAAGATGTACAACCAGCACCTATCTAATAAGTGTAACTGGCAGAGATCATGGCCGTTAAATAACGATTGAATACAATACGTCATATACACTTGTACTGTAAACCAAACCCATTAAAATGCTATACCACCAGCATGCAAACTCTCCCCTCACCCTATAACACTCCACATCTTCAACTCTCTGTACTAAGCGACCCCCTAAATTACTTCCTTGCTCTAACCAACTACCCCCGCTTACTAACAATACCCTGGATCGCACCCCTCAAATCATCTTATCTTTCGACATAACAAGTATAACATAACTTTAGCGCACACCCAAACTGCTCTAGGTACTACAAATAAAACACATGCTATAATAACAACCCCATAAAAAACACATTTACAATGGGGGTAGTGCCTTCCTCATCAATACCCGAATCTTAAACCATATCTACGTATTCAAACGCGAAACTGTAAATGCATCAATTGCGTTACCCCCAGTGACACCCCTCCTCCCAGCCAAAAGAAACCCTCTAACATCAGACTAATTCTTAAATTTATAATTTGTAAACTTTTTAACCCTGTACCTTTCCAACCTCATAAATAATCATCCCAATAACATAGCATATTCTCCCATGTGAACTTAATAACTTTATTCACCTATAATACTTAATTGAGAACTATTTTTCTCCACTAGTTTTTAATCTCCCATTCTCCAACGCTCTAATTCCTGTACATTTTTTTTCAATTACTAGCTAACCCCCTTACATACTTTTCCATTTGTTGTCTTTTCTGCGTTTTGCCTGTGGCCGCAACACTCTACCGGCAATCTTTTTCTAATAGAGTCTCTAACTCTCACTTATAAACTGCGCTCCAGATGACTCTAATAATTACGCATTTGCCACAACCTTAAATGCATCTGTAATTTCAATACTCAATGTCTTCACTAAAGTTACATAATGTACCCAATCCCACCCCCAACATTTTATACTAGAACTCACTCGTTGAAAAAATCTTAACGCTGTTCTAAATCTTTACTTAAGTAATGTATTAAAGTATCTTATTTAGTTACGCATCTAATATTTAACTAACTGGAAAATATATAATTCCTTAAACATTAAACTCTGAAACACTGTAAATGTCCGGATAACTACATTTAAAACACATAAATCAAAAATTTCTATTTCGTCGTAACCCTAATTCCCAATTTAAACTTTCTGAATTATATATAATTTATTCGTAAACATCCGTACAAATACGGGATACCCCCGCACTGTGTCCTTACCGACAAGAACGCTACAAAATTAGCGTATTGAAACCCCACTCTAACTCATAAGTAAAGCCAGTCCAGCAAATACACCGGCAGTAATTACTTTATATTGTTGCTTACTAGCGATGAGCTGTAACTAAACAAGCCCTCTTTCTACCTTACCCTACCCCCAGCATCAGCCACAGTTCTATCCACAAACCCTTATTCTCTCACTCCCCTAATTTCACACTCTCTTCCTACTTTTTACTGGCTCCGTCTTCGACCAGAAAATGTTTCCTCATTCCTTAGATTCGATCGACACAATTACTAACACTCAACACGGGGCTGCTTGAAATATATCCAACATTTTAAACTCCACTCCTAAAAAACTATTCTTATTCGCGGTCTACGGAAGTATTTTTAAATTGACCTAATTATAATTAAAATTACATCTTTATAAGTAGGTTTTATCTACGGTTAAATTAAACTTCATTATATTGCATTTACTACATTTGAACACTTTTTACGTAGACTCCACGAAATCTTTAAATCTTTTGTCACCGAACATTTTGTCGACGGGCATACACCAACTGGACATATTCTATATTTTCATAACCATTTTTACACACACCACATTACTTTATATTCTTTTTAAACATTTTCAAATTATCTGTCATTCGCACATATTTATTTCTCTTCCTTCATTATTATCATGTATTATTCAGCGTACAGTTTTAAGAGTGTTCATCGCGTTAAATTATGATGCGTTGTTCTATATAGATAAATGAATAAAGAGCAAATATCATATAAAAAACATATAAAACATACATCCATATTTTTACTAATAGTTCCGTCTTATTGTTCTGAAGTGTTCAGTTATTATTTCCTTTTGAGTTATTTTACTATATGTAGCAAGTCTGAAAACAGTGCTGTATACCACAAATCTTACATGTACATATTCCTGCGGGGCTGCTGAAAGAGTGTTCTGTTGTGGGGTGTTATGTGAGAGAAAACCATTCCCAATGATATTTCTACAAATCATATTTCTAAATTGATGTGAGACAATAATTCTACACTTAGCGGAATGTGTTAATTTTAAGGTTCAGTTTCAATTAGCATTTTCTCGCTAAACGCGCTGTTTGAAGAGAAAATACACTTGTAGATGTCAACCAGTTTCTCTGTCAGACAGTCAAGTAACCACGAACATATGTTTTTATTATCTGCACAGGTGTGTATCACTTGAGTGTTAATAGTCATTTTAAGATTAGTTCAGCATATTTATCAGAATCACCGTGCGCTCGTCTATGTGTATGTCACGCTTTATTTATAAATAGCAGCAGCATTTATTTGGCGTATCTAAATAAAACGTGTTCTTATTTTTCTCCGCTTGTGGGCGTCTCTTTATTATTGATTATATCGACCTTGCACCAACAGTTTTTAAAAGTAGTTGACGTGCGTGCGAGAGAATGTCGATTAAGTAGCAGAATAATTCGTTCTTTTTTTATTCTGCGTGTCTTTTTAATTGTGTATGTGTTGCATTGCTGTCAATAAGAATGTAAAGGAGCCAATTAATTAGTAGAAATCAATGCAACTCTCTGTTTATAGGATGAGTTATACAATGTTAATTGCTCTTAAAAGTTGACACTAGATTTACGGATATCCTCTACATGCCAATATATTTTGTTTTTAAATGTTAAAATAACGATCGAATTTCCAAAGGAGATTTATTAGCATTGCATTTAAGACATCAACATTAAAACAAACCGAAATACACCAATTATTTCAATACAGATCTATAACGGCACTTTAACTAAAACATTGTTGTTTCTATAAGGCTTTTGTCAGTATACTTTCTCAAAAATATATGCTAAAATATAACTTCATTCTCAGAATAGGTAACATTTGAATACAATACGTTTTTTTTTAATTTAGCAGTAATATATACTAACCTGAACACGTCCCCATCTATAAATATGGTATCTATGCATGTGTTTCGCCATCTTACTCCATGTGGATTTATACTATATCTGAACGAGTACTCTTGTAATATTTGGGCCGGTGAATCTTTGTCCCTTTTGAAGATTCTTGATAAGGAGCAGAAATATATCTAGGATTTCATGGAGTACCCCCTTTATTCTTCACGTCGCTCTTTCTCGCACATACGTTATGTTGCAAGGTTCAGTCTTTTCTATAAATACACTTATGACATGTGTTATTCAGAAATATGTAATCTTTTACCTGCTTTTTTTCCAACCTGTTATACTCGTCGGTCTCGTGGGCTCTATCAATTTGTTGTTTCGATACCTTATTGTAATACAGCTTCCTATTCCGGTAGAGTATTTCCAAGAACTGATGACTATTTACTTCCTTCCTATAGTCTTTCAAGACTATTGCCATAGGCATATCTTGTGTTTACTATAATCATACTTCGTTATTGTTAATTCGTTACATGAAGTGGTGCCATACCTTGTCTGGAGCGATTTCCATAAAAAAGAATATATCTATGATCATTAAGAGAAAGAGTGAATATAACAAACATATCAAGATAATAAATCAATAACATATCAAAATAATACTCTCTGCGCGTATATTATACAAATGTATATATATGTATATATATATATATATATATATATATATATATATATATATATATATATATATATATATATATATATACGACTCCGCTGATGAAGGTCCGATTTTCTCGGATCTGAAACCTTGGTCCGGATGTTGTTGTTACACTTTATTTAATATTAATAAATATCATGCTTTTATTAATTATCTAGTTAATTTTACTTTTGCATTAATAATTGAGCACTCTGCTGGGAAACTCTCCCAATTAAGAAATACGGTATATATATATATATATATATATATATATATATATATATATATATATATATATATGTGTGTGTGTATATGGAAGTACACATACCTATTGTTAGTGATTATTCAGTAGAATATCTTTACCTATATGTTAAATATTTAAATGTTCGAATGAAAGAAAAGTAAGATAAGTATTGGTAATCTTTCCGACTTAATGGGTAGCTGCTATTTCTACTATCTATAAAATAGCACAATCATGGCAATCTTGCTTGTTTGCACATTGTAATATCAGATGGCGCGAATAAAAGTGAATGGGCGTCATGTTGTATAAACAAGGGAATAGAGGGAGGGGATTCGCTGTAGTGCACGCTGTTTCAGTGAAGTTTAGTAATATGATGACGTAAATAAATGAATAAAGTTAACAGGTGTATATTTAGTAACTCTCTATCGCAGCAAGGGCATTGATTGGATAACGTCTATATAAGAATATTAAACAGCAGCCCTGTTCGAGATGATAAAACAATAAGTATATGTACATTTGACACTAAAAACTGTTCAATTAATCGTGAGATATAATTCATTTTGCAAAATATAAAACATGGGCAAGATTCCTTGGTGTAGTTTCACAAAAATATCCATGTACATTTACATGCCGATATTTAGGTGTAATATATACACTGAGACACATTATTCAAAGTTGACACAGAGTTACATATCAGAAAGTTTCAATAAATATGACGGTATTTTGAATAGAATTATTTCTTAATGATCTAAATTTAGCGTTGTGTGTTTTAATAGATGTTTCAATACTGTTCATAATAACAGTTAATAAATATCTAGATTTATTAATATTGCTTCTAGACAGTTATATATGTTAATATTATTTATATTGTTCTCAATTTGTAGGAGTTTATATTATTTTTGTTATTTTTCCTACTATTCGACGCATAGTAGTTATTTTAACAACCCGTGGGCCGATGTCATCTTCAGCTTTCGTGAGGTGCATTATTTTGAATCGTGGCATATTTATATCTAACTTTATAACCTATGCGAAATTGTAACCTGAATATGTATTTTAGCTACATGATCTTTCACGTTCCGTCAGAAACGTTACATTTTGTCGTATTGCTCGTTATGTTCACCTTTAGCAAAAAAGTGTATATACTTTAGCTGTTACATCATCATCACATGCGCTGTATTTGGTCTCATTTCCCTATATTAGTCAATAAATCAAGTAGACCGACATTTTTCTCTGAAAGTGTTCTTGTTTGTACAACCATTGTTGGCAACTATCGGTGTCAGCCGATCAGTTTATCGTGTTCAAGGGCCGACGTCATTGTTTCTGCCGATAGCTCAAATTATCTAAATAGTAGGCGTTTAATTTGACAGATATCTGTAACACCTATATATCTCCGCACCTTGCATCACTGCTTGCCACTCCAATTCAAAAGCACAATCGATTACTGTACGACATTATCTCAACGTTGCAACCAGTCCTATGATTTGAATGAGACAATTATACACCATCTCAGAGGCGAAGACCCACATACTAATACGTGATGTAATAATACGTGTACTTTCCTTAACTATACCGCCAATTAACTGTGCTTAACAAGTGATTGAATTTGTAGGTGTATTTATTCGTGATATCGTTGTGTTAATGATAGCAGTGTAACTTGTTGTTTTCTTAGTACTGTATGCCTTAAATACTTACATGGTATCATATCCTTTATAAATAACATTTTTCTCTTCTTTTTTTTTAAAGAAAACGTATCAATCTGGAAATATTTCCTCATAGATTATGCACTTTACAGTTTTACAACCATTGGTGTTGACTTTTAATCAATATATATTTTCTATTTTTTAATCTAATTTAAAGTTTCGTTTAATCTGGTTTCAATAAAAATGTATGAACGCGCTGGAATTTTTTTGTGAAATATAAATGTTCATCATCAAATTTTTTTCTCTATTTGTCATCGTTTATCATTGTATTTAAGAGACTACAAATGTACTTAGGAATCGGTTGACAGGGACCCCCTTAAATTATAACTAATAATATGCTAATTGTCCCAAAGCACATATTATCTAACATATAATACTTGCACCATGAGTTTTCAATTAAACTTTCTATGACAAACGTCGGTAATAACTGGCAGATAGTATATGTGAACTACTGCGTGTGCGTTCATTGTACTAACTTGGATCTTTCTGGCATTATACCTGTCTAAAATAGGGAATGTTGATTTCCGACAATGACAGTAGTTTCATTTATGTGAAACATAGAAAGATGAAAAGCAGGCTATACTGACAAAAACACACACCACCAATCAAAAATCAATGCTGAAATTACACTAGCCACAGTTCTATTTCGAAGGAGATTTGTGTTTAATAAAACAGCATGGCCTGTCTCCAAAGAACATATTGAAAGGAAGTTTTCCCGTTTCTCAACATACCCCAAACACTATGACAAATTAACCAGGTGTGTGTACCAAGCAACCCGTAATATCTCTTAAGAGGAAGCCGCACTCAATACATACCTCGACTCGATGCCAATTCAGCAAATTATATGAGAAATGCATACAGCGCTATAAATCTTACCCTTTTGCTGAAAGGAAAATCGAAGCAGTTGAAGGCCGACAACTGAAACTTGCAAAATCTGTTGGAGAAGATTGATATGGCGAAGAGTAGTAAAAATAGATGTAGTTAAATCCGGAAAATGAACAACGGTTCATCAACTCCTATGCAACAGTAGTGCACTATTACTGCCAACGAAATTGCACATCAGATTTTACCTCGTGGAAAGTTCACTACCAAAGAGCAAATACCGAACATAGAGCAACTTCGATGTGCCCGGAGCACGGGAATGACTGAGCCTGTTTTTCTTAAAGGACTCGATATCGGCATTATTGACTTTAAGGCTGATAAACCTATCGGTCTAGAGTATATTCTCAAAAGGGAGACACATAACTTTTTTACGTTTGACACGAAAATTGACCTTTGAGTGAATAAACTATTGTATGTTTACATGAAATATCCCAAAGATCTGGAGAAAAACAAAAAGCATCGCTCATCTAAAATCGTGCGAAAGTCCAGCATATGCAAAGTGTTTCCTCGCGATATCCTTGTCATGTCATTTGTTAAAGGTATTTAAGCGACTAATCATCAACACGTTGGTCTCAGTTACTGAACCAGCTATTAACAATCATCAAGTTGGATTCCGTCTCGTCTGAAAAATCCACAACTGGCCGGCTCCTGAATATCATTCAGCACATCAAATATGAGTTTCATCTATCTTTGGTGATCTGTCTGCCACGGTTGATACTGTCAAATACCTCCTCTTCCTGAAAAACTATATTAGAGCTGACAAAAGACCTTCCACTCATAGACTTAATCGGAGCAATCTTAAAAGACAGGTGCTTTCATGTTACGCTAAACTACAAAAAAATTTGGTGGCGCCGACTAAATAATGGCTTATGTCAACGTAGTGTACTGGATCTATTACTGTTCAACATATACACTAATTATCAAACAATTAACTAGAACACTTAGCGGTCCATTGACACTGACGACCTGTGGATAACCTCCTAATAGAGTACGTTTTAGTTAGTTGACATAACCATCAACTCAGACTTAGATGAGCTACTCCTGTACTACAACACAAGCAACCTGCATGCACACCTTGCAAAAACTCAAGTCTGTTTGTTTAATCTCTGGAACCGAGAGGCCAATTGACCCATCACAGGGTCTGGAATACAACTCGATAGTGACACTAGCCCTGTTTAGATTGGCGTAACCAGTAATCGTAGTATCTAATTCACGGAATAGGTAAATATATAAAAATGGAAGCCAGATCCCGGGACACCATCCTACGGAAACGCATCACCTTCAAATGAGGAGGTACAGTACACACACTATGATGAACTGCCTTAGTCCTATACTATTATTCCGCGAAGTATGTTAGTTTAATTTGGGAGAGATCAACGCATGCAAAAAAAACTATAGTCAACATTAATAAACACCTGCCAGGTGATCACTGGACACCTTAAATCTACAACCCTGAAAATCCTCACTGGTATTGCCCCTTCAGATGTGAGACGGGTTGTTGCTAACTGAGTAGAGATCACAACGGCTATCAGTGATGACTGCATTGTTCTTCGTGGACGTGAACCGACGGTCCAACGACTGAAGTTAATGATACGCTTATATTATTCATGTCGACTCCCTAACAAAATCGGAGGCAGAGACCAGACTACAGCTATGGACCAGACAGCTAGATAATCGTTCCTCCTACTGTAATGAGGGTCTACATTTCTGTGGAATTCTTCCCAGTTCATAGGGGAGCTGGCTCAAGTGGAGGCCAATACATTGCCTGAGAACAAGAATGGGGGCGATTAAAAGTACCTATGAGTAAATGGAGCCATACAAATGAAACAACAATTTGTGAATGTGCAGACGCGGACAATACGACAACACACTGCCTTTTTCTGCTTTTTACTGTCTATCCGGTTCAGTTTGAAAGACTTTGCAGAGTACAACACTAATGCTGAAAACTGAATAACACGTAGACAACTATAGTGCGAGCACATTTCTTCAAATTCTCGCAAATAATGAAGGATATAGTAACTGTGATCCCCATTTAGAGGATACCGTTAATGAGAAATTATATAGCAGAGTATGTTGTTTAAAGCAGTTTCATAGCAAGTGAATCTAATCGTAAAATAATGCCATATGTGTATAAATGTTCAAATTCAAAGTATTAAACGTGTATTGCAATACACTATAGGACAGTATATGACTTGGATTGTTCAAAATGTTACTTATATATGATAATAATATTTAAGAATTAAACTTGAAATATATCTTCTGCAATGTTGTTTTAATTACTATTACAACAATGCATTTTGAGTAGCTTATAATGCGAATAATCTTATACATGTTGCCATAGTTTAGGAAATAATTGTATATATACTTATATTGTTTCATTAGTCATTTTTATATCGGACAGTTTTAATCAATCCTATTATACCTCCTTAATATGTAGAATCAGCATTCATCTATGGTCACTGCATGTGTTTATGAAATAAAATTATAGCAACACCTATACAATATCAGGAGTGTATTCAATCTAATAGATTCAATTTATATCTCTGAAATGAAAATGCTTTTCTGGCTTTTATTCAAGACGTAAATAATGTAACATCTTTCTTATATTACTTTATTTACACACGCAATAAAATATAGATGATCCACTGCCATTTCCCGACAGTAACGCGACTTTTTGATGAGGTGAATACAACATTATTTAGAAATGTAGATATGTGTGTGAGGCATTTGCACACCTGCGTCACACTTTTCTTCAGTGAAATCAATCGAATATTACATTTTAAATAACACTTTAGTAAACTTTTATTCGCAATACATCAATATAATTTCATTTCATTTCAAATATTCATATTTTTCTACATATGTAACACCCCCCCACACATATATATATATATATATATATATATATATATATATATATATATATACATAAAAAGCAAGTTGTTATTGATACACTTACATTTTCGTATTTTTTTAAATTACTGTCTCGATTTAACTTGCAAGTGTCCGGCTGTTGAAGGAACTGTCACATCCATAGCCCACGAATTACAACCGTAGATCCTGAATTTTGTCGTACCGAAACGAGACAGTTATTAAACAAATACAGAAGAAAAAAAACCTCCGTTGTCTTCAATCAGACGTGCACATGGAGTCTTCTAGAGACTATGTATAGAGGAGATTACGATAAAGTCTCAAATCAGTCTCAAGGCAGTCTTTCTGTTAAATACGATGGTGTACTTTTGTAAACAGACAGTCTTGTAGATATACCATAGTATTATGTTATTTATATCGGTGCTTCGAGGACCAAACACTGGCGACTAGGAATTATTCGGACACATGGTAACCCTAACGTGTGTTGCAAACCATACTGGCAACGAGCGCGTAGACTGCTACCCTATACAACATAACATTTACTAAACTAAGCAAAGTTTGATAAAAAAATCACATAGGAAGTGTGCACAGAAAAAAATTACAACAATAACTGTGAGAAATTAAAAACCGTACTGGATTTTAAACACGCAAAGCGCGCGAAATACTTGCAACATCAGAAAATAGGTGTTTAATTTGTTTAAATAATTTCAAATCATTTACGAAACACGAAGTTCTTAAATAAAAACCGTTCACCGCGTAAAAATAGCATGAGGTCTATCCATTTTTCTTTGTTTTTCTTTATTGTTTAATCATAATAACGTATATAATTTAAAACAAGATACCTTGTGACAGGAAATGTACGACCGTGTAAAATAATAATAAAGAATTGTTGAAATTATATGCCATAGTGGAAATGTTGAGTACAAGTGTTTTTTTTATTCATGTATTTACTGATTTTCTAGATGTTCGTACCCAATCGTTGATTGATGTAGTTTACCTTCATTTTTATTTGATAATTCTCGTTTTACGATCACACGTACTCTATTTTATAATTGGTGTTAAACTTCAAATCTAATTATTTTTCTGATTTTGGATGTAATTCTCACAACGTTTCGGTCAAAGGTTATATCACCCGAAACATTCTACGACCAACATCTAAGATGATAACACTTGTCTATATAATCGAAGTAATTTAAAGAAATGCTCATTAACTTATAATTTAAACTAAATGTTATTAACTTATGACGAATTCTTATAAAACTATGGTGTATTCTGTAAAGTTTATAGTGTTTAATCTATATTTAAAAAGCATTGGTTTTAAATAACTTAAAAAGATTAAAAAATTAATCAAAAAGAAAATGCTCGAGTTGTTCATTAAGATACAGGAACATATATTTTAGTGATATTTTAAACCAGACATGGCATAAAAAGTGTTTTATTATATCATCGAAATGGGCATGCTTCTACGAACGAATTCACCTTTTTAAAATATTTCGAATGATATACGTATCCACACACATTGTACCTGGTCACACACATTATTTTATTTCAGAAATCATTCATGAGTTGTAATCCATTAAATCTTGCAGCATTTTAAGCTCATATTTCTTTTAACAATTCGGCTATTGAGTAAACATGCGTTAATACATAGATAACAATGTAAGGCGGCATTTACTATTGAGATATGTAAGCTGATTAATATTAGTTATATATATATATATATATATATATATACTTTACATAATATAATAATAATTAATCCATATATATATATATATATATATATATATATATATATATATATATATGCGTTAGATATTTTCATTTGAAATTGTTTCAAACAGTACGTTATACATTACGTGTTTTTTGTTGATAATGCTCGTTTCCGGCAATCTCTCTTCTGTGGAAAAGGTTCGGATCCTACCCATGTAACATGTTCAGTTCGGTGGTTGTTATGTGTATCTGATACGCAGTAGGCTGGGGCGAATTTGAATGTAAGCGAATCTCTAAAAGTTGGTATGAGAGATCATGGGTGTAAAATGTGCGATCAGGGCGAATCATGAATCGAATTTACCCGTAGTTAAACTTGACGAAATTAGGTCAAAAGTACCACACTCAAAGCGATATGAAATCTCTCAGCATGTGACATCATAGGAAACAAAACAAAGAAAGAAAATATTAGTTTTTAGTCAGTCCCGCGTTTAGAACACTTCTAATGTGATGCCACAAATACTAGAAACTGGTAGAATCACCTGAGGCGGGGTATGAGAATGTGTATAAAAGTCAGATATATGTATAAAAGTAACATTTCATCTTGGTAGTAAAACTTGACTTTCAGATCGCTTTTATCTTGCCCACTCCTGCATATGCCTTGATGATTCGCCCCTTCAGATCACACTCTGTGGGATTCTTCTTGGCAACTTTTCTACCAAGATTGGAAAACTCGTCGATGTTTTAAAGAAAAAGTTCCACTAAGGGAAGAGATAGTTTGATGTTGGTTCAGGAGAAGGTTCTCGATTTTGCTTGTGTTTAAAAAGCCCAATGCAGTGTGCCGTTCTTTCAGAACAGTGTAGTAGGGTTTCTGCCTGTCTAATTATGTCAGCAAAACATGCAAAGTCATCAGCATAGCGTTGGTGATTTTCTCTTTTGCTTCCTGCAGGTACCAATGTCAAGCAATATTAAACACTTGTCCACTGACATACGGAGGATATAGTCGAGGCAAATTTAACGTATTTTAGGGAGCTATAGTAGCACACTGAAGACAGCCGCGAGGACTTATATAAAGGCGATCACACAATAGACTGAGGGGTGATGTACAAGATTATTATTGCCTCAACAGTCTCGTCTTGAATACCATATACCGACATATTTTTCTTCGTCTCCCATAAATGCAAGACATATAAAGACAACATCATCAGATGACAGCAAACTGAAAGTATTCGCATCTGATTCATTTGCATGTTTACATGACTAATTAAACCATGGTCTCCGGATTTAGAGGAACTAGCAAATATTGCCGGTGTTAATAATAGGAAAATATCTAACAGTATGAAACCATTTAAAGATAGTCGATGTTTAAAATTACTACAATGCACTTTTCAGCGATTACATTGACTGAGATCGATGAGTCAGATAATTATGTATCGATAATTATGAGGTGCCAGAAATAGCTTGATTTATATGAAATTGAAATATAAGTATATTCCATGATAAATGCCAGTATACTGAAATCATGTGCCCTTAATAGGGTTAAGATGAAAATTCATATACACTAAATGTACAAAAGTAAGGACATTCCGAAATGTTTACACTTTTATTGTCATTAAGGGTATGTGAGCACAACAGGCTCTGTATTTTACTGGTAGGAATTTTTCTTCAGCGCACCTCACACACTTCATCAACTCATGCATAGAGATTTATACTGTAGTGATGTGATAGTAGAAATGGCTTGGTTGATATGTAGTCATCTCCTTAATGACAATAAAAGTGTAAAAATTTGAGACTTTCCTTGCTTTTGTACATTTAGTGTATATGGATTTTAATCTTAGCCCTATTAATGGCACATGATTTCAGTATACTGGCATTTTCCATGGAATGCCACTACTTTTTTAAAGGCTATGCCTCAAGACAATGGTAATTCTTAAGGGTTTTTTTATTTTCTGGAAAACTAAGATATATGGTAAACTGAAATTAAAATGCCAGGAACTAGACCCTAGAGCCTCTATCTCTGCCAATAATCAGCTGAATCATCAAATAGTTGATGTGATACAGAGTGGCAAACACGTACGTACGTACACTGGATAACACAAAATCACTCCTGACCTTTCTGAATCTCTGGGTTGCCTTGACTAATGATGCTGAAATTCTACACACTTATAGAACCTATCACATGAACATTTTGGGCAAAGTGTTAAATAATTTGGTGTATTGGTTTTGAGTTATGACTGATCAAAGAAATGCGATTTCAAGCATAGGTCGTTTTTTTAAGTCTATTAAGGGATAGAGCGCTATCGCGCCTCCCTTAATTAATTGAGACGGTCTATATATGCATGTTTAACCGACACTATGATAATAAGTTGACTACAAATAAAGTTTATTAAGAAATAAGTAGCAATATAACACCAATTCCCAGCTTATTTATACTAATATTCATTGGAAGAATCTATAATATTTAATTATAATTTACTAAATACACACATATATATCCAGCGAGCTGAGAAATTAATAGGTAACCATGTGTACTTGATTTCTTATAGTATCCAATACTATTAAGTTTTCTAAATTATTAATAAACTAAACAAGCAGCGAGTTTTGATGTACATTTTAATGAAAGTAACTATCGTTCGCTTTCTCTATTTGCCATTTTAATAGAATGTTACCCTACAATGTAAGTGTAATCATGGTATAAGGCTTAATTTTTATTTTCTAACACGGGCATAAATTTAAGCATAGCAATACACATATAATATATATTTCGCACTATGAGACAATCATTCTTCGTCTGAGTGGCAAATTACAATCGATGTTAGTCAAATGTTTACAATTTTTTTCATTAATCGTGGAATTTTCAAAGCGTGGCTTACAATTATCTATGAAATGTAATTAATGTTCGATAAGAAATGAGGGTGAATATTCGATGGTGTATATTCGATGATGTATTTCCAATGAAAATAATAAAGTTGTTTCTATTTCAGTAATTTTACGAATTGATTTGTCCACCAATGCTCCCTAGCATTTTGGCTAAGAACAATGCGTAGTATCAGTTCTACTGCTACTCTTTTTCTATTCTGTTATCAGTCAGTTAAATAGATATTTTTCTAGATTGAGGCAATTCTTATTTGTGTTACAATCCATTCACCGAAGAGGGGCACTCGATGTTTACAACATTAAAAAGCTAATGTGTGTATATCTCTTCCCTCGTGGGGAGGTAAGATATTAGGAATAACGATGAATAGCATTATTGTTCTATTGTGCGGGGCTAAATAAAAATAACAACACAGGTATCTTAGGAAAATATAATAAGTATATTCATCTGTCGGTGACGATAAGGGTGGTGGTCGGAGATGCTTTGTGCACAGGGAACTAGACGGTTGATTCTCTCCGAAGTTCGATCCTCAACTGACTGTCTTTTGATTTTCGGTTGTTATTATATAATGATTTTGTCGCCACCGGGATGACCTCATTGAGATTACACTCGGTGACAGCTTAACTTTATTTGAGACTTCCAAAATGTGTCCATTTTTTCCTGGCATGACACAACTGCACCTGACAATATGATCTTTAACCTTTCCGACATCTCTGTTTTCTTCTGACATCACTGTTTTAGTGATTCTTGCAGGTGCATTCTTTTTTTTCGGAAGACACTTATCTTCTGACAATCGATCACATATTGCATCTTCCTGTGAAGGTGTTTGTCTGGTTGTGAGTTTTTATTTTATTTTCAAATAACTTGTTGGTCATCCGGCAATTATCTTATCAACTGACAATCGCCAGGTACATATGTTTATAAACAAACTCCGTGCACCGACTCGGATATGTAACATTATTGACGAACACTTCAAGATAATATTACTATTTTTCGCATATTTCTATGTACACATATATTTTTAAGTCAAAATAAAAAATTGATAACGTGCATCCGTGTCTGTTTTTTAACTGGTGTAGGAATGTTCTCATCTTAGATGATATTCTGAATAGGGTTTGGCTGATGTAACCATCAACTTAGTTTAGGTCCGTTATCTACACGGCGATAACTGACGAGAGCATTAAATAAAGGGTTGTATTCGTAATTCTGTAGGGATCCCTAGTTCGACAAAAAAGTGATTGAGTTTGAAAAGACGCATCTGAAAAAGGGGTATGGTTCAATTGGCCAAACCTTTAAAGAATAATATCAAAGATGAGAACTGATATCAGAATACTCAAATACTGAATACTCATCTTCAAAAAAATCCGAAACATTAGTATATTGATGTGAGATATATTTGTTAGGGTTTTTCTAACAGGACGTGTACTAAGAATAACAACGAGCAGCTTTATATGTTTTAACGATAACACCTCTTCAATAAGACATTTTAAAAGCTTTTCAATAGTGCCTACTAAACAGTTTATACTTGCAGAGTAAAATAAGTTGTTTGAAAAAGCAGTATATATTCTACTTTCATTAATAACAATTAACGTATGATAGTTCACAGCAAAGTTTTTCCTAATACTTACTTCAAAATGGGGTATGATGTTAGTTTATTTATGCCACTGTACGTGTTACCAGCTTTTTATAATAGTTCTACTGTAAATGTGTGAATTGATTCATGCATATTTAAATGTTAGTCAGTAGTTCAAAGCAAGTGGTTCATTCTGAAAGGGAACATTTCATCTTAATTGTATAGTATATTACTGGGTTAATATATACTTTGTAAGAATGGGGTGTACATTTTCAGAGGCAACATTCTGCCGGGGGTGTTCATCAGTGTCTCTTTGATAAACTTGACCGTTTTCAAAATATTTCTCAAGAACATGTTTTTTCATTTTACTTGTAACGAATGTAAACAAAGAAACCTCTATAATAGTGAGGATTTACGAGCATTCCAAAGTATGCAAAGAGACACTACGAATCAGAATGTGTAGTTACACATGTGGGTGCGTAAGACAGACCCCACAAAATGTAAAAGCCGCAAAATCAATATAAAAGGATAAGGTTACTTAAGTATTCTAAAGCAAAACGAGCTTAGCTTATTGCCCTGTCGGTGGGGCCGCGAATTCGCTGACTGAAACCCCATGCAGAGGGGTAGCCCTTACCCCCCCCCAAAAAAAAAACGGGACCACCTGTTGGCCGTGTGGGGCGACCCGTGATGTCTAATGACGAGCTCCTAGTGTCTGAGCGGTCCGTGGCCTACTTGCATAAAGGGTCACGTGATTTGAAACACTCTACTTTAGCCCTTACTTCGGCTAGACGGGAGGTCGGAGAAATCTGATCAATCAGCCAGTAACGTCTTTCTCTAGAACTTATTTCATCAGTTTCCCCGATCGTTTACAATATTAAGAATGATTAACTTCATTGCTAGCAATACCCACTTTCGTTTGTAAGTGCTCGAAGGCGGTGTCAAATGTTAATCAACTTCAAATATATATGACCGCACCATTGCTGTGTGCCGTGGACGTTTCGCTATAAGTGGGTAGAGAAATTGATGGAACACGGGTGCTTGTAATAACGATCAGGTTGAGTATAACATTCCCGTAGCCGTATCTTGTCAAAACGATTGGGTTTCCCCCTTGGCAATTCCCATGGTTGACTCCGTGGTGGGTAGGGAGCAGGAATGATGAATACAAAACAAAACAATGTATGGTTCCTAACAGAACCACTAAAAGAGTACATAGAGATACAAGCTCTGAACGAGAGGAAGAAACAAGCCACCAAAGAAAATTCCCAAGATGTATTGTACTGGAAGCTTCAGAAGAACCAAATCTTGCTACACTATATCCCTTTGTCATCAAACAAATAATTCCGGCTTACATGACGCTTAAAACTGTTTATAAATTGAAACATACTGATCGAAGTTGAGAAAAAAGACATGCAGATTTTGAGCTGGGAATGAAACCTTTTCATGATGAAAAAATTACATCTTACCACCATCAATATTTACATATTTCAAAAAGAGTAATAAGGAGCTAAGAGCTCTCATTGTGTACTATAGAAGAAATAAAGGAAGAATTGAAATCCCAAGGAGTAATCGAGGTGAAACGAATCTCTATAAAAAGAGAAAACAAGATAATACACACTAACACATACGTGATGATATTTGATATGCCAACAATACCACAAACATAAAGATAGGATATACAATTGAAAATGTTGAACAATATGTCCCTTATCCTCTTCGGTATTACAAATGTCAGAAATATGGGTATCACGAAAGTAAATGTAACGGAAGAAGGACATGTGGAAAATGTAGGGAAAAAGACCCTGACCACTCTATGGATAAATGTAAAGGGAATCATACATGCGCAAACTTTGGTGGTGACCACCTAATGGATGCCAACATTTGTAAGAGATGGAAGAGGGAAAAATAAAATACTGACAGTAACATACTCAAGAAACATTTCCTTCCAAGAAGCAAGAAAAGTGGTTGAAACCACTAGTAGAGGAAAAACATATTCCCAGGCTGTGCACCCAGTAGTGAATAAAAACGAGGACAGTAAGTACACACAATTAATAGAAAGGTTGCTTCAGCTTGGACCGGGAGACTGGCCAGCATTCCAAAATACAATCAGAACAGCATATGAGGAACCGAAAGACAAAGTTCGAAAGCAACTGGTGGAACCAAGAGAAGAAAACTATTATCGTTGTGCCTCCTACTCAACCGGTTGCCCCTATCCAAGATGCACTGCCACAGTCAAAACAAGTGATGCAACTGAATCTACTTAGAAAAAGAAAGTGATCCGAAAAGATCCAAATAAAAAAATCACCCAGAAAAATCCTGAACCTGAAATAAAAAGAAAAATCACCTCAAAAACAAAACAAAACATCAGAGTGAACTTGCCACAAAACCGATTTGAGGTACGGGATATGATGGAAACAGAAGATGAACACTGAAAAATGAAACAACTAATAGAAAAAGCACCCCCAATCAAAATGTAAACTATGGAACAAAAAAATAATCCAATGGAATTGTCGCGGTTTAAAAGCAAATCTTCAGGAATTGCTCTTCCTACTGACGATGAAATCTCCCACAAGTATTTGTCTCCAAGAAACCTTCCTCACACAAGAGGGCAATATCCAAATTAAAAAAATCAGATATTCAGCAACATCCATGGTACTTGACACAGAGCATCTGGAGGGGTATCAATTCTAATTAGAAATAATACACCCCATAGCAAACTGAATATCCAAATCAATATGCAAGCAGTTACCATTTAGGCGACATTACATAAAACAATGAATATATGTTTAATATATATTCCACCAAATGAGAACATAAATAAAAGTTAAATAAATAAGCTAATTGACCAATTATCCATACCATTCATCCTGTTCGCGGGCCTTAATAGTCAGAATACCCTATGGGGTGCACAAATACGACAGAAAAGGGTAAACTCATACACATATTTAGTAATGAAAATGATATGTACATGCTAAACTAAGGAACACAGACATATATGAACACATTCAATTGAAGTAAATCAGCAACTGATTTAACCATATGCGGTCCCACAGTCTATATGGGCTTTACTTGGAGAGTCTATGATGGTACTTGTGGCAGTGATCATTTTCCAATCCTCCTCGAAAACATAGAACCTGGTGGTGAAAATAAAGCGGAGCGCTGGAAATTAAACAAAGCCAATTAGCCAATGTGTAAGGAAAAATGTCAGGAGCAACTGACATGTGTGGAAACAAACTCTGACCCAGTGGAACACTTCACATAGAAGCTTATTGAAATAACAAAAGACTGCATCCCGAAAAAGTCAACACCAGACAAGCGGAACAGACCCTGGTGTAACAGTCAATGCAAAAATGGCATTAGACAGTGAAGAGCAGCCCTAACAAAGTTTGAAAAAGAGCCAATAACAACAAATTTAATAGAGGTCCAACAAAGTAGAGCAGGGTGATGAAAGCAGCCAAATAAGAATGCTGGCAGATTAAATTCCTCTTCCGAACCGAAAGCAAATTGGGAAATGATCGGGAAAATTCCAGGTAAACACCAGAATAAACAAATCGAACACTTCTCCAGGGATGGCTGCACAATAGCAGATAAAATCAGACATCTCAAATCAGCTAGCTGAGACGTTTGCCAAAAACTCATCAAGTCAGGACAGAAAACAAGAGTTTCTAACCACCAAGACAAACGGAGAATGGCATACTTTAATTTCAAATCAAAATCTCTGCAGAAACATAATAGTCAATTTGTATTAAGTGAGTTGAGGGACTCTATTGAGAGATCTCATAATACTGCTGTACGACCGGATGAAGTGGATTATGAATTTTAAAACAACTACTAGAAGGGTCGCTTATATTACTCCTGAATATATATGATAACATATGGACAGAGAGAAAATTCTCAGAAATATGGAAGCAAACCACAGCGGTACCAATCTCACCGACGGGCAAAGACAACTCTGGTCCACAAAATTATAGGCCAATCTCCTTGACCAGTTGTTTGGCAAAACTGTTGTGAAGTTGTCCCACAGTAAATGATAAATAAATGAAGTCAAGTCGAGAGTTGGTTTAACAAGTGTATTAACAAAGTAAGAAACTGACTAGCTCTTGGCTAGACAGTTACAAGACTATGCTTTGTCTTCTGGTGACTCGCACTATTTATAGTGACAACTGGTGTAGTTTCTCCTGTGTAAGAACGGCCGGTGTAACCAAAACAATGGAGAGGATGATGAACAACAGATTACTTTGGTATTTAGAATCCAATGGCCTCATTACCAATCTACAATGTGCATTCCGCAATAAAAGAGGCAAAATAGAGCACTTTTCACGCCTAGAGACTGCCATAATAGAAAGCTTATTTACAAACGCACATTTAGTAGCTATTTGATTTGCCTTAGAGAAAACATATGACACAACGTTGAAATATAGCGTCATGAGAGATTTGAATGATCTCGGTCTGAAAGGCAGATTGCCACAGTTTATAGACGTTTTTTTTTTTAAACCGAATATTTCGAGTTCGCGTTGGATCTACTCCTCCTGATATAAACACACAGAAAGAGGGTGTTGGACAAGCCAGCGTGCTATTTGTTACTCTGTGTAGCATAAAAATAAACAATATAATTAAAAGCTTATTCCCCGAAGTAGATGGAGCCATATACGTGAACGACTTCCTATTGTACTACAGGTCTAAACATATGCATACGATTTAGCGAAAATTGCAACACTGTAGTAAAGTTAACAAATAGGCAATAGATAATGGTTTCTGATGTTCTCAAGCAAACACAAATTGTGTCTATTTTTATCAGTAAAGAGAATTGCATAACGACCCAAGCCTAGAACTTGAAAGGATGGAAATTCCAGTCGGTAATCAATATAAATTCTTAGGGGTAATTTTCGATAGAAAATATACCTTTATTCCCCACCTGAAATATTTAAGGGCTAAATGTAATAGAAGATTACAACTACTACGTTGTGTAGTCTACACTAAGTGGGGCGCAGACCGAAACACTCTAATAAAACTATATATGTCGTTGATTAGATCCAAATTGGGCTATGATATTTTTATATTTCGATCAGCCAGAATAACCTATCTAAAAATACATGATCCAATTTACCATGGAAGACAACATTTAGCCTTTGGAGCCTTCAAAACATCGCCTGTTGAGAGTCTCTATGTAGAAGCTGGCGAGGCACCTGCAGATATCAAAGATGAAAGATTAGCTCTGCAGTATTATGTAAAACTGAAATCCTGTTCATCAAAACCTGCATATGATGGTACATTCTATCCAGAATACAGGGAAGTATTTCAAAGCAATGAAAGAACTATAAGACAATTTGAGCTTCGAATGGAAATGGGCCACACAGAAGCAGGATATGACCTGACAAAACCACATGATCGCATACTACTAAAGATTCCGCCTTGGACCATAAGGATACCAATGATCATACTAATATTATACAGACTACACAAGCAAAAAAACATCCTCTTATTTTTCACAAGGAATTAGAGAAAGTCAAAGACAATTATCCAAGACATTCACATCTTCACAGATAGATCAACACATGAAGGATCAACAGGTTGTGCTGCAATTTACAACACTGATGTAAATAAGCAGCGTCTCCAAAATGACACTTCCATTTTTAACGCAGAAGCATGTGCAGTAGATATGGCGCTTAATTTTATTTTTAAATTAAAAAAATTAAAAATGCATCATCTTTTCGGACTTTTTGTCATCACAAAACAAGAAATTTTACAATCCATTGGTGACCAAATTACTTTGTAAAATCGAATATTCGCCAAGGAATAATTAAATATTACTGTGTTGGATCTCAAGTCATATCGGAATTAGAGGAAACGACAAGGCTGCTAGGACGGCCAGGTCTACCTAAGGCATGACTCAGGAGATCATTTTTAAGATTCCTATACAGATTTTAAAATGAAGATCAACAAATATATCCAACAACAAAGACAACAACGTTGGAGTAGCAATACACATAACACACTCCTTGCGATCAAAACTACATTAGGAGAATGGGAAAAAAGCTCACGAAAAAGCCGAAAGGAGAAAGTAGTGTTATCCAGACAAGGATTACGCATTCCTACTTATTTGAAGACGAACAGCAACCAATAGTCTATGCATGCCAGACTGCGTACACAATGAAGCATATTCTTAGTGCATGCATTGATCTGGCCCCTATAAGAGAAACGTTATACAAAGCAGGTACAATGAAGGAACTGTTTAAGAAGAATAAAGTAGAGAAAATAATGAGCTTTTTGAAACGTGTTGATCTATATAAAAATATAATTGTCTAAAAGACATATACATTATTTTATTTTATTTGCTTTCTTCAAAAAAAGACTTTAAGAAAATACAATTGATTCGGCATTAAATAACCTGAAAAAGGTTGACATGCCGTAAAACAAAATAAACCAAACCAAACCGAACGAGGTTAGCTTAGGATTAGGGTTAGGGTACGGATTAGGATTAGGGTTAGGGTTAGGGTTAGGGTTAGCTCACCCCCTCAATTAATAATATATGAAGTTAAATACCATTTTATAAATAAGATTCACGTATTGATTTGAAAATAATTATTAATCTCTTTTTAAACCAGTACGGCGAAGTGGTTTTATAGACCGTAAACCCCACTTAAAAAATAAAAACACTGCTGGTTAAAGAAGAAAATACTCTTTTTTTTTTTTAGTTAAATTATTGAAAAAAAAAAATTTCTTGGTTAATCGAGTTTTTTATTTTAAAAAATCGAAATGACTCAAGACTCCCAGTCATATGTGCAGTAAAATATAAAGATATACTTCCTCGTATTTTCTCAGTGGAAAGGAAATATTAACAAGAATGAGTCCATTTATAATATAAGATGTGCATTATAACACTAATTTTATTTCAACTGCTGTTTAAATAACTACGGTCTTATCCCCCCATGAAACCAATAATAGTAATGAGCTAATTGATAATGGAGAATTTATTTTTACAATATCTAATTGCAAGTGATTATGTGTTACTCGTGAAATGCTTGTTCACATATTATTTCAATTTTAAGCAACGCTCTTCTATATATACATACGCACTATTGCTGAACAAATCAATAAAAATTTTTGGTTTAAAATTAAAACGTGATTTGTTTAAAGTGTGTTTTTCTCTCACTCATAGGATTAATCATTTGAGTTGTAAATTGGAAACTAAAGATTAAATAGAATTAATGTCCGAAGTGACATCAGCAAGAAATAATTGATTCTGATTGTCTGCTTATTAAAATTATATCATGCAGAAAGCGCATGCCTGTTTTGCAGGGGTATATTTAGTACATGAATTGTTTTAAAACTGTAAATGTAATGTAACCCATAACTGCGGCCCTGTGAGATAACACGGATCAGAGTGCACTCTATTAGGTTAGAACTCAGTATTGGATACAACGTAAGGTCATAAGCCGTCTTTTAAATTGTAATAACTATTAGCATTATTGACAAGACACGATAGATTACTAGCTTAATCTATTATCTGCAGGTGGAGATATTTAGTCAGTTGGGGATTTATTTTCATACACGTTTTACGAATAGGGTAGACTGTTTTGTATTTCATTTAATCGATATTGCAACAAAACAAGTATTTGGCAATACATATTGCATAGGGTAGAAGATCTCTTAAATAGAATGAATTAAACTCGAGTTTGACGTCTGAACATAACTAGTTAAAAATACTCAGTTGATAGTTTTTTTAACATTAATCATATTTAAATCAGACTAAATCGTGCGGAGTTGTTTGGAATGGAGAAAGTTAGGATCTATGTTGCAGTAGTATATTTCAGACTTACCGTTACCTCTTGGTAATATGGTGAATTTTTCCGATTTTGTATAAGTGTATGTTTTATTGTCTGAATTTTATACATAGTAATTACTAGTTTAAGCATTTGACTAATGCACTGGGCATTAGACAGGTAAAAATAGCCAACACATATTCACCGCCCGAATGAACGCGATGAAAGGATGAAACGTGTTCGTGAATCCTTTTTTGAATGGATAACACTGGTTAAAAAAACAACGCAATCGTAAACACCCATCATTTAAATAAATTAGTCTACCTGAAAATCCAAGTAGTATATTCCTGAAGACAACCATTTTAATACCTGGATCTTTATCTGAAAAATTCAATATCTGAGGTACAATTTCGTCGCAAGGTTACGAATCCGAAACAAACACGTTAGTTACGTTGCCTTTTGTATGAGAAATATGAAATATATAACAGCTTAAGCGTTACAAAGTCCAGCTCTGTAAAATATAGTTCAATTCATTTATTATTTTCAAGTATAATTGCAAAATATTGGTCCTAGTTAAATAACTAAACATAGTTGTATCATTTACATAAAACTAATACGGGGCTGCCAGTTAGTTTAAATGTAAAAACTCAATATATAATTGTAATATATACACATATAAGTTTGTCTCTGATGTCAAACATCTATCTCTTTCTATATATAAATAAATTGTAAAATGCCACATCTACCATATACACCAAATATAGCTTATTTCACATGATATATTCTAGGTACTATAAACATATTCATACGCACATCCCCCATATATATATATATATATATATATATATATATATATATATATATATATATATATATATATATATATATATAGTGAAATAGTTTAAGCTCAATATACGAGATAGAGAAATCATAAAGATAACATGAACTAGAACAAATACATTGAAGAAATTGCCAAGGCTGCTGCAAAGAAGGTTGGCTCCCTCTACCCTGCTAGTAAACTCCTCACACCTACAAAGCCACCTTCCACCCATGCATGGAGTAGTGTTGCCACATCTGGGCTGGTGCATCATCTACTAATCTCTCCCTCCTTTACAAGGTCCACAATAGAGTCACCAACCTAATAAGTTCCTCACTGTTAATCAAGCTGCAGCCTCTGTCCCATCGCCGCAATGTAGCATCATTGTGCTTGTTTTACAAATACTTCAATGGATTATGCTTCGATGAATTTGCTACTCTGGGTCCCCCTCGATGTAAATTCAGTAGACTAACTCGACAATCAACTTAATCCCATCCATTCACTGTGGAGATCCCCAGATGCCGGAGAGCTTTCTACGCAAATAGCTTCTTTCCTCATGCTGCTGGCGTCTGGAACTCCCTCCCTGCCCTATGTGTCCCCGACAGTACTGACATGCAGAAATGTAAAAGTAATGTAAACAGACATTTCGCTGCGAAGATCCAAGTTTAGGTTGACCCCCTCCTTCTCACCGTTACTTTCTTCTCAGTGGCCCCTTACGTCTAGAGTGGCGGTCTGTCTTGTTTGGGGTGAACTACGTTAAAAAATTAATTAAAATAACTGGGGAATCTTTCAAGTTCTTATACATTAAACTCTGAAATACTAGTTTTTGTGTAAATTATCACATATTAACCACGTACATTCAAAATAGCCATTCATTTTAACCCTAATTTCCCAATTGGAACCTTTCAACATTTTCTGAATTATATATTAGTTTGTATAATACCCCTTTTTAATAAGGGGAGACGATTTCAGAATTATTTACTTGCTGACCTGAATTTCCCTATGTTTTTAGCTTATGATAACCCGACCCCAACTCGCACCTGGTGTATTGCTTACTGTCAATGAACAGTAACACAACAGTCCTCCCCTTCTCCTCTTCCAGCATCAGTCATAGTTGATCTAACTAACGCTATCGCCCACCCTCCTTATCGTGTATATTTATCTTTTCCCCCACTCATTCCCTTGGCTTTGTTTCCAACTAGAGCTACCACTGTTTTCTTAGACTCGATTGAAGTCACAACTTAAATCCCAGACTGCCTGTGTTTAATATACACAGCTCATTCCGAACCTCTTAAAAGCTACTTTCATTCTCGGTCAACGGAAGTATTTTAAAATGGCGCTAATTCTCATAATTACATCCGAATAAGTGCGTTTCATTTACGATTGAACTAAACATCTTTCTATCGGATGTTCTTAATTTTCGATCATTTTTAACGAAATCCTTTATTCAATCTTTAAATCTCTTTTCACCGGACACTTTATCTACGGGCAGGCACACACTGGAAAAACTCCGTATTTTTACATGCACACTCTTACTTTCCATTACTTTATATATTTTTTCAAATTGTGTATGTTCGCTTTACCACTGCAAACGTATACATCTATGTTACTCCTCCGATGATAAGATTTTAATATTTGAAAAGCCTCGGCTTAAGTAAAGAATCATAAACACGTTTTTACCGAGTACACTTTGCATTGAACAATCGAATTTTAAATAGAGTTGTCATTCGTACATATTTATCTCTCTTCTTTTATTTGTATTTATATATATATATATTAGATTTCTTGAATGTGAGATGATATACATAATTATTTCCACAATCAGACAACGCCGCAGCCCACAACCTATGAAAAGAAACAAACCGGAAGTCCTAGACTCGAGTTTCGCCCTCCTTTGGGCTCATCAGTAGAACACATCCGAACGGATGTGTTCTACTGATGAGCCCAAAGGAGGGCGAAACTCGAGTCTAGGACTTCCGGTTTGTTTCTTTTCATAGGTTGTGGGCTGCGGCGTTGTCTGATTGTGGAAATAATTATATATATATATATATATATATATATATATATATATATATATATAGAGAGAGAGAGAGAGAGAGAGAGAGAGAAAGATAGATAGATATAGATATATATATAGATATATACGTATATATATATATATATATATATATATATATATATATATATATATATATATATATATACGTATCGTTATTTTTAATAAGCATAGAGATATACCTATCCTCTAATGGTCTCGTGATTCGAACCCCCGAGCTGTTAGTGGTTTACAACATACACGGTCACCGCTAAATAGCTTGATAAACAGTGATCATTTTAACACTTATTCGTAAGCTATGATGTCAGGAAAGCGTGTTACTTGATGAAAGGACCTATACATTAATAGGTAGCGACGTCATGTTGTGTTAATACTACCCTTACAGTACCCATATAGAGAGTTTGCTAGGGTCTACAAATAATGAATATTTGTGTTGGTTATTATCTATGTGCGAATACGTTTCGTCCTTTTAATTGGGACTCGTCAACGTAGAGAAATAATTATTCACTACAGGTCGCGCGATTCAAAACCCCCGGCTCCGAGTATTTTACAACTTAAATCCCGACATCTAGACTCACACGAACATATATATATATATATATATATATATATATATATATATATATATATATATATATATATATATATTAACTGTTTATTATTTTATTTTTTGTATAATTTAATACCGCGTTTCGAGCCTATTTGCCCTCTTCATATATTATTTTCGTTTGAAAAAATGCGTTTGATTTTAACAGTTTAACGTGTCTATGCATGGGTGTGTGTCTTTTCATATCATTTATGTTATGGATTATTTTAAGCATTCCTAACTGTTTCTGACTTTTCTCTCCGTGGGTTACTTTCGCGTGTTTTTTTTCGTTCATTTTAGTCGATTTCTCCAATGAAGGATAGGAGCGCCCTTAAAGTTTATGAGAAGAAGTGTATTTTACTGTGGTCTCTGTCGCATATCTGTCTACGTGTGTGTGTATGTGTGTATGTGTGTGCAGTGTATGTGTGTTTAAGTAAGTGTGCTAGTTTTTATTTACGTACTCAGATGCGTGCGCGCGTATGTATGTGTGTTGTTCATTCACACACGCGCTTGCATCTACATGTGTATATATATATATATACATATATATATATATATATATATATATATATATATACATATGTATATATATACATGCATATATATGCATATATATACATATGTATTGATTTACAGGAGTAAGGCACAAAGCCAGTTTTATCTTATAAGGTCGGGTCGGGAAAGTGGGGTTTTAAAATTGCCTGGGCAGCCCGTCGGAATTAACCGGTAGGGGCGGCTCAGACAGTAGGAAATAAACTTACTCCTCCCCAAAGAGGGGAGGCGAAGCCTGGGAGGGTGGACTTTCTAGAACTGCACCGGACAGACCCATAGACCGGCGTGAATCAAGCTCCGAAGGCCAAGACAATACGAGTCTATGGGGTGCAGTATCTATCGGAACAGATACTACACTTTGATCATGCATATACATAATATATATATATACATATGTATGTATATGAGTATATATATATATTTATCTATATATATATACATATATATATATATATAGTGTGTAGATTTCAATTTTGTGTTGAGAATCGTAATAACAGAGCTCAATGTAATTTAAACAGAGCAAAACAGAATTATAAAAAGAGAAAACTATACACACATTAAGGTTGTAAACATTATTACTTTTGTCGACCCCCTAATTAGGTCTCCTCAGATGTATAAACAACCACGTCAAAAAAACATATATATATATATATATACATGTGCCATGTAGCTCTTAAATGGATGGGGAGGTGTATATACATATCTCCTCAGATTAGAAAAGAAAACTATATATATCAATTCACGTCATCATTGAAGAGATACTAACAAAACTCTCAACTCACAAAACACACATATCACACATATATGCATAGTGTCAGTGCGTGTCTGTGGGGGTGTGTAGACAAGAACGTATATCCACACACATGCATATACCCTATCGCACACATAGACCCTATACATATCACACGTATATGTTTATATATATAGATATATATAGATATATATATATATATATATATATGTGCGTACGTAAGCTAAAACACACGCACTTACCGAAACACATATCGACTCCACACACGCCAGACCACACGCACGCGCAGACACATGTACTACAATACCCCACAACAAAATAGACAACACCCATAAACTTCAAGGGCGCCCTTACCCGTTCCTTTCCCTTCATATTGAAAAATTGACTGAAATAGATTTTAAAAACACACACACAGATGGCCCATGGAGATAGAGGTCAGAAAAACGCACTCATACTTTGAAATGTAATAGCGTTGATTCACTCAAGTAAATGATATAAAAAATGCACATACATCTGCAGAAAGGCAAAACTGTTTGAAACAATGTTATTATTTAAACGTAAAGAATATCTGAAGATAGAAAAGATGCTCGACACGCGTTATTTTCTAACGCGTGTCGAGCATCCTGTCTATTAAAATATAATAAAATGATAGACAATTAAAACATTTGTTATTAAATTCATAAATGTTGGTAAGCTGACTTCTTTAAATATCTTCACTTTTCATTCGTTTGAATCGCACTCCAATCTACTCTCTATATATACACATATATTTACTTATACTTATATTATGTTGTGGAATATCCATACAACATACATGTATACAAGTAATTATTAAACGTTTATATATTAATCGTTTCTTTTCTTAAATTATCAGGGAGTGTTAGTCATTTACATACGAACATTTCGAACGAAAAGGATATTTTTTCTGGTAAGATTTAGTTAAGATGTAGAGACACTAAAACCTTGAACACAACGACAAACTCAGACATATCCATATCCGACATGGAGGTTGTATACAATGTGATATTATTCTGATCATGTATGTAATTCGTACATTATGCTTAGCGATTGGTTACAGCAAACACAAATCCTGAATACACGCAAACAGATCAAGAAGCCGGAGAAGATGAACCCCGTCACATTTACTGTCGTTTAAAGACACAGGCCTTGATTGACAAATGTTGACGCTGGGCATTCGGTCGACTCTGCAATATGCAACGGACGTCAGATAAATACACATCGATGCAGAAATTGTGTCAGGTTACCACAGAAAAGGCAACAGATCAATACAGTGCAACACAAACAAACAAATACAAAAATAAAATTAAAATCATTGATCCTACATGGCGAGGAAACGAATACGAGGTGGGTAAGCACAACCACGAAAAAGAAAATATCTCAGGCGAACCCAAATACACACATACAAAGAAGGGGGAGGAATATAGTAGGAACTCGTAAAGAGACACACATATACAATGAAAATACATTGAAAAAGTAAAATAAAGACAATACATTCCTTATCACACAAATATATAACAAGAGTCTTTGAACTCTTTTTTTAAAAGCATGTATTCAAAAAAGAACATCCGGACAACTAAGATGGTTGAGTGTCCTCTTTACTCTCACTCTCCTAATAGGAAATGATATCTGCCATTGGTAAATACATAAATATATTTTTAATACCGCATATAACTTATTTTAGCAAAAAGCTTTCAGATTGTAGCTAGTTAAAGTATATACCATTTATTTTCGTTTACATTTAAAGTGTAATTAACGACCACTCTTCATTTAGCTGCAGTAACACAGACAGAGTAGATAGAGAGTGTGAGAGAGAGAGAGTGTGTGTGAGAGAGAGAACAGTAAGAAATGATATAGGATGTAGAGTGGATGTTCGTGATGATGACAACGACGATAACAAATCCGGTAGATGTTAGGTGTTGAGAAAACGAATGCGTATGTGGGATTTTATTTGTTGTTATTGTGGGATGAGCGTGACGTGATTTTGTAGGTATTGAAGCATACTGCATTTGGATGATTTTGTGATGTGGGAGATTGGGTGGGTTTTTGATGATTGTTTGTTTCATAAAAAACAGGTTTGGTAGTCACAGCTAACATTTATATGGCTCAGTGCACATGGAGGGTATATACGTTTAATAAAACGGCGCAATATATGTAGCAATGTGTGCACTTTAATTAAAGTTTCAAAGAGAAATAAGCATTGTCTGCAAATGTTCCACCATTTTTTAGATGGGAATGTCAGTTATCAAAAATAAAGAAATATAGAATAGTTTTTTTGTATTGTTTTTGTCTTCTTCTGATCGAATTTCCGCGAGTTTTTTCTCGCATTCTTCTGCTGGTTTTGTCGACACTGAGTAAAGTATACCTTTGTAAGATAAATCCTTAAGAAGTAAAAAATGAGAGTGTGTATCAGATATTACTAGGCAGTATCTAGATCGCAAGTAGAACTGCATACTCTTGATACAGTCGAGGCGAGTATAAAGAACAGGTGCACAATTTCGTTACGTTATTGTAATGTATAACTAGAGGTAACATTGTAGAAATATTCATAATATCCATCCACACCGCCAAAAATGCAAGAGCGATACACGCTTTACCCCCGTTTAAAAAGGGAAAAGATACTTACTAGAAGAATAGCAGATATAATAAGCTTATTCGGAAATATGTGACTTATCAATAACTTTCACGAGGTCACCAACTGTCGGGCAAGCTCCTGGTCTACTAGTGTATTGCGTATTGGTTGGTGTGTTGTAGTTTAGAGACACTCAACGAACGAGCGTTGAGAATCTGAAAGACATAGTTCTGACCTGGTAAAAAGATTCGCCAAAACGCGTGAGAGTTGTCACCGTGTAATGCTGGGGCAGAGACCAATCATGTACTCAAATATTACAAGGGGATTTTACGCAGCGAAAACATTCATACTCACTGTGCTATGTAGCACGCATTGGCTGCCGAATTATATCACTGACCTAACGAGAGGGTGATTGACTGAGAACACTGTGTTTTGGAAGAGAAATTAGATGATGATATGTAAGATTGTATGCAGAAAGATGCGTAGCTAACGCGAGAAACGTTTAATGATTACAAACTTTGTAATCTGGTAAGAGTTAAGTTTATATTATATTAGTGTGCTAAAAAATATAAACAAAAGAAAAGGGGAGTTAGCCTTGCCTTGAGGATAAGCAAGTTGTTTGAAAAAAAGAAGAGCAAACGTAATGAAAAAAATGAGACCTGTATGTTTGAACTATTAATGTTATATTTGATTTTGCGATGTGTCTGGTTGGCTTGGCTTACATTGTGTTGTATATGCTGTTAAAACAATGCATGTATATTGTATTTGTATGTCTAAAATATAACTCTGTAGAAGTATTGAAGTTGTGAAGAGGCAGTGTGTGTTATATGTGTATGTGAAAAATTATGTAGATACATTGTTGTTTTGTTTTTATGATGTTTATTATATGAACACTATGGAATGATTACCAATATCATAGCTGTTGATAAGGCCATTGATACGATGTAGACAAATGCTTATTATGTATTTTTTTAAGGCGGAGAAGAGAAATAAAAATACCGTAGTACCTGCTACAAGTAGATTAGAAGTTAAAGGTATCTTAGTAAAAGGTGAGTTTAAAGGTATCATGATTGTTTTCTAGATCGGAGAGCGAGTTTTGTTTCTCTTTGATGGTATGGGTAGAAAGTGCAAGTGGGAAGGAGCCTGTCCAAAATCTAATTACCTTGTCGTATATATGAATATTTTAAGGATTCTCACATACCTCTTGGCTGTAAAGAATAGTAACATGCACTCTTGCAATTACAGCTCTGGGGTGAACTGCTCGTTTTTATGTCATGGTTGTTGTATTTCGTTGCATATCCTATCTCTGCTGTTATGTAGTTAATGTAACATTCCTGTATGTTTTTGTCATATATATATAAATAAATAACTAATATAGGCAATGGTTATGTATCCCAATATAGAGACCCCCGACCTCACAACCAGTACTAGTGATACTTGCAAGGAACTAGATGGCATTTTAACATCTCGCGTGAAAAACTAAAAACATCCAAAGAAACATTAAAAAAAACAAGAATACACGTCTAAAACTAAACATAAATTGACAAATCACACCAACAAACACATACATACTAAATATTCAAACCTCTAGGATTCCTAAAGAATTAAAAGAAATTTGTTATATAATCGAAAAAGTAGAACAGTATCTACAAATACCCTGACCTGATGTCACAAATGTTATAAATATGGGAATTATAAGTTTGTCAAGGAATTAAAATTAAAATTGTTGAATCTTATTTAAAAAAAGAAAAAACTGCATATGCAGAAGTTTTCCCCATAACAAACTCATTAAATTAACAAAATTAAACAAACTAGAGCCGAACGAATGGCCAAAATTTCAAGAAAACCTAAAAAATCTTTATCTTTATATGAATAATAAAACAAAAGAAACATCAAAACCAAACACAATCGCAAAAACATGAAAAAACAAGAAATTAACATGCAAAAACAAGAAAAAACATGCAAAAACAAGAAAAACATGCCTGAAACAGAAACAAAAGAAAAATATCACCAACTTAAATCCACTTAAGTACAAGATGCTAAGAAAAAGGTAGCCAAAGAAAAAAGCATCAAACAAAGAATTCCTCGAAAAACAAGAAACTCGTCTGATAACGACGCAAAACAGATTCCAAACCCACAAAAAGGGGGAAACTAAAAACACAACCTAACCCATTGAACTTCACAGAAAAGTGACGCCATTGACAGTATGTCATTAATCGCCGTAAAGTTGCGTGAAGATAGAGAATTCGAAAATATGCAAATATTCTTTTGTAAAAGTAAGGTTTGAAAAATAGATTACTATTTCCGATTATAAGTAGACATATTCGGGAGGCAATGACTGTCAACGAGATCAAAAATAGATAAAAATAAAAATGGTTGTGTGTTATTCTCAGGCGGGGATTCTGACCTTCAGGTATAGGAATTTAGCTCAAGTATGAAGCCACTTATGAGGAGACCGAACAACACCCAGATGCGCGCATGGTCGTTTATTGACCTTATAAAATGCACGTCTCTGTTCCATCTTTCTGATAATGTATATAAATTGTGAACAATTATTCATTCAGCATGGCTATCATCACTAGAGTCGTTAGTGGTCAAATAGATAAATAATACAAGGTCCGAAGAAGAGTCAGGGAGCATGTGTTTGGAGTAGAGCGATCATTCAGGGTGGGGGGGGGGGCAGGTATACTTTAACATATCGAGTCTCCTGAGATTAATAGAAGAGACGAAATACGCGAATGGCAAACGTAAACTATGGCTATATAATAATCCAATGAGCAGCATGTATGTCATATCTGCAGGAATTCATGTGAAAGTAAGTCCTGACTGCTGAGACAGTATGTCCTTCTCATTCAAATAAGCGGCAATCATAACATACATATATATATACATATATATATGTATATATACATATATATATATATATATATATATATATATAAATATATGTGTGTGTGTATATATATAAATATAGATACATACAAACATGTATTTATCCACATAAAAATGCTCTACGTATACACGATTCGTGAGTGTAGCTGCACGCCGAAAGATTTGAATTCATAAATATGTATATATATATATATATATATATATTTATATATATATATGTATATATATATATATATATATATATATATAAATTATATACGCATGATAATGAAGTGGGGTGGAGCTGTATGTATGATAATTCCGGTATATATTACAAAGCAAGTTGCATAAATAAATGTAATGTAAGCATTTCTAAACCTGATGTGTACATGCATTCATATTATTCTCTATGTATTTATAGTGACATATACATATATATATATATATATATATATATATATATATATATATATAAATAAATATATATATATATACATATATATATATATATATATATATATATATATATATATATATACATACATACATACATATATATATATATATGCGTGTGTATGTGTGCGTGTGTGCTATCCTATAAGCTAAGGTTGTTTTTATAGACAATAACAGTTTATGCGTTTATGTTCCTCTTAGTTTCTCAAGCGTATGTGTATTGACGTAATTTTCTACTGGTTTCCTATGCAGCGTCGTTTGTTTAATGCATCGAGTCTATTGGTTATCCCCCATTTACAGATGTCAGCGAATCGTTCTCTGCCCTCGCAATGACAAGGTTAAATCGGCATAATGAGAAAATACTTTAGAATTCAAACCGGACGGCAGGATATGAATAATGATCGAATTGCGAGTTGCTAGGTAGCACAGCAAATCTACGTGATATTCAAGTGCTCCGTTTCATGTCTCTTTTTATACAATGTGTGGTTCCAATTGATGTATATGTTTTATGTTCTCTACACACTTTTTCTCTTAAATATACATGTCTTTCGATTTTACAGTTTGTATGAATAAAGTATTTGTATCGGACACCCGTAATCTTAAGGAAACCTTATAACTAGACTATTTTATTCGCCGACTGTATAATGTGCACATCTACTTACCTTCATTCACATGCATATTTCAAGAAGTAACATTATATATTTTACATCATTATCTGAAATATTATGGCTTATCAGGGATTAAATGAGGAACGCTTTGTTTTTGGTCCACGACCATCCAGAAACATTACATTTTTAATTCTTGTTTTTACTTTTTATAACCTTCACTTTCAGCGTGTTACTCAATGATTGATTTAATGTTGAGTGGGTGAGATATACTAAGTACATTGGTATTTATTCAAATGCATTATTGTACACCTTGGCGTTACGCAAGTCAAGGCATACCCGGCGTTTCCTTCTTGACAATAACACGGGTGTATATTACTGTTTTACTCGATGAAACGATAATTAAAACTTACACTCATTTTAAAGTTTTTTTTTAATTTTTATGTTAGAACTAAATAAAATAAGCGTTTTTTTCATTGCTTTCAAACGCGAACGTTTACATCTAATTTCATCAAAATGCTTTTCATTTAAGTGTCATTGAGTAATCTCGTCTCAAAAGTTTTATCTGAAGGATTATACGTGATGTAACTGCAGACACAAATAAACAAAATAAAAGTAAATGTAAATTTATATATAATTATTTATTTATGTATATATAATTATTTATTAATGTATATATAATTATTTATTTATGTATATATAATTATTTATTTATGTATATATAATTATTTTTTATGTATATATAATTATTTATTTATGTATATATAATTATTTATTTATGTATATATAATTATTTATTTATGTATATATAATTATTTATTTATGTATATATAATTATTTATTTATGTATATATAATTATTTTGTGCGCAATCAAGTTTCCTGGGCATTTATTTAAACATCATTATTTTCGCCTCATATTATTATAAGCCTTTTATTCCGCAGTAACAAACTAATTTATGGTGTATACAAATGTTACTTGTCTTTTACAATCTGGCATGATGAGTTATAACTATATACAGCACGCTATTTGATAGATATCTAAATCTCGCTATTTGTTTTTTCCAATAGAAAGGCAATTTGAAGCGTTAGATCCGTGTTAACTTTAGCGTCCTTTGTAATATTACCAACCTTTTTTCATAGACGATATAGTAGCTCACTTGGAAAATTAACATATTTGTAAGTGTATGGTTTAAGAACATGTTGCTGGCTGCGTTTCTATCTAATTCAACACTTGTTCAATTTCAACGTGGATTAGTTAACGTGTCTGGCATTTTTACATAAGACGCGTTCATCATATCCTTGTGATTAAACTTTTTCCTTTTCTTATTTAGAGGTAACGCTGATATACATTTGCGTCATAAATGAGCTAACAGGGGTATCCGTCGTTGCCTGGGTCTCTCTTCACTCCATTAGGAAAAGGTGTAACAATCTCTCTCTTACCAGGGTGTTCGGGGCAAAAGTTGCACTCTCATCCCCGATACCTAACCCCGGTCACCCCCTCTTTCTCGGCAAACTGTCTTATCCCCTCGCCCCCTTCAAGTCTTCCCTCCCCCTCCCCTCACCCATCTCGTTGCTCGGAGAAACAGTGTAACATTTTCTATTAAAACTATTAATTCTGTCTAGCTCGGTCGCCCCCTTTCCCACGCCCCTACCCATTCACCCCGTATCTTCTCTCCCAGTTGCCACGTCATCTCGGCATCCTTTCCCTCTACCTCCGGAGATTTCTCTCTGTTTGCCGAGGCCAACGTATAACATATTTCTATTAAAAGTACCATCTCTGTGTTTTACCTCGCCACCTACAAAACGTCGATATATATTTAATTTATCGTTTAAAATATTCTTATGATTCAATCGGATTAAAACGGCTGACCTCTTAGCCTTTGCTCTTTAACCGTCACAATTACACTATCGACGACAATAATCAAAGCATCCTTTTGTCGGAAACCCACGCATGCGCACATAGTAGAAACGACCAGAATACGAAAACATTAGGTATCTCCGAGAAGCTATATGTCCGTTCGGCATATATGCATCGATTTCTTTTCCAATGTGTTTATATTATGCGTCCGAAAGCTGAAGAATTCAGACAATGTCAACTTTATGGCACTGTTGAACATCCTGGGATCGTTTTCCAGACATACACGTATACACACATACACACACATACCCACATACAAACATACACACACGTATTCAGAGTTGTATTGCCAAAGTGTAAGTTAAATATGTGAACCACACGATACATATCAGTCTTCATAAATATCATATACATCATAAGTATGTGGTTTCTACGTCTACCTACCTGGACAATGCAGCAGTGACACCGGGTATAGTCATATTAAATAAGGCAGAAAAGGAGGCAACACTGATCGAAATGAGTGTTCCAAATGACAGTGGCTTATACAGAGCAGAGAAGGAGACGGTGACAAATACCAAGGCCTAATGTATGATGTGAAGATAAACTGGAACCTAAAAAAACATCAACATTATCCCAGTTATAATAGGAGCTAAAGGCCTCATAAAGAAGAATTTCAAAAGGTATCTGGAAAGTATCCCCGGAAAACCAAGTGCCAAAGACATCCAAATAATTAAACTTTGTAAACGGCCGAAATCCTTGAAAGAGCACTCGGGTGGAGCCTCCAAATAGCAGGTGATAGTCTGGCATTTGGAAGAATGCCCTGTCCCTATACTAACGAAAACAGAAATAAGAAAATGAAAAATAGAGATCAAAGCACATAACATTATGCTGAATAATTGAAGTAATATAGTGTATGACTGAAACTGAAAATATTATGGAAGTAAGGTATTTGATAGGAGATATTAGATACAACCTTTGACTAATCTCTGCATTTTCAAGGATTGGAACACATTTTATAATTATTACCAGTTATTCTTTTGATACATTAAAGGGTTGTTTGACACACATCTTGTTACTAATTAATATGTATCAGCCTTTGATCTTTTACACAGATGCTAATGAACAGTGTATTCGAGTATTTATGGGGTAACATTGCCAAGGAAAAGTCGCTTGTACAACATCTGAAAAACACACACTACTAAATACGGCAATAGTAAATACAAATAATATACATAGGTATTACATTTCTAATAAATCTGGGTTAAGAAAGCTTAAAGTAATATTTGGATAACATATGTTTTGTTCAGTTTCCGGCGTCACAAAAAAGTGTTGACGAAGCGTGCTCGTTCACAATAGGTCTCGAACGTGGTGATCAAAACGCAACCGAATTGATCTATCCCCTGTAAGCATTGCTATTCTCTTTAATTGGAACAGGTAGAGCGTAACAGCCATCACATGATAGGTGTGTGTCTGCCGGGATTAATTGAAAAAAGGTTTTCCTGGAATGAACAGGTAGAGAATCGGATGATCGTATGCAGGTGTTTCTTTAAACGAGAGTGCTTGCTCTGAGTGGGGCGAGAAAAAATTGGTCTGTAAAGAGAGGCACCAGCTTCTAAGTTCAGTTCATAGGCCTGAGAGCCACGGATTGGAAGGTGGTGGATAGCGGCAGTCAAACCAAGTAAGTGACATCATCCGACACATTGGTTATAGTTTCCGTCAGAACTCACGAGACATAGAGCAGCTAGTAAAACACGTGTTCAGTCTCAAGCTGCCGCTGTTACTATTTGACAAAACACCAACATACGTTCTGTGTAAATACACAAAATAAAATATTGTTAGTAAGTGTATTCGGTCCAGGGAAGCGGCAGCTGATCCGATAATATATCTAAGGTAATGTTCACAGTGTTCTGAAGAGCACAGGTATAATATGGGCGGCAGAATCTTCCATTTTACAATATTGTTGTTGATAATATTTCAAATCACACCGGCTAGTAGTTGTTTTCAGCCGGAAATACAAATGCTGTCGATTAAATTTGAGTTCACATTAATATTAGATGAATCAGCTTATACACTCGATGTTTTCTGCCACATCGTCTGCATTAATCACGCTCTTCCATGTGTGTTTATTTTATATTAAAACGGTATGTAGTATACAAAGCCAACCAGGATTAAAACGTGACAGCCAATTGTCAGTCTAAAAACTTCAGGTTTTGTTACTTACGACTAAGGGTGTCTCTCCAAAACGATCAACATAACATCTGTGTAGCCATAGTTATGTTACAGGCATGTGCTTTTGTTAGATAATGGCTTGGACGCATCTATTCAAGACGGGTTTGTACTTACGCGGTTGTAGCGGAGTCATCCCGTGCAGTTCGGTTCGGTGTGTACCCACGGATGCGCAGTGACATTGACGTGACTTTAGGTTCACAAATGGTCAAGAGATGACACTACACCTGCGTTTTGATCGCGAGATTTGGTAGCGAGAGTTCCGCGTGGGAGAATTGAATAGGGATTTTAATCAGTCACTGTCTGGGAGCGAGAGAGTCAACATCACCAAAAATTTAGCTGTTGCGAGAAAGATTCCGAATGACGGAAATCTAAGAACCTAAAAAAGAATATTCAATACTCCTGCTCCTCAAGTAATTAAGAATATTAGCTAGTGAAATTAGTTAGCGTAATCTCTCTCTCGATCGCAGCGAACTCGTTCAGGTCGGCTAATTAAAGTAGTTAAATAAAGAGCGGCTCTTTAAAACAGAAAAAGACTTGTACTTAAAGAAATTGATTTCAGAGGGAAGATAGTAGCCCGAAAATGTTAACACGCGTGAAGCGACTGGCGGGAGACAACAGCCCGAGTAGAATTATGACAGCGGCTCCTGCGGGGACGACGACGAGCGACGAACGATAGCGGTCCCGACAGCAAAAGGTTGCAGAAGAAAAAGGAGCGCAAATAGTCACAGCGGCAGAAACAAGCAGGCGATTAATGGCTGCCGGCAGACGACGAGAAAAGAGAGAGAGAAGAAAGAAGGTTAGTGCAAGCAGTACGAATAGTTCCTGGCAGTTGAGGTTCGCGGAACCTAACTACGACATAACGACCCATTGAATTAACAGCGACGTTCTACGAGAACCAAAAGAGTTTGTTGAGGCCAATAACGACACAATGTAACACTTTAATTAATATTTGTTATTTTCACGGTTAGTCTCTCTTGTTCTGGAGCTGCCTAACGGGCACGCCAATTTATTTACCTTTTTACTAAGTTGCGTTAACATCACATGTTCTAGCCATTTATTAAATATTTTAGGCAAGGCGATTGTCAGCACATCTAATCGAAACGTTTGTGGCCATCGTATCACAGGACGACATTGTTATTTTTCATAATGTTTCAATGAACATATTGTTAATTTTTTTGTAAGTTATGATTAACTTTTTTTTGTGAGAAAATTCTGAAATACAATGAACAACAATTTATTTTTGAACACACAGCATTATTTTCGCCAAGGTTCGGTTGAATCTATCGATTCATGTTTTTTCGGAAAAGAATAATGTGTAAGTGAACGCTATCGATCACATTTAATTTTATATCTTCATACATTATCTAGTTCAAGGTTTTTTTTTTAAATAAATGGTTTTATTTAAGTTTTGATTGTAAACTACAATAACTTTCGTGTAGACGTACATGAACACAAATAAAATATACAGTAGTAGGTCACTATGGAAATGTACGGCCATTTATCTACTGTCTTGTATTTTGTGTTGCTATAAACACACTTGTAATACTAAATTTCAGACATGGTGTTTAAATAAATAGGAAGGAAGGCTTGAGTTTATTTATTGTAGAAATGTTAATATTAAAACAAAATAGTCTCATTCTTCTTACCGCAAATTACTCTCACCTAAAAACTGCTAAACATGAGTCTGTATTGAAACAAAGATTGCTTAATCCAGCCGCACCGGTACTGAACATGTGTTCAGTGTGGGTTGTTACATCAACATTACACCTCTTCTAGACATAAGTATGTAATAAAGTAAGTGTTGATCGATTAACAGTCTTTATAGAAAGAAGGTGGCGTGAAACAGAGCATGTAGTAAAGTTGTCAGAGCCGGCGGTTTAGGAAGGAGTCAGCGTCGGAATTTTGGGTCTTAGTTATTTATTCATTAAAGTCTTTTTTCATTCAGGTTTTCATTCTTTTTATTTCTTCTATTTTTCAGTTATGTTCATTCATTTTTTATTCATATGTCTCGTTATTTTCTTTATTAATTCCTCATTTATTTGATTGAATTCATATTTACATTTTTGTGTTTCAGTTTTTCATTTATCATTAATTTTTTTGCATTTTTATTCATTTATTGTTTTCATCTTTAATACTTTTATTATTTTTCTTTCATTTTCAAAATTATTTTTTCTATTTATTTTTCCAATAATTTTTAAATTAATTATTCATTCATAATTTTCATTTACATTTTGATTCACATATTTATTTACTTTTTATTGTAATTTATATTAATTTTGTTTTTCATTCATTTTTTATAAATTGTTTTAGGTGATGGCGGTTATGGTGAAAGCTTTGCGGACAGACGACATACGTGTGCCAAGTTCGGATCCAGTTGGTTCCATCGAATCACTTTCGCTTTGGGATATTCGCAATTATTATGTAGTCCCTCCTTACAAAATGGCAACAACATAGTTAATTCTGTCAACAAAGTTGATTCTTACGAATTTATTATTTTCTTTTTTTTTTATTCAGATGAATTCTCTGGATAGAGCAGGCACTAACTGAAAAAATGTTGTTTATTTTTGTTATTCATTTCTCATTAATGTTTACATTCAATTACTTTTATTCACTTTTCATTCGTTTTCTTCCATTCAGTTTTTTATTCATATTTTATTCATTTTTCTCATTCATTTTAACACTCATTTTGAAATTAATTTTTCCTTTATTTTATATTCACTTTTTTATTCATATTTGTATTCATTTTTTATTCATTTTGAATAAATTTATTTTTTTAAAAATCACATGAATAATCTGCGTAAAGCAGGTAGCAACGAAAAATGCTCATAAGAGTGATCAATATCCTAGATTAAGCTAGTGTGCCACCACAAAGTGTTTCCCAGGGTAAATAATGTGTCTCTCATTTTTTAATAATGCAGCACAAACTGGGAGCTACACGCCAAAGTAGTTTTCTCTATTTGTCACTGCCCTTCAATAGCCACAAATACCTAGGAATACGCCCTACTGACAGCTACTATGCACCACTGCCTTTAAATATTGCAACCAGCGGACACTGATAGACATTACACGCCACTGTCGGCCAAACCTCGAAACTACTCGCTATTGCCCGAGAGTGTTCGCCACTACACGCCACTGTCCACCACTACCTTCCATAGCGTTAGACTATTGCCGCATAAGCGGTACTACTCAGACTATCACCCTGCCTACAACTACCCTTAACATTCTGCTAAAACAACAACTGCCGTACACTACTCGCCAATACACGCCATTTCCCAAAACTACTAACTCCGGCCTTTAAATATTGCCAATGCCTACAATTATTCGTAACAATCTACTAATAACCGACACTAAACTACACGCCATTGTTTGTAAGTGTTCTCCACTCTCCACTACAACCTTCTAACTTCCGTCACTTCCTTGCATAGCCTGTAACGATTGCCACTATCCACCACTACTTGACATTGCCTGTAAATACCCGCAACAACCAAGCGCTACCGGTCACTTCCTGACACGTACAGCCATGACGTTCAAGTGTCCGCCACTACATGTTCTAACCTCTCACAATTCCGTTTATCCGCCAATGACTAACACTAACTTCAACCGACTGCCACTGATTGCGAGTCACCACCACGGCTCGCCACTAGCCACCAATGCTCGCGACTAGCCGCCACTGCCTTTAAATATTGCATCGACCGCTACTACTCGCACCTGTTCATCAATAGCTGTCACTGCCCTCCAATACCCGCCACTGTGCGCCAATACCCACAACTGCCCACAACTACACGCCGATGTTAGCAACTATCCGCCAGTACCAACATATTCTACTCGACGAGGTCTAAGATATACAAATTGTAAGATGAAAATATTACTTTTGTATACTTATACATATAAACACTTTTTTCTCAGCATTACGCATCTTCTTAATATGTTTAAATGGACGGTGACAAATTAAATCATGAATTTAGCTTGAAATGGTTCTACTCGACGTTGTCTGGGATCAAACATTGTAAGATGGCAGAGTTACTTTTGGTAAATGATATATAGTAAATCTAGGAAAGTAGAAAGTTTATTTGGATTTACTTTCGGTAGCCTCTTAACTCTCGCTTCACTTATGTTGTGGTTTAGTCATTACATTTCGTGGGCGATATATCTGACAGAGGAGCAATAATTACTGTTTCATTTGTCAGAATCTATCAATCTTACATTTATCGTTGGCTGTTTCTCTATCTTAAGGTGGTTTTTTAACCACTTAAATTAAGTGGATTCTTAATTTGTCTGGGCAGCTCCCATGAAACAAAATCTCTTCGTACTATTGACTTGATCAACATTATTCATCTTGCTAATATGTTGAAATTGAGGTGGAAAATTAAAAAAATTGAGCGTGGCCATTTGTTTTTTAAAAATCGTTAGATTTCAGTATATATTTGGTAACTGGTATATTGTAAATTATTTCGGATATTGCTTTCATCAACATGACGTGTCTTTTAAATATGTTGAAATTGATAGTGGGCGAATAAATTAGGAATTGAGCGGGATTTTTTTGTTCTACACGGTGTTGTCTGCGTTCAATAATTGTAAGATTACAGTATTACATTTCTTAAGGAGTATATATGTATAATATATATTCGAATTATAAGCTTCAGTATTATTCCATATTTTCTAATATCTTAGAATAGAGGGTGAAATTAATTACACATTGAATACAACCATGTGTCCTACTTGGCGTTATGCGGGATAAAATTAGAGAATTACATTATAACTTTTCGTAACTGGTAACTATAAAATTACTCTAGACTATTATTTTGATCTACATCATTTAACTTTACATTTATAGAGAATGCAGGGTGTTGACAAGAAATTCGGAATTGCGAAGGACTATTTGTTCCCCTCGGCGTTGTCCGGGATCAATTATCCTTATCTATATTAATGTTCTTCATACTGTCATTTTAACGATACTTTTGGCAGTTTTGTGAAAGCCTCATTGCTTACATTGCAGTATTATATTCATTAAATAGGGGGTACATAACCATTTGAGATGTCTGGCATCAATTATAATGATCAACGCCATGTCTCTTCATACGTTTATTTTATCCGTACTTTTGGCAGTGCTATGAAGGCCTATTCACTAAGAAAACAGTGTTATAGTTGGTATGTAAATCAGGCTGGGGTTGCGTAATAGACATTTTACATGTAAATTAGAGTATTACATTTGAATCGTTTTAGACATGTTTTAATTATCGCCATCATTTCGCTCAACATTATTGTGAAAACGTGTATGTTTAATGGAATTACCTGAGGTGAAAAATGTAATTATAAGGATGTTACACACGCTATTAAACTTCCACGTGCTGCCGTGATCTCGTACCGAAAGTGAAAAAAAACCCACCTCATGGGCCGGTTTCACCATCTGAGACCGGCACCCAATTAACATCGGATCTACAAACTACACTGATAAAGCCGATTGTACTCGGCGAAATATATATGCAATATGAACTAAAAAAAAATGACAGTTTATTAAAAAAAATGTTTTAATCGGTTTCGATTTCTTCTTTTTTTAATAAAATAATATCGCATCTTAACGTGCTTTAAAATGTATTTTGTTTTACCTTACCCCTGGTTTTTAAATTTTATTGGATGCTTTAAAAAAGGTATTAACTTTTAATATATATATATATATATATATATATATATATATATATATATATCTATATAAGAGGTGTATGTAGTTTGCTTAAAGCATTGTTTATAAGTATATAAAATATGATATTTAGAAGGCAATACAATGCAGAGGTGTGACGGATAAACACAAGTTGGACCAAATAAGACATATAATGGTGGAACAAATTAAATAGTTTGACCCTTAATACAATGTATACATACACATTTTTTTCACAAACACACATATATCTGTTTATCTACACAATGTTACAATGTTATGTAATACCTGTATCAAGATGGTCTGGTGGAAACTCCGTATGATATAATATTTCGGGAACTCTTCTCTTTCTTCAGAAACTTGCTCAACTCAAGTTAAAGAGTGCATATGAAGGGGGCCGTGTGATACAGTCCCGCAGAAAATACCGGTTAAATTTGATATTCAAACCAGATTCAAAAGCAAAATCAACTTTCTCTTTTTTTTAAATATTTTATTAATCTATTTTTATCTAATTTATTTATTCATCTATTTACCTTCATTAAACTTTTTCATATATTTTTTTGTTTTTACTTCTTAGAATATTTTTCTTTTTTTTTCGTTAAATTTAAAATTCTAATCTAAATTTAAATAAGTGTGTTTGTTTAAATAAATATGTCGGTTAATACTGTCATTAAACATTGCATTATCTGTTTGTTTTCAGTTATTGTGTATATTAGTATTTATTGTATACATTTATTTTATTTTATGTATGTAAAACTTAAACGATCACCACCGTATCATAACAATTAAAGAATTTGTCGCTTTCTTAATGATTTCTGCGAATTTGAATGAATTTCCATAACAAATAATGTTGCATTCATGTGGCTCAACTTCTCACTGTGCAAAAATATGAACATATTTGTACTTTCTGCGAGACGGCACGTATGCATATCTCATTTGAGCACATTATTCATGTAGTAGTGTTTGAAAATAAAAAAAATCATATAATTTGCACACCTTTACATTTCTTCCTCACCGCGTACAGGGTGCGTGTCGTCTAGTGGCTGAATTCCTTCCTCATTCTTCTGTACAGCCGTGAACATCGCCGCTACAACAAAACTTCATGACATACTTGAAAGACAAACACTCCTTTTAACTTTCAATTATTGTTATTACACGCGTTAGTTATCTATCGGTTTGGTGATATTACCAAACGTCGAGAGACAGAGAGCAAACTACTACCTTATCGTAGTTACTTATCAATTAAGGCTTTACCATTCGTGGAGGGGGGTAAGAGATCTTTCACCTGTATTTTCTTAGGGAATTCATTCCCTTAATTAAATTGAGGACTACATCCTAAATCACGGCTGCTAGGTTCGCCTCCAAAATCCTGACTGCTAAAACTCGCTTCTCACGAAGAACGAGTGACGTCACGGATCATTTTGCTTCCAACGTCAAGGCCCGTGACATCACAAAGCCTCCCGCAGGTGCACATGTACCCTTGATCTGAGGTCTCGTCACGCGGTGACCCTGTCACGTCTGTTATCTCCGACTGTGAGAACACGCATATTCTACACTCGACTGCAAAGGGTCCACCCGCGCTAATTTGCGGTAGTCAAACCAACGATTTCCAACAGATACGCCCATTTCCATAGGGACATTATCCAACAGTTCTATGAATTATCTGTGCGTTACTACATATTTACAAACTTTTTTAAATTTGTGGCGCGGAAATTAGTGGCTTTCTTATGAGTGAACACTTTCTGAGTAATGAATGTATAACGGCTTTTAATTGTTTCGACACTAAACAGAAGGATCTGCACTTCTTTCCCGTGTAAATTAATCTAGAAATATGTTGTTAATTTTCTCTTTGCTAACTCCGCGTATCATTATTTCAAATTGTTTTCTCTAACATTGTCTACTTAATTATCTGATGAACATTGAGGACCATGCCCCTGCTTGCTCAGGTCGATCTGAACACGAAAATGTAATAGGCGTTATAGATAGTGGCTGACATAATAAATTATGGCAGATATATTGTTTCCGCTGGTTGATTCATGTTTTTCTATTTCTATTTTTTAAAGAGTTAATGTTATATAACACAACTAGTGTATCTTTCATGCTTATTTAAGGGATGATTTGTTTAACATGGCAGTCTACACTAATACTAAACTTAAAATAACGTCAAGTGTTGTGTTCATGGTGATTGCAATCATTTTGGCTTAATGGGTGTTTCTTGTGTTGATAAAGTTAATACACAATTGAAGTGATAGATCATATTTATATTGTTTCCCTTGTGTTATTATAACTCATTAGTAAAGGCGATGTTTTAATTGCATATGCTATACTTTTATTGTATAAGAAATGTTTCCGTCAATGTGTTTAGATCATTAAACACCCGAGTGTTGATATGTCTTAAACACAATACTTTCAATTGTATCCGCTCTTAATTCTATTTAAACACTTATTGGTGAACTACGCTTACATATTTCATTAATGAATACTTAATTTAGATAAACAAGAAGTCATACAAATACTCTATAACATAGTTTACTTTAACGATTACAATATTGAAAATCTAGTTGAATTGTGCTTTTTTGAGACCACAATTATTCAGTCAACATGATACGAACACACTAACCCTAAATCTGAACACAAATATGAATAAAAAGATAAACGGCAAATTGACAGGTGAGTCGACTCATATTAAGCAGAGTGAAATGTCAATGGAAGTAGATATCTGTATGTACATTAGTACGGATGGTATTGCTATTATTCTACAAGAAGACGAGTGTAAATACAATAAACGTACTACTGGTCAACACTAAAACAATACACACGCTAGTTTTGAAGGATGTGTTTTTACAGGTCTTTAGTAAAAGTATAAACGTATAAAAACCATGACTTCCTGGGGTATTGAATGATAGAAGAAAATAGAATAGGTGATTATATTAACAGAGTAACACACAATAGATAAGCAGTACGATCAACAATAACATTTTCTAAAAAGTGTTGATACAGATTCAGACACAATTTCCGCGAACTTTGCGTCACTTTCCGGCAGTTGACGTTAGCCTCGGAAAAAAAACCGCCGCGAAGACTGGGCAAGGAGTTCAGGACGCTGCGGTAGGTTCAAATACATTTATAATTGGAAAACTAACTATAAGCACTTTTTAATTGTTTATTCGACCCATTTTTACTAAATGTAATGAACATTGAGATCACTTGAAAATTGGTCGTCTGCTAACACCTGACAGCTGATTGGCTAATTTTGTTCTCGAAATAAGTTTGTCAGCAAAATTTTGTAAAATATACAATGGAATTTAAATACTGAATACTTTGTAATTTTTAAATCTAACTTTTAAACACGCTTTTATATTGCAGCAAACTAGGTTTTCACCACACATCCCTGTTCAATTACAAACTTAAAATAGCAAATACTCATGACATATCCCACTATTAAGTTGATCGTGTCTTAGTTTAAGACAAATGAAGTTCTATAACTTCAAATCGTCTTGTCTTGTTATGTCGTGTTGTTAAAAATCTGCTCTTTCTCGTTTCATAAGCAGCAAAAAAAGCAATAGCGATTTTCTTTTGTACTACTTACTAACACTGCATACGGCTCCATTTGTTGTATTGTGCGGGCTTAATAAAAAAGACAACACAGTATCTTGGGCAAAATATAATATGTATATTTATTTGTCCGTAACGATGAGGGCTGTGACGATGAAGGTGGGGGTCGGAGAGGCTTGTGCACATGGAATCAAACGGTTGCTTCTCTCCGAGGTTCGATCGTCAACTAACTTCTTTCGATTTGCGGTTGGAATTATGTAACAATTTCGTGGCCACCTCGACGACCTCCGAGGTTGCACCCGGTGACAGCATGCACTCATTTGACAATTCAACAAATCTGTCTATCTTTCCTGACATGACACAACCGCACCTGGCAATATGATCTTTAACCTTTCCGACATTCCTGTTTTCTTCTGACATCACTGTTTAAGTGATTCTTGAAGGTGCATCATTTTATTTGGTCGGAAGAAACTTATCTTTTTACAATCGATCATATTGTTTTCTTCTGTGCAGGTGTTTGTCTGCTTGTGAGTTTTTTTGTTTTATTTTCAAATAACTTTTTGGTCATCCGGCAATTATTTTATCAACTGAAAATCGCGAGGTGACTCTGTTTTCAACAACGTTTACCGTGCATCGACTCGGATATGTAACACATTTACATTCTAGTGCAGTCGATTGACATTGGATTAAATAAGAGTGTAATTAGCTAGGTGGCTATTCATAACACCCAAAGGTAGACTGAGAAAAGTTTTCCGCCGATCTTGTTATTTAAATAGTGTATGGCGTTATCGTAAATATAACATTATATTTCATCTTTATCAAACGTAAATACAACATGAGAAATATCATTTAAGTGTGTTTGAAAATGAGGAATTTTTATAAGAGTTACGTGTTATACATTTGCTTAAATGGATCGCTCATCCCTACTTGTTTACAACGATGCCCCCACACATGGCCTCAACAATTAGACTCAATTGTTTTGTAACGTTGTACAAAATGTCAACATGTTTATCCCGTCCTAAACTAATATCTCACATAGCATTATTTTAATACTGTTTTGCTTCAATTTTTCCTCAAAATGTCAAATCGTACATTTCAATAAGTTGTAATGAATACGTAGACTTTGCGTAGACCAATCATTCTATAAAAATAGCATTAACAATATATATGTATATATATATATAAATGTATATGTATATATGTGTGTATATATATACATATATGTATACATATATATACATATATATATATATATATATATGTGTATATATACATATATACATATATGTATACATATATACATATATATATCTATATGTGCGTATATATACATATATACATATATTTATACATATATATATACATATATATATATGTGTGTGTGTGTATATATACATACATATATATACATATATGTGTACATATATATATATATATATATATATATATATATATATATATATATCATTTATATGTCTTCTCTTTTCTCTATATCGAGTTGGTACTTTATCTTTTCTTTTTTCTATTTTAATAATGTAATGTTAGTAAGAAGACTTTCACAAAACTGGCAATAGTGCCGGTAAATCAAAGAATTAAGAGAAATGATGTGGATAACCAGTATCATTCCCGAACAACGCTGTGTAAAAAAAGAAGTGCCGGTCAATTCCTATTTTGTTGTTACTCCCCATTTAAGAATAATATGAAGATTTGTGCTGTTTATGAAGACAATAGCTAGAAGAGAGTTTATATATATACACACGTTATCTAAAGTAATACTGAAATCTTACAAGATGATATCCCGAATAACGCCAAATGGAACCAATTGTCTTGTCAATTTCTAATTTCCCCCTCCTCCATTAAAATATATTAAAAATATACATGAAATGTATGACGTCGATAGCTCGAAGAGAGGTGTTATATATATATATATATATATATATATATATATATATATATATATATATATATATATATAATATATAATATATAATATATATATATACATACATAATATATAATATATAATATATATAATATATAATATATACATAATATAAATATGTATATATATATATATATTTATATATATATATATTTATATATATACAGCGTGATTCATAAGTAACTTAGCTATTTATGTTTTAAATTCTAAAGTAAAAAAATACGGTAATACAAAACAGACAGTTTATTTAACAACTTCATTAATGGGAGTTGTACATCACAGCTAATTTTCAAAATTTCAACCGTCGTTCTGCATGAATAGCTCCATTCTTTTTTGCAAGGAATTTACAACTCTTTGTAGCATATTTGATTGATTATGAAATAAATATATAGAAACAAATATATAAACGAAAAAAAAATAAAATAACAGATAGCAGCAATTAGAGGGTAAGATTACAATTATCAAAAGTGTATAGTATGTTTGGGCTTCATATGGTAATCATTTTAAATAGCTAAGTGAAGTGACTTATGAATCATCCTGTATATATATATATATATATATATATATATATATATATATATATATATATATATATATATATATATATATCTTTATATATATATATATATATATATATATATCAGAGAGGAAAGATGAAGGTAACCCGACGTAATTTGAAATGAAAAAAAAACATAAAGGATGTTTTTTTATATATTCATCAACGTGTCGTCTTTATTTGTAAGACTCTCTCAGGATGTTAATTTTACGAAAACTCATCCAGAACCATCCTCATAAATTCCATTCCATGCTACTGACTTCACCAAGCCCGGACCTCTGTCCATGTGCACCCAGTAGTGGCTACTACTTTTTCTCTTCAACCCATCATGGCAACTCAATAATCTTACGTACTTGCATGACATTTTTCTTAAAATTATCATCCTGAGCAAGTCTTATAAATAACTAGCAAAACCCGTGTCCCGGCGTTTCCCGGGGAAATATAACAGCCTGATTTTAATTTTTAAGTTAAATAAATAGATTCAGAAAATAAATCATTTCACTGGAAGTAATTTAAGTAATTAAAATAGGATTGATGTTTTACCTTCTGGTGCCAATATGTATAGACATTGTGGAGAGCCTACCCTTGAACATCCTACACAAAACTACCCATGGCTAAAGCAAGGTGAAGTGAAGTTTAGACCAACCACTGGCAATGATTGTCGTTGGGACTTGTTAATTGTCATGGCAAAACACAATTTAACTGGGAACTGAAGCCTTTTAAATTCTATTGCAGAATCCGACGGAATAATGGGTATTCTGGGAAGGAATGTCAGTTAGCTCCTTGCCACACCAGTTAGTATTACAGCTTCTATCACATGAGGTTTCATGCATTTAACACACAGTCTCGTTCCATTACATAGCCTTGGAACATCAAGATTCCGGAGTAACATAATTGGGCATCCAGCTTTCAGCTTTAATTTGTGTGTTGGCATACCAAGCAATTCTAATGAATTTTAAAATTCTGTAGGGTATTGTACAGCCTGGTCGTCATCGAGAGTAGAATCCACAGAAGTTAAAGTTTGTTTATCACCTGGAATTTCATCAAGCAGTTGTTGATTGATGACATGTACCATGTCATTTTCAGTTGCTAGAATTGCTCTCTCCGTTAGCCATTCAGGATGCACATAGTTTTCTGCTATATTTGGATAAACTTTGATACTAAGTTCTGTGAGTGATGAAACAATTGAGCCAATACCTTCAGTAATAACAATCTTGCCATTGTTGGTTGTTGCAAGCTTGTCATCACCTATTTTAAGGAGTAGGGAGGCAAACTCACCAGCCATTGGGTCACTATTGAGATGTACACGCATGTTTGTAAATAACGTTACAGTCTTAATGTACTTCCACAAATATGACAATTTAATGCAAGCATTAAGCTCGTCAGCGGGACTTCCGCGTGGAACAATAGGAAGCGTTTGTCGGAAGTCACCTGATAATAAAAGTGTTATGCCACCCATAACAGCATCACGTCTCTTGAGATCACGCAATGTTTTATCTAGAGCATCGAACGCTTGTTTATGTGCCATTGTACATTCATCCCATACGATCAAGGAACAATTCTGTAAAACTTTAGCTAGATCTGATCCTCTTTCTATTTGACAAATTGGATTAGCATCTTTTGTTAAGGATAATGGCAACTTAAATGTGGAGTGAGCTGTTATACCACCAGGAAGAAGAGTGGTTTCAATAGCAGATAATGTGACTGGCACAGCTATTTTGCCTTCTGACCTAACTTTAGCAAGAATTAACTTGGTAACAAATGTCTTTCCTGTACCTCCGGGTGCATCAAGGAATATCAGGCTACCTTGCTGATCTACTACAGTATTAACTATAGTACGAAAAATATGAATTTGCTCATTATTTAGTTCGATTTAGATCGATTAGGTGAGGTAAGACCCAATTTTGTCAGTGTTTTACCATTCATCCTATAAGTCATAGCTTCTATATGTACTAAAGCCATATTGAAGATGTCGTCTGAAAGTGGTATATCAACTTCAGGCTGTTGATTGCATTTCCTAAGAAGGAAATCTTCAGTAAAAGCTTCTTCAAGTAGTCAATGTGCACTACATGCATCCCTGAATGTAGTCATAACTTGACCATTGATCGTTTTTAGGTCATTAAATCTCTGTGTACCTCTAATATTGTGTAGAAGCAATCTCAAACAAAAGCAGTGAAATAGATTTGGATGCACGGTGCATACCCTGCCCAAAACTTCTGTTTTTTTAACGCACAGATAGCCTGGAACTGGCTTACCCTGTAATCGTGGCTTGAAGACCATAGTTTTCGTGTCCCAAGTATAATAAAGTGGAACTTCTGAGTACAAAAGTGTACATGCAAAAAAATCTGTTTGACACAATTTGAACCAAGCTGTTAGAGTGGTTGAAGTTGGATTTGCAACTCTATCTGCCGCAGTACTTTCAGTAAAGTATATCCGCTGTCCATTTTCTAGATGAACTGATAGGTGAATAACTGGGGGATGATATACATGTATGTGAAAGGTGGAGGTATCTTGATCACTACCTTTATTTACATATTTGCAAATGTATTTTATTGCAGTTTATTATGTGGTTCAATGCATCGGTTGTCTACAGGAACTGTTATGTTGCCAGGTAGGGTAACTGTCGTCTCAAAACCTCCAGCTAAAGGAGATAGTTGTCGATATTGTGGGTAGCCATTTGTATCCGATTGAGTTTCACTCAAGAAGTGTCTGGGATATCTCTTACTGAAGTGTCCATCTTTGAGACAGAGTGAACATCTGTTTATGTTTCCACATAGTCCATGAATCATATGGTGCCTAATGATATCATGTAAAATATGCGACTGGATTCGGAATTTCCACACTGATAACTGAATCTATGTCAGAGGATCTCAATTTTTGTTGCACCTCCATTATGCTCCATCGCCATCTGAAATTGTTCGCATGCTTTGCAATGCAAGAACAATATCTAATTTAGTGTTTGAGAAAGAGTTATATGTAATCGGCCCATACATTTGCTCGCCAGAAGGTGAATCGTAACATAAAACGGGCAGCACTTTTAACGGCCACCATCGTCCGCCACCAGGCATTTGGCTCATGTGACTCAATCGCATTCATTTAAAAATAGAGAATAGTATTTATTATTATGAATAATCATATAATAGGCAATTTCCCCCCTCCCAATACATGTTTTTTTTATTTCGGTTTAGTTTTATTTGTTTTACTTTTCGAAATAGTAGAAGTAACGTTCCTGGATTTTCCGCACATTCCTGATTCTTCTGTCGATTTAAATATATTGTACAATTCGGTGTTTTATGCCCCCCTCCCTCGAATACGATATTTTTCTTTTCGGTTTATTTATATTTTGTTACTTTTACCAACAGATCCACCACATCAACCTATCAATCCCGCCACACCCCGCTGCTAGGCATTTGACTCATGTCACTCAATCGCAGTCAATTAAAAAAATAGCGAATAGTCTTCCTTATTGAAAATAATCATATAATCGTCATTTTATTTCCCCCCGACCATCCGAATACAATTTGTAATGCTCATTTTCAAATTGTCTTTTCAGGCAAAGAAAATGGAATTTCTATACAAAGATCTGTAGGCCTATTTAATTAATCGCTGAGATTTCAATTCCCCCCCCCCCCAACATTGGATTAAAAAAAAATGGTGTTTGTGTATGTTTTGTTAATTTTCTGAAAGTATTTAACGTTGAGGGAACTTTTCACAAGGAAGCAATTGTTAGTGTAATGTATTTATTAATAATTTATAACAATAATAATATTTATTTTTATTATATGAAATAAACTGTATGAAAATAGTGAACAGTTATTGTGAAAATAAAAAGTTACCATTTAAATGAATAGCCATTAACAGAATGGGAAAAATACGTGCGAAGGAAGAAGAAGGTAATGTAATTTGGCTAATGTATAATTTTTTTTTTCCGAACGTATTACGTTGGGTCAAATTCTGTAGATGTAAAGTTTTTTGTTTTTATTTTAGTAAGTAAAAACGTAAGTGCTTTATCTTATTTTTTATAGTTGGAAGTTTTCATGTTTGTTATTATGTAATCGCTGTCATATAAGTGTAATAATAAGAAAAACGTAAAGGAAAAATGTATCTTTTCGGTTTGTTTATGTTTTGTTTATTTTATCAAAGTATTTTACGGTTAGGGAAGTTTTCCCAAAGAAGCAATTGTTATTGTATTTTAGTTAGTAATAATTTATAAAAAGAATATTTGTTTATTTTGTTATTGTACGAATTAAAAGTTTCTCAAAATAGTCAACAGTTATTTTTGGAAATGAAAATTTAGCATTTAAATGAATAGACATAAAAAGAATGGGAAGAATCTGTGCGAAGCAGTAATTTGGGAATGTAATTCGGTTATTCTTTAACCGTGTTTTTTTCTTAACGTGATCTGTTGTTATTTTTGTTTCGTAAAGTATTACGGTGGGTCAAAATCGGTAGAAGTAAGTTTATTTGTTTTGTTTTAGTATGGAAAACGTAATTTTTTTATATTATTTTTTAGAGATGAAATGTAATATATTTGTTATTATGTAGTATCTTGGCGGCTATTGAATTAAGTAGGAAGTCGATTTAATGAAGGAATTTTAGCCGTCATGTTTGAATAATAAATGTTGCAGGTACTGTGTTCGTTAATGTCATTCGCTTAATTCCGGAATGAATGTAAATGTGGAAATCATAGTTAGAAATAGGAAAAACGTAATCTGATATTCGCAGAATATCATCGGATTGAACGGGAGCGGTCATTATTTGTTTGCGTATTGCTTTATATTATGTAGTAAATTAATACCAGGCAAATAATTATTATTATTTAGGACGGACTGTTTTGTGAAAAGTAAACTGTGTTTAATAGTACCCGGTGTCGATGAGTGTAGTCACAGTACACAATTGTTAGGGGGAAAAGTCTTTGCTACCACCTATATGGAGTTGGTTTTTCGGAGAGACGTTGATGGTGGGCCAAATATAATATTTAGTGTTAGGTTGGAAAAAAAATAACAACTTTACTAAAACACGCTCGAGTGAATAAGTGTAGTATAGCGGTGAGTTTAGTAGCCTGTGATGTATGTGGTTATTTTCCTATTTGACGCGAAGGTACAGGGGAAAACACGTCTTTACTTTATATATAAGAAGATGAAACGTTGATGAATATATACAAAAACATATTTTTTGGTTTTCTTTTTTCATTTCCCATATATATATATATATATATATATATATATATATATATATATATATATATATATATATATATATATATATATATATATAATTAGGAAAGTTCATTTTATATATATACACACATAACCATAAGTAATACTGACATCTTAGAATAATTGATTTCGGGTGACGCCGATACGAACACATCTATTGCTTACTGTTAATGTGTCTTTGTGCACTGCTGCACCATCTGATAAGGTGGCGTAAAGTGTTTGCTGAACTCTTTTTCTATACAACCCATTCCTCACAGGAGAGACGTCGACACACTTCCGCTACTCTATTCTTATTTCCAGTTTCAATCTCTGTTTAATCCTGTAAACCCTCTCACACAAACAATACCTGTTTTACCAGCGCCTAACACTGTATGACATTTTAATGAATAGAGTGCATTTCCATTTACAGAGTTGATTTTCAAGAACTACCCGTATCTTCAAAAGTTGTCAGGAGATTATGTCCCTACAGACTATTAGATGGTCTATTTAAATCTTACGCGAACAAAAATGTATTAATAAAAAGTCATCATAAGTAATACAGATTTCTTCGTTGTATTCATAATTTTCGATGATCTTATAATAGTGTTCATAATTCAGCAAGCAATCCATCTCCATGCCATTGTACACTGTTGACGTATTTGTAAACACAGAACAAAGAAAAGGGTAGCGCTATGTCACACCACAACTAGGAAGCTCAGACGGCTACTCACATTATAGAGAACACACAGGTTATTTTAAGCGAAGACTTTGGAATAAATGTGTGCTGAAAATCTGGAGCGTCATAAATGGTGGTGGAAGGGAAACGATCGATATTGGGAGATTATTCACTCAATATCCCGTAGCACTACTCTGTTTTCTCATTGATCTGTTACTGGTAATGTTTCGTGTATCATTTCTCAAGCAGTAATCAGTATGATACATTCATGTAGGAGAATCGGGAGTACTGGACTTTTAGAATACATTTATAAAACTTCAACGAAGCTAACAGAGGTTATGAAAGTCAAGCCAATATATTATTGATGTTGCGAGTAAGTGGTGATTTTCAATAATGATCTGGAGAAGCGGGGAGTAGTGCACAACTGGGTAGAACTATTCCGGTATGGCAAACTATTTACTAATCGTGTACATTTCACTACCGCACACATATCATTGGATCGCCAACAACTGAGAATACTATCGAAAGTTTCTAATAGAGCGTCTAATAGAATGAGACGACCGATGAGATGGACACTATCCAGATATCATAGCCACGATTAGAAATGTATACTGTAGAATGTTATGATAAAATATTTAGTTAACTCTGCCGCCATTTGCTATTAGAATGATGTAAATTACTAGAATATAGTATTAGTCTTTGAAATTGCTAAAGATTAAAACGAAAAATTCGGTTATCAAATGTTTGTATATAAGTGCGTAAATAGTTTTCAAGAACTCTGTTAATGAACCGAATCACGTTGTCCTTGAAAAATACGCACCGCCTTTCTGAGTGAAAAACATAGTATCGATCGGTTATCTATTAGTCTCATAGAAATCAATGACTGTTCACTTTAAACAAGTTACTAGTGAATGTACAACGTGCAAGTTCGAACTTTTCTTCATGTGCTGGAAATCATTGCGGACAGTTAATTATGTTCAAGGTATTTTTGTTTCGTGCCTAGAACAGAATAGAAAGTAGGGTAAGCACAGTGGCTATTATCGGATACACTCAGTTTAAGCCACCGGGAATCCTTGAAACGTGAACACACAATCGTTTCTGAATTTATTCAATAATAGACATGGACAGCTCTAAAAAAACAGCATCTCTAAAAGCATGGCTTAATGTGTCTTTAGTGTAGAGTATGGCTTTCATTGGTCAACTACGACACCCACCCGCCTATTCATACAAAGAGATCATAAATATTATGCCAGAAAACACATTAAAATGATCCTTTGAATCTATCATTAACTTATAGTATTATTACAAGACATAAATACCTTACAGATCATTACTTATGTGGAAATGTGTCTACATGATTTAAACTGATTCCACCATAAATGACTTATTCGGTTTTAACAAATGTTCTGTTGAACATAAAATATATATTTCTTTTTAGTTCGACTCATTTGATCTGACCAAATCCTTCTTCTAAAATATTATTATATTTTGTAAATAGTTCAATTAATAAACATGACTTTTAGCATATATAATACGATCATTTGTCATCTTATATTATATTGAATGATTTCAAATACATGTATAGTTTTGTATCATTTCATAAAATGCGAAAATGTGGATACGTGCCTAATACGTGCACTACATATGTCTATATATCCTTATCTCTATACATTACATATATATATATATATATATATATATATATATATATATATATATATATATAAGCAAGTGCTGTTGTACGTCACAGAACATTCTCGTTTGAAAATATTCTTCGTGATGTTCTCAAACCGTCGAGCTATCCTTCTGGTTTCAGGTGGCAGTCTCTAGAGTATTTACCGGTTGTTCTTTATTCGGCCATTTTTTCGAGCGCTGTCCACTCTTTTTAGTCGTCTCCAAGAGTAGTTTGTTTTTAAATAAGAAGACTTGAGTTAATGTGCTTGGTATCTTTGTGGTTGAGTTGATTTTATTCTATCTATTTGTGTATTTGGTTTTATTTTGCATGTATTTATTTTATTGATTCTTATTACAACTATTATTAATTCATCATTATTTATTCTTATTGTTACGATTTTTACTATTATTTATTTTTTAACAATATTTTTATTTCATTATGGAATACTTCAAATATATTTACTTTATATACATATGTGTATAATATATATATATATATATATATATATATATATATATATATATATATATATATATAGGTGGCAGAGATAATTTGTAATGTTATATTTGTGGAAACATTGTAATATTATCAATAATATACAACTAATTAGAACTTTGAACTCGGAATTAGGTTGTTGGCACAAGAACTGTACGATTTCGTATGAAGATAACGCTAGCTTTATTTTGTTTTCATATCTTAAAAACAGTTTTATTTATTGACTATGTATAACTTCATTTGCAATCAAAGAGTGTGACAATATCGATTCGTCTGTTGTTGTTATGTGTGATGAATTAATTAAATGTATCCCAGTTAAATTTTGTGAACGCTGTGAATTCTATATTTTCAATTTGGAAACTTATTCTGAACAAAAATGTTATAATTAATAGCAACTAAATTAAATATATAATGATATTTAATAAATCGTAACATATTCAATAAACAGTTAATTAGGTGTGAATGGAAACAGGAAGTGTTTGTGACTGATTTCGTTATAATTAAATAATCGATAACACACTGAAATATTTTTCAATGTTTAACGATTGGAAAATGAATCAACTTTAGTAATTTCGACACACATAGACACATTTTATTTGTTTACTTCACTATGTACGATCACGATTCTTATAATTAAAAAAACTATTTCTACATAATGTGAAGAGAATAGGTATATCCGGTAGTGTCAACATATTACATTTAATTAAAAAAACAATTACGAAGAAATACCAAAAAACTGAACCACTAAAGCCGTACGGATATTTATATTTCTCTTCTCACACTCACGTCCTTTCTATCTTTCTCTTCGTAGACAAACTAGAAATAATTTATAGTTGATTTGCAGATACTAGTATGTCTGAGGTGGTAACGCTTTTTGTGAACATAATGTTTTTATTTTTTAGCTAGGTATAGCGTATTATTAAAACTTATCAAAGCTCCGTTTCTCTTATTACGGAATCCTTCGGTCAGTTCATCATGAAATTATTTGAAGCAACCGAATTGTGTAATCATAAAATACTGATTTAAGGTAATAAGATCGAAGATATCAAGAGCGAGTAAGTGCATGTATTATTGTCATGTATAAACATAGTATACATCATTATACAGTAAAAAAATGTAAAAATGTATAACTGCTTTGTAATGTATTTGAAGTCTAAACAATATTCTGCTAACATAGATCGACGTAACGCAAAACAATCTTCTATAAATAAAAAAGGGTGGGTCAGGACAAGAATACGTGAGCAAATAAATTCATTAGATATTCAATGTCTCTGTCGAATAACACAGAGTAACAATTTTCGAAAAGTAGTCAGAATAAAATATTGCTTTAAGTGACGCATTGTCATTTATGTCTAACACTTGGGTTATCCAACTTTCGTGAAGGTATACAATATATATGTATATATATATATATATATATATATATACAATATATATATACAATATATATATATATACAATATATATATATATACATATATATATATATTGTATGTACATATACATATACACCTATATATATATATTTTATATACATATGTATATATATATATATATAGTGTATATACATATATACATCTCTCTCTCTCTCTCTCTCTATATATATATATATATATATATATATATATATATATATATATATATATATATATATATAGGCAAAATATTTCCATTCAGGCAAACATCACGAAATTACCCCAAAAAGTATTATCAAGCAAAAACACTCCTTGTTATTTAATAATGTTTGCCTATATATATATATATATATATATATATATATATATATATATATATATATATATATATATATATATATATATATATGGTTTATAAAAACACTAAGACAAACCAACGCAAGCTAACCAGCATAACGATGTTGATACATCTCCTCGGGAATGTGAGATCAAATACATAGCAAGTTGTTACCAAAGAAATCGGCGAGACTACAATTAACCAGCTTAAATATATTTCTTTACAGGGTCATTGCTATCAAGATGGTTAGCGTAAGAATTTGTTAATATGTGGCATTATAGCAGACCAACAGACATTGCCACCCCGCAGCAGCTCTTACACATTGGAATGCCTTAGTTTCACGTTTATACACGAATAACATATACACACAACATAGTAAGTATACGCCTTTCTTACCGGCTTGGCCATTACACGCACAGGTATTAAGCGTACTTGACTTAAAAGAAGGAAAGCTGAAGGTAGATTAACGCACACTCACACAATCCCGTCGGTCGAACCTTGATATAAAGCCTCCCACACATGCATTTCAGTATAGATTATATATTTACATACACAAGGTATATGGTACACATTTGAAGTAATGCACACACTTACCAACATTCAATCACTACCTATTCAAATGTACTACTGAATAGATAAAATTATATGTAGATGCAAAGAAACATTTTTTTAGACGAAATCATTTCCCGTTTTCCTTTTGTCTAACGGATAAACTGATGTATTACTTTCATGTTAAATATTAACACAATGCCGAAATAGAAATAATGAAATAACTGACTTATTTCCTATTGAGTAAAAAAACTCAATAGGAAATAAGTCAGTGATTTCATTATTTCTATTTCGGCTTTGTATTAATATTTAACATAAAATGAATACATTAGTTTTCTTCTATCAAAGAGTAAACAAGGTATACTCGTTGATATAGGCAACCTTATCTGCACCGATTAGGAAAGTGCTAATCGTAAACATTACTGTTAATTGAAAAACATATTGTCGATAACATTTTTATACGTTTTATTTCTAATTTCTGTAAATAATATCAGGTTAGCAGCGTAATATAAATGAATACCGTTGTAAACGCGTATTCTCTAAATACATATCTGAACATGGATAATTAAAAAAAAACAACGACGGAACCCGTTAAATGTCAAATAAAACAACAACTACACAACGAAGCAAGAGACCTAAACATGAGCTAATATTTTAAATACTTGTACTGGAACAACAAACCATTCTAAAAAGCAAATAAAACGAAGAAAAGGCTACTTAAAATTACATAAAAATCGACGTATTACACACGTCGATTTTTATGTATAAGGGGTAAACTACGGAGTACAAACATGATTGTTTATCAAAATGCCGTTTGGATTGCAATTGACAATTACATTTATTCCCCAGACAAGGATACAAATGTCGCTTCATATTTCAAAAGGTATGAAGATTTGTACAATATAGATTGTAACAATTTGGCAGAGATCGAAAAATTTCGCCTACTGCTCTAAAAAATTAGAGACTACCGAACATACTACATTCATAGACTATGTTTTCCTCTAGTAAACAAGCGAATACAATTGTGTTTAATGTGTTAATCTTCTAACATACTTATTTAGCCCTAAAACTTTCGGTGTATCACAAAATGTAGACATGCATGAATCCTATCAGAAAAGACAGCGAAGACTAATCGTCTATAGCGCCAATCGTTAATAAACACTCTGACGATGTTACACAAGCTGACAATAGCGCATGTAACTTTATATACCTGCTGTTTATGTATCGAATACTGCTCGTAATTTGTAAGTGATCAACGAACTTTTACATATATTGAAAAGTCGGGAATATACGTAAGAAATTCACAATTCAAACCAAAAAGAGAGATTCTTTTTCACACTTTTACAAAAACAATCAACCTCAATAAAACAAGTAAAAGAAGAAATCAAATATCAGCTAACTATCATAGAGAGACAGCAGAAGGACGGGTTTAATGCCGACCACTTTAATGAAGATCATGAGGGCCCCTGAAAAACTCACATTCCTACAGATTGCCCTGGGGGTGGAAGATTAGTATAACAATTTTATCCGAAAACATCCATTGCCTACCTGAAACGCTGAATTAACGTTAAAGAAACGATAGCATTTAACAATGGGCAGACGAATTTCAAGGTTATTCGATACAACTTTTAAAGTGTCAGCATAAGAATATTTCTCACCCAAACTTATAAATTATAGTTGCTAGCGACACAAGCTATTTCGGAATATAAGTATGCACTCTTCATGAAATGTCAGACGGAATTCACATATCACGCATTCATCGATGACACTTGTTCCAGCTGAGAAACATTACTCCCAAATCCAAAAGCGGGTATGGGAATGATATCTTAGTCACAGAATCCCACCGTTTCATACACTAAAGAAGCGTTACGTTGCAAACCGATCACAAACCGTTTCTCACAATCGTTTGTTAAAAAATCGTATGCTCGTATACACGGCAAATAGACTGCAGACATGATGGACAATCTTACTTAACTATAATGTGGAGATTAAATATATAGCCTCGAAAAATATATCCCGCTGATTAATTATGAATACTGGAAGATTTCGTGGTGAATTTCCTATAACTGACAGGGAAATAAACATTATTTTGTGCAAGGCAATGAACACACTCCTTATGATTTTACATGAAATAAACTATGAAGCCCTCGATGATATGTTCATTAAAATAACAAAGGTCACCCAAATTGCAGACAGTTATTTTTCATTGTGACTATGTACTCCTGTACATTCAGTGAGACGTCGTAACTTAGATGTAACGGAGAAACATCCTGAAGGATTGTGACATGATTCCCCCAGGTACAAATAGGATACACACTTTAATGCGAAGCTACATATACTGGATGAACATGGGGCATTACATTCACGAAATCGGGTATACGTGCAAATAGTGTACATTGGCGGCAAAGGGACCTTTTATTAAACATAGTCAGTGGCAGAAAACCGACCGACCATTGCTAAAATAAACACTTAGACATTGCATGGCCGTTAAAGAGTTTTTAGAATCTTATTCTATTAGATAGTTTTTTTTACAAATGTCTGTTCAGGTGTAAACTGCCGACTACGAAGGTAACTAAGACTTCCTTTATGATGTGTTCGCCCGTTTTGGAGTACTAAATTGTTAAGTAAGTGACAACGAACCTCAATTTACGTCTACCGACTTAAAAGAGTTTTGTAGGATGTTCCACACAACTGCCCCGTCCTATTAAGGTAAAACGCCCCGGTTGAGCGTTTTAGGGACACTTTAAAAAGAGCTGTGAGAAAAATGCACGGCACTACAACGGTAAAAAGACCTAAAGACGTTCTTACAATTATACATGTTCACAAAAAATGTCTGCATGAATAATGGTTGCGCATAAGATAAATCCGATTTAGACAAATTGCTGCCAAAACAAACCAAACAAGGAGGAACCTCTGTTTTACAAAATTACACATTCAAGGATAAAATGTATTTTCCAAGATGTTTACAAATCTTTGTATGATAGAAAAAAGAATTTTAGAAATAGTTTACATAATCCAAAGCGACGCCTTAATGAAATTAATAAACTACTGTCTGATAACACCAACACACCCTAGCAAAATGGACAGTCACACAACACTATACAAATTAATGTTTGCGTCTATAGAATCATAGAATACATTTTAAAGGAAACAAATTCACCTAATGGACCTTGTAAGATAATAATAATACAAGGAAAAGTATCTAATAATTTACAGGCATTTTTGTCTTACACTCTTGCGAATTCATCCAGAATAAAATTAATAATAACATTAAAGAACACATAGAATGACCTAAGCTAACTGTTCATGTTAGTGATATTAATTGATAGATAAGTGGGAAATGTGGGAAAATATCTCAAATCTTAATTTTCTTAAAGTTGTGACGTATATCAAAATTATATTTCAAATGTGTTGTTATAGGCTTAATCAAAAAGAAAAACACACAAGAATATTGATGTGAAGTTTTGATCTAACACTATGTAAAACGGTGAATCACTGATTGAAATTACTTATTGGGACAAGTATTTGGACTAAACAAGTTATTACCAATGAGACATTCATGAGCATGTAAACATCCTCATGGACTCTGACACGTGTGCTTACAAACCGTTGCCCACTTTTACCAATAATACATTAATTAATAAATATTGCAAAAATCTCACCGTTACTTTCAATATTTTAACGGGAAGTAAAGAGTCAGAATATTGGCATAACTTTCCAATTTAAAATTTGGATTATTATTGTTAGCCTGTAAAATCATGCAGAAAACTGTGACACCAAGAAAATGTTTTTGTAAATGCCATGTCTTCTGAAGACTTAATTAGTTTAAGCCTAACATGTTATACATTCTTTATAATCAAGTTCATATCAAAACAATATGGTCTTAAAATAGAAATGAAATTCAGAAATCTTCTTGATTTTGTATCTAATGTCAATGGACAAACATCCGATGCCATTCAGTGGTATAATTGCCCATGTTCTCTCCTATTGCCCTTGCCCATACTTCACAGAAACTTAAATATTAGGGAGAATTACTCATTACATGTGTAATACCTATTGTTTAAATTCAAGGTATCTGAATATTCACGGAGGACTTCAACTCCGAGCCATGTAACATATAACTAAATAAAATTACATGAAGTCCAAATTTGAAACCTGTACCCATTACAGTTCGGTTCAAAATACATGATCATTGGTTTATTAGTTTAGGGGTGTACATTTAAATACATACACATAAAACTATGAAATGCCTACTATATATATATATATATATATATATATATATATATATATATATATATATATATATATATATATATGTATTAATATATATATATATATTAATATATATATATATATATATTCATATATATATATATGTATATATATATATATATTAATATATACATATATATATATGTTAATATATATATATATATATATTAATATATATGATATATATATTCTATACATATATATATACATATATATTTTATATACACATATATATACATATACACATGTATATTTTATATATATATATATATATATGTTATATACATATATATGTATATATAAATATATATTTTATATACATAGATATAAATACATATATATTTTATATACATATATATATATTATATACAATATATACATATATATATATATATTATATACATATATATATATATATATATATATATATTATATACATATATACATATATATATATATATATATATATTATACATATATACATATATATATATATATATATATATATATTATATACTCATATATATACATATATATATGTATATATATACACCTATATATATATATATATATATATATTGTATATACATATATATATATATAATATATATCTATATTAATATATATATATATATACATGTTTGATTAAACAACAGGACACATTTGTTTCTTTTTTGATCCATATTTTCATGTTGACGTACTAATAATGATCTAATGTTGTGTTCCAGTGTGACCAGGTACTTCTCCAAACTGTGAACGTTTCCGACTCCAATGGGTTATATTCAGGCACGTGGGGAATTATGCAAACTAAAACTGGTGAATTTATTGAGAAACTTGATTAACAGTTTTTTGTTTTTATATATTAAATCTATTTCACTATGCCTTCTCCCCTCTATATAGAGCTTCAGTGATGGTGGGTTTCTTTACTCTAATAAGTAAGTATTTTATTATAGGGAGGTGCAGGTGGCAATGTGAGACAGCAATGATGGCAGTATTTGATATTGATATGCACTGGAATCTGTTTATTGGGGTGTCGTGTTGGTAAATCAGACTATGGGGAAGGAGGTGGTGGATGTAATGCGACCAGAGATTCTAGCCATAGTCATACAAACATATGACATTTCTATCAACATTTAAAGATTGATAAAAAATGAAACACACAAGAATTGTTCCTGTTGTTTGATCAAACATGCATCAATGAAGAAATATATATATATATATATATATATATATATATAAGAAAAGTCACACAATTCGAAACGTTGGGTGGGTAGCAATAATAAAGATATTTTTTTAATAAAATATTTAGAAAACCTTGCACAACGCAGATTATTAGTTTTTAAAATAAATTATTTATTCATCTCTTAAACATTTTTTTGTAGTCAAAACACCGAGACGGATTTTCAACTTGGCCACGAGAATGTCTCAACCAAAAGAAAAAAAGAAAAAAAAGAAAAAAAAGAAATATTCTTCTGAAGATGGAAGATTTACCGAAAGTACTCAAGTTTATACCCCAAAAAATGTTTTTGAGATGAATAAATAATTTATTTTAAAAACAAATAATATGCGTTGTGCAAGGTTTTCTAAATATTTTATAAGAAAATATATTTATTATATATATATATATATATATATATACATATATATATATATATATATATATATATATATATATATATATATATATATATATATATATATGGGAAAATGAAAAAGGAAAACCAAAAAATGGATGTTTTTTATGTGTACATCAACGTTTCGTCTTTATTTATAAGACTTCATCAGGATGATAAAATAGAGAAAAAATGTCATGCAAGCACAGATACATGTAGGGTAGACATATTGGAAAAAATAGAATGAAATAGGGGCCAACTGCTGGGTGGACGTCCGTATTTGTTGGAGAAATAGAAATGAATGTAGAAAAGAATGAGTGGGGAAAAATGGAAGGATGGGGTGAGCCAGGACTACTGTGGCTGGTGGTAAGAGAAAGAGGTGGGGGATCAGCAGGGGTAAAGTGGTGGCAGAGAGGGAGGAGAGGAAGAGGGGGGAGGGGGTTTGACCAGATAGCTGCGGTTCAAGATTGAAGGGGAATAAGTAAGTTGGAATGTTTGTGTATGGGGGTGTATGCAGGGAAAGGAGGATGGGTAGAGACGAAAGGGGGGCTGTGATTTTGGTGGATGGGCGAAAGTTATGGTCTTAGAGAGCGTTTTGAGAAAATGAGGGAATGTAAGAAGGGGTATGGGAGAAAATAGTTGAGTGGGGGAGAGGGAGGATTTTTTGTGATAGGGTGTGAAATATTTGAAATATTTGGAAAATGATAGCAATGAGTGAGGGATTGAGGGTGGGGGGTGGAGGAGGGGGGTGATTGAAAGGGTGGGTATGGAATATTTGAGATATATGAAACATGAGAAAGTTTATTTGGACTGCAGTATTAAAAGTGTGAGGAGAAAGTAAGGAGAAAATGAAGATTCAAGGAGAAAAAGAAAGGGAAAAGTAAATGGGAGAGTGTTATAGAGGTTGGAGATGAAAAAAGTTTAACCATGATCAGGCAAGAGTCTTTGTTCTGTGAGGATGATCTTGCTTATTAAGGGTGATAGGTTAAAGAAACAATTACGTTCCTTGATTGTGGTGAAGGCGGTGATGAGGGCAGCTTCTAATAATCTTCGCCGAGATTTGTTGTGGATATATTTAGTGATTTTGGCTTGTTCAAATTTTAACGCATGACCATGTTCTAGTACATGGGAGTAAAGTGCACTAAGAGGGTTGTTGTTTTTTATGTCCCTTTTGTGTTCATTTAATCGTTTCTTCAATTCACGTTGTGTTTCTCCTACGTAAAATTGATGGCAGTCATTGCAAGGGACAGTATATAAGCCGGCATGGGATGTGGGTGTTTTTTGGAAATGTCTGGATGTGTTTAAAGTTTGTTTTATGGATTGAGATGTGGTTTGTACTGTAGGAATGCCTAGTTTTTTAAGCGTGTTGCATATGGATGTGTTATTGGAGTGCGTGGGTAGGAGAAGGGGTCTGTCTATTAGAGAGGTTTTAGGAGTTTGACTTTTTTGTGTGGTGTTTCTGGAGAATATTTGGAAGGCTTTTTTCTTAGCATTTAATATAAAATGTGTGGGGTATTTAATGTTTTTAGGGAGTTAAAAATGTACTTTATTTCTTCATCTATGTGTGGGGGGCTACATATTCTTAGGGCGCGTAGGAAGAAGCCTATAATTATACCTGTTTTGATCTTGCTATGATGGTGGGAGTAGAAATGTATGTAGTCATTTTTGTGAGTGTTTTTGCGGTGTACCTTGAATTCTAGTTTGTTGTTGGACTTAATTATAAGAGTATCAAGGAAGGGAACTACTCCCACCACCATAGCAAGATCAAAACAGGTATAATTATAGGCTTCTTCTTACGCGCCCTTAGAATATGTAGCCCCCTCACATAGATGAAGAAATAAAGTACATTTTTAACTCCCTAAAAACATTGCAATACCCCACACATTTTATATTAAATGCCAAGAAAAAATCCTTCCAAATATTCTCCAGAAACACCACACAAAAAATCAAACTCCTAACACCTCTCTAATAGACAGACCCCTTCTCCTACCCACGCACTCCAATAACACATCCATATGCAACACGCTTAACAAACTAGGAATTCCTACAGTACAAACCACATTTCAATCCATAAAACAAACTTTAAACACATCCAGACATTTCCAAAAAACACCCACATCCCATGCCGGCTTATATACTGTCCCTTGCAATGACTGCCATCAATTTTACGTGGGAGAAACACAACGTGAATTAAAGAAACGATTAAATGAACACAAAAGGGACATAAAAAACAACAACCCTCTTAGTGCACTTTTCTCCCATGCACTAGAACATGGTCATGCGTTAAAATTTGAACAAGCCAAAATCACTAAATATATCCACAACAAATCTCGGCGAAGATTATTAGAAACTGCCCTCATCACCGCCTCACCACCATCAAGCAACGTAATGGTTTCTTTAACACTTCACCCTTAATAAGCAAGATCATCCTCACAGAACAAAGACTCTTGCCTGATCATGGTTAAACTTTTTTCATCTCCAACCTCTATAACACTCTCCCATTTACTTTTCCCTTTCTTTTTCTCCTTGAATCTTCATTTTCTCTTTACTTTTTCCTCACACTTTTAATACTGCAGTCCAAATAAACTTTCTCATGTTCCATATATCTCAAATATTCCATACCCACCCTTTCAATCACCGCCCTCCTTTACCCCCCCCCAATCCCTCACTCATTGCTATCATTTTCCAAATATTTCAAATATTTCACACCGTATCGCAACAAATCCTCCCTCTCCCCCACTCAACATTTTCCCCCATACCCCTTCTTACATTCCCTCATTTTCTCAAAACGCTCTCTAAGACCATAACTTTCGCCTATCCACCAAAATCACAGCCCCCCCCCTTCCTCTCTACCCATCCTCCTTTCCCTGCATACACCCCCATACACAAACATTCCAACTTACTTATTCCCCTTCAATCTTGAACCGCAGCCATCTGGTCAAACCCCCTCCCCCCTCTTCCTCTCCTCCCTCTCTGCCACCACTTTACCCCTGCTGATCCCCCACCTCTTTCTCTTACCACCAGCCACAGTAGTCCTGGCTCACCCCATCCTTCCATTTTTTCCCCACTCATTCTTTTCTACATTCATTTCTATTTCTCCAACAAATACGGACGTCCACCCAGCAGTTGGCCCCTATTTCATTCTATTTTTCCCAATATGTCTACCCTACATGTATCTGTGTTTGCATGACATTTTTTCTCTATTTTTTCATCCTGATGAAGTCTTATAAATAAAGACGAAACGTTGATGTACACATAAAAAACATCCATTTTTTGGTTTTCCTTTTTCATTTTCCCATCACGTCGGATTACTTTCATCCTTTTCTTCCTATATATATATATATATATATATATATCAAGAAGTAAAGTCGATGTTTCTGTCTTCATCAAAATATAATATGATAATAACTGACACGTTCATATAGTAATATAGTAATATGTTCTACCACCAAATAAAGCTAACCTATGATGTGTGTTTTTAAATATTTTTTTTCTTTATATACGTAGTATAGTTTCTCTTGATTAGCGAACTCTCTCAAAAAAGCTTCCAAAAATAGTATCCACCGTGTGCTAATTTTCTGTAATGAAATAAACAAACACTAGTTATTACAGAATGTTTAACGAACGCTTCACATTCGCATTTCTTAAACACAATAAATGTTCGCTAAGCGTTTAGTCGTCTGCGTCTGTAAGTTTGTCGGATTTTTTTGTTTAATTTCAGTTCATACTATTCTTCTTCTTTTCTTTAATGGTAATTAAACAACATTACGCACTTCTTCAGAATTAAACATTAAATGGTGTCCGCCGTTCTGTCAGGACATTCCCTGAACGTTTTTCACATTACAGAATTCAGCGGATAATACTAATGCACGAACATCTTCTAAAGATTGTGGATTGTTCTGTCCTCTTTAATGTATGTTACGTACTACAAATGTATACTGTTTATAAGTACACAATACACTTTGATGCTTTTTGTAATAATAGTTAAATCGTAAGATAACTACTTCCATATAAACACTGAAATAAATGAATAAGTTGGTAGTTTCTCTAACGTTTTTGGCCGAGTTTAGCGTCCACCAAAAATATTGAAACCGATTTCTGCTAAATTAGTCTGCATTGGATCAGTCATTAGAACAATATCGTTGATATAAAATGTGTAACGTGTATTATCGCAAAAATAAATACACATTTATCATTGTATTGCATCTATTCTTTTATTTATTAAAAACACTATTGTCTTATTTACGATAATGAATTACTTGAACCCATTTTACTTATTTTAACATTACCTCTTTCTAGAATGATTTCTTTTTAGTGGAATAAAACAAAATATTTTCGGAAATATTCTCTATTTGCAACGTTTTTCAAAATAATTTATTCTCGAAGTGTTTACCGATTTACTTTAGCGATTTCCATATATACGCATGTATATACACATATTTAAATACACACACACACGCACGCACACACACACACACACATATATATATATATATATATATATATATATTTATAATAAATATTTGTTCATTGTCTATGTACGTATACGTTTCCACCTTTTTAATCGAGACTCATCAGCATAGAGGTATAACCATTCACTAATGGTCGCGTGATTCTAAACCCCGGGCTACGAGTATTCTATAACTCAAATCCCGACACCTAGAACCATTCGGCCACCGTTGTAATAAACAGTGGTAATTTTAACACATATTTCGTCTTCACAAGAGCGTTCAACTTAATGAAAGAAACGATACATGTATAGCTAGCAACGTCATGCTGTGTTAATACCACACTTACAGTGTCCATCTAGAAGGGTTTCTAGGGGGTACAAATAGTATATATATATATATATATATATATATATATATATATATATATATATATATATATATATATATATATATATATATAGTCTAAAGAAGCTTTGAGTCATTAAAAAAAAAAAGAAATAAATAAATAAATAAAAATGTAAAATGCAGTTTAAATTCCCAGACAAACTAACTAAATCTTTGATATTGCAGACTTAACATTCGTTGGAAAATGGATGAATGAAAAAATGTCAGTAAAATAAAATAAAAATTTAAAAATTAAAAAAAAAAGGGGGGTTAATTATCTAAGAGTGAAACAAAACTAGGAGACCTTAAGCGTCTAATATTAACACGGGGATCATCAACTGTTTACCATGTAATGTTTCGGAGATTTAAAAACAGGACAGTTATAATATTCATGGCTCTCCAATGGTACTGATTATACGACCATTTCCCCAATAATCAAGTGTCGAAATAATTCAGATTTAAATATCACTAATATATACATAACAAATAATAATAATAAAATAATAATAATAATATATTACCCTTAAGACTACCGTATGATATAGTTATTTGCATATCAAATAACATTAATTATAACAATTATAAAAAAATTAAAAAAATAATAATACTATCTAAACACTATATCCAAGAACCATTCTGCAATATGGTAGCTAGCAATAACATTATATTGGAATCAAAGTTGCATTAAAAAATAAATTAAAAAATAAAGCTTAAGTACCTTTGGTACCAGAAAAGTATATATATATATATATATATATATATATATATGAATAATTTGAATGCAAAACGCAATAAACGGCATTTGAAACATCACAACACATTCCCTACAAAAAGTGTTGCATTTAAATACTCGACGCCCCGCCCCAAAAAAAAACTACGTATTACATAATATTATACCGATTAAATTTATTTTGTATTTGAATAAAAACCAGCTTTCATTCGAAGTCTACATAGAATATATTCGTGTTTTCACTGTATAAGGTCTCAATTTAAACGTATTGGATTTATTATGTTATGCGTTCGAACTCTTTATATATATATATATATAAACATATATATATATATATATATATATATATATATATATATATATATATATATATATATATATATTAGTAGCAAGTTTTTGAAAGGCTGTGGGCAATGCAATTCCGGGTAAGATGCAAGTTGAAAGGAAAGGAACAAAAACAATAACAATAAATCGAATACGATATAAGACTTACTATTTATTTTTCCTTTTTTTTCCTTTTTTTTTTTTTCTTACATAACAGCAAGAGTGTTTTAGCTGTTCGTGTGATGTCCGGGTGATTAAAAATCACTATTTGATATTTCGGGAAAAGACATCCCTTTTTCAAAAATAATTAGACCAGAAGAAGAATAATATTTTATTCTTCTCCGACTGTGTAGAGAATAATACAAAACAAAATGGCTGCCAGATATAGACCGCAGCAAAAAAGCAGTTTACCAGGGAATATAAATTAAGTTAAGTTTTATTTTAATATTATGTTAAATATATGATTGGTGTTTAGAATATTTGTGTAATGTTGGTTAGGTGTATGGTGTTCGATAAACTGTTAGTTTTGATAATATATATATATATATCATTTTTTATTTTTTATTTTTTTATTTTTATATTTGAATATTTACTTTGTTTTATCTTCGTATTTTTATTTTGTTTATCTTTCTATCGTAATTTTAGAATTTTAATATAAAGTAAAGTAATTAGTCTCATATTTTAAATATTCTAGATCTATCTACTTATCGATTTCGATTATCATCTATTAAAGAAGTGTTATTAATTACTACCCTCGCTTACACATTCTTCTTAAAACTCCCTTTCTTCAGCGATAAGATCACCACCTCCATCCGCATGGCAATACATAAGGAAAACCTTAACATACAACTAACACATACTGGCACCTCCTTACGCCAACATCTATCTAATAAACACACTAACCACACACCCGAACCCTGCTCCCTGGCCAATTGCCCTATCTCCAACACAGGTCTGTGCCTTCGCACTAACTGTGTTTACAAACTACAGTGTAATAAATGCAAAAGTTTTTACATCGGCAACACTACAAGACCGCTACACTTGCGCATAAAGGAGCACTTGAATACCCGTATATCCTCTTTCCACAAACACATAGAGATTTGCTCAAACACTCAGCGCGATATTCACGTCTCCATGTTAGCGTCTGTCAGAAACATTGGTGACCTTAGAATCACATAATCAATCCTCATCTCCAGATTAAACCCCTCACTCAATCAACGTCACGAGATCTACTCACCTTTCATTCTATAATATCTACCCCCCATCCACCAACCAACCCCCATATCTAACACTTAACAGAGTCCGTTTCCACCACTTCACTCATTACTCACCTCCTATAATAAACTCACCACACACCCAAACAATCAAACAGGCCCCTCCCCATATGAACTTCCATCCTTACACACTTTCAACCACAAACCAAAAAACCATATTCAACATACTCTTCTAACCCACCAAAATAAGTCACCCCATAACCTAGCATTATTAATTAATAAATCCAAACACATATAGAATGTATACAAATAACATGCAAATATTAAATAAATAATTCATAAAATAAATTAAACAAGTAAATAATAATAATAAAAAAAAAATAAATAAATAAAAAAACAAAACAAAACAAAAAAAGCAAAAAAAAAACAACAAATATGTAAAGAAATTGATGAATATATATAGATAAACAATTAAACAAACAATAATACATAGATATGTATATATATATGTATATATGCATTATGTGTATATATGTTGTATATATATACTAATATTGTTATACAGATCTCCACCAAAAAAAATAAATAAATAAATAAATAAAAATTAATTATAAAAAAAATATTTAAAAAAAATCCAGAGTTACTCCCCTTTATCTTATAGTAAATATATCAAGTTAATAAGTTAATTCGTTAATCTAATTTGACGAAACTCACAATTAGTAATTAATAACACTTCTTTAATAGATGATAATCGAAATCGATAAGTAGATAGATCTAGAATATTTAAAATATGAGACTAATTACTTTACTTTATATTAAAATTCTTAAATTACGATAGAAAGATAAACAAAATAAAAATACGAAGATAAAACAAAGTAAATATTCCAATATAAAAATAAAAAAATAAAAAATAAAAAATGATATATATATATATATTATCAAAACTAACAGTTTATCGAACACCATACACCTAACCAACATTACACAAATATTCTAAACACCAATCATATATTTAACATAATATTAAAATAAAACTTAACTTAATTTATATTCCCTGTGAAACTGCTTTTTTGCTGCGGTCTATATCTGGCAGCCATTTTGTTTTGTATTATTCTCCACACAGTCGGAGAAGAATAAAATATTATTCTTCTTCTGGTCTAATTATTTTTGAAAAAGGGATGTCTTTTCCCGAAATATCAAATAGTGATTTTTAATCACCCGGACATCACACGAACAGCTAAAACACTCTTGCTGTTATGTAAGAAAAAAAAAAGGAAAAAAAAGGAAAAATAAATAGTAAGTCTTATATCGTATTCGATTTATTGTTATTGTTTTTGTTCCTTTCCTTTCAACTTGCATCTTACCCGGAATTGCATTGCCCACAGCCTTTCAAAAACTTACTACTACTATACCCAGCAATGCTTCAAGCAAACTACCATTCTCTACTAATATATATATATATATATGTATGTAAGAAAATTGTGTGAAGCCAAAGAATGCATTTTTTTTAAATAAATAGTAATTTATAAAAAAATTGTCCCAAATTTTCGACGTAATACGTCCTCGCCAGGGGTGCAAGATATTTTTTTTCATAGCGAAATGTTTATCGCTAGTAGAAGGTTGAATTCGTAAGATGTTGATTCGGCAATAGTTCAAATGTCGAAGTCTTTTAGGTTGGTTGTCTGGTTGTCTTGTTTTACGGCATATCAACCATTTTCAGGTTATTTAATGCCGAATGCAGTCATTTTGGTGAAAGTTTTTATGCTTCAAGTTGTTTATATCTTCAAATATTTATTCATGGTGTTTAATTTGGTTGTCTTGTTTTACGGCATATCAACCCTTTTCAGGTTATTTAATGCCGAATGCAGTCATTTTGGTGAAAGTTTTTATGCTTCAAGTTGTTTATATCTTCAAATATTTATTCATGGTGTTTAGTTTGGTTGTCTTGTTTTACGGCATATCAACCCTTTTCAGGTTATTTAATGCCGAATGCAGTCATTTTGGTGAAAGTTTTTATGCTTCAAGTTCTTTATATGTTCAAATATTTATTGATGGTGTTTGGTTTGGTTGTTTAATCTGTACTTATTTAACCCATAGTTGGGACCCTAACAGGTACTACCACTCCGGGTCAGGGTGGACCTGGGAGCAATGGTAATTAAGAGGAGGCTCCACATTCCCCAAAGTCCGTAAGCCGGATCTCACCATCGGATGTAGTTTAAGGTCATATCCAGGACCGGGAGTAGGGTAGGAAAAATAAAATAAAAAAGGGGAGGGAGAAAGGGAGAGGGGCTGTTGTTTTTGTTTTTGGTTTTGTAGAACATAATTAAGTTTTACAAAAAAAAAAAAAAAAAAAAAAAACGTCAATGTAGGTGAATTTCGTCTCAGGGAGCTACAGGGCAGCCTGATCTGGTATCACCAGGAAGTCTTTTAGGGAAAGATGCGCGGACACGCATTAAAGATAAGAAGATATGTTGGTCTCCCATTAGAAAGCATTCAACATTGAAATGTAAGAAAATTGTTTGAAGTCTAACAATGCATTTTTTTTAAATGAATAGTAATTTATTTAAAAGTAGTCCCAAATTTTCGACGTAATACGTCCTCGTCAGGGGTGCAAGACATTTTTTTTTTCATAGTGAGATGTTTATCGCTAGTAGAATGTATAATCCATAAGATGTTGATTCGGTAATAGTTCAAATGTCGAAGTCTTTTATGGAAAGATGCGCGGACACGCATTAAAGATAAGAATATATGTTGGTCTCCCATTAGAAAGCATGCAATATTTAAATGTAAGAAAATTGTTTGAAGCTTAAGAATGCATTTTTTAAAAATAAATAGCCTGATTAAATATGAGTGAACGGCTCAAACACACAATTCGGTTGGTGAGAATAAAGAATTTCAAATAGATACTTAAAGCAACATTCCATGTAAAATGAATCTATTATTTTCGTTAACTCATTATTTATAAAAGCTGCCGTTGTCTCATGACCGTTTAATGTTTTTTTATATGCTAAATGTCGATATTGCATTACAATCGAACATAATATATTGCATTAACAGTGTTTAAAATGCATGATTAAAAATATATCCATATTTATTGTTGACAATATTCAACGTTATATAAATTCGACTCGTCACTCATAAAACTATATGATCTGTCTATCATTGTTATGCACACGTCAATGTGGCAATCACAGTAATAATATCGATTTGGTGAAATGAATAATGGAACCTTTATTGTAAAAACACTAGGTGTGTCGGTTTACATTATATTAATCTATTTTTCTGTTTATCTTCGAGGTTTGATTGAACTATTGAATTAGGCAAGCCTGTTTTACTCTACTGCGTAACTATTTTTATTGTCTTTTAATTTTGTCTGGTCAGTTTATTGTCTATTATTCGACTAGTTCGTGTGTTTCTCCTTTAATTAATTGCCGTCTTATCAATATATCGGGGAGTTTTCACTGAAACATAATTTGTAATGTTTTAGTTTTTCTTTGATTCATCTCATTTTTCAACAATATTGCGAGGAGAGAAGAATGTCTAACGGTGTATGTGGATATATTATAAGGTGCCCACTCTGTCAGGAAAGCAACATTTGAAGTCCGATTGTATAGTGCGAACGAAATCTTTAATATGTTTGCCGAATGTTTGCATATACTAATTTCTTTTCCATTTATTAACAAGTCATTACATCAAACTGTGTTTAACACTTGATTTTTTTATATTTGTGTTATAACATATTTATTAAACATATGTTTATTATTAATTGAAGAGTTCGAATGCAAAGGGTGATGCACGCCATTTTCAAAATTACACTACAAAAAAGTATTGAATTTAAGACTCGACTACACCAACATTTTTTATTTTACATAATATAATACTGGCATTATTTATTTTTGCGTTCAATTTAAATAATCTTTTTCTCGAAGTCTATATTTGAATAATTTGTCATTTTATTATTTAATGTCTCAATCGTTGGAGGTATCGCGTTGTTGCAGTCGAACTCTTTAATTATTAACATGATTCTAAAAATATTACGATGTAAGGAACACTTTTTAACAAATAATAAAATCAAAGTGCTTGTAGGAATTCTTTTTTTAAATTAAAATATATTACAAGTTTACATATTACACAAGTTAAACGTAGTCATAAATACGTATTCAGTGCAGGATAAATTGTTTTTGTACGACTGTGCAACAGTATTCCCTATAGCTTACCGTGAGGATGTTTGTTGTTAGTTCCCATCGCCCCAAATTTGACTTTATCCAAGATTCTAGTGTACGAGTTGAAGGTTCGTCGAGATCAACATACTCGTGTATCTGGTTAACAAAAACATATTCCGGTAGGGTATTATGGACCCGACAGCCATAATGCGGCTGTCAAGCCGAACATATAATCCAATGGCAGTTAAAGTGTGTTAATGTATCTCTCATGTCCACAGGCACGATCATTGTCACATTTTCTTCGCATACAACTATACCAAGAACCCACCATCCACTTTTAAATTATCTGCGGTAGTGGTTCTGATTTGTAAATACTTTTTCGTCGATTTTGACCGTTCGGACCTGACCGCCTTTCACAGGATTGTCAATCACACGTGGCGAATAAAATTTGACCAACCAACAAAAGTGTGGGTTGATACAAAAGTCTGACTGAATACGTATGCTTGGGTCTCTATTAGAACCACTTTCAATACACAATTTAAATTATTTGGCTCAGCTTTAGACGCGAACTTTCAAAGAACGACACACGCTCTGTATTCTTGTACGATCGCATTTTTTGCCTGACTAACAACAGTCATTAATAATTTTTTTTTCATGTCTGGCTTTGAAAAGCATCGGTCGTTAACATCTATCGCAAATAAGGTGATTGCTAATTAGTCCAAGCCGTGCCAACAATATAATTTAAAAAAATCTTATCTGGCGTTTGGACTGCTAAATATTTTAGACACTTTTAAAAAGAAAGGGCTAAGACTGAAACGACTTCTTCATGAATAGAATGCATGATAGATAACCACGTAGATATACCAGAGAACTTTAACTAA
>OY744523.1:161999254-162254254 GCA_963556195.1 Sepiola atlantica
TTAATTGATTACAAATTTAAAAAAATTGCAGTTATGTTTATTAAAAGTTGTGGAATATGATTCAATGCTGTTATACGGATCAAATGTACGAGTATTTACGCTTAAAAGTTTAATTGATTACAAATTTTAAAAAATTGCAGTTATGTTTATTAAAAGTTGTGGAATATGATTCAATGCTGTTATACGGATCAAATGTACGAGTATTTACGCTTAAAAGTTTAATTGATTACAAATTTAAAAAAATTGCAGTTATGTTTATTAAAAGTTGTGGAATATGATTCAATGCTGTTATACGGATCAAATGTACGAGTATTTACGCTTAAAAGTTTAATTGATTACAAATTTTAAAAAATTGCAGTTATGTTTATTAAAAGTTGTGGAATATGATTACATGCTGTTATACGGATAAAATGTACGAGTATTTACGCTTAAAAGTTTAATTGATTACAAATTTTAAAAAATTGCAGTTATGTTTATTAAAAGTTGTGGAATATGATTCAATGCTGTTATACGGATCAAATGTACGAGTATTTACGCTTAAAAGTTTAATTGAGTACAAATTTTAAAAAATTGCAGTTATGTTTATTAAAAGTTGTGGAATATGATTCAATGCTGTTATACGGATCAAATGTACGAGTATTTACGCTTAAAAGTTTAATTGATTACAAATTTTAAAAAATTGCAGTTATGTTTATTAAAAGTTGTGGAATATGATTCAATGCTGTTATACAGATCAAATGTAGGAGTATTTACGCTTAAAAGTTTAATTGATTACAAATTTAAAAAAATTGCAGTTATGTTTATTAAAAGTTGTGGAATATGATTCAATGCTGTTATACGGATCAAATGTACGAGTATTTACGCTTAAAAGTTTAATTGATTACAAATTTAAAAAATTGCAGTTATTTTTATTTAAAGTTGTGGAATATGATTCAATGCTGTTATACAGATCAAATGTACGAGTATTTACGCTTAAAAGTTTAATTGATTAAAAATTTAAAAAAAGTGCAGTTATGTTTATTAAAAGTTGTGGAATATGATTCAATGCTGTTATACGGATCAAATGTACGTATATTTACGCTTAAAAGTTTAATTGATTACAAATTTTAAAAAATTGCAGTTATGTTTATTAAAAGTTGTGGAATATGATTTAATGCTGATATACGGATCAAATGTACGAGTATTTACGCTTAAAAGTTTAATTGATTACAAATTTTAAAAAATTGCAGTTATGTTTATTAAAATTTGTGGAATATAATTCAATGCTGTTATACGGATCAAATGTACGAGTATTTACGCTTAAAAGTTTAATTGATTACACATTTTAAAAAAATTGCAGTTATGTTTATTAAAAGTTGTGGAATATGATTCAATGCTGTTATACGGATCAAATGTACGAGTATTAACGCTTAAAAGTTTAATTGATTACAAATTTTAAAAAAATTGCAGTTATGTTTATTAAAAGTTGTGGAATATGATTCAATGCTGTTATACGGATCAAATGTACGAGTATTTACGCTTAAAAGTTGAATTGATTACAAATTTAAAAATTGCAGTTATGTTTATTAACATTTGTGGAATATGATTCAATGCTGATATACGGATCAAATGTACGAGTATTTACGCTTAAAAGTTTAATTGATTACAAATTTTAAAAAATGCAGTTATGTTTATTTAAAGTTGTGGAATATTATTCAATGCTGATATACGGATCAAATGTACGAGAATTTACGCTTACAAGTTTAATTGATTACAAATTTTAACAAATTGCAGTTATGTTTATTAAAATTTGTGGAGTATGATTCAATGCTGATATACGGATAAAATGTACGAGTATTTACGCTTAAAAGTTTAATTGATTACAAATTTAAAAAAATTGCAGTTATGTTTATTAAAAGTTGTGGAATATGATTCAATGCTGTTATACGGATCAAATGTACGAGTATTTACGCTTAAAAGTTTAATTGATTACAAATTTTAAAAAATTGCAGTTATGTTTATTAAAAGTTGTGGAATATGATTCAATGCTGTTATACGGATCAAATGTACGAGTATTTACGCTTAAAAGTTTAATTGATTACAAATTTTAAAAAATTGCAGTTATGTTTATTAAAAGTTGTGGAATATGATTCAATGCTGTTATACGGATCAAATGTACGAGTATTTACGCTTAAAAGTTTAATTGATTACAAATTTAAAAAAATTGCAGTTATGTTTATTAAAAGTTGTGGAATATGATTCAATGCTGTTATACGGATCAAATGTACGAGTATTTACGCTTAAAAGTTTAATTGATTACAAATTTAAACATTGCAGTTATGTTTATTAACATTTGTGGAGTATGATTCAATGCTGATATACGGATCAAATGTACGAGTATTTACGCTTAAAAGTTTAATTGATTACAAATTAAAAAAAATTGCAGTTATGTTTATTAAAAGTTGTGGAATATGATTCAATGCTGTTATACGGATCAAATGTACGAGTATTTACGCTTAAAAGTTTAATTGATTACAAATTTTAAAAAATTGCAGTTATGTTTATTAAAAGTTGTGGAGTATGATTCAATGCTGTTATACGGATCAAATGTACGAGTATTTACGCTTAAAAGTTTAATTGATTACAAATTTTAAAAAATTGCAGTTATGTTTATTAAAATTTGTGGAGTATGATTCAATGCTGATATACGGATCAAATGTACGAGTATTTACGCTTAAAAGTTTAATTGATTACAAATTTTAAAAAATGCAGTTATGTTTATTAAAAGTTGTAGAGTATGATTCAATGCTGATATACGGATCAAATGTACGAGTATTTAGGCTTAAAAGTTTAATTGATTACAAATTTTAAAAAATGCAGTTATGTTTATTAAAAGTTGTGGAATATTATTCAATGCTGATATACGGATCAAATGTACGAGAATTTACGCTTAAAAGTTTAATTGATTACAAATTTTAAAAAATTGCAGTTATGTTTATTAAAATTTGTGGAGTATGATTCAATGCTGATATACGGATCAAATGTACGAGTATTTACGCTTAAAAGTTTAATTGATTACAAATTTAAAAAAATTGCAGTTATGTTTATTAAAAGTTGTGGAATATGATTCAATGCTGTTATACGGATCAAATGTACGAGTATTTACGCTTAAAAGTTTAATTGATTACAAATTTTAAAAAATTGCAGTTATGTTTATTAAAAGTTGTGGAATATGATTCAATGCTGTTATACGGATCAAATGTACGAGTATTTACGCTTAAAAGTTTAATTGATTACAAATTTAAAAAAATTGCAGTTATGTTTATTAAAAGTTGTGGAATATGATTCAATGCTGTTATACGGATCAAATGTACGAGTATTTACGCTTAAAAGTTTAATTGATTACAAATTTTAAAAAATTGCAGTTATGTTTATTAAAAGTTGTGGAATATGATTACATGCTGTTATACGGATAAAATGTACGAGTATTTACGCTTAAAAGTTTAATTGATTACAAATTTTAAAAAATTGCAGTTATGTTTATTAAAAGTTGTGGAATATGATTCAATGCTGTTATACGGATCAAATGTACGAGTATTTACGCTTAAAAGTTTAATTGAGTACAAATTTTAAAAAATTGCAGTTATGTTTATTAAAAGTTGTGGAATATGATTCAATGCTGTTATACGGATCAAATGTACGAGTATTTACGCTTAAAAGTTTAATTGATTACAAATTTTAAAAAATTGCAGTTATGTTTATTAAAAGTTGTGGAATATGATTCAATGCTGTTATACAGATCAAATGTAGGAGTATTTACGCTTAAAAGTTTAATTGATTACAAATTTAAAAAAATTGCAGTTATGTTTATTAAAAGTTGTGGAATATGATTCAATGCTGTTATACGGATCAAATGTACGAGTATTTACGCTTAAAAGTTTAATTGATTACAAATTTAAAAAATTGCAGTTATTTTTATTTAAAGTTGTGGAATATGATTCAATGCTGTTATACAGATCAAATGTACGAGTATTTACGCTTAAAAGTTTAATTGATTAAAAATTTAAAAAAAGTGCAGTTATGTTTATTAAAAGTTGTGGAATATGATTCAATGCTGTTATACGGATCAAATGTACGTATATTTACGCTTAAAAGTTTAATTGATTACAAATTTTAAAAAATTGCAGTTATGTTTATTAAAAGTTGTGGAATATGATTTAATGCTGATATACGGATCAAATGTACGAGTATTTACGCTTAAAAGTTTAATTGATTACAAATTTTAAAAAATTGCAGTTATGTTTATTAAAATTTGTGGAATATAATTCAATGCTGTTATACGGATCAAATGTACGAGTATTTACGCTTAAAAGTTTAATTGATTACACATTTTAAAAAAATTGCAGTTATGTTTATTAAAAGTTGTGGAATATGATTCAATGCTGTTATACGGATCAAATGTACGAGTATTAACGCTTAAAAGTTTAATTGATTACAAATTTTAAAAAAATTGCAGTTATGTTTATTAAAAGTTGTGGAATATGATTCAATGCTGTTATACGGATCAAATGTACGAGTATTTACGCTTAAAAGTTGAATTGATTACAAATTTAAAAATTGCAGTTATGTTTATTAACATTTGTGGAATATGATTCAATGCTGTTATACGGATCAAATGTACGAGTATTTACGCTTAAAAGTTTAATTGATTACAAATTGTAAAAAATTGCAGTTATGTTTATTAAAAGTTGTGGAATATGATTCAATGCTGTTATACGGATCAAATGTACGAGTATTTACGCTTAAAAGTTTAATTGATTACAAATTTTAAAAAATTGCAGTTATGTTTATTAAAAGTTGTGGAATATGATTCAATGCTGTTATACGGATCAAATGTACGAGTATTTACGCTTAAAAGTTTAATTGATTACAAATTTAAAAAAATTGCAGTTATGTTTATTAAAAGTTGTGGAATATGATTCAATGCTGTTATACGGATCAAATGTACGTATATTTACGCTTAAAAGTTTAATTGATTACAAATTTAAAAATTGCAGTTATGTTTATTAACATTTGTGGAGTATGATTCAATGCTGATATACGGATCAAATGTACGAGTATTTACGCTTAAAAGTGTAATTGATTACAAATTTAAAAAAATTGCAGTTATGTTTATTAAAAGTTGTGGAATATGATTCAATGCTGTTATACGGATCAAATGTACGAGTATTTACGCTTAAAAGTTTAATTGATTACAAATTAAAAAAAATTGCAGTTATGTTTATTAAAAGTTGTGGAATATGATTCAATGCTGTTATACGGATCAAATGTACGTATATTTACGCTTAAAAGTTTAATTGATTACAAATTTTAAAAAATTGCAGTTATGTTTATTAAAAGTTGTGGAATATGATTCAATGCTGATATACGGATCAAATGTACGAGTATTTACGCTTAAAAGTTTAATTGATTAACAATTTAAAAAAATTGCAGTTATGTTTATTAAAAGTTGTGGAATATGATTCAATGCTGTTATACGGATCAAATGTACGAGTATTTACGCTTAAAAGTTTAATTGATTACAAATTTAAAAAAAATTGCAGTTATGTTTATTAAAAGTTGTGGAATATGATTCAATGCTGTTATACGGATCAAATGTACGAGTATTAACGCTTAAAAGTTTAATTGATTACAAATTTAAAAAAATTGCAGTTATGTTTATTAAAAGTTGTGGAATATGATTCAATGCTGTTATACGGATCAAATGTACGTATATTTACGCTTAAAAGTTTAATTGATTACAAATTTAAAAATTGCAGTTATGTTTATTAACATTTGTGGAGTATGATTCAATGCTGATATACGGATCAAATGTACGAGTATTTACGCTTAAAAGTTTAATTGATTACAAATTTTAAAAAATTGCAGTTATGTTTATTAAAAGTTGTGGAATATGATTCAATGCTGTTATACGGATCAAATGTACGAGTATTTACGCTTAAAAGTTTAATTGATTACAAATTTAAAAAAATTGCAGTTATGTTTATTAAAAGTTGTGGAATATGATTCAATGCTGTTATACGGATCAAATGTACGAGTATTTACGCTTAAAAGTTTAATTGATTACAAATTTAAAAAAATTGCAGTTATGTTTATTAAAATTTGTGGAGTATGATTCAATGCTGTTATACGGATCAAATGTACGAGTATTTACGCTTAAAAGTTTAATTGATTACAAATTTAAAAATTGCAGTTATGTTTATTAACATTTGTGGAGTATGATTCAATGCTGATATACGGATCAAATGTACGAGTATTTACGCTTAAAAGTTAAATTGATTACAAATTTAAAAAAATTGCAGTTATGTTTATTAAAAGTTGTGGAATATGATTCAATGCTGTTATACGGATCAAATGTTCGAGTATTTACGCTTAAAAGTTTAATTGATTACAAATTTTAAAAAATTGCACTTATGTTTATTAAAAGTTGTGGAATATGATTCAATACTGTTATACGGATCAAATGTACGAGTATTTACGCTTAAAAGTTTAATTGATTACAAATTTAAAAACATTGCAGTTATGTTTATTAAAATTTGTAGAGTATGATTCAATGCTGATATACGGATCAAATGTACGAGTATTTACGCTTAAAAGTTTAATTGATTAAAAATTTCAAAAATTGCAGTTATGTTTATTAACATTTGTGGAGTATGAGTCAATGCTGATATACGGATCAAATGTACGAGTAATTACGCTAAAAAGTTTAATTGATTACAAATTTTAAAAAATTGCAGTTATGTTTATTAAAAGTTGTGGAGTATGATTCAATGCTGTTATACGGATCAAATGTACGAGTATTTACGCTTAAAAGTTTAATTGATTACAAATTTTAAAAAATGCAGTTATGTTTATTAACATTTGTGGAGTATGATTCAATGCTGATATACGGATCAAATGTACGAGTATTTACGCTTAAAAGTGTAATTGATTACAAATTTAAAAAAATTGCAGTTATGTTTATTAAAAGTTGTGGAATATGATTCAATGCTGTTATACGGATCAAATGTACGAGTATTTACGCTTAAAAGTTTAATTGATTACAAATTAAAAAAAATTGCAGTTATGTTTATTAAAAGTTGTGGAATATGATTCAATGCTGTTATACGGATCAAATGTACGTATATTTACGCTTAAAAGTTTAATTGATTACAAATTTTAAAAAATTGCAGTTATGTTTATTAAAAGTTGTGGAATATGATTCAATGCTGATATACGGATCAAATGTACGAGTATTTACGCTTAAAAGTTTAATTGATTAACAATTTAAAAAAATTGCAGTTATGTTTATTAAAAGTTGTGGAATATGATTCAATGCTGTTATACGGATCAAATGTACGAGTATTTACGCTTAAAAGTTTAATTGATTACAAATTTAAAAAAAATTGCAGTTATGTTTATTAAAAGTTGTGGAATATGATTCAATGCTGTTATACGGATCAAATGTACGAGTATTAACGCTTAAAAGTTTAATTGATTACAAATTTAAAAAAATTGCAGTTATGTTTATTAAAAGTTGTGGAATATGATTCAATGCTGTTATACGGATCAAATGTACGTATATTTACGCTTAAAAGTTTAATTGATTACAAATTTAAAAATTGCAGTTATGTTTATTAACATTTGTGGAGTATGATTCAATGCTGATATACGGATCAAATGTACGAGTATTTACGCTTAAAAGTTTAATTGATTACAAATTTTAAAAAATTGCAGTTATGTTTATTAAAAGTTGTGGAATATGATTCAATGCTGTTATACGGATCAAATGTACGAGTATTTACGCTTAAAAGTTTAATTGATTACAAATTTAAAAAAATTGCAGTTATGTTTATTAAAAGTTGTGGAATATGATTCAATGCTGTTATACGGATCAAATGTACGAGTATTTACGCTTAAAAGTTTAATTGATTACAAATTTAAAAAAATTGCAGTTATGTTTATTAAAATTTGTGGAGTATGATTCAATGCTGTTATACGGATCAAATGTACGAGTATTTACGCTTAAAAGTTTAATTGATTACAAATTTAAAAATTGCAGTTATGTTTATTAACATTTGTGGAGTATGATTCAATGCTGATATACGGATCAAATGTACGAGTATTTACGCTTAAAAGTTAAATTGATTACAAATTTAAAAAAATTGCAGTTATGTTTATTAAAAGTTGTGGAATATGATTCAATGCTGTTATACGGATCAAATGTTCGAGTATTTACGCTTAAAAGTTTAATTGATTACAAATTTTAAAAAATTGCAGTTATGTTTATTAAAAGTTGTGGAATATGATTCAATACTGTTATACGGATCAAATGTACGAGTATTTACGCTTAAAAGTTTAATTGATTACAAATTTAAAAACATTGCAGTTATGTTTATTAAAATTTGTAGAGTATGATTCAATGCTGATATACGGATCAAATGTACGAGTATTTACGCTTAAAAGTTTAATTGATTAAAAATTTCAAAAATTGCAGTTATGTTTATTAACATTTGTGGAGTATGAGTCAATGCTGATATACGGATCAAATGTACGAGTAATTACGCTAAAAAGTTTAATTGATTACAAATTTTAAAAAATTGCAGTTATGTTTATTAAAAGTTGTGGAGTATGATTCAATGCTGTTATACGGATCAAATGTACGAGTATTTACGCTTAAAAGTTTAATTGATTACAAATTTTAAAAAATGCAGTTATGTTTATTAAAATTTGTGGAGTATGATTCAATGCTGATATACGGATCGAATGTACGAGTATTTACGCTTAAAAGTTTAATTGATTACAAATTTTTAAAAATGCAGTTATGTTTATTAAAAGTTGTAGAGTATGATTCAATGCTGATATACGGATCAAATGTACGAGTATTTACGCTTAAAAGTTTAATTGATTACAAATTTTAAAAAATGCAGTTATGTTTATTAAACGTTGTGGAATATTATTCAATGCTGATATACGGATCAAATGTACGAGTATTTACGCTTAAAAGTTTAATTGATTACAAATTTTAAAAAATTGCAGTTATGTTTATTAAAAGTTGGGGAGTATGATTCAATGCTGATATACGGATCAAATGTACGAGTATTTACGCTTAAAAGTTTAATTGATTACAAATTTAAAAAAATTGCAGTTATGTTTATTAAAAGTTGTGGAATATGATTCAATGCTGTTATACGGATCAAATGTACGAGTATTTACGCTTAAAAGTTTAATTGATTACAAATTTTAAAAAATTGCAGTTATGTTTATTAAAAGTTGTGGAATATGATTCAATGCTGTTATACGGATAAAATGTACGAGTATTTACGCTTAAAAGTTTAATTGATTAACAATTTTAAAAAATTGGAGTTATGTTTATTAAAAGTTGTGGAATATGATTCAATGCTGTTATACGGATCAAATGTACGAGTATTTACGCTTAAAGGTTTAATTGATTACAAATTTTTAAAAATTGCAGTTATGTTTATTAAAATTTGTGGAGTATGATTCAATGCTGATATACGGATCAAATGTACGAGTATTTACGCTTAAAAGTTTAATTGATTACAAATTTTAAAACATTGCAGTTATGTTTATTAAACGTTTTGGAATATGATTCAATGCTGTTATACGGATCAAATGTACGAGTATTTACGCTTAAAAGTTTAATTGATTACAAATTTTAAAAAATTGCAGTTATGTTTATTAAAAGTTGGGGAATATGATTCAATGCTGTTATACGGATCAAATGTACGAGTATTTACGCTTAAAAGTTAAATTGATTACAAATTTAAAAAAAATTGCAGTTATGTTTATTAAAAGTTGTGGAATATTATTCAATGCTGTTATACAGATCAAATGTACGAGTATTAACGCTTAAAAGTTTAATTGATTACAAATAAAAAAAAATTGCAGTTATGTTTATTAAAAGTTGTGGAATATGATTCAATGCTGTTATACGGATCAAATGTACGAGTATTTACGCTTAAAAGTTTAATTGATTACAAATTAAAAAAATTGCAGTTATGTTTATTAAAAGTTGTGGAATATGATTCAATGCTGTTATACGGATCAAATGTACGAGTATTTACGCTTAAAAGTTTAATTGATTACAAATTTTAAAAAATTGCAGTTATGTTTATTAAAAGTTGTGGAATATGATTCAATGCTGTTATACGGATCAAATGTACGAGTATTTACGCTTAAAAGTTTAATTGATTACAAATTTTTAAAAATTGCAGTTATGTTTATTAAAAGTTGTGGAATATGATTCAATGCTGATATACGGATCAAATGTACGAGTATTTACGCTTAAAAGTTTAATTGATTACAAATTCTAAAAAATTGCAGTTATGTTTATTAAAATTTGGGGAGTATGATTCAATGCTGATATACGGATCAAATGTACGAGTATTTACGCTAAAAAGTTTAAGTGATTACAAATTTTAAAAAAATTGCAGTTATGTTTATTAAAAGTTGTGGAATATGATTCAATGCTGTTATACAGATCAAATGTACGAGTATTAACGCTTAAAAGTTTAATTGATTACAAATTTAACAAAATTGCAGTTATGTTTATTAAAAGTTGTGGAATATGATTCAATGCTGTTATACGGATCAAATGTACGAGTATTTACGCTTAAAAGTTTAATTGATTACAAATTTTAAAAAATTGCAGTTATGTTTATTAAAAGTTGTGGAATAGGATTCAATGCTGTTATACGGATCAAATGTACGAGTATTTACGCTTAAAAGTTTAATTTATTACAAATTTTTAAAAATTGCAGTTATGTTTATTAAAAGTTGTGGAATATGATTCAATGCTGTTATACGGATCAAATGTACGAGTATTTACGCTTAAAAGTTTAATTGATTACAAATTTTAAAAAATTGCAGTTATGTTTATTAAAAGTTGTGGAATATGATTCAATGCTGTTATACGGATCAAATGTACGAGTATTTACGCTTAAAAGTTTAATTGATTACAAATTTAAAAAAATTGCAGTTATGTTTATTAAAATTTGTGGAGTATGATTCAATGCTGTTATACGGATCAAATGTACGAGTATTTACGCTTAAAAGTTTAATTGATTACAAATTTAAAAATTGCAGTTATGTTTATTAATATTTGTGGAGTATGATTCAATGCTGATATACGGATCAAATGTACGAGTATTTACGCTTAAAAGTTTAATTGATTACAAATTTTAAAAAATTGCAGTTATGTTTATTAAAAGTTGTGGAATATGATTCAATGCTGTTATACGGATCAAATGTACGAGTATTTACGCTTAAAAGTTTAATTGATTACAAATTTTTAAAAATTGCAGTTATGTTTATTAAAAGTTGTGGAATATGATTTAATACTGTTATACGGATCAAATGTACGAGTATTTACGCTTAAAAGTTTAATTGATTACAAATTTAAAAAAATTGCAGTTATGTTTATTAAAATTTGTGGAGTATGATTCAATGCTGTTATACGGATCAAATGTACGAGTATTTACGCTTAAAAGTTTAATTGATTAAAAATTTCAAAAATTGCAGTTATGTTTATTAACATTTGTGGAGTATGAGTCAATGCTGATATACGGATCAAATGTACGAGTAATTACGCTAAAAAGTTTAATTGATTACAAATTTTAAAAAATTGCAGTTATGTTTATTAAAAGTTGTGGAGTATGATTCAATGCTGTTATACGGATCAAATGTACGAGTATTTACGCTTAAAAGTTTAATTGATTACAAATTTTAAAAAATGCAGTTATGTTTATTAAAATTTGTGGAGTATGATTCAATGCTGATATACGGATCGAATGTACGAGTATTTACGCTTAAAAGTTTAATTGATTACAAATTTTTAAAAATGCAGTTATGTTTATTAAAAGTTGTGGAGTATGATTCAATGCTGATATACGGATCAAATGTACGAGTATTTACGCTTAAAAGTTTAATTGATTACAAATTTTAAAAAATGCAGTTATGTTTATTAAACGTTGTGGAATATGATTCAATGCTGATATACGGATCAAATGTACGAGTATTTACGCTTAAAAGTTTAATTGATTACAAATTTTAAAAAATTGCAGTTATGTTTATTAAAAGTTGGGGAGTATGATTCAATGCTGATACACGGATCAAATGTACGAGTATTTACGCTTAAAAGTTTAATTGATTACAAATTTAAAAAAATTGCAGTTATGTTTATTAAAAGTTGTGGAATATGATTCAATGCTGTTATACGGATCAAATGTACGAGTATTTACGCTTAAAAGTTTAATTGATTACAAATTTTAAAAAATTGCAGTTATGTTTATTAAAAGTTGTGGAATATGATTCAATGCTGTTATACGGATAAAATGTACGAGTATTTACGCTTAAAAGTTTAATTGATTAACAATTTTCAAAAATTGGAGTTATGTTTATTAAAAGTTGTGGAATATGATTCAATGCTGTTATACGGATCAAATGTACGAGTATTTACGCTTAAAGGTTTAATTGATTACAAATTTTTAAAAATTGCAGTTATGTTTATTAAAATTTGTGGAGTATGATTCAATGCTGATATACGGATCAAATGTACGAGTATTTACGCTTAAAAGTTTAATTGATTACAAATTTGACAACATTGCAGTTATGTTTATTACACGTTTTGGAATATGATTCAATGCTGTTATACGGATCAAATGTACGAGTATTTACGCTTAAAAGTTTAATTGATTACAAATTTTAAAAAATTGCAGTTATGTTTATTAAAAGTTGGGGAATATGATTCAATGCTGTTATACGGATCAAATGTACGAGTATTTACGCTTAAAAGTTAAATTGATTACAAATTTAAAAAAAATTGCAGTTATGTTTATTAAAAGTTGTGGAATATTATTCAATGCTGTTATACAGATCAAATGTACGAGTATTAACGCTTAAAAGTTTAATGTATTACAAATAAAAAAAAATTGCAGTTATGTTTATTAAAAGTTGTGGAATATGATTCAATGCTGTTATACGGATCAAATGTACGAGTATTTACGCTTAAAAGTTTAATTGATTACAAATTTAAAAAAATGCAGTTATATTTATTAAAAGTTGTGGAATATGATTCAATGCTGTTATACGGATCAAATGTACGAGTATTTACGCTTAAAAGTTTAATTGATTACAAATTTTAAAAAATTGCAGTTATGTTTATTAAAAGTTGTGGAATATGATTCAATGCTGTTATACGGATCAAATGTACGAGTATTTACGCTTAAAAGTTTAATTGATTACAAATTTTTAAAAATTGCAGTTATGTTTATAAAAAGTTGTGGAATATGATTCAATGCTGATATACGGATCAAATGTACGAGTATTTACGCTTAAAAGTTTAATTGATTACAAATTTTAAAAAATTGCAGTTATGTTTATTAAAATTTGGGGAGTATGATTCAATGCTGATATACGGATCAAATGTACGAGTATTTACGCTAAAAAGTTTAAGTGATTACAAATTTAAAAAAAATTGCAGTTATGTTTATTAAAAGTTGTGGAATATGATTCAATGCTGTTATACAGATCAAATGTACGAGTATTAACGCTTAAAAGTTTAATTGATTACAAATTTAACAAAATTGCAGTTATGTTTATTAACATTTGTGGAGTATGATTCAATGCTGATATACGGATCAAATGTACGAGTATTTACGCTTAAAAGTTTTATTGATTACAAATTTTAAAAAATTGCAGTTATGTTTATTAAAATGTGTGGAGTATGATTCAATGCTGATATACGGATCAAATGTACGAGTATTTACGCTTAAAAGTTTAATTTATTACAAATTTTTAAAAATTGCAGTTATGTTTATTAAAAGTTGTGGAATATGATTCAATGCTGTTATACGGATCAAATGTACGAGTATTAACGCTTAAAAGTTTAATTGATTACAAATTTTAAAAAATTGCAGTTATGTTTATTAAAAGTTGTGGAATATGATTCAATGCTGTTATACGGATCAAATGTACGAGTATTTACGCTTAAAAGTTTAATTGATTACAAATTTTAAAAAATTGCAGTTATGTTTATTAAAAGTTGTGGAATATGATTCAATGCTGTTATACGGATCAAATGTACGAGTATTTACGCTTAAAAGTTTAATTGATTACAAATTTTAAAAATTGCAGTTATGTTTATTAAAAGTTGTGGAATATGATTCAATGCTGTTATACGGATCAAATGTACGAGTATTTACGCTAAAAAATTTAATTGATTACAAATTTTAAAAAATTGCAGTTATGTTCATTAACATTTGTGGAGTATGATTCAATGCTGATATACGGATCAAATGTACGAGTATTTACGCTTAAAAGGTTAATTGATTACAAATTTTAAAAAATTGCAGTTATGTTTATTAACATTTGTGGAGTATGATTCAATGCTGATATACGGATCAAATGTACGAGTATTTACGCTTAAACGTTTAATTGATTACAAATTTAAAAAATTGCAGTTATGTTTATTAAAAGTTGTGGAATATGATTCAATGCTGTTATACGGATCAAATGTACGAGTAATTACGCTTAAAAGTTTAATTGATTGCAAATTTAAAAAAATTGCAGTTATGTTTATTAAAAATTGTGGAATATTATTCAATGCTGTTATACGGATCAAATGTACGAGTATTTACGCTTAAAAGTTAAATTGATTACAAATTTTAAAAATTGCAGTTATGTTTATTAAAAGTTGTGGAATATGATTCAATGCTGTTATACGGATCAAATGTACGAGTATTTACGCTTAAAAATTTAATTGATTACAAATTTAAAAAAATTGCAGTTATGTTTATTAACATTTGTGGAGTATGATTCAATGCTGATATACGGATCAAATGTACGAGTATTTACGCTTAAAAGTTTTATTGATTACAAATTTTAAAAAATTGCAGTTATGTTTATTAAAATGTGTGGAGTATGATTCAATGCTGATATACGGATCAAATGTACGAGTATTTACGCTTAAAAGTTTAATTTATTACAAATTTTTAAAAATTGCAGTTATGTTTATTAAAAGTTGTGGAATATGATTCAATGCTGTTATACGGATCAAATGTACGAGTATTAACGCTTAAAAGTTTAATTGATTACAAATAAAAAAAAATTGCAGTTATGTTTATTAAAAGTTGTGGAATATGATTCAATGCTGTTATACGGATCAAATGTACGAGTATTTACGCTTAAAAGTTTAATTGATTACAAATTTAAAAAATTGCAGTTATGTTTATTAAAAGTTGTGGAATATGATTCAATGCTGTTATACGGATCAAATGTACTAGTATTTACGCTTAAAAGTTTAATTGATTACAAATTTTAAAAAATTGCAGTTATGTTTATTAAAAGTTGTGGAATATGATTCAATGCTGTTATACGGATCAAATGTACGAGTATTTACGCTTAAAAGTTTAATTGATTACAAATTTTTAAAAATTGCAGTTATGTTTATAAAAAGTTGTGGAATATGATTCAATGCTGATATACGGATCAAATGTACGAGTATTTACGCTTAAAAGTTTAATTGATTACAAATTTTAAAAAATTGCAGTTATGTTTATTAAAATTTTGGGAGTATGATTCAATGCTGATATACGGATCAAATGTACGAGTATTTACGCTAAAAAGTTTAAGTGATTACAAATTTTAAAAAAATTGCAGTTATGTTTATTAAAAGTTGTGGAATATGATTCAATGCTGTTATACAGATCAAATGTACGAGTATTAACGCTTAAAAGTTTAATTGATTACAAATTTAACAAAATTGCAGTTATGTTTATTAAAAGTTGTGGAATATTATTCAATGCTGTTATACGGATCAAATGTACGAGTATTTACGCTTAAAAGTTTAATTGATTACAAATTTTAAAAAATTGCAGTTATGTTTATTAAAAGTTGTGGAATAGGATTCAATGCTGTTATACGGATCAAATGTACGAGTATTTACGCTTAAAAGTTTAATTTATTACAAATTTTTAAAAATTGCAGTTATGTTTATTAAAAGTTGTGGAATATGATTCAATGCTGTTATACGGATCAAATGTACGAGTATTTACGCTTAAAAGTTTAATTTATTACAAATTTTAAAAAATTGCAGTTATGTTTATTAAAAGTTGTGGAATATGATTCAATGCTGTTATACGGATCAAATGTACGAGTATTTACGCTTAAAAGTTTAATTGATTACAAATTTTAAAAAATTGCAGTTATGTTTATTAAAAGTTGTGGAATATGATTCAATGCTGTTATACGGATCAAATGTACGAGTATTTACGCTTAAAAGTTTAATTGATTACAAATTTTAAAAAATTGCAGTTATGTTTATTAAAAGTTGTGGAATATGATTCAATGCTGTTATACGGATCAAATGTACGAGTATTTACGCTTAAAAGTTTAATTGATTACAAATTTTAAAAAATTGCAGTTATGTTTATTAAAAGTTGTGGAATATGATTCAATGCTGTTATACGGATCAAATGTACGAGTATTTACGCTTAAAAGTTTAATTGATTACAAATTTTAAAAATTGCAGTTATGTTTATTAAAAGTTGTGGAATATGATTCAATGCTGTTATACGGATCAAATGTACGAGTATTTACGCTAAAAAATTTAATTGATTACAAATTTTAAAAAATTGCAGTTATGTTCATTAACATTTGTGGAGTATGATTCAATGCTGATATACGGATCAAATGTACGAGTATTTACGCTTAAAAGGTTAATTGATTACAAATTTTAAAAAATTGCAGTTATGTTTATTAACATTTGTGGAGTATGATTCAATGCTGATATACGGATCAAATGTACGAGTATTTACGCTTAAACGTTTAATTGATTACAAATTTAAAAAATTGCAGTTATGTTTATTAAAAGTTGTGGAATATGATTCAATGCTGTTATACGGATCAAATGTACGAGTAATTACGCTTAAAAGTTTAATTGATTGCAAATTTAAAAAAATTGCAGTTATGTTTATTAAAAATTGTGGAATATTATTCAATGCTGTTATACGGATCAAATGTACGAGTATTTACGCTTAAAAGTTAAATTGATTACAAATTTTAAAAATTGCAGTTATGTTTATTAAAAGTTGTGGAATATGATTCAATGCTGTTATACGGATCAAATGTACGAGTATTTACGCTTAAAAATTTAATTGATTACAAATTTAAAAAAATTGCAGTTATGTTTATTAACATTTGTGGAGTATGATTCAATGCTGATATACGGATCAAATGTACGAGTATTTACGCTTAAAAGTTTTATTGATTACAAATTTTAAAAAATTGCAGTTATGTTTATTAAAATGTGTGGAGTATGATTCAATGCTGATATACGGATCAAATGTACGAGTAATTACGCTTAAAAGTTTAATTGATTACAAATTTTAAAAAATTGCAGTTATGTTTATTAACATTTGTGGAGTATGATTCAATGCTGATATACGGATCAAATGTACGAGTATTTACGCTTAAAAGTTTAATTGATTACAAATTTTATAAAATTGCAGTTATGTTTATTAAAATTTGTGGAATATGATTCAATGCTGTTCTACGGATCAAATGTACGAGTATTTACGCTTAAAAGTTTAATTTATTACAAATTTTAAAAAATTGCAGTTATGTTTATTAAAAGTGGTGGAATATGATTCAATGCTGTTATACGGATCAAATGTACGAGTATTTACGCTTAAAAGTTTAATTGATTACAAATTTTAAAAAATTGCAGTTATGTTTATTAAAAGTTGTGGAATATGATTCAATGCTGTTATACGGATCAAATGTACGAGTATTTACGCTTAAAAGTTTAATTGATTACAAATTTTAAAAAATTGCAGTTATGTTTATTAAAAGTTGTGGAATATGATTTAATGCTGTTATACGGATCAAATGTACGAGTATTTACGCTTAAAAGTTTAATTGATTACAAATTTAAAAAAATTGCAGTTATGTTTATTAAAAGTTGTTGAATATGATTCAATGCTGTTATACGGATCAAATGTACGAGTATTTACGCTTAAAAGTTTTATTTTTTGCAAATTTTAAAAAATTGCAGTTATGTTTATTAAAAGTTGTGGAATATGATTCAATGCTGTTATACGGATCAAATGTACGAGTATTTACGCTTAAAAGTTTAATTGATTACAAATTTAAAAAAATTGCAGTTATGTTTATTAAAAGTTGTGGAATATGATTCAATGCTGTTATACGGATCAAATGTACGAGTAATTACGCTTAAAAGTTTAATTGATTACAAATTTAAAAAAATTGCAGTTATGTTTATTAAAAGTTGTGGAATATGATTCAATGCTGTTATACGGATCAAATGTACGAGTATTTACGCTTAAAAGTTTAATTAATTACAAATTTTACAAAATTGCAGTTATGTTTATTAAAAGTTGTGGAATATGACTCAATGCTGTTATACGGATCAAATGTACGAGTATTTACGCTTAAAAGTTTAATTGATTACAAATTTTAAAAAATTGCAGTTATGTTTATTAAAAGTTGTTGAATATGATTCAATGCTGTTATACGGATCAAATGTACGAGTATTTACGCTTAAAAGTTTAATTGATTACAAATTTTAAAAAATTGCAGTTATGTTTATTAAAAGTTGTGGAATATGATTCAATGCTGTTATACGGATCAAATGTACGAGTATTTACGCTTAAAAGTTTAATTGATTACAAATTTTAAAAATTGCAGTTATGTTTATTAAAAGTTGTGGAATATGATTCAATGCTGTTATACGGATCAAATGTACGAGTATTTACGCTAAAAAATTTAATTGATTACAAATTTTAAAAAATTGCAGTTATGTTAATTAACATTTGTGGAGTATGATTCAATGCTGATATACGGATCAAATGTACGAGTATTTACGCTTAAAAGGTTAATTGATTACAAATTTTAAAAAATTGCAGTTATGTTTATTAACATTTGTGGAGTATGATTCAATGCTGATATACGGATCAAATGTACGAGTATTTACGCTTAAACGTTTAATTGATTACAAATTTAAAAAATTGCAGTTATGTTTATTAAAAGTTGTGGAATATGATTCAATGCTGTTATACGGATCAAATGTACGAGTAATTACGCTTAAAAGTTTAACTGATTGCAAATTTAAAAAAATTGCAGTTATGTTTATTAAAAATTGTGGAATATTATTCAATGCTGTTATACGGATCAAATGTACGAGTATTTACGCTTAAAAGTTAAATTGATTACAAATTTTAAAAATTGCAGTTATGTTTATTAAAAGTTGTGGAATATGATTCAATGCTGTTATACGGATCAAATGTACGAGTATTTACGCTTAAAAATTTAATTGATTACAAATTTAAAAAAATTGCAGTTATGTTTATTAACATTTGTGGAGTATGATTCAATGCTGATATACGGATCAAATGTACGAGTATTTACGCTTAAAAGTTTTATTGATTACAAATTTTAAAAAATTGCAGTTATGTTTATTAAAATGTGTGGAGTATGATTCAATGCTGATATACGGATCAAATGTACGAGTAATTACGCTTAAAAGTTTAATTGATTAAAAATTTTAAAAAATTGCAGTTATGTTTATTAACATTTGTGGAGTATGATTCAATGCTGATATACGGATCAAATGTACGAGTATTTACGCTTAAAAGTTTAATTGATTACAAATTTTATAAAATTGCAGTTATGTTTATTAAAATTTGTGGAATATGATTCAATGCTGTTCTACGGATCAAATGTACGAGTATTTACGCTTAAAAGTTTAATTTATTACAAATTTAAAAAAATTGCAGTTATGTTTATTAAAAGTGGTGGAATATGATTCAATGCTGTTATACGGATCAAATGTACGAGTATTTACGCTTAAAAGTTTAATTGATTACAAATTTTAAAAAATTGCAGTTATGTTTATTAAAAGTTGTGGAATATGATTTAATGCTGTTATACGGATCAAATGTACGAGTATTTACGCTTAAAAGTTTAATTGATTACAAATTTAAAAAAATTGCAGTTATGTTTATTAAAAGTTGTTGAATATGATTCAATGCTGTTATACGGATCAAATGTACGAGTATTTACGCTTAAAAGTTTTATTTTTTGCAAATTTTAAAAAATTGCAGTTATGTTTATTAAAAGTTGTGGAATATGATTCAATGCTGTTATACGGATCAAATGTACGAGTATTTACGCTTAAAAGTTTAATTGATTACAAATTTAAAAAAATTGCAGTTATGTTTATTAAAAGTTGTGGAATATGATTCAATGCTGTTATACGGATCAAATGTACGAGTAATTACGCTTAAAAGTTTAATTGATTACAAATTTAAAAAAATTGCAGTTATGTTTATTAAAAGTTGTGGAATATGATTCAATGCTGTTATACGGATCAAATGTACGAGTATTTACGCTTAAAAGTTTAATTAATTACAAATTTTAAAAAATTGCAGTTATGTTTATTAAAAGTTGTGGAATATGATTCAATGCTGTTATACGGATCAAATGTACGAGTATTTACGCTTAAAAGTTTAATTGATTACAAATTTTAAAAAATTGCAGTTATGTTTATTAAAAGTTGTGGAATATGATTCAATGCTGTTATACGGATCAAATGTACGTGTATTTACGCTTAAAAGTTTAATTGATTACAAATTTTAAAAATTGCAGTTATGTTTATTAAAAGTTGTGGAATATGATTCAATGCTGTTATACGGATCAAATGTACGAGTATTTATGCTTTAAAATTTAATTGATTACAAATTTTTAAAAATTGCAGTTATGTTTATTAACATTTGTGGAGTATGATTCAATGCTGATATACGGATCAAATGTACGAGTATTTACGCTTAAAAGGTTAATTGATTACAAATTTTAAAAAATTGCAGTTATGTTTATTAAAATTTGTGGAGTATGATTCAATGCTGATATACGGATCAAATGTACGAGTATTTACGCTTGAAAGTTTAATTGATTACAAATTTTTAAAAATTGCAGTTATGTTTATTAAAAGTTGTGGAATATGATTCAATGCTGTTATACGGATCAAATGTACGAGTAATTACGCTTAAAAGTTTAATTGATTACAAATTTAAAAAAATTGCAGTTATGTTTATTAAAAGTTGTGGAATATGATTCAATGCTGTTATACGGATCAAATGTACGAGTATTTACGCTTAAAAGTTTAATTAATTACAAATTTTACAAAATTGCAGTTATGTTTATTAAAAGTTGTGGAATATGACTCAATGCTGTTATACGGATCAAATGTACGAGTATTTACGCTTAAAAGTTTAATTGATTACAAATTTTAAAAAATTGCAGTTATGTTTATTAAAAGTTGTTGAATATGATTCAATGCTGTTATACGGATCAAATGTACGAGTATTTACGCTTAAAAGTTTAATTGATTACAAATTTTAAAAAATTGCAGTTATGTTTATTAAAAGTTGTGGAATATGATTCAATGCTGTTATACGGATCAAATGTACGAGTATTTACGCTTAAAAGTTTAATTGATTACAAATTTTAAAAATTGCAGTTATGTTTATTAAAAGTTGTGGAATATGATTCAATGCTGTTATACGGATCAAATGTACGAGTATTTACGCTAAAAAATTTAATTGATTACAAATTTTAAAAAATTGCAGTTATGTTCATTAACATTTGTGGAGTATGATTCAATGCTGATATACGGATCAAATGTACGAGTATTTACGCTTAAAAGGTTAATTGATTACAAATTTTAAAAAATTGCAGTTATGTTTATTAACATTTGTGGAGTATGATTCAATGCTGATATACGGATCAAATGTACGAGTATTTACGCTTAAACGTTTAATTGATTACAAATTTAAAAAATTGCAGTTATGTTTATTAAAAGTTGTGGAATATGATTCAATGCTGTTATACGGATCAAATGTACGAGTAATTACGCTTAAAAGTTTAACTGATTGCAAATTTAAAAAAATTGCAGTTATGTTTATTAAAAATTGTGGAATATTATTCAATGCTGTTATACGGATCAAATGTACGAGTATTTACGCTTAAAAGTTAAATTGATTACAAATTTTAAAAATTGCAGTTATGTTTATTAAAAGTTGTGGAATATGATTCAATGCTGTTATACGGATCAAATGTACGAGTATTTACGCTTAAAAATTTAATTGATTACAAATTTAAAAAAATTGCAGTTATGTTTATTAACATTTGTGGAGTATGATTCAATGCTGATATACGGATCAAATGTACGAGTATTTACGCTTAAAAGTTTTATTGATTACAAATTTTAAAAAATTGCAGTTATGTTTATTAAAATGTGTGGAGTATGATTCAATGCTGATATACGGATCAAATGTACGAGTAATTACGCTTAAAAGTTTAATTGATTACAAATTTTAAAAAATTGCAGTTATGTTTATTAACATTTGTGGAGTATGATTCAATGCTGATATACGGATCAAATGTACGAGTATTTACGCTTAAAAGTTTAATTGATTACAAATTTTATAAAATTGCAGTTATGTTTATTAAAATTTGTGGAATATGATTCAATGCTGTTCTACGGATCAAATGTACGAGTATTTACGCTTAAAAGTTTAATTTATTACAAATTTAAAAAAATTGCAGTTATGTTTATTAAAAGTGGTGGAATATGATTCAATGCTGTTATACGGATCAAATGTACGAGTATTTACGCTTAAAAGTTTAATTGATTACAAATTTTAAAAAATTGCAGTTATGTTTATTAAAAGTTGTGGAATATGATTTAATGCTGTTATACGGATCAAATGTACGAGTATTTACGCTTAAAAGTTTAATTGATTACAAATTTAAAAAAATTGCAGTTATGTTTATTAAAAGTTGTTGAATATGATTCAATGCTGTTATACGGATCAAATGTACGAGTATTTACGCTTAAAAGTTTTATTTTTTGCAAATTTTAAAAAATTGCAGTTATGTTTATTAAAAGTTGTGGAATATGATTCAATGCTGTTATACGGATCAAATGTACGAGTATTTACGCTTAAAAGTTTAATTGATTACAAATTTAAAAAAATTGCAGTTATGTTTATTAAAAGTTGTGGAATATGATTCAATGCTGTTATACGGATCAAATGTACGAGTAATTACGCTTAAAAGTTTAATTGATTACAAATTTAAAAAAATTGCAGTTATGTTTATTAAAAGTTGTGGAATATGATTCAATGCTGTTATACGGATTAAATGTACGAGTATTTACGCTTAAAAGTTTAATTAATTACAAATTTTAAAAAATTGCAGTTATGTTTATTAAAAGTTGTGGAATATGATTCAATGCTGTTATACGGATCAAATGTACGAGTATTTACGCTTAAAAGTTTAATTGATTACAAATTTTAAAAAATTGCAGTTATGTTTATTAAAAGTTGTGGAATATGATTCAATGCTGTTATACGGATCAAATGTACGTGTATTTACGCTTAAAAGTTTAATTGATTACAAATTTTAAAAATTGCAGTTATGTTTATTAAAAGTTGTGGAATATGATTCAATGCTGTTATACGGATCAAATGTACGAGTATTTATGCTTTAAAATTTAATTGATTACAAATTTTTAAAAATTGCAGTTATGTTTATTAACATTTGTGGAGTATGATTCAATGCTGATATACGGATCAAATGTACGAGTATTTACGCTTAAAAGGTTAATTGATTACAAATTTTAAAAAATTGCAGTTATGTTTATTAAAATTTGTGGAGTATGATTCAATGCTGATATACGGATCAAATGTACGAGTATTTACGCTTGAAAGTTTAATTGATTACAAATTTTTAAAAATTGCAGTTATGTTTATTAAAAGTTGTGGAATATGATTCAATGCTGTTATACGGATCAAATGTACGAGTAATTACGCTTAAAAGTTTAATTGATTACAAATTTTAAAAAATTGCAGTTATGTTTATTAAAAGTTGTGGAGTATGATTCAATGCTGTTATACGGATCAAATGTACGAGTATTTACGCTTAAAAGTTTAATTGATTACAAATTTTAAAAATTGCAGTTATGTTTATTAACATTTGTGGAGTATGAGTCAATGCTGATATACGGATCAAATGTACGAGTAATTACGCTAAAAAGTTTAATTGATTACAAATTTTAAAAAATTGCAGTTATGTTTATTAAAAGTTGTGGAGTATGATTCAATGCTGTTATACGGATCAAATGTACGAGTATTTACGCTTAAAAGTTTAATTGATTACAAATTTTAAAAAATGCAGTTATGTTTATTAAAATTTGTGGAGTATGATTCAATGCTGATATACGGATCAAATGTACGAGTATTTACGCTTAAAAGTTTAATTGATTACAAATTTTAAAAAATGCAGTTATGTGTATTAAAAGTTGTAGAGTATGATTCAATGCTGATATACGGATCAAATGTACGAGTATTTACGCTTAAAAGTTTAATTGATTACAAATTTTAAAAAATGCAGTTATGTTTATTAAAAGTTGTGGAATATTATTCAATGCTGATATACGGATCAAATGTACGAGTATTTACGCTTAAAAGTTTAATTGATTACAAATTTTAAAAAATTGCAGTTATGTTTATTAAAATTTGGGAGTATGATTCAATGCTGATATACGGATCAAATGTACGAGTATTTACGCTTAAAAGTTTAATTGATTACAAATTAAAAAAAATGGCAGTTATGTTTATTAAAAGTTGTGGAATATGATTCAATGCTGTTATACGGATTAAATGTACGAGTATTTACGCTTAAAAGTTTAATTGATTACAAATTTTAAAAAATTGCAGTTATGTTTATTAAAAGTTGTGGAATATGATTCAATGCTGTTATACGGATCAAATGTACGAGTATTTACGCTTAAAAGTTTAATTTATTACAAATTTTAAAAAATTGAAGTTATGTTTATTAAAAGTTGTGGAATATGATTCAATGCTGTTATACGGATCAAATGTACGAGTATTTACGCTTAAAAGTTTAATTGATTACAAATTTTTAAAAATTGCAGTTATGTTTATTAAAATTTGTGGAGTATGATTCAATGCTGATATACGGATCAAATGTACGAGTATTTACGCTTAAAAGTTTAATTGATTACACATTTTAAAAAATTGCAGTTATGTTTATTAAAAGTTTTTGCATATGATTCAATGCTGTTATACGGATCAAATGTACGAGTATTTACGCTTAAAAGTTTAATTGATTACAAATTTTAAAAAATTGCAGTTATGTTTATTAAAAGTTGTGGAATATGATTCAATGCTGTTATACAGATCAAATGTACGAGTATAAACGCTTAAAAGTTTAATTGATTACAAATTTAAAAAAATTGCAGTTGTGTTTATTAAAAGTTGTGGAATATGATTCAATGCTGTTATACAGATCAAATGTACGAGTATTAACGCTTAAAAGTTTAATTGATTACAAATTAAAAAAAATTGCAGTTATGTTTATTAAAAGTTGTGGAATATGATTCAATGCTGTTATACGGATCAAATGTACGAGTATTTACGCTTAAAAGTTTAATTGATTACAAATTTAAAAAAATTGCAGTTATGTTTATTAAAAGTTGTGGAATATGATTCAATGCTGTTATACGGATCAAATGTACGAGTATTTACGCTTAAAAGTTTAATTGATTACAAATTTTAAAAAATTGCAGTTATGTTTATTAAAAGTTGTGGAATATGATTCAATGCTGTTATACGGATCAAATGTACGAGTATTTACGCTTAAAAGTTTAATTGATTAAAAATTTTTAAAAATTGCAGTTATGTTTATTAAAAGTTGTGGAATATGATTCAATGCTGATATACGGATCAAATGTACGAGTATTTACGCTTAAAAGTTTAATTGATTACAAATTTAAAAAAATTGCAGTTATGTTTATTAAAATTTATGGAGTATGATTCAATGCTGATATACGGATCAAATGTACGAGTATTTACGCTTAAAAGTTTAATTGATTACAAATTTAAAAAAATTGCAGTTATGTTTATTAAAAGTTGTGGAATATGATTCAATGCTGTTATACAGATCAAATGTACGAGTATTAACGCTTAAAAGTTTAATTGATTACAAATTTTTAAAAATTCAAGTTATGTTTATTAAAATTTGTGGAGTATGATTCAATGCTGATATACGGATCAAATGTACGAGTATTTACGCTTAAAAGTTTAATTGATTACACATTTTAAAAAATTGCAGTTATGTTTATTAAAAGTTTTGGCATATGATTCAATGCTGTTATACGGATCAAATGTACGAGTATTTACGCTTAGAAGTTTAATTGATTACAAATTTTACAAAATTGCAATTATGTTTATTAAAATTTGGGGAGTATGATTCAATGCTGATATACGGATCAAATGTACGAGTATTTACGCTTAAAAGTTTAATTGATTACAAATTAAAAAAAATGGCAGTTATGTTTATTAAAAGTTGTGGAATATGATTCAATGCTGTTATACGGATCAAATGTACGAGTATTTACGCTTAAAAGTTTAATTGATTACAAATTTAAAAAAATTGCAGTTATGTTTATCAAAAGTTGTGGAATATGATTCAATGCTGTTATACGGATTAAATGTACGAGTATTTACGCTTAAAAGTTTAATTGATTACAAATTTTAAAAAATTGCAGTTATGTTTATTAAAAGTTGTGGAATATGATGCAATGCTGTTATACGGATCAAATGTACGAGTATTTACGCTTAAAAGTATAATTGATTAACAATTTTAAAAAATTGGAGTTATGTTTATTAAAAGTTGTGGAATATGATTCAATGCTGTTATACGGATCAAATGTACGAGTATTTACGCTTAAAAGTTTAATTGATTACAAATTTTTAAAAATTGCAGTTATGTTTATTAAAAGTTGTGGAATATGATTCAATGCTGATATACGGATCAAATGTACGAGTATTTACGCTTAAAAGTTTAATTGATTACAAATTTAAAAAAATTGCAGTTATGTTTATTAAAATTTATGGAGTATGATTCAATGCTGATATACGGATCAAATGTACGAGTATTTACGCTTAAAAGTTTAATTGATTACAAATTTAAAAAAATTGCAGTTATGTTTATTAAAAGTTGTGGAATATGATTCAATGCTGTTATACAGATCAAATGTACGAGTATTAACGCTTAAAAGTTTAATTGATTACAAATTTTTAAAAATTGCAGTTATGTTTATTAAAATTTGTGGAATATGATTCAATGCTGATATACGGATCAAATGTACGAGTATTTACGCTTAAAAGTTTAATTGATTGCACATTTTAAAAAATTGCAGTTATGTTTATTAAAAGTTTTGGCATATGATTCAATGCTGTTATACGGATCAAATGTACGAGTATTTACGCTTAAAAGTTTAATTGATTACAAATTTTTAAAAATTGTAGTTATGTTTATTAAAATTTGGGGAGTATGATTCAATGCTGATATACGGATCAAATGTACGAGTATTTACGCTTAAAAGTTTAATTGATTACAAATTTTAAAAAATTGCAGTTATGTTTATTAAAAGTTGTGGAATATGATTCAATGCTGTTATACGGATCAAATGTACGAGTATTTACGCTTAAAAGTTTAATTGATTACAAATTTAAAAAAATTGCAGTTATGTTTATTAAAAGTTGTGGAATATGATTAAATGCTGTTATACGGATCAAATGTACGAGTATTTACGCTTAAAAGTTTAATTGATTACAAATTTTAAAAAATTGCAGTTATGTTTATTAAAAGTTGTGGAATATGATTCAATGCTGTTATACGGATTAAATGTACGAGTATTTACGCTTAAAAGTTTAATTGATTACAAATTTTAAAAAATTGGAGTTATGTTTATTAAAAGTTGTGGAATATGATTCAATGCTGTTATACGGATCAAATGTACGAGTATTTACGCTTAAAAGTTTAATTGATTACAAATTTTTAAAAATTGCAGTTATGTTTATTAAAATTTGTGGAGTATGATTCAATGCTGATATACGGATCAAATGTACGAGTATTTACGCTTAAAAGTTTAATTGATCACACATTTTTAAAAATTGCAGTTATGTTTATTAAAAGTTTTTGCATATGATTCAATGCTGTTATACGGATCAAATGTACGAGTATTTACGCTTAAAAGTTTAATTGATTACAAATTTTAAAAAATTGCAGTTATGTTTATTAAAAGTTGTGGAATATGATTCAATGCTGTTATACAGATCAAATGTACGAGTATAAACGCTTAAATGTTTAATTGATTACAAATTTTAAAAAATTGCAGTTATGTTTATTAAAAGTTGTCGAATATGATTCAATGCTGTTATACGGATCAAATGTAGGAGTATTTACGCTTAAAAGTTTAATTGATTACAAATTTTAAAAAATTGCAGTTATGTTTATTAAAAGTTGTTGAATATGATTCAATGCTGTTATACGGATCAAATGTACGAGTATTTACGCTTAAAAGTTTAATTGATTAAAAATTTTTAAAAATTGCAGTTATGTTTATTAAAAGTTGTGGAATATGATTCAATGCTGTTATACAGATCAAATGTACGAGTATTAACGCTTAAAAGTTTAATTGATTACAAATTTTTAAAAATTGCAGTTATGTTTATTAAAATTTGTGGAGTATGATTCAATGCTGATATACGGATCAAATGTACGAGTATTTACGCTTAAAAGTTTAATTGATTGCACATTTTAAAAAATTGCAGTTATGTTTATTAAAAGTTTTGGCATATGATTCAATGCTGTTATACGGATCAAATGTACGAGTATTTACGCTTAAAAGTTTAATTGATTACACATTTTAAAAAATTGCAGTTATGTTTATTAAAAGTTTTGGCATATGATTCAATGCTGTTATACGGATCAAATGTACGAGTATTTACGCTTAAAAGTTTAATTGATTACAAATTTAAAAAAATTGCAGTTATGTTTATTAAAAGTTGTGGAATATGATTCAATGCTGTTATACGGATCAAATGTACGAGTATTTACGCTTAAAAGTTTAATTGATTACAAATTTAAAAAAATTGCAGTTATGTTTATTAAAAGTTGTGGAATATGATTCAATGCTGTTATACGGATCAAATGTACGAGTATTTACGCTTAAAAGTTAAATTGATTACAAATTTAAAAAAATTGCAGTTATGTTTATTAAAAGTTGTGGAATATGATTCAATGCTGTTATACAGATCAAATGTACGAGTATTAACGCTTAAAAGTTTAATTGATTACAAATTAAAAAAAATTGCAGTTATGTTTATTAAAAGTTGTGGAATATGATTCAATGCTGTTATACGGATCAAATGTACGAGTATTTACGCTTAAAAGTTTAATTGATTACAAATTTAAAAAAATTGCAGTTATGTTTATTAAAAGTTGTGGAATATGATTCAATGCTGTTATACGGATCAAATGTACGAGTATTTACGCTTAAAAGTTTAATTGATTACAAATTTTAAAAAATTGCAGTTATGTTTATTAAAAGTTGTGGAATATGATTCAATGCTGTTATACGGATCAAATGTACGAGTATTTACGCTTAAAAGTTTAATTGATTAAAAATTTTTAAAAATTGCAGTTATGTTTATTAAAAGTTGTGGAATATGATTCAATGCTGATATACGGATCAAATGTACGAGTATTTACGCTTAAAAGTTTAATTGATTACAAATTTAAAAAAATTGCAGTTATGTTTATTAAAATTTATGGAGTATGATTCAATGCTGATATACGGATCAAATGTACGAGTATTTACGCTTAAAAGTTTAATTGATTACAAATTTAAAAAAATTGCAGTTATGTTTATTAAAAGTTGTGGAATATGATTCAATGCTGTTATACAGATCAAATGTACGAGTATTAACGCTTAAAAGTTTAATTGATTACAAATTTTAAAAAATTCAAGTTATGTTTATTAAAATTTGTGGAGTATGATTCAATGCTGATATACGGATCAAATGTACGAGTATTTACGCTTAAAAGTTTAATTGATTACACATTTTAAAAAATTGCAGTTATGTTTATTAAAAGTTTTGGCATATGATTCAATGCTGTTATACGGATCAAATGTACGAGTATTTACGCTTAAAAGTTTAATTGATTACAAATTTTACAAAATTGCAATTATGTTTATTAAAATTTGGGGAGTATGATTCAATGCTGATATACGGATCAAATGTACGAGTATTTACGCTTAAAAGTTTAATTGATTACAAATTAAAAAAAATGGCAGTTATGTTTATTAAAAGTTGTGGAATATGATTCAATGCTGTTATACGGATCAAATGTACGAGTATTTACGCTTAAAAGTTTAATTGATTACAAATTTAAAAAAATTGCAGTTATGTTTATCAAAAGTTGTGGAATATGATTCAATGCTGTTATACGGATTAAATGTACGAGTATTTACGCTTAAAAGTTTAATTGATTACAAATTTTAAAAAATTGCAGTTATGTTTATTAAAAGTTGTGGAATATGATGCAATGCTGTTATACGGATCAAATGTACGAGTATTTACGCTTAAAAGTATAATTGATTAACAATTTTAAAAAATTGGAGTTATGTTTATTAAAAGTTGTGGAATATGATTCAATGCTGTTATACGGATCAAATGTACGAGTATTTACGCTTAAAAGTTTAATTGATTACAAATTTTTAAAAATTGCAGTTATGTTTATTAAAAGTTGTGGAATATGATTCAATGCTGATATACGGATCAAATGTACGAGTATTTACGCTTAAAAGTTTAATTGATTACAAATTTAAAAAAATTGCAGTTATGTTTATTAAAATTTATGGAGTATGATTCAATGCTGATATACGGATCAAATGTACGAGTATTTACGCTTAAAAGTTTAATTGATTACAAATTTAAAAAAATTGCAGTTATGTTTATTAAAAGTTGTGGAATATGATTCAATGCTGTTATACAGATCAAATGTACGAGTATTAACGCTTAAAAGTTTAATTGATTACAAATTTTTAAAAATTGCAGTTATGTTTATTAAAATTTGTGGAGTATGATTCAATGCTGATATACGGATCAAATGTACGAGTATTTACGCTTAAAAGTTTAATTGATTGCACATTTTAAAAAATTGCAGTTATGTTTATTAAAAGTTTGGGCATATGATTCAATGCTGTTATACGGATCAAATGTACGAGTATTTACGCTTAAAAGTTTAATTGATTACAAATTTTTAAAAATTGCAGTTATGTTTATTTAAAGTTGTTGAATATGATTCAATGCTGTTATACGGATCAAATGTACGAGTATTTACGCTTAAAAGTTTAATTGATTAAAAATTTTTAAAAATTGCAGTTATGTTTATTAAAAGTTGTGGAATATGATTCAATGCTGTTATACAGATCAAATGTACGAGTATTAACGCTTAAAAGTTTAATTGATTAAAAATTTTTAAAAATTGCAGTTATGTTTATTAAAATTTGTGGAGTATGATTCAATGCTGATATACGGATCAAATGTACGAGTATTTACGCTTTAAAGTTTAATTGATTGCACATTTTAAAAAATTGCAGTTATGTTTATTAAAAGTTTTGGCATATGATTCAATGCTGTTATACGGATCAAATGTACGAGTATTTACGCTTAAAAGTTTAATTGATTACAAATTTTTAAAAATTGTAGTTATGTTTATTAAAATTTGGGGAGTATGATTCAATGCTGATATACGGATCAAATGTACGAGTATTTACGCTTAAAAGTTTAATTGATTACAAATTTTAAAAAATTGCAGTTATGTTTATTAAAAGTTGTGGAATATGATTCAATGCTGTTATACGGATCAAATGTACGAGTATTTACGCTTAAAAGTTTAATTGATTACAAATTTAAAAAAATTGCAGTTATGTTTATTAAAAGTTGTGGAATATGATTAAATGCTGTTATACGGATCAAATGTACGAGTATTTACGCTTAAAAGTTTAATTGATTACAAATTTTAAAAAATTGCAGTTATGTTTATTAAAAGTTGTGGAATATGATTCAATGCTGTTATACGGATCAAATGTACGAGTATTTACGCTTAAAAGTTTAATTGATTACAAATTTTAAAAAATTGGAGTTATGTTTATTAAAAGTTGTGGAATATGATTCAATGCTGTTATACGGATCAAATGTACGAGTATTTACGCTTAAAAGTTTAATTGATTACAAATTTTTAAAAATTGCAGTTATGTTTATTAAAATTTGTGGAGTATGATTCAATGCTGATATACGGATCAAATGTACGAGTATTTACGCTTAAAAGTTTAATTGATTACACATTTTAAAAAATTGCAGTTATGTTTATTAAAAGTTTTTGCATATGATTCAATGCTGTTATACGGATCAAATGTACGAGTATTTACGCTTAAAAGTTTAATTGATTACAAATTTTAAAAAATTGCAGTTATGTTTATTAAAAGTTGTGGAATATGATTCAATGCTGTTATACAGATCAAATGTACGAGTATAAACGCTTAAAAGTTTAATTGATTACAAATTTAAAAAAATTGCAGTTATGTTTATTAAAAGTTGTGGAATATGATTCAATGCTGTTATACGGATCAAACGTACGAGTATTTACGCTTAAAAGTTTAATTGATTACAAATTTTAAAAAATTGCAGTTATGTTTATTAAAAGTTGTTGAATATGATTCAATGCTGGGCTACGGATCAAATGTACGAGTATTTACGCTTAAAAGTTTAATTGATTACAAATTTTAAAAAATTGCAGTTATGTTTATTAAAAGTTGTGGAATATGATTCAATGCTGTTATACGGATCAAATGTACGAGTATTTACGCTTAAAAGTTTAATTGATTAAAAATTTTTAAAAATTGCAGTTATGTTTATTAAAAGTTGTGGAATATGATTCAATGCTGATATACGGATCAAATGTACGAGTATTTACACTTAAAAGTTTAATTAGTTACAAATTTAAAAAAATTGCAGTTATGTTTATTAAAATTTATGGAGTATGATTCAATGCTGATATACGGATCAAATGTACGAGTATTTACGCTTAAAAGTTTAATTGATTACAAATTTAAAAAAATTGCAGTTATGTTTATTAAAAGTTGTGGAATATGATTCAATGCTGTTATACAGATCAAATGTACGAGTATTGACGCTTAAAAGTTTAATTGATTACAAATGTTTAAAAATTGCAGTTATGTTTATTAAAATTTGTGGAGTATGATTCAATGCTGATATACGGATCAAATGTACGAGTATTTACGCTTAAAAGTTTAATTGATTGCACATTTTAAAAAATTGCAGTTATGTTTATTAAAAGTTTTGGCATATGATTCAATGCTGTTATACGGATCAAATGTACGAGTATTTACGCTTAAAAGTTTAATTGATTACAAATTTTAAAAAATTGTAGTTATGTTTATTAAAATTTGGGGAGTATGATTCAATGCTGATATACGGATCAAATGTACGAGTATTTACGCTTAAAAGTTTAATTGATTACAAATTTTAAAAAATTGCAGTTATGTTTATTAAAAGTTTTTGCATATGATTCAATGCTGTTATACGGATCAAATGTACGAGTATTTACGCTTAAAAGTTTAATTGATTACAAATTTTTAAAAATTGCAGTTATGTTTATTAAAAGTTGTGGAATATGATTCAATGCTGTTATACAGATCAAATGTACGAGTATAAACGCTTAAAAGTTTAATTGATTACAAATTTAAAAAAATTGCAGTTATGTTTATTAAAAGTTGTGGAATATGATTCAATGCTGTTATACGGATCAAATGTACGAGTATTTACGCTTAAAAGTTTAATTGATTACAAATTTAAAAAAATTGCAGTTATGTTTATTAAAAGTTGTGGAATATGATTCAATGCTGTTATACGGATAAAATGTACGAGTATTTACGCTTAAAAGTTTAATTGATTACAAATTTTAAAAAATTGCAGTTATGTTTATTAAAAGTTGTGGAATATGATTCAATGCTGTTATACGGATCAAATGTACGAGTATTTACGCTTAAATGTTTAATTGATTAAAAATTTTTAAAAATTGCAGTTATGTTTATTAAAAGTTGTGGAATATGATTCAATGCTGATATACGGATCAAATGTACGAGTATTTACGCTTAAAAGTTTAATTGATTACAAATTTAAAAAAATTGCAGTTATGTTTATTAAAATTTATGGAGTATGATTCAATGCTGATATACGGATCAAATGTACGAGTATTTACGCTTAAAAGTTTAATTGATTACAAATTTAAAAAAATTGCAGTTATGTTTATTAAAAGTTGTGGAATATGATTCAATGCTGTTATACAGATCAAATGTACGAGTATTTACGCTTAAAAGTTTAATTGATTACAAATTTTTAAAAATTGCAGTTATGTTTATTAAAATTTGTGGAGTATGATTCAATGCTGATATACGGATCAAATGTACGAGTATTTACGCTTAAAAGTTTAATTGATTGCACATTTTAAAAAATTGCAGTTATGTTTATTAAAAGTTTTGGCATATGATTCAATGCTGTTATACGGATCAAATGTACGAGTATTTACGCTTAAAAGTTTAATTGATTACAAATTTTAAAAAATTGTAGTTATGTTTATATAAAATTTGGGGAGTATGATTCAATGCTGATATACGGATCAAATGTACGAGTATTTACGCTTAAAAGTTTAATTGATTACAAATTTTAAAAAATTGCAGTTATGTTTATTAAAAGTTGTGGAATATGATTCAATGCTGTTATACGGATCAAATGTACGAGTATTTACGCTTAAAAGTTTAATTGATTACAAATTTAAAAAAATTGCAGTTATGTTTATTAAAAGTTGTGGAATATGATTCAATGCTGTTATACGGATCAAATGTACGAGTATTTACGCTTAAAAGTTTAATTGATTACAAATTTTAAAAAATTGCAGTTATGTTTATTAAAAGTTGTGGAATATGATTCAATGCTGTTATACGGATCAAATGTACGAGTATTTACGCTTAAAAGTTTAATTGATTAAAAATTTTTAAAAATTGCAGTTATGTTTATTAAAAGTTGTGGAATATGATTCAATGCTGATATACGGATCAAATGTACGAGTATTTACGCTTAAAAGTTTAATTGATTACAAATTTTTAAAAATTGCAGTTATGTTTATTAAAATTTATGGAGTATGATTCAATGCTGATATACGGATCAAATGTACGAGTATTTACGCTTAAAAGTTTAATTGATTACAAATTTAAAAAAATTGCAGTTATGTTTATTAAAAGTTGTGGAATATGATTCAATGCTGTTATACAGATCAAATGTACGAGTATTAACGCTTAAAAGTTTAATTGATTACAAATTTAACAAAATTGTAAATATGTTTATTAAAAGTTGTGGAATATGATTCAATGCTGTTATACGGATCAAATGTACGAGTATTTACGCTTAAAAGTTTAATTGATTACAAATTTTAAAAAATTGCAGTTATGTTTATTAAAAGTTGTGGAATATGATTCAATGCTGTTATACGGATCAAATGTACAAGTATTTACGCTTAAAAGTTTAATTTATTACAAATTTTAAAAAATTGCAGTTATGTTTATTAAAAGTTGTGGAATATGATTCAATGCTGTTATACGGATCAAATGTACGAGTATTTACGCTTGAAAGTTTATTTGATTACAAATTTTAAAAAATTGCAGTTATGTTTATTAAAAGTTGTAGAATATGATTCAATGCTGTTATACGGATCAAATGTACGAGTATTTACGCTTAAAAGTTTAATTGATTACAAATTTAAAAAAATTGCAGTTATGTTTATTAAAAGTTGTGGAATATGATTTAATGCTGTTATACGGATGAAATGTACGAGTATTTACGCTTAAAAGTTTAATTGATTACAAATTTTAAAAAAATTGCAGTTATGTTTATTAAAAGTTGTTGAATATGATTCAATGCTGTTATACGGATCAAATGTACGAGTATTTACGCTTAAAACTTTAATTGATTACAAATTTTAAAAAATTGCAGTTATGTTTATTAAAAGTTGTGGAATATGATTCAATGCTGTTATACAGATCAAATGTACGAGTATAAACGCTTAAAAGTTTAATTGATTACAAATTTAAAAAAATTGCAGTTATGTTTATTAAAAGTTGTGGAATATGATTCAATGCTGTTATACGGATCAAATGTACGAGTATTTACGCTTAAAAGTTTAATTGATTACAAATTTTAAAAAATTGCAGTTATGTTTATTAAAAGTTGTGGAATATGATTCAATGCTGTTATACGGATCAAATGTACGAGTATTTACGCTTAAAAGTTTAATTGATTACAAATTTTAAAAAATTGCAGTTATGTTTATTAAAAGTTGTGGAATATGATTCAATGCTGTTATACGGATCAAATGTACGAGTATTTACGCTTAAAAGTTTAATTGATTAAAATTTTTTAAAAATTGCAGTTATGTTTATTAAAAGTTGTGGAATATGATTCAATGCTGATATACGGATCAAATGTACGAGTATTTACGCTTAAAAGTTTAATTGATTACAAATTTAAAAAAATTGCAGTTATGTTTATTAAAATTTATGGAGTATGATTCAATGCTGATATACGGATCAAATGTACGAGTATTTACGCTTAAAAGTTTAATTGATTACAAATTTAAAACAATTGCAGTTATGTTTATTAAAAGTTGTGGAATATGATTCAATGCTGTTATACAGATCAAATGTACGAGTATTAACGCTTAAAAGTTTAATTGATTACAAATTTTTAAAAATTGCAGTTATGTTTATTAAAATTTGTGGAGTATGATTCAATGCTGATATACGGATCAAATGTACGAGTATTTACGCTTAAAAGTTTAATTGATTGCACATTTTAAAAAATTGCTGTTATGTTTATTAAAAGTTTTGGCATATGATTCAATGCTGTTATACAGATCAAATGTACGAGTATTTACGCTTAAAAGTTTAATTGATTACAAATTTTAAAAAAATTGTAGTTATGTTTATTAAAATTTGGGGAGTATTATTCAATGCTGATATACGGATCAAATGTACGAGTATTTACGCTTAAAAGTTTAATTGATTACAAATTTCAAAAAATTGCAGTTATGTTTATTAAAAGTTGTGGAATATGATTCAATGCTGTTATACGGATCAAATGTACGAGTATTTTCGCTTAAAAGTTTAATTGATTACAAATTTAAAAAAATTGAAGTTATGTTTATTAAAAGTTGTGGAATATGATTAAATGCTGTTATACGGATCAAATGTACGAGTATTTACGCTTAAAAGTTTAATTGATTACAAATTTTAAAAAATTACAGTTATGTTTATTAAAAGTTGTGGAATATGATTCAATGCTGTTATACGGATCAAATGTACGAGTATTTACGCTTAAAAGTTTAATTGATTAAAAATTTTTAAAAATTGCAGTTATGTTTATTAAAAGTTGTGGAATATGATTCAATGCTGATATACGGATCAAATGTACGAGTATTTACGCTTAAAAGTTTAATTGATTACAAATTTAAAAAAATTGCAGTTATGTTTATTAAAATTTATGGAGTATGATTCAATGCTTATATACGGATCAAATGTACGAGTATTTACGCTTAAAAGTTTAATTGATTACAAATTTAAAAAAATTGCAGTTATGTTTATTAAAAGTTGTGGAATATGATTCAATGCTGTTATACAGATCAAATGTACGAGTATTAACGCTTAAAAGTTTAATTGATTACAATTTTTTAAAAATTGCAGTTATGTTTATTAAAATTTGTGGAGTATGATTCAATGCTGATATACGGATCAAATGTACGAGTATTTACGCTTAAAAGTTTAATTGATTGCACATTTTAAAAAATTGCAGTTATGTTTATTAAAAGTTTTGGGCATATGATTCAATGCTGTTATACGGATCAAATGTACGAGTATTTACGCTTAAAAGTTTAATTGATTACAAATTTTAAAAAATTGTAGTTATGTTTATTAAAATTTGGGGAGTATGATTCAATGCTGATATACGGATCAAATGTACGAGTATTTACGCTTAAAAGTTTAATTGATTACAAATTTTAAAAAATTGCAGTTATGTTTATTAAAAGTTGTGGAATATGATTCAATGCTGTTATACGGATCAAATGTACGAGTATTTACGCTTAAAAGTTTAATTGATTACAAATTTTAAAAAATTGAAGTTATGTTTATTAAAAGTTGTGGAATATGATTAAATGCTGTTATACGGATCAAATGTACGAGTATTTACGCTTAAAAGTTTAATTGATTACAAATTTAAAAAAATTGCAGTTATGTTTATTAAAAGTTGTGGAATATGATTTAATGCTGTTATACGGATGAAATGTACGAGTATTTACGCTTAAAAGTTTAATTGATTACAAATTTTTAAAAAATTGCAGTTATGTTTATTAAAAGTTGTTGAATATGATTCAATGCTGTTATACGGATCAAATGTACGAGTATTTACGCTTAAAACTTTAATTGATTACAAATTTTAAAAAATTGCAGTTATGTTTATTAAAAGTTGTGGAATATGATTCAATGCTGTTATACAGATCAAATGTACGAGTATAAACGCTTAAAAGTTTAATTGATTACAAATTTAAAAAAATTGCAGTTATGTTTATTAAAAGTTGTGGAATATGATTCAATGCTGTTATACGGATCAAATGTACGAGTATTTACGCTTAAAAGTTTAATTGATTACAAATTTTAAAAAATTGCAGTTATGTTTATTAAAAGTTGTGGAATATGATTCAATGCTGTTATACGGATCAAATGTACGAGTATTTACGCTTAAAAGTTTAATTGATTACAAATTTTAAAAAATTGCAGTTATGTTTATTAAAAGTTGTGGAATATGATTCAATGCTGTTATACGGATCAAATGTACGAGTATTTACGCTTAAAAGTTTAATTGATTAAAAATTTTTAAAAATTGCAGTTATGTTTATTAAAAGTTGTGGAATATGATTCAATGCTGATATACGGATCAAATGTACGAGTATTTACGCTTAAAAGTTTAATTGATTACAAATTTAAAAAAATTGCAGTTATGTTTATTAAAATTTATGGAGTATGATTCAATGCTGATATACGGATCAAATGTACGAGTATTTACGCTTAAAAGTTTAATTGATTACAAATTTAAAAAAATTGCAGTTATGTTTATTAAAAGTTGTGGAATATGATTCAATGCTGTTATACAGATCAAATGTACGAGTATTAACGCTTAAAAGTTTAATTGATTACAAATTTTTAAAAATTGCAGTTATGTTTATTAAAATTTGTGGAGTATGATTCAATGCTGATATACGGATCAAATGTACGAGTATTTACGCTTAAAAGTTTAATTGATTGCACATTTTAAAAAATTGCAGTTATGTTTATTAAAAGTTTTGGCATATGATTCAATGCTGTTATACGGATCAAATGTACGAGTATTTACGCTTAAAAGTTTAATTGATTACAAATTTTAAAAAAATTGTAGTTATGTTTATTAAAATTTGGGGAGTATGATTCAATGCTGATATACGGATCAAATGTACGAGTATTTACGCTTAAAAGTTTAATTGATTACAAATTTTAAAAAATTGCAGTTATGTTTATTAAAAGTTGTGGAATATGATTCAATGCTGTTATACGGATCAAATGTACGAGTATTTTCGCTTAAAAGTTTAATTGATTACAAATTTAAAAAAATTGAAGTTATGTTTATTAAAAGTTGTGGAATATGATTAAATGCTGTTATACGGATCAAATGTACGAGTATTTACGCTTAAAAGTTTAATTGATTACAAATTTTAAAAAATTACAGTTATGTTTATTAAAAGTTGTGGAATATGATTCAATGCTGTTATACGGATCAAATGTACGAGTATTTACGCTTAAAAGTTTAATTGATTAAAAATTTTTAAAAATTGCAGTTATGTTTATTAAAAGTTGTGGAATATGATTCAATGCTGATATACGGATCAAATGTACGAGTATTTACGCTTAAAAGTTTAATTGATTACAAATTTTAAAAAATTGCAGTTATGTTTATTAAAATTTATGGAGTATGATTCAATGCTTATATACGGATCAAATGTACGAGTATTTACGCTTAAAAGTTTAATTGATTACAAATTTAAAAAAATTGCAGTTATGTTTATTAAAAGTTGTGGAATATGATTCAATGCTGTTATACGGATCAAATGTACGAGTATTAACGCTTAAAAGTTTAATTGATTACAATTTTTTAAAAATTGCAGTTATGTTTATTAAAATTTGTGGAGTATGATTCAATGCTGATATACGGATCAAATGTACGAGTATTTACGCTTAAAAGTTTAATTGATTGCACATTTTAAAAAATTGCAGTTATGTTTATTAAAAGTTTTGGCATATGATTCAATGCTGTTATACGGATCAAATGTACGAGTATTTACGCTTAAAAGTTTAATTGATTACAAATTTAAAAAAATTGTAGTTATGTTTATTAAAAGTTGGGGAGTATGATTCAATGCTGATATACGGATCAAATGTACGAGTATTTACGCTTAAAAGTTTAATTGATTACAAATTTTAAAAAATTGCAGTTATGTTTATTAAAAGTTGTGGAATATGATTCAATGCTGTTATACGGATCAAATGTACGAGTATTTACGCTTAAAAGTTTTATTGATTACAAATTTAAAAAAATTGAAGTTATGTTTATTAAAAGTTGTGGAATATGATTAAATGCTGTTATACGGATCAAATGTACGAGTATTTACGCTTAAAAGTTTAATTGATTACAAATTTTAAAAAATTGCAGTTATGTTTATTAAAAGTTGTGGAATATGATTCAATGCTGTTATACGGATCAAATGTACGAGTATTTACGTTTAAAAGTTTAATTGATTAACAATTTTAAAAAATTGGAGTTATGTTTATTAAAAGTTGTGGAATATGATTCAATGCTGTTATACGGATCAAATGTACGAGTATTTACGCTTAAAAGTTTAATTGATTACAAATTTTTAAAAATTGCAGTTATGTTTATTAAAATTTGTGGAGTATGATTCAATGCTGATATACGGATCAAATGTACGAGTATTTACGCTTAAAAGTTTAATTGATTACACATTTACAAAAATTGCAGTTATGTTTATCAAAAGTTTTTGCATATGATTCAATGCTGTTATACGGATCAAATGTACGAGTATTTACGCTTAAAAGTTTAATTGATTACAAATTTTAAAAAATTGCAGTTATGTTTATTAAAAGTTGTGGAATATGATTCAATGCTGTTATACGGATCAAATGTACGAGTATTTACGCTTAAAAGTTTAATTGATTACAAATTTTAAAAAATTGCAGTTATGTTTATTAAAAGTTGTGGAATATGATTCAATGCTGTTATACGGATCAAATGTACGAGTATTTACGCTTAAAAGTTTAATTGATTACAAATTTTAAAAAATTGCAGTTATGTTTATTAAAAGTTGTGGAATATGATTCAATGCTGTTATACGGATCAAATGTACGAGTATTTACGCTTAAAAGTTTAATTGATTAAAAAATTTTAAAAATTGCAGTTATGTTTATTAAAAGTTGTGGAATATGATTCAATGCTTATATACGGATCAAATGTACGAGTATTTACGCTTAAAAGTTTAATTGATTACAAATTTAAAAAAATTGCAGTTATGTTTATTAAAATTTATGGAGTATGATTCAATGCTGATATACGGATCAAATGTACGAGTATTTACGCTTAAAAGTTTAATTGATTACAAATTTAAAAAAATTGCAGTTATGTTTATTAAAAGTTGTGGAATATGATTCAATGCTGTTATACAGATCAAATGTACGAGTATTAACGCTTAAAAGTTTAATTGATTACAAATTTTTAAAAATTGCAGTTATGTTTATTAAAATTTGTGGAGTATGATTCAATGCTGATATACGGATCAAATGTACGAGTATTTACGCTTAAAAGTTTAATTGATTGCACATTTTAAAAAATTGCAGTTATGTTTATTAAAAGTTTTGGCATATGATTCAATGCTGTTATACGGATCAAATGTACGAGTATTTACGCTTAAAAGTTTAATTGATTACAAATTTTAAAAAAATTGTAGTTATGTTTATTAAAATTTGGGAAGTATGATTCAATGCTGATATACGGATCAAATGTACGAGTATTTACGCTTAAAAGTTTAATTGATTACAAATTTTAAAAAATTGCAGTTATGTTTATTAAAAGTTGTGGAATATGATTCAATGCTGTTATACGGATCAAATGTACGAGTATTTTCGCTTAAAAGTTTAATTGATTACAAATTTAAAAAAATTGAAGTTATGTTTATTAAAAGTTGTGGAATATGATTAAATGCTGTTATACGGATCAAATGTACGAGTATTTACGCTTAAAAGTTTAATTGATTACAAATTTTAAAAAATTACAGTTATGTTTATTAAAAGTTGTGGAATATGATTCAATGCTGTTATACGGATCAAATGTACGAGTATTTACGCTTAAAAGTTTAATTGATTAAAAATTTTTAAAAATTGCAGTTATGTTTATTAAAAGTTGTGGAATATGATTCAATGCTGATATACGGATCAAATGTACGAGTATTTACGCTTAAAAGTTTAATTGATTACAAATTTAAAAAAATTGCAGTTATGTTTATTAAAATTTATGGAGTATGATTCAATGCTTATATACGGATCAAATGTACGAGTATTTACGCTTAAAAGTTTAATTGATTACAAATTTAAAAAAATTGCAGTTATGTTTATTAAAAGTTGTGGAATATGATTCAATGCTGTTATACAGATCAAATGTACGAGTATTAACGCTTAAAAGTTTAATTGATTACAATTTTTGTAAAATTGCAGTTATGTTTATTAAAATTTGTGGAGTATGATTCAATGCTGATATACGGATCAAATGTACGAGTATTTACGCTTAAAAGTTTAATTGATTGCACATTTTGAAAAATTGCAGTTATGTTTATTAAAAGTTTTGGCATATGATTCAATGCTGTTATACGGATCAAATGTACGAGTATTTACGCTTAAAAGTTTAATTGATTACAAATTTAAAAAAATTGTAGTTATGTTTATTAAAATTTGGGGAGTATGATTCAATGCTGATATACGGATCAAATGTACGAGTATTTACGCTTAAAAGTTTAATTGATTACAAATTTTAAAAAATTGCAGTTATGTTTATTAAAAGTTGTGGAATATGATTCAATGCTGTTATACGGATCAAATGTACGAGTATTTACGCTTAAAAGTTTAATTGATTACAAATTTAAAAAAATTGAAGTTATGTTTATTAAAAGTTGTGGAATATGATTAAATGCTGTTATACGGATCAAATGTACGAGTATTTACGCTTAAAAGTTTAATTGATTACAAATTTTAAAAAATTGCAGTTATGTTTATTAAAAGTTGTGGAATATGATTCAATGCTGTTATACGGATCAAATGTACGAGTATTTACGTTTAAAAGTTTAATTGATTAACAATTTTAAAAAATTGGAGTTATGTTTATTAAAAGTTGTGGAATATGATTCAATGCTGTTATACGGATCAAATGTACGAGTATTTACGCTTAAAAGTTTAATTGATTACAAATTTTTAAAAATTGCAGTTATGTTTATTAAAATTTGTGGAGTATGATTCAATGCTGATATACGGATCAAATGTACGAGTATTTACGCTTAAAAGTTTAATTGATTACACATTTACAAAAATTGCAGTTATGTTTATCAAAAGTTTTTGCATATGATTCAATGCTGTTATACGGATCAAATGTACGAGTATTTACGCTTAAAAGTTTAATTGATTACAAATTTTAAAAAATTGCAGTTATGTTTATTAAAAGTTGTGGAATATGATTCAATGCTGTTATACGGATCAAATGTACGAGTATTTACGCTTAAAAGTTTAATTGATTACAAATTTTAAAAAATTGCAGTTATGTTTATTAAAAGTTGTGGAATATGATTCAATGCTGTTATACGGATCAAATGTACGAGTATTTACGCTTAAAAGTTTAATTGATTACAAATTTTAAAAAATTGCAGTTATGTTTATTAAAAGTTGTGGAATATGATTCAATGCTGTTATACGGATCAAATGTACGAGTATTTACGCTTAAAAGTTTAATTGATTAAAAAATTTTAAAAATTGCAGTTATGTTTATTAAAAGTTGTGGAATATGATTCAATGCTTATATACGGATCAAATGTACGAGTATTTACGCTTAAAAGTTTAATTGATTACAAATTTAAAAAAATTGCAGTTATGTTTATTAAAATTTATGGAGTATGATTCAATGCTGATATACGGATCAAATGTACGAGTATTTACGCTTAAAAGTTTAATTGATTACAAATTTAAAAAAATTGCAGTTATGTTTATTAAAAGTTGTGGAATATGATTCAATGCTGTTATACAGATCAAATGTACGAGTATTAACGCTTAAAAGTTTAATTGATTACAAATTTTTAAAAATTGCAGTTATGTTTATTAAAATTTGTGGAGTATGATTCAATGCTGATATACGGATCAAATGTACGAGTATTTACGCTTAAAAGTTTAATTGATTGCACATTTTAAAAAATTGCAGTTATGTTTATTAAAAGTTTTGGCATATGATTCAATGCTGTTATACGGATCAAATGTACGAGTATTTACGCTTAAAAGTTTAATTGATTACAAATTTTAAAAAAATTGTAGTTATGTTTATTAAAATTTGGGAAGTATGATTCAATGCTGATATACGGATCAAATGTACGAGTATTTACGCTTAAAAGTTTAATTGATTACAAATTTTAAAAAATTGCAGTTATGTTTATTAAAAGTTGTGGAATATGATTCAATGCTGTTATACGGATCAAATGTACGAGTATTTTCGCTTAAAAGTTTAATTGATTACAAATTTAAAAAAATTGAAGTTATGTTTATTAAAAGTTGTGGAATATGATTAAATGCTGTTATACGGATCAAATGTACGAGTATTTACGCTTAAAAGTTTAATTGATTACAAATTTAAAAAAATTACAGTTATGTTTATTAAAAGTTGTGGAATATGATTCAATGCTGTTATACGGATCAAATGTACGAGTATTTACGCTTAAAAGTTTAATTGATTAAAAATTTTTAAAAATTGCAGTTATGTTTATTAAAAGTTGTGGAATATGATTCAATGCTGATATACGGATCAAATGTACGAGTATTTACGCTTAAAAGTTTAATTGATTACAAATTTAAAAAAATTGCAGTTATGTTTATTAAAATTTATGGAGTATGATTCAATGCTTATATACGGATCAAATGTACGAGTATTTACGCTTAAAAGTTTAATTGATTACAAATTTAAAAAAATTGCAGTTATGTTTATTAAAAGTTGTGGAATATGATTCAATGCTGTTATACAGATCAAATGTACGAGTATTAACGCTTAAAAGTTTAATTGATTACAATTTTTGTAAAATTGCAGTTATGTTTATTAAAATTTGTGGAGTATGATTCAATGCTGATATACGGATCAAATGTACGAGTATTTACGCTTAAAAGTTTAATTGATTGCACATTTTGAAAAATTGCAGTTATGTTTATTAAAAGTTTTGGCATATGATTCAATGCTGTTATACGGATCAAATGTACGAGTATTTACGCTTAAAAGTTTAATTGATTACAAATTTTAAAAAATTGTAGTTATGTTTATTAAAATTTGGGGAGTATGATTCAATGCTGATATACGGATCAAATGTACGAGTATTTACGCTTAAAAGTTTAATTGATTACAAATTTTAAAAAATTGCAGTTATGTTTATTAAAAGTTGTGGAATATGATTCAATGCTGTTATACGGATCAAATGTACGAGTATTTACGCTTAAAAGTTTAATTGATTACAAATTTAAAAAAATTGAAGTTATGTTTATTAAAAGTTGTGGAATATGATTAAATGCTGTTATACGGATCAAATGTACGAGTATTTACGCTTAAAAGTTTAATTGATTACAAATTTTAAAAAATTGCAGTTAGGTTTATTAAAAGTTGTGGAATATGATTCAATGCTGTTATACGGATCAAATGTACGAGTATTTACGTTTAAAAGTTTAATTGATTAACAATTTTAAAAAATTGGAGTTATGTTTATTAAAAGTTGTGGAATATGATTCAATGCTGTTATACGGATCAAATGTACGAGTATTTACGCTTAAAAGTTTAATTGATTACAAATTTTTAAAAATTGCAGTTATGTTTATTAAAATTTGTGGAGTATGATTCAATGCTGATATACGGATCAAATGTACGAGTATTTACGCTTAAAAGTTTAATTGATTACACATTTTAAAAAATTGCAGTTATGTTTATCAAAAGTTTTTGCATATGATTCAATGCTGTTATACGGATCAAATGTACGAGTATTTACGCTTAAAAGTTTAATTGATTACAAATTTTAAAAAATTGCAGTTATGTTTATTAAAAGTTGTGGAATATGATTCAATGCTGTTATACGGATCAAATGTACGAGTATTTACGCTTAAAAGTTTAATTGATTACAAATTTAAAAAATTGCAGTTATGTTTATTAAAAGTTGTGGAATATGATTCAATGCTGTTATACGGATCAAATGTACGAGTATTTACGCTTAAAAGTTAAATTGATTACAAATTTAAAAAAATTGCAGTTATGTTTATTAAAAGTTGTGGAATATGATTCAATGCTGTTATACAGATCAAATGTACGAGTATTAACGCTTAAAAGTTTAATTGATTACAAATTTTAAAAAATTGCAGTTATGTTTATTAAAAGTTGTGGAATATGATTCAATGCTGTTATACGGATCAAATGTACGAGTATTTACGCTTAAAAGTTTAATTGATTACAAATTTAAAAAAATTGCAGTTATGTTTATAAAAAGTTGTGGAATATGATTCAATGCTGTTATACGGATCAAATGTACGAGTATTTACGCTTAAAAGTTTAACTGATTACAAATTTTAAAAAATTGCAGTTATGTTTATTAAAAGTTGTGGAATATGATTCAATGCTGTTATACGGATCAAATGTACGAGTATTTACGCTTAAAAGTTTAATTGATTAAAAATTTTTAAAAATTGCAGTTATGTTTATTAAAAGTTGTGGAATATGATTCAATGCTGATATACGGATCAAATGTACGAGTATTTACGCTTAAAAGTTTAATTGATTACAAATTTTAAAAAATTGCAGTTATGTTTATTAAAAGTTATGGATTATGATTCAATGCTGATATACGGATCAAATGTACGAGTATTTACGCTTAAAAGTTTAATTGATTACAAATTAAAAAAAATTGCAGTTATGTTTATTAAAAGTTCTGGAATATGATTCAATGCTGTTATACAGATCAAATGTACGAGTATTAACGCTTAAAAGTTTAATTGATTACAAATTTAACAAAATTGCAGTTATGTTTATTAAAAGTTGTGGAATATGATACAATGCTGTTATACGGATCAAATGTACGAGTATTTACGCTTAAAAGTTTAATTGATTACAAATTTTAAAAAATTGCAGTTATGTTTATTAAAAGTTGTGGAATATGATTCAATGCTGTTATACGGATCAAATGTACGAGTATTTACGCTTAAAAGTTTAATTTATTACAAATTTAAAAAAATTGCAGTTATGTTTATTAAAAGTTGTGGAATATGATTCAATGCTGTTATACGGATCAAATGTACGAGTATTTACGCTTAAAAGTTTAATTGATTACAAATTTTAAAAAATTGCAGTTATGTTTATTAAAAGTTGTAGAATATGATTCAATGCTGTTATACGGATCAAATGTACGAGTATTTACGCTTAAAAGTTTAATTGATTACAAATTTAAAAAAATTGCAGTTATGTTTATTAAAAGTTGTGGAATATGATTTAATGCTGTTATACGGATGAAATGTACGAGTATTTACGCTTAAAAGTTTAATTGATTACAAATTTTAAAAAATTGCAGTTATGTTTATTAAAAGTTGTTGAATATGATTCAATGCTGTTATACGGATCAAATGTACGAGTATTTACGCTTAAAAGTTTAATTGATTACAAATTTTAAAAAATTGCAGTTATGTTTATTAAAAGTTGTGGAATATGATTCAATGCTGTTATACGGATCAATTTACGAGTATTTACGCTTAAAAGTTTAATTGATTTCAAATTTAAAACAATTGCAGTTATGTTTATTAAAAGTTGTGGAATATGATTCAATGCTGTTATACGGATCAAATGTACGAGTAATTACGCTTAAAAGTTTAATTGATTAAAAATTTAAAAAAATTGCAGTTATGTTTATTAAAAGTTGTGGAATATGATTCAATGCTGTTATACGGATCAAATGTACGAGTATTTACGCTTAAAAGTTTAATTGATTACAAATTGAAAACAAAATTGCAGTTATGTTTATTAAAAGTTGTGGAATATGATTCAATGCTGTTATACGGATAATATGTACGAGTATTTACGCTTAAAAGTTTTATTGATTACACATTTTTAAAAATTGCAGTTATGTTTATTAAAAGTTGTGGAATATGATTCAATGCTGTTATACGGATCAAATGTACGAGTATTTACGCTTAAAAGTTTAATTGATTACAAATTTTAAAAATTGCAGTTATGTTTATTAAAAGTTGTGGAATATGATTCAATGCTGTTATACGGATCAAATGTACGAGTATTTACGCTTAAAAATTTAATTGATTACAAATTTTTAAAAATTGCAGTTATGTTTATTAACATTTGTGGAGTATGATTCAATGCTGATATACGGATCAAATGTACGAGTATTTACGCTTAAAAGGTTAATTGATTACAAATTTTAAAAAATTGCAGTTATGTTTATTAAAAGTTGTGGAGTATGATTCAATGCTGTTATACGGATCAAATGTACGAGTATTTACGCTTAAAAGTTTAATTGATTACAAATTTTAAAAATTGCAGTTATGTTTATTAACATTTGTGGAGTATGAGTCAATGCTGATATACCGATCAAATGTACGAGTAATTACGCTAAAAAGTTTAATTGATTACAAATTTTAAAAAATTGCAGTTATGTTTATTAAAAGTTGTGGAGTATGATTCAATGCTGTTATACGGATCAAATGTACGAGTATTTACGCTTAAAAGTTTAATTGATTACAAATTTTAAAAAATGCAGTTATGTTTATTAAAATTTGTGGAGTATGATTCAATGCTGATATACGGATCAAATGTACGAGTATTTACGCTTAAAAGTTTAATTGATTACAAATTTTAAAAAATGCAGTTATGTTTATTAAATGTTGTAGAGTATGATTCAATGCTGATATACGGATCAAATGTACGAGTATTTACGCTTAAAAGTTTAATTGATTACAAATTTTAAAAAATGCAGTTATGTTTATTAAAAGTTGTGGAATATTATTCAATGCTGATATACGGATCAAATGTACGAGTATTTACGCTTAAAAGTTTAATTGATTACAAATTTTAAAAAATTGCAGTTATGTTTATTAAAATTTGGGGAGTATGATTCAATGCTGATATACGGATCAAATGTACGAGTATTTACGCTTAAAAGTTTAATTGATTACAAATTAAAAAAATGGCAGTTATGTTTATTAAAAGTTGTGGAATATGATTCAATGCTGTTATACGGATCAAATGTACGAGTATTTACGCTTAAAAGTTTAATTGATTACAAATTTAAAAAAATTGCAGTTATGTTTATTAAAAGTTGTGGAATATGATTCAATGCTGTTATACGGATTAAATGTACGAGTATTTACGCTTAAAAGTTTAATTGATTACAAATTTTAAAAAATTGCAGTTATGTTTATTAAAAGTTGTGGAATATGATTCAATGCTGTTATACGGATCAAATGTACGAGTATTTACGCTTAAAAGTTTAATTGATTAACAATTTTAAAAAATTGGAGTTATGTTTATTAAAAGTTGTGGAATATGATTCAATGCTGTTATACGGATCAAATGTACGAGTATTTACGCTTAAAAGTTTTATTGATTACAAATTTTTAAAAATTGCAGTTATGTTTATTAAAATTTGTGGAGTATGATTCAATGCTGATATACGGATCAAATGTACGAGTATTTACGCTTAAAAGTTTAATTGATTACACATTTTAAAAAATTGCAGTTATGTTTATTAAAAGTTGTGGAATATGATTCAATGCTGTTATACGGATCAAATGTACGAGTATTTACGCTTAAAAGTTTTATTAATTACAAATTTAAAAAAATTGCAGTTATGTTTATTAAAATTTGGGGAGTATGATTCAAGGCTGATATACGGATCAAATGTACGAGTATTTACGCTTAAAAGTTTAATTGATTACAAATTAAAAAAATGGCAGTTATGTTTATTAAAAGTTGTGGAATATGATTCAATGCTGTTATACGGATCAAATGTACGAGTATTTACGCTTAAAAGTTTAATTGATTACAAATTTAAAAAAATTGCAGTTATGTTTATTAAAAGTTGTGGAATATGATTCAATGCTGTTATACGGATCAAATGTACGAGTATTTACGCTTAAAAGTTTAATTGATTACAAATTTTAAAAAATTGCAGTTATGTTTATTAAAAGTTGTGGAATATGATTCAATGCTGTTATACGGATCAAATGTACGAGTATTTACGCTTAAAAGTATAATTGATTAACAATTTTAAAAAATTGGAGTTATGTTTATTAAAAGTTGTGGAATATGATTCAATGCTGTTATACGGATCAAATGTACGAGTATTTACGCTTAAAAGTTTAATTGATTACAAATTTTTAAAAATTGCAGTTATGTTTATTAAAAGTTGTGGAATATGATTCAATGCTGATATACGGATCAAATGTACGAGTATTTACGCTTAAAAGTTTAATTGATTACAAATTAAAAAAAATTGCAGTTATGTTTATTAAAATTTATGGAGTATGATTCAATGCTGATATACGGATCAAATGTACGAGTATTTACGCTTAAAAGTTTAATTGATTACAAATTTAAAAAAATTGCAGTTATGTTTATTAAAAGTTGTGGAATATGATTCAATGCTGTTATACAGATCAAATGTACGAGTATTAACGCTTAAAAGTTTAATTGATTACAAATTTTTAAAAATTGCAGTTATGTTTATTAAAATTTGTGGAGTATGATTCAATGCTGATATACGGATCAAATGTACGAGTATTTACGCTTAAAAGTTAAATTGATTGCACATTTTAAAAAATTGCAGTTATGTTTATTAAAAGTTTTGGCATATGATTCAATGCTGTTATACGGATCAAATGTACGAGTATTTACGCTTAAAAGTTTAATTGATTACAAATTTAAAAAAATTGCAGTTATGTTTATTAAAATTTGGGGAGTATGATTCAATGCTGATATACGGATCAAATGTACGAGTATTTACGCTTAAAAGTTTAATTGATTACAAATTTTAAAAAATTGCAGTTATGTTTATTAAAATTTGGGGAGTATGATTCAATGCTGATATACGGATCAAATGTACGAGTATTTACGCTTAAAAGTTTAATTGATTACAAATTTAAAACAATTGCAGTTATGTTTATTAAAAGTTGTGGAATATGATTAAATGCTGTTATACGGATCAAATGTACGAGTATTTACGCTTAAAAGTTTAATTGATTACAAATTTTAAAAAATTGCAGTTATGTTTATTAAAAGTTGTGGAATATGATTCAATGCTGTTATACGGATCAAATGTACGAGTATTTACGCTTAAAAGTTTAATTGATTACAAATTTTAAAAAATTGCAGTTATGTTTATTAAAAGTTGTGGAATATGATTTAATGCTGTTATACGGATGAAATGTACGAGTATTTACGCTTAAAAGTTTAATTGATTACAAATTTTAAAAAAATTGCAGTTATGTTTATTAAAAGTTGTTGAATATGATTCAATGCTGTTATACGGATCAAATGTACGAGTATTTACGCTTAAAAGTTTAATTGATTACACATTTTAAAAAATTGCAGTTATGTTTATTAAAAGTTGTGGAATATGATTCAATGCTTTTATACGGTTCAATTTACGAGTATTTACGCTTAAAAGTTTAATTGATTTCAAATTTAAAACAATTGCAGTTATGTTTATTAAAAGTTGTGGAATATGATTCAATGCTGTTATACGGATCAAATGTACGAGTAATTACGCTTAAAAGTTTAATTGATTACAAATTTAAAAAAATTGCAGTTATGTTTATTAAAAGTTGTGGAATATGATTCAATGCTGTTATACGGATCAAATGTACGAGTATTTACGCTTAAAAGTTTAATTGATTACAAATTGAAAACAAAATTGCAGTTATGTTTATTAAAAGTTGTGGAATATGATTCAATTCTGTTATACGGATCAAATGTACGAGTATTTACGCTTAAAAGTTTAATTGATTACACATTTTTAAAAATTGCAGTTATGTTTATTAAAAGTTGTGGAATATGATTCAATGCTGTTATACGGATCAAATGTACGAGTATTTACGCTTAAAAGTTTAATTGATTACAAATTTTAAAAATTGCAGTTATGTTTATTAAAAGTTGTGGAATATGATTCAATGCTGTTATACGGATCAAATGTACGAGTATTTACGCTTAAAAATTTAATTGATTACAAATTTTAAAAAATTGCAGTTATGTTTATTAACATTTGTGGAGTATGATTCAATGCTGATATACGGATCAAATGTACGAGTATTTACGCTTAAAAGTATAATTGATTACAAATTTTAAAAAATTGCAGTTATGTTTATTAAAAGTTGTGGAGTATGATTCAATGCTGTTATACGGATCAAATGTACGAGTATTTACGCTTAAAAGTTTAATTGATTACAAATTTTATAAATTGCAGTTATGTTTATTAACATTTGTGGAGTATGAGTCAATGCTGATATACGGATCAAATGTACGAGTAATTACGCTTAAAAGTTTAATTGATTACAAATTTTAAAAAATTGCAGTTATGTTTATTAAAAGTTGTGGAGTATGATTCAATGCTGTTATACGGATCAAATGTACGAGTATTTACGCTTAAAAGTTTAATTGATTACAAATTTTAAAAAATGCAGTTATGTTTATTAAAATTTGTTGAGTATGATTCAATGCTGATATACGGATCAAATGTACGAGTATTTACGCTTAAAAGTTTAATTGATTACAAATTTTAAAAAATGCAGTTATGTTTATTAAAAGTTGTAGAGTATGATTCAATGCTGATATACGGATCAAATGTACGAGTATTTACGCTTAAAAGTTTAATTGATTACAAATTTTAAAAAATGCAGTTATGTTTATTAAAAGTTGTGGAATATTATTCAATGCTGATATACGGATCAAATGTACGAGTATTTACGCTTAAAAGTTTAATTGATTACAAATTTTAAAAAATTGCAGTTATGTTTATTAAAATTTGGGGAGTATGATTCAATGCTGATATACGGATCAAATGTACGAGTATTTACGCTTAAAAGTTTAATTGATTACAAATTTAAAAAAATGGCAGTTATGTTTATTAAAAGTTGTGGAATATGATTCAATGCTGTTATACGGATCAAATGTACGAGTATTTACGCTTAAAAGTTTAATTGATTACAAATTTAAAAAAATTGCAGTTATGTTTATTAAAAGTTGTGGAATATGATTCAATGCTGTTATACGGATTAAATGTACGAGTATTTACGCTTAAAAGTTTAATTGATTACAAATTTTAAAAAATTGCAGTTATGTTTATTAAAAGTTGTGGAATATGATTCAATGCTGTTATACGGATCAAATGTACGAGTATTTACGCTTAAAAGTTTAATTGATTACAAATTTTTAAAAATTGCAGTTATGTTTATTAAAATTTGTGGAGTAGGATTCAATGCTGATATACGGATCAAATGTACGAGTATTTACGCTTAAAAGTTTAATTGATTACACATTTTAAAAAATTGCAGTTATGTTTATTAAAAGTTTTGGCATATGATTCAATGCTGTTATACGGATCAAATGTACGAGTATTTACGCTTAAAAGTTTAATTGATTACAAATTTTAAAAAATTGCAGTTATGTTTATTAAAAGTTGTGGAATATGATTCAATGCTGTTATACGGATCAAATGTACGAGTATTTACGCTTAAAAGTTTAATTGATTACAAATTAAAAAAATTGCAGTTATGTTTATTAAAAGTTGTGGAATATGATTCAATGCTGTTATACGGATCAAATGTACGAGTATTTACGCTTAAAAGTTAAATTGATTACAAATTTAAAAAAATTGCAGTTATGTTTATTAAAAGTTGTGGAATATGATTCAATGCTGTTATCCAGATCAAATGTACGAGTATTAACGCTTAAAAGTTTAATTGATTACAAATTAAAAAAAATTGCAGTTATGTTTATTAAAAGTTGTGGAATATGATTCAATGCTGTTATACGGATCAAATGTACGAGTATTTACGCTTTAAAGTTTAATTGATTACAAATTTTAAAAAATTGCAGTTATGTTTATTAAAAGTTGTGGAATATGATTCAATGCTGTTATACGGATCAAATGTACGAGTATTTACGCTTAAAAGTTTAATTGATTACAAATTTTAAAAAATTGCAGTTATGTTTATTAAAAGTTGTGGAATATGATTCAATGCTGTTATACGGATCAAATGTACGAGTATTTACGCTTAAAAGTTTAATTGATTAAAAATTTTTAAAAATTGCAGTTATGTTTATTAAAAGTTGTGGAATATGATTCAATGCTGATATACGGATCAAATGTACGAGTATTTACGCTTAAAAGTTTAATTGATTACAAATTTAAAAAAATTGCAGTTATGTTTATTAAAATTTATGGAGTATGATTCAATGCTGATATACGGATCAAATGTACGAGTATTTACGCTTAAAAGTTTAATTGATTACAAATTTTAAAAAATTGCAGTTATGTTTATTAAAAGTTGTGGAATATGATTCAATGCTGTTATACAGATCAAATGTACGAGTATTAACGCTTAAAAGTTTAATTGATTACAAATTTTAAAAAATTCAAGTAATGTTGATTAAAATTTGTGGAGTATGATTCAATGCTGATATACGGATCAAATGTACGAGTATTTACGCTTAAAAGTTTAATTGATTACACATTTTAAAAAATTGCAGTTATGTTTATTAAAAGTTTTGGCATATGATTCAATGCTGTTATACGGATCAAATGTACGAGTATTTACGCTTAAAAGTTTAATTGATTACAAATTTAAAAAAATTGCAGTTATGTTTATTAAAATTTGGGGAGTATGATTCAATGCTAATATACGGATCAAATGTACGAGTATTTACGCTTAAAAGTTTAATTGATTACAAATTAAAAAAAATGGCAGTTATGTTTATTAAAAGTTGTGGAATATGATTCAATGCTGTTATACGGATCAAATGTACGAGTATTTACGCTTAAAAGTTTAATTGATTACAAATTTAAAAAAATTGCAGTTATGTTTATTAAAAGTTGTGGAATATGATTCAATGCTGATATACGGATCAAATGTACGAGTATTTACGCTTAAAAGTTTAATTGATTACAAATTTAAAAAAATTGCAGTTATGTCTATTAAAATGTATGGAGTATGATTCAATGCTGATATACGGATCAAATGTACGAGTATTTACGCTTAAAAGTTTAATTGATTACAAATTAAAAAAAATGGCAGTTATGTTTATTAAAAGTTGTGGAATATGATTCAATGCTGTTATACGGATCAAATGTACGAGTATTTACGCTTAAAAGTTTAATTGATTACAAATTTAAAAAAATTGCAGTTATGTTTATTAAAATTTGGGGAGTATGATTCAATGCTTATATACGGATCAAATGTACGAGTATTTACGCTTAAAAGTTTAATTGATTACAAATTTAAAAAAAATGGCAGTTATGTTTATTAAAAGTTGTGGAATATGATTCAATGCTGTTATACGGATCAAATGTACGAGTATTTACGCTTAAAAGTTTAATTGATTACAAATTAAAAAAAATGGCAGTTATGTTTATTAAAAGTTGTGGAATATGATTCAATGCTGTTATACGGATTAAATGTACGCGTATTTACGCTTAAAAGTTTAATTGATTACAAATTTTAAAAAATTGCAGTTATGTTTATTAAAAGTTGTGGAATATGATTCAATGCTGTTATACGGATCAAATGTACGAGTATTTACGCTTAAAAGTATAATTGATAAACAATTTTAAAAAATTGGAGTTATGTTTATTAAAAGTTGTGGAATATGATTCAATGCTGTTATACGGATCAAATGTACGAGTATTTACGCTTAAAAGTTTAATTGATTACAAATTTAAAAAAATTGCAGTTGTGTTTATTAAAATTTGTGGAGTATGATTCAATGCTGATATACGGATCAAATGTACGAGTATTTACGCTTAAAAGTTAAATTGATTGCACATTTTAAAAAATTGCAGTTATGTTTATTAAAAGTTTTGGCATATGATTCAATGCTGTTATACGGATCAAATGTACGAGTATTTACGCTTAAAAGTTTAATTAATTACAAATTTAAAAAAATTGCAGTTATGTTTATTAAAATTTGGGGAGTATGATTCAATGCTGATATACGGATCAAATGTACGAGTATTTACGCTTAAAAGGTTAATTGATTACAAATTAAAAAAAATGGCAGTTATGTTTATTAAAAGTTGTGGAATATGATTCAATGCTGTTATACGGATCAAATGTACGAGTATTTACGCTTAAAAGTTTAATTGATTACAAATTTAAAAAAATTGCAGTTATGTTTATTAAAAGTTGTGGAATATGATTCAATGCTGTTATACGGATCAAATGTACGAGTATTTACGCTTAAAAGTTTAATTGATTACAAATTTTAAAAAATTGCAGTTATGTTTATTAAAAGTTGTGGAATATGATTCAATGCTGTTATACGGATCAAATGTACGAGTATTTACGCTTAAAAGTATAATTGATTAACAATTTTAAAAAATTGGAGTTATGTTTATTAAAAGTTGTGGAATATGATTCAATGCTGTTATACGGATCAAATGTACGAGTATTTACGCTTAAAAGTTTAATTGATTACAAATTTTTAAAAATTGCAGGTGTGTTTATTAAAAGTTGTGGAATATGATTCAATGCTGATATACGGATCAAATGTACGAGTATTTACGCTTAAAAGTTTAATTGATTACAAATTTAAAAAAATTGCAGTTATGTCTATTAAAATTTATGGAGTATGATTCAATGCTGTTATACGGATCAAATGTACGAGTATTTACGCTTAAAAGTTTAATTGATTACAAATTTAAAAAAATTGCAGTTATGTTTATTAAAAGTTGTGGAATATGATTCAATGCTGTTATACAGATCAAATGTACGAGTATTTACGCTTAAAAGTTTAATTGATTACAAATTTTTAAAAATTGCAGTTATGTTTATTAAAATTTGTGGAGTATGATTCAATGCTGATATACGGATCAAATGTACGAGTATTTACGCTTAAAAGTTAAATTGATTGCACATTTTAAAAAATTGCAGTTATGTTTATTAAAAGTTTTGGCATATGATTCAATGCTGTTATACGGATCAAATGTACGAGTATTTACGCTTAAAAGTTTAATTGATTACAAATTTAAAAAAATTGCAGTTATGTTTATTAAAATTTGGGGAGTATGATTCAATGCTGATATACGGATCAAATGTACGAGTATTTACGCTTAAAAGTTTAATTGATTACAAATTAAAAAAAATGGCAGTTATGTTTATTAAAAGTTGTGGAATATGATTCAATGCTGTTATACGGATCAAATGTACGAGTATTTACGCTTAAAAGTTTAATTGATTACAAATTTAAAAAAATTGCAGTTATGTTTATTAAAAGTTGTGGAATATGATTCAATGCTGTTATACGGATTAAATGTACGAGTATTTACGCTTAAAAGTTTAATTGATTACAAATTTTAAAAAATTGCAGTTATGTTTATTAAAAGTTGTGGAATATGATTCAATGCTGTTATACGGATCAAATGTACGAGTATTTACGCTTAAAAGTATAATTGATTAACAATTTTAAAAAATTGGAGTTATGTTTATTAAAAGTTGTGGAATATGATTCAATGCTGTTATACGGATCAAATGTACGAGTATTTACGCTTAAAAGTTTAATTGATTACAAATTTTTAAAAATTGCAGTTATGTTTATTAAAATTTGTGGAGTATGATTCAATGCTGATATACGGATCAAATGTACGAGTATTTACGCTTAAAAGTTAAATTGATTGCACATTTTAAAAAATTGCAGTTATGTTTATTAAAAGTTTTGGAATATGATTCAATGCTGTTATACGGATCAAATGTACGAGTATTTACGCTTAAAAGTTTAATTGATTACAAATTTAAAAAAATTGCAGTTATGTTTATTAAAATTTGGGGAGTATGATTCAATGCTGATATACGGATCAAATGTACGAGTATTTACGCTTAAAAGGTTAATTGATTACAAATTAAAAAAAATGGCAGTTATGTTTATTAAAAGTTGTGGAATATGATTCAATGCTGTTATACGGATCAAATGTACGAGTATTTACGCTTAAAAGTTTAATTGATTACAAATTTAAAAAAATTGCAGTTATGTTTATTAAAAGTTGTGGAATATGATTCAATGCTGTTATACGGATCAAATGTACGAGTATTTACGCTTAAAAGTTTAATTGATTACAAATTTTAAAAAATTGCAGTTATGTTTATTAAAAGTTGTGGAATATGATTCAATGCTGTTATACGGATCAAATGTACGAGTATTTACGCTTAAAAGTATAATTGATTAACAATTTTAAAAAATTGGAGTTATGTTTATTAAAAGTTGTGGAATATGATTCAATGCTGTTATACGGATCAAATGTACGAGTATTTACGCTTAAAAGTTTAATTGATTACAAATTTTTAAAAATTGCAGTTATGTTTATTAAAAGTTGTGGAATATGATTCAATGCTGATATACGGATCAAATGTACGAGTATTTACGCTTAAAAGTTTAATTGATTACAAATTTAAAAAAATTGCAGTTATGTCTATTAAAATTTATGGAGTATGATTCAATGCTGATATACGGATCAAATGTACGAGTATTTACGCTTAAAAGTTTAATTGATTACAAATTTTTAAAAATTGCAGTTATGTTTGTTAAAATTTGTGGAGTATGATTCAATGCTGATATACGGATCAAATGTACGAGTATTTACGCTTAAAAGTTAAATTGATTGCACATTTTAAAAAATTGCAGTTATGTTTATTAAAAGTTTTGGCATATGATTCAATGCTGTTATACGGATCAAATGTACGAGTATTTACGCTTAAAAGTTTAATTGATTACAAATTTAAAAAAATTGCAGTTATGTTTATTAAAATTTGGGGAGTATGATTCAATGCTGATATACGGATCAAATGTACGAGTATTTACGCTTAAAAGTTTAATTGATTACAAATTTTAAAAAATTGCAGTTATGTTTATTAAAAGTTGTGGAATATGATTCAATGCTGTTATACGGATCAAATGTACGAGTATTTACGCTTAAAAGTTTAATTGATTAACAATTTTAAAAAATTGGAGTTATGTTTATTAAAAGTTGTGGAATATGATTCAATGCTGTTATACGGATCAAATGTACGAGTATTTACGCTTTAAAGTTTAATTGATTACAAATTTTTAAAAATTGCAGTTATGTTTATTAAAATTTGTGGAGTATGATTCAATGCTGATATACGGATCAAATGTACGAGTATTTACGCTTAAAAGTTTAATTGATTACACATTTTAAAAAATTGCAGTTATGTTTATTAAAAGTTTTGGCATATGATTCAATGCTGTTATACGGATCAAATGTACGAGTATTTACGCTTAAAAGTTTAATTGATTACAAATTTTAAAAAATTGCAGTTATGTTTATTAAAAGTTGTGGAATATGATTCAATGCTGTTATACGGATCAAATGTACGAGTATTTACGCTTAAAAGTTTAATTGATTACAAATTTAAAAAATTGCAGTTATGTTTATTAAAAGTTGTGGAATATGATTCAATGCTGTTATACGGATCAAATGTACGAGTATTTACGCTTAAAAGTTAAATTGATTACAAATTTAAAAAAATTGCAGTTATGTTTATTTAAAGTTGTGGAATATGATTCAATGCTGTTATACAGATCAAATGTACGAGTATTAACGCTTAAAAGTTTAATTGATTACAAATTTAAAAAAATTGCAGTTATGTTTATTAAAAGTTGTGGAATATGATTCAATGCTGTTATACGGATCAAATGTACGAGTATTTACGCTTAAAAGTTTAATTGATTACAAATTTAAAAAAATTGCAGTTATGTTTATGAAAAGTTGTGGAATATGATTCAATGCTGTTATACGGATCAAATGTACGAGTATTTACGCTTAAAAGTTTAATTGATTACAAATTTTAAAAAATTGCAGTTATGTTTATTAAAAGTTGTGGAATATGATTCAATGCTGTTATACGGATCAAATGTACGAGTATTTACGCTTAAAAGTTTAATTGATTAAAAATTTTGAAAAATTGCAGTTATGTTTATTAAAAGTTGTGGAATATGATTCAATGCTGATATACGGATCAAATGTACGAGTATTTACGTTTGAAAGTTTAATTGATTACAAATTTAAAAAAATTGCAGTTATGTTTATTAAAATTTATGGAGTATGATTCAATGCTGATATACGGATCAAATGTACGAGTATTTACGCTTAAAAGTTTAATTGATTACAAATTTAAAAAAATTGCAGTTATGTTTATTAAAAGTTGTGGAATATGATTCAATGCTGTTATACAGATCAAATGTACGAGTATTAACGCTTAAAAGTTTAATTGATTACAAATTTAACAAAATTGCAGTTATGTTTATTAAAAGTTGTGGAATATTATTCAATGCTGTTATACGGATCAAATGTACGAGTATTTACGCTTAAAAGTTTAATTGATTACAAATTTAAAAAAATTGCAGTTATGTTAATTCAAAGTTGTGGAATATGATTCAATGCTGTTATACGGATCAAATGTACGAGTATTTACGCTTAAAAGTTTAATTTATTACAAATTTTAAAAAATTGCCGTTATGTTTATTAAAAGTTGTGGAATATGATTCAATGCTGTTATACGGATCAAATGTACGAGTATTTACGCTTAAAAGTTTAATTGATTACAAATTTAAAAAAATTGCAGTTTTGTTTATTAAAAGTTGTGGAATATGATTTAATGCTGTTATACGGATCAAATGTACGAGTATTTACGCTTAAAAGTTTAATTGATTACAAATTTTAAAAAATTGCAGTTATGTTTATTAAAAGTTGTGGAATATTATTCAATGCTGTTATACGGATCAAATGTACGAGTATTTACGCTTAAAAGTTTAATTGATTACAAATTTAAAACAATTGCAGTTATGTTTATTAAAAGTTGTGGAATATGATTCAATGCTGTTATACGGATCAAATGTACGAGTAATTACGCTTAAAAGTTTAATTGATTACAAATTTAAAAAAATTGCAGTTATGTTTATTAAAAGTTGTGGAATATGATTCAATGCTGTTATACGGATCAAATGTACGAGTATTTACGCTTAAAAGTTTAATTGATTACAAATTGAAAACAAAATTGCAGTTATGTTTATTAAAAGTTGATGAATATGATTCAATGCTGTTATACGGATCAAATGTACGAGTATTTACGCTTAAAAGTTTAATTGATTACAAATTTAAAAAAATTGCAGTTATGTTTATTAAAAGTTGATGAATATGATTCAATGCTGTTATACGGATCAAATGTACGAGTATTTACGCTTAAAAGTTTAATTGATTACAAATTTAAAAATATTGCAGTTATGTTTATTAAAAGTTGTGGAATATGATTCAATGCTGTTATACGGATCAAATGTACGAGTATTTACGCTTAAAAGTTTAATTGATTACAAATTTTAAAAATTGCAGTTATGTTTATTAAAAGTTGTGGAATATGATTCAATGCTGTTATACGGATCAAATGTACGAGTATTTACGCTTAAAAGTTAAATTGATTACAAATTTAAAAAAATTGCAGTTATGTTTATTTAAAGTTGTGGAATATGATTCAATGCTGTTATACAGATCAAATGTACGAGTATTTACGCTTAAAAGTTTAATTGATTACAAATTAAAAAAAATTGCAGTTTTGTTTATTAAAAGTTGTGGAATATGATTTAATGCTGTTATACGGATCAAATGTACGAGTATTTACGCTTAAAAGTTTAATTGATTACAAATTTTAAAAAATTGCAGTTATGTTTATTAAAAGTTGTGGAATATGATACAATGCTGTTATACGGATCAAATGTACGAGTATTTACGCTTAAAAGTTTAATTGATTACAAATTTAAAAAAATTGCAGTTATGTTTATTAAAAGTTGTGGAATATTATTCAATGCTGTTATACGGATCAAATGTACGAGTATTTACGCTTAAAAGTTTAATTGATTACAAATTTAAAACAATTGCAGTTATGTTTATTAAAAGTTGTGGAATATGATTCAATGCTGTTATACGGATCAAATGTACGAGTAATTACGCTTAAAAGTTTAATTGATTACAAATTTAAAAAAATTGCAGTTATGTTTATTAAAAGTTGTGGAATATGATTCAATGCTGTTATACGGATCAAATGTACGAGTATTTACGCTTAAAAGTTTAATTGATTACAAATTGAAAACAAAATTGCAGTTATGTTTATTAAAAGTTGATGAATATGATTCAATGCTGTTATACGGATCAAATGTACGAGTATTTACGCTTAAAAGTTTAATTGATTACAAATTTAAAAATATTGCAGTTATGTTTATTAAAAGTTGTGGAATATGATTCAATGCTGTTATACGGATCAAATGTACGAGTATTTACGCTTAAAAGTTTAATTGATTACAAATTTTAAAAATTGCAGTTATGTTTATTAAAAGTTGTGGAATATGATTCAATGCTGTTATACGGATCAAATGTACGAGTATTTACGCTTAAAAGTTAAATTGATTACAAATTTAAAAAAATTGCAGTTATGTTTATTTAAAGTTGTGGAATATGATTCAATGCTGTTATACAGATCAAATGTACGAGTATTTACGCTTAAAAGTTTAATTGATTACAAATTAAAAAAAATTGCAGTTATGTTTATTAAAAGTTGTGGAATATGATTCAATGCTGTTATACAGATCAAATGTACGAGTATTAACGCTTAAAAGTTTAATTGATTACAAATTTAAAAAAATTGCAGTTATGTTTATTAAAAGTTGTGGAATATGATTCAATGCTGTTATACGGATCAAATGTACGAGTAATTACGCTTAAAAGTTTAATTGATTACAAATTTAAAAAAATTGCAGTTATTTTTATTAAAAGTTGTGGAATATGATTCAATGCTGTTATACGGATCAAATGTACGAGTATTTACGCTTAAAAGTTTAATTGATTACAAATTTTAAAAAATTGCAGTTATGTTTATTAAAAGTTGTGGAATATGATTCAATGCTGTTATACGGATCAAATGTACGAGTATTTACGCTTAAAAGTTTAATTAATTACAAATTTTGAACAATTGCAGTTATGTTTATTAAAAGTTGTGGAATATGATTCAATGCTGTTATACGGATCAAATGTACGAGTATTTACGCTTAAAAGTTTAATTGATTACAAATTTTAAAAATTGCAGTTATGTTTATTAAAAGTTGTGGAATATGATTCAATGCTGTTATACGGATCAAATGTACGAGTATTTACGCTTAAAAATTTAATTGATTACAAATTTTAAAAAATTGCAGTTATGTTTATTAACATTTGTGGAGTATGATTCAATGCTGATATACGGATCAAATGTACGAGTATTTACGCTTAAAAGGTTAATTGATTACAAATTTTAAAAAATTGCAGTTATGTTTATTAAAATGTGTTGAGTATGATTCAATGCTGATATACGGATCAAATGTACGAGTATTTACGCTTAAAAGTTTAATTGATTACAAATTTAAACAAATTGCAGTTATGTTTATTAAAAGTTGTGGAATATGATTCAATGCTGTTATACGGATCAAATGTACGAGTATTTACGCTTAAAAGTTTAATTTATTACAAATTTTAAAAAATTGCCGTTATGTTTATTAAAAGTTGTGGAATATGATTCAATGCTGTTATACGGATCAAATGTACGAGTATTTACGCTTAAAAATTTAATTGATTACAAATTTTAAAAAATTGCAGTTATGTTTATTAACATTTGTGGAGTATGATTCAATGCTGATATACGGATCAAATGTACGAGTATTTACGCTTAAAAGGTTAATTGATTACAAATTTTAAAAAATTGCAGTTATGTTTATTAACATTTGTGGAGTATGATTCAATGCTGATATACGGATCAAATGTACGAGTATTTACGCTTAAAAGTTTAATTGATTACAAATTTTAAAAAATTGCAGTTATGTTTATTAAAAGTTGTGGAATATGATTCAATGCTGTTATACGGATCAAATGTACGAGTATTTACGCTTAAAAGTTTAATTGATTACAAATTTTAAAAAATTGCAGTTATGTTTATTAAAAGTTGTGGAATATGATTCAATGCTGTTATACGGATCAAATGTACGAGTATTTACGCTTAAAAGTTTAATTGATTAAAAATTTTTTAAAATTGCAGTTATGTTTATTAAAAGTTGTGGAATATGATTCAATGCTGATATACGGATCAAATGTACGAGTATTTACGTTTGAAAGTTTAATTGATTACAAATTTTAAAAAATTGCAGTTATGTTTATTAAAAGTTGTGGAATATGATTCAATGCTGTTATACGGATCAAATGTACGAGTATTTACGCTTAAAAGTTTAATTGATTAAAAATTTTTAAAAATTGCAGTTATGTTTATTAAAAGTTGTGGAATATGATTCAATGCTGATATACGGATCAAATGTACGAGTATTTACGTTTGAAAGTTTAATTGATTACAAATTTAAAAAAATTGCAGTTATGTTTATTAAAATTTATGGAGTATGATTCAATGCTGATATACGGATCAAATGTACGAGTATTTACGCTTAAAAGTTTAATTGATTACAAATTAAAAAAAATTGCAGTTATGTTTATTAAAAGTTGTGGAATATGATTTAATGCTGTTATACGGATCAAATGTACGAGTATTTACGCTTAAAAGTTTAATTGATTACAAATTTAAAAAAATTGCAGTTATGTTTATTAAAAGTTGTGGAATATGATTCAATGCTGTTATACGGATCAAATGTACGAGTATTTACGCTTAAAAGTTTAATTGATTACAAATTTTAAAAAATTGCAGTTATGTTTATTAAAAGTTGTGGAATATGATTCAATGCTGTTATACGGATCAAATGTACGAGTATTTACGCTTAAAAGTTTAATTGATTAAAAATTTTTTAAAATTGCAGTTATGTTTATTAAAAGTTGTGGAATATGATTCAATGCTGATATACGGATCAAATGTACGAGTATTTACGTTTGAAAGTTTAATTGATTACAAATTTTAAAAAATTGCAGTTATGTTTATTAAAAGTTGTGGAATATGATTCAATGCTGTTATACGGATCAAATGTACGAGTATTTACGCTTAAAAGTTTAATTGATTAAAAATTTTTAAAAATTGCAGTTATGTTTATTAAAAGTTGTGGAATATGATTCAATGCTGATATACGGATCAAATGTACGAGTATTTACGTTTGAAAGTTTAATTGATTACAAATTTAAAAAAATTGCAGTTATGTTTATTAAAATTTATGGAGTATGATTCAATGCTGATATACGGATCAAATGTACGAGTATTTACGCTTAAAAGTTTAATTGATTACAAATTAAAAAAAATTGCAGTTATGTTTATTAAAAGTTGTGGAATATGATTCAATGCTGTTATACAGATCAAATGTACGAGTATTAACGCTTAAAAGTTTAATTGATTACAAATTTAACAAAATTGCAGTTATGTTTATTAAAAGTTGTGGAATATGATTCAATGCTGTTATACGGATCAAATGTACGAGTATTTACGCTTAAAAGTTTAATTGATTACAAATTTAAAAAAATTGCAGTTATGTTAATTCAAAGTTGTGGAATATGATTCAATGCTGTTATACGGATCAAATGTACGAGTATTTACGCTTAAAAGTTTAATTTATTACAAATTTAAAAAAATTGCCGTTATGTTTATTAAAAGTTGTGGAATATGATTCAATGCTGTTATACGGATCAAATGTACGAGTATTTACGCTTAAAAGTTTAATTGATTACAAATTAAAAAAAATTGCAGTTTTGTTTATTAAAAGTTGTGGAATATGATTTAATGCTGTTATATTGATCAAATGTACGAGTATTTACGCTTAAAAGTTTAATTGATTACAAATTTTAAAAAATTGCAGTTATGTTTATTAAAAGTTGTGGAATATGATTCAATGCTGTTATACGGATCAAATGTACGAGTATTTACGCTTAAAAGTTTAATTGATTACAAATTTTAAAAAATTGAAGTTATGTTTATTAAAAGTTGTGGAATATGATTCAATGCTGTTATACGGATCAAATGTACGAGTATTTACGCTTAAAAGTTTAATTGATTACAAATTTAAAACAATTGCAGTTATGTTTATTAAAAGTTGTGGAATATGATTCAATGCTGTTATACGGATCAAATGTACGAGTAATTACGCTTAAAAGTTTAATTGATTACAAATTTAAAAAAATTGCAGTTATGTTTATGAAAAGTTGTGGAATATGATTCAATGCTGTTATACGGATCAAATGTACGAGTATTTACGCTTAAAAGTTTAATTGATTACAAATTGAAAACAAAATTGCAGTTATGTTTATTAAAAGTTGATGAATATGATTCAATGCTGTTATACGGATCAAATGTACGAGTATTTACGCTTAAAAGTTTAATTGATTACAAATTTAAAAAAATTGCAGTTATGTTTATTAAAAGTTGTGGAATATGATTCAATGCTGTTATACGGATCAAATGTACGAGTATTTACGCTTAAAAGTTTAATTGATTACAAATTTTAAAAATTGCAGTTATGTTTATTAAAAGTTGTGGAATATGATTCAATGCTGTTATACGGATCAAATGTACGAGTATTTACGCTTAAAAGTTAAATTGATTACAAATTTAAAAAAATTGCAGTTATGTTTATTTAAAGTTGTGGAATATGATTCAATGCTGTTATACAGATCAAATGTACGAGTATTTACGCTTAAAAGTTTAATTGATTACAAATTTAAAAAAATTGCAGTTATGTTTATTAAAAGTTGTGGAATATGATTCAATGCTGTTATACAGATCAAATGTACGAGTATTAACGCTTAAAAGTTTAATTGATTACAAATTTAAAAAAATTGCAGTTATGTTTATTAAAAGTTGTGGAATATGATTCAATGCTGTTATACGGATCAAATGTACGAGTAATTACGCTTAAAAGTTTAATTGATTACAAATTGAAAACAATTGCAGTTATTTTTATTAAAAGTTGTGGAATATGATTCAATGCTGTTATACGGATCAAATGTACAAGTATTTACGCTTAAAAGTTTAATTGATTACAAATTTTAAAAAATTGCAGTTATGTTTATTAAAAGTTGTGGAATATGATTCAATGCTGTTATACGGATCAAATGTACGAGTATTTACGCTTAAAAGTTTAATTAATTACAAATTTTAAACAATTGCAGTTATGTTTATTAAAAGTTGTGGAATATGATTCAATGCTGTTATACGGATCAAATGTACGAGTATTTACGCTTAAAAGTTTAATTGATTACAAATTTTAAAAATTGCAGTTATGTTTATTAAAAGTTGTGGAATATGATTCAATGCTGTTATACGGATCAAATGTACGAGTATTTACGCTTAAAAATTTAATTGATTACAAATTTTAAAAAATTGCAGTTATGTTTATTAACATTTGTGGAGTATGATTCAATGCTGATATACGGATCAAATGTACGAGTATTTACGCTTAAAAGGTTAATTGATTACAAATTTTAAAAAATTGCAGTTATGTTTATTAAAATGTGTTGAGTATGATTCAATGCTGATATACGGATCAAATGTACGAGTAATTACGCTTAAAAGTTTAATTGATTACAAATTTAAAAAAATTGCAGTTATGTTTATTAACATTTGTGGAGTATGATTCAATGCTGATATACGGATCAAATGTACGAGTATTTACGCTTAAAAGTTTAATTGATTACAAATTTTAAAAAATTGCAGTTATGTTTATTAAAATTTGTGGAATATGATTCAATGCTGTTATACGAGTCAAATGTACGAGTATTTACGCTTAAAAGTTTAATTTATTACAAATTTTAAAAAATTGCAGTTATGTTTATTAAAAGTGGTGGAATATGATTCAATGCTGTTATACGGATCAAATGTACGAGTATTTACGCTTAAAAGTTTAATTGATTACAAATTTTAAAAAATTGCAGTTATGTTTATTAAAAGTTGTGGAATATGATTCAATGCTGTTATACGGATCAAATGTACGAGTATTTACGCTTAAAAATTTAATTGATTACAAATTTTAAAAAATTGCAGTTATGTTTATTAACATTTGTGGAGTATGATTCAATGCTGATATACGGATCAAATGTACGAGTATTTACGCTTAAAAGGTTAATTGATTACAAATTTTAAAAAATTGCAGTTATGTTTATTAAAATGTGTTGAGTATGATTCAATGCTGATATACGGATCAAATGTACGAGTAATTACGCTTAAAAGTTTAATTGATTACAAATTTAAAAAAATTGCAGTTATGTTTATTAACATTTGTGGAGTATGATTCAATGCTGATATACGGATCAAATGTACGAGTATTTACGCTTAAAAGTTTAATTGATTACAAATTAAAAAAAATTGCAGTTATGTTTATTGAAAGTTGTGGAATATGATTCAATGCTGTTATACAGATCAAATGTACGAGTATTAACGCTTAAAAGTTAAATTGATTACAAATTTAACAAAATTGCAGTTATGTTTATTAAAAGTTGTGGAATATGATTCAAGTCTGTTATACGGATCAAATGTACGAGTATTTACGCTTAAAAGTTTAATTGATTACAAATTTAAAAAAATTGCAGTTATGTTCATTCAAAGTTGTGGAATATGATTCAATGCTGTTATACGGATCAAATGTACGAGTATTTACGCTTAAAAGTTTAATTTATTACAAATTTTAAAAAATTGCCGTTATGTTTATTAAAAGTTGTGGAATATGATTCAATGCTGTTATACAGATAAAAATGTACGAGTATTTACGCTTAAAAATTTAATTGATTACAAATTTTAAAAAATTGCAGTTATGTTTATTAACATTTGTGGAGTATGATTCAATGCTGATATACGGATCAAATGTACGAGTATTTACGCTTAAAAGGTTAATTGATTACAAATTTTAAAAAATTGCAGTTATGTTTATTAACATTTGTGGAGTATGATTCAATGCTGATATACGGATCAAATGTACGAGTATTTACGCTTAAAAGTTTAATTGATTACAAATTTTAAAAAATTGCAGTTATGTTTATTAAAAGTTGTGGAATATGATTCAATGCTGTTATACGGATCAAATGTACAACTAATTACGCTTAAAAGTTTAATTGATTACAAATTTAAAAAAATTGCAGTTATGTTTATTAAAAGTTGTGGAATATGATTCAATGCTGTTATACGGATCAAATGTACGAGTATTTACGCTTAAAAGTTTAATTGATTACAAATTTTTAAAAATTGCAGTTATGTTTATTAAAAGTTGTGGAATATGATTCAATGCTGTTATACGGATAAAATGTACGAGTAATTTCGCTTAAAAGTTTAATTGATTACAAATTTTAAAAAATTGCAGTTATGTTTATTAAAAGTTGTGGAATATGATTCAATGCTGTTATACGGATCAAATGTACGAGTATTTACGCTTAAAAGTTTAATTGATTACAAATTTAAAAAAATTGCAGTTATGTTTATTAAAAGTTGTGGAATATGATTCAATGCTGTTATACGGATCAAATGTACGAGTATTTACGCTTAAAAAGTTTAATTGATTACAAATTTTAAAAAATTGCAGTTATGTTTATTAAAAGTTGTAGAATATGATTCAATGCTGTTATACGGATCAAATGTACGAGTATTTACGCTTAAAAGTTTAATTGATTACAAATTTTAAAAATTGCAGTTATGTTTATTAAAAGTTGTGGAATATGATTCAATGCTGTTATACGGATCAAATGTACGAGTATTTACGCTTAAAAATTTAATTGATTACAAATTTTTAAAAATTGCAGTTATGTTTATTAACATTTGTGGAGTATGATTCAATGCTGATATACGGATCAAATGTACGAGTATTTACGCTTAAAAGGTTAATTGATTACAAATTTAAAAAAATTGCAGTTATGTTTATTAAAATTTGTGGAGTATGATTCAATGCTGTTATACGGATCAAATGTACGAGTATTTACGCTTAAAAGTTTAATTGATTACAAATTTAAAAAAATTGCAGTTATGTTTATTAAAATTTGTGGAGTATGATTCAATGCTGATATACGGATCAAATGTACGAGTATTTACGCTTCAAAGTTTAATTGATTACAAATTTTAAAAAATTGCAGTTATGTTTATTAACATTTGTGGAGTATGATTCAATGCTGATATACGGATCAAATGTACGAGTATTTACGCTCAAAAGTTTAATTGATTACAAATTTCAAAAATTGCAGTTATGTTTATTAAAATTTGTGGAGTATGATTCAATGCTGATATACGGATCAATGTACGAGTAATTACGCTTAAAAGTTTAATTGATTACAAATTTTAAAAAATTACAGTTATGTTTATTAAAAGTTGTGGAATATGATTCAATGTTGTTATACGGATCAAATGTACGAGTAATTACGCTTAAAAGTTTAATTGATTACAAATTTTAAAAATTGCAGTTATGTTTATTAAAAGTTGTGGAATATGATTCAATGCTGTTATACGGATCAAATGTACGAGTATTTACGCTTAAAAATTTAATTGATTACAAATTTTTAAAAATTGCAGTTATGTTTATTAACATTTGTGGAGTATGATTCAATGCTGATATACGGATCAAATGTACGAGTATTAACGCTTAAAAGGTTAATTGATTACAAATTTAAAAAAATTGCAGTTATGTTTATTAAAATTTGTGGAGTATGATTCAATGCTGATATACGGATCAAATGTACGAGTAATTACGCTTAAAAGTTTAATTGATTACAAATTTAAAAAAATTGCAGTTATGTTTATTAACATTTGTGGAGTATGATTCAATGCTGATATACGGATCAAATGTACGAGTATTTACGCTTAAAAGTTTAATTGATTACAAATTTTAAAAAATTGCAGTTATGTTTATTAAAATTTGTGGAGTATGATTCAATGCTGATATACGGATCAAATGTACGAGTAATTACGCTTAAAAGTTTAATTGATTACAAATTTAAAAAAATTGCAGTTATGTTTGTTAAAAGTTGTGGAATATGATTCATTGCTGTTATACGGATCAAATGTACGAGTAATTACGCTTAAAAGTTTAATTGATTACAAATTTAAAAAAATTGCAGTTATGTTTATTAAAAGTTGTGGAATATGATTCAATGCTGTTATACGGATCAAATGTACGAGTATTTACGCTTAAAAGTTTAATTGATTACACATTTTAAAAAATTGCAGTTATGTTTATTAAAAGTTGTGGAATATGATTCAATGCTGTTATACGGATCAAATGTACGAGTATTTACGCTTAAAAGTTTAATTGATTACAAATTTTAAAAAATTGCAGTTATGTTTATTAAAAGTTGTGGAATATGATTCAATGCTGTTATACGGATCAAATGTACGAGTATTTACGCTTAAAAGTTTAATTGATTACAAATTTAAAAAAATTGCAGTTATGTTTATTAAAAGTTGTGAAGTATGATTCAATGCTGATATACGGATCAAATGTACGAGTAATTACGCTTAAAAGTTTAATTGATTACAAATTTAAAAAAATTGCAGTTATGTTTATTAAAAGTTGTGGAGTATGATTCAATGCTGTTATACGGATCAAATGTACGAGTATTTACGCTTAAAAGTTTAATTGATTACAAATTTTAAAAAATTGCAGTTATGTTACTTAAAAGTTGTGGAATATGATTCAATGCTGTTATACGGATCAAATGTACGAGTATTTACGCTTAAAAGTTTTATTGATTACAAATTTTAAAAAATTGCAGTTATGTTTATTAAAATTTGTGGAGTAAAATTCAATGCTGATATACGGATCAAATGTACGAGTAATTACGCTTAAAAGTTTAATTGATTACAAATTTAAAAAAATTGCAGTTATGTTTATTAAAAGTTGTGGAATATGATTAAATGCTGTTATACGGATCAAATGTACGAGTATTTACGCTTAAAAGTTTAATTGATTACAAATTTTAAAAAATTGCAGTTATGTTTATTAAAAGTTGTGGAATATGATTCAATGCTGTTATACGGATCAAATGTACGAGTATTTACGCTTAAAAGTGTAATTGATTACAAATTTTAAAAAATTGCAGTTATGTTTATTAAAAGTTGTGGAATATGATTCAATGCTGTTATACGGATCAAATGTACGAGTATTTACGCTTAAAAGTTTAATTGATTACAAATTTTAAAAATTGCAGTTATGTTTATTAAAAGTTGTGTATATATGATTCAATGCTGTTATACGGATCAAATGTACGAGTATTTACGCTTTAAAGTTTAATTGATTACAAATTGTAAACAATTGCTGTTATGTTTATTAACATTTGTGGAGTATGATTCAATGCTGATATACGGATCAAATGTACGAGTATTTACGCTTAAAAGTTTAATTGATTACAAATTTAAAAAAATTGCAGTTATGTTTATTAAAATTTGTGGAGTATGATTCAATGCTGATATACGGATCAAATGTACGAGTATTTACGCTTAAAAGTTTAATTGATTACAAATTTTAAAAAATTGCAGTTATGTTTATTAACATTTGTGGAGTATGATTCAATGCTGATATACGGATCAAATGTACGAGTATTTACGCTTAAAAGTTTAATTGATTACAAATTTTAAACAATTGCAGTTATGTTTATTAAAATTTGTGGAGTATGATTCAATGCTGATATACAGATCAAATGTACGAGTATTTACGCTTAAAAGTTTAATTGATTACAAATTTTAAAAAATTGCAGTTATGTTTATTAAAATTTGTGGAGTATGATTCAATGCTGATATACAGATCAAATGTACGAGTATTTACGCTTAAAAGTTTAATTGATTACAAATTTTAAAAAATTACAGTTATGTTTATTAAAAGTTGTGGAATATGATTCAATGTTGTTATACGGATCAAATGTACGAGTAATTACGCTTAAAAGTTTAATTGATTACAAATTTTTAAAAATGCAGTTATGTTTATTAAAATTTGTGGAGTATGATTCAATGCTGATATACGGATAAAATGTACGAGTATTTACGCTTAAAAATTTAATTGATTACAAATTTAAAAAATTGCAGTTATGTTTATTAACATTTGTGGAGTATGATTTAATGCTGATATACGGATTAAATGTACGAGTATTTACGCTTAAAATGTAATTGATTACAAATTTAAAAAATGCGGTGGATGTTACAGTGCAGAGATTACAGCCAAAATTACGAGTTATCACGATTAAAATAAGGATTAAAACTTAAGTGATTATAACACGGAAATTGAGGTGTATATTCCAGTATCGAGATTAAAACTGCAACACCATTTTCACAAAGTGTATTTACAAATAAAAAACAAAAAAAAACAGAATGTTCTCGGCGGGGGGGGGTTATTGTGTATACGTATACAATTTAGACATTTCGAATACTATTATTATTCTTATAATGGAAACTATTATAAAACACTTCATAGATTTAGTAAAATGCCATCTCAGTTTAAGTTAACAGGGATTTCTCGAATAAAACCATGCACTCCGAACAGTATAAACATACGTTTGTATGCACATAGCATTAGTTAAAAAAAATATTGGAATATAATAATTTGCATACATTAAATAAAATCGAATTAAAGAACATAAAGGAAAAAAATATTAAACATTTAATTCAACAGTAGAGTAAAGAATTTTTAAAAAATCAAAATACAAAGTTACGCTTCAAAAATATATGACTTTTAATTAAATTATAAAAATAAAAATTAAAACTCAAAAATGTATTCTATTTAGGAAAGTATTTCTTAAAACATCCAAAGTTCTTTCGGAATGAAAAGTTAATAAATGATCAATACATGAAATAAACTAATACCTAATAATAATCGATTTAGTATCAATAACATACGATTAATAATAGCATATAAGTAGAACCTTACTGCATTTATAAGTTACTAATATAAACCAGAATTAAATGGATAGAATACATCAACATAATAGAGTAAAGTTATTTCCAGATTACATTTCCTGTCTAATAGATCTATGACATAGGGGCAGCGAATTAAATATTACGTAATAAGAAACTATTAAAATGGCATATGAAATATAGTGGTATGTGCATATATAAAAATAACATAACTGTACACTTTTTTCTTAACATAGTTAACCTCAAACAAGGCAGTCAGCTACTGTAGACGTAAAAGAATCTATTTTTTGGAGGGGGGGTCAACCTTAATTGGGATCTGTGCAGCGAGATGTCTGTTTACATTAGTTTTAAATTGCTGCATGTCAGTACCGCCAGGAAAACATCAAGTAGGGAGGGAGTTCCAAAGTCCAGCATCACGAAGAAAATCAGTTTTTTGAGTAGAAATTTCTTCGGCATCTTGGGACTTCAACAATTAGTGGATAAGATTTGGCAGAGTGTGGGGTATATCTAGTGAATTAGCGTCGTGGTAGCACCAGAGCAGCAAGTTCATCAGAGTACAATTGATTGAAGTAATTAATAAACCACATTTGTAATGTACAAGCCAAATTTCAGGATGACACTGTACAGGAAGAGGTTTATATATGGACTAAAATTAAATCAATGTGATAATTCCACTAGTAAGAGAAATATATAATTGGCTAGATTTTCATTAGTGAAGGTAATCATAATATTTGTTGAAGCAGATTGAATTTAATTATATAAACGAGAGTACTTAACTGCCTGCAAAACACTGCCTTCCAGTGTTTAAGGTCTCTATGTGCAAGTGTTGTTCACGAAATCGGGGGATGAGGATATTTTCTTCTACAAATAAACCCTGGTCAAAAATTAAATAGAACACGGTATTCGAAGCCGACATTAGCTCACCTCCAAATGGCTACCACTACTAGCCTATACAGAGAATTGTGCGCCTTGTCTAAGATGTGTTTCCTCTAGTAACATCATTAAACATGATACTCAGCCAGGGGTTGTTACCCCGCCCTATAGACCGGGTCTTGATTTACGCCGGTCTATTGGTTGTCCGTCCTGTGCAGTTCTAGGAGATGCACCCTCCCAGGCTTTGCATTCTCATTCTTTGAAAGGGGTTAGTTTATTGTTTATCGCCTGAGGCGCCCCTACCGGGGAATGCCTATGGGGCTGCCCAGACAATTTTTATATGGCCAGAGCGCTCAAATTCTCGAGCGGTGTTTTTTTCCCACTTTCCCAACCTTGTCTCACATCTTACCTTGTGGGAGGAAGATAAATAGAAACATGATAATCAGCCCAATAGAAAGATATAGTATGACCTACTTAACTGGTCAATTGGGTAAAGGGACATTAATGTTCTTAACTTCTTTACTAACTGAAAGTTAGACAGCTAGATGAGAACTTTTATAGAATATTCGAATAAATATGTATCTAATAAAGAGTAGGTCTTAGCCCCAGGAAGGTGCCTCGTGATTTCTGAGAACTTCGACTGAAGTAAAATTAAACAAAAGTAAATATATACATAGAATACGTATAAATATCTATTAAATATATTTAAAATAAATTAAATACATGAACAAAAATAAATTAACAAATAAATAAATATATAAAGTTAAAAAAAACACAGAGCGGTCAAATTAGTTGTTAGGAGGAAGACGTGCCACATAAATAGTATGTTTATTTAGTAATGTAAGATGTAATAAGGGGTATATTCTAAGAACTAGATCTTTCTACAGCATAAAACACCTAACTAAAAATGTATTCTGGGAAAATGTTACGTTACAGCACTAGTTTAAGATTTTTTTTTTTAAATTGTTATATGTGCACAAGAGTATATGCATGGAACTATACCTGTTGTTATTAAGCGAACCCCCTTTTGTGTAATAATGATAAGAGATGTATTCCTACAGAATCCACCCTCCATGCCTAAGGGTTTCAAATACCTGAATAAAAATTCATGTAGCCCAGACCTCTAATAACATTGTTTCTATTTACTCTGGTTGCAATTGCAATGATGTGGACTTATGTTATTTAAGTAGCATCATTTACAAATGCACATTAATACGGAACCTTAACACTAACATACATACTAGTGGTAGTTATAATAACACTGATGGTAATAGTAATAGTAATAGTAATAACGTACAAGTAGATAACTTAATAACTGATATAGATCAGTTAGAATTAACTCTCCTGCTAGATAGGCGGTTACGTATGCTCACAATATGTGGATGGTTTAAATTTTAAACATCTTTCTAAATTTAAATCTTTCACTTCCTATATGGAGAATCACAAAGATAAGAACATACCCTCATTAGCAAGTCATGACAAAGATTAGGTGTTTAACACATTTTATAGAGGTACTGTGGATGGTGTAGGGATGATGTTATTCTCCTTATAAAATACAATGGTAATTTATTAAAAAAAACGATGGCGTATGGGTCTAGTTGCATGCATGCCATCTAATACACATATGACTACTTAAACGTTCCTTAATCTCAAACTGGTGCCCGTACTCCTCCTATTTTCTCTAACATGTATTTTAATAAAGACGTTTACACTATAGATATATTTCGTTCTTAGAATATTGGCTCTAATAGCTTTTATTAAAAATATATAATTACTCTACCATGTCTACTTCCTGACACTTGAGTAGCTGGTCATATATTATAGTTTTGTTATGTATTATTCTTTATGTATTCATTTTGTTCATGTTTTATTTATTTCATATATTTGTTATAGATAATTGTAAAAATCTATGCATTTCTTTTAGTAGCTGATTTAATAATTTTGTTCGAGATGTTCTCTCATAATCTAATAAGTTGGTTCAGGTAGGTATATTATTATTTTATCCACTGTGGGTATCCCTCTTTCTATAAGGGAAAGGAGAGCTCTTATGCTCTATATTTTTATGTATTTTTGTATATATTTTTATATATTTTCAAAGTTTAATTTTATTACCTGTAGTGGTATAACTGCGGTAATGGTCCTCTGAAGAGAAGAATTTACCTTGTAAAACTCATGAGCTAAGGACTTTAAGATACTTTGCTTGAACTTGGAATTCTAAAAAAATTTTTATTGACACCTTATTTTATTACTTCATTTTATATTATAATATATATATATATATATATATATATATATATATATATATCATAATTCACACTTATTATTGTTATTTACTGTCAGATGAGTTCAGAAATTCTAAGTAGAAGATTAGATAAGCTTGTAAAACACTTTCTCTCGAGTTAAAAAAAGAACATCGACCTTTTTGTGTGTGATTCTTTATTCTTTCCTGGTTGAACTACTTTATTATTAATATAGTGTTTTGAAACAATTTCTTTCTGTTTAGAATACGAACACTTTTTTCGAAACTATTTCGCAACGTCGGTGTTTTTTTCTTAGAATTTCATACATGTACAAATTCAATAATATTTGCTTTTATATAAAAAAAAACTACTAGAGCATACACAAAAGTATTTCTCAAAAAATAAACAATTCTATTGTAGACATACATCCGGTGTCCCCTTGCGTTAAAATGTGTGCGACATACGGTTGCAGAAACAAGTCGGACTAAATAAATCCGAGAATATTGTCTCCTGTGTTGTGGAATGTACGTTTCGAATATTCGCTTCCCGTGTGTTCGACAAGGGTTTCGGTAATGTTGATATAAATCTTCAACATAATGTTATAAAATGTAGGAACACTCGTTGTTAGTTGTGTGGCCCTAAAATGGTATGAAATAATCAAGACATACACAATTGTATAATGTACAATAGTGTATTTACAGAAATATGTTACAGAAAGTATGCATCAGAATATGTGGCCATAACTTTAATAATAAATACCACACGGAAAAAAAGTTCCTTTAAGGAATCTAATATTCACTAAATAGGCAACCTGCCATTTTGTATTTATTAATACTAAATTGTAGGTTGTCTATGAGCATCCATGGTGATATTGAGTTGATAAATATCAAAACTTGAAACTAAAATAAGCCTCATGTTCAGAAAAATCTAATTATGAAATCCACCGAAAATATGTATATGTATGAATATATTTATATATACATATATATATATATATATATATATATATATATATATATGTATGTGTCTGTTAACTTTTTATGTCTGTTCACGTGTATGTACATTTTACCAATTTATATATATATATATATATATATGTATATACATTTATGTGTGTATATGTATATGGGTGCCTGTTCGTATATGTTTGTATTTATATGTATATATATGTATATATATATATATATATATATATATATATATGTATACGTGCATATATATATACATGTACGTGAGTATGTGTATGTATATGGCTGTATAGTGTATATAAAGGGGTATTCATATGATGACTTGTGTTTTTTCGCCTGTAAAATGTTTAATACTCTTTAGCTTCGAAATTAACATCAGATCAGAGTTTTAATACACGCTTTAAAATTTGAACATTCTATATTGCGCTTCATTTAACTTCGGAAATTGATTTGCACGTTTCCAACGATCTGAACGAAATGAAATAATTGTGTTTTTATATTATCACATATATATATATATATATATATATATATATGCTTATTTATGTCAGTTTTTCTGTGTTTATACACACATACACACACACACAGACATATATATATAACAAATGCCTTGCCAAATATGGATTCACTACTTGTTGAAAGATTTACATTGTGGTACCAGTTTGTAACAATGATAACAGCAGTGAACGTTATCTTCGCTCTTCGCAAAAAAAGATAATCCCATTCAATTAACCTACGACCTCGAAAATACCAAGCTTCTTTATGACAAAGATTATTGATTAATATAATTCTGTTCTACTACAGATGTCACCCATGCAATCTTTGAACACGCATGTCATGGACTGGATAAGACAGGTGAAGCACCCGCTTAATACACCTAACGCTTTTTGCACCGTCTGGTACGAAGGTCCTCTCAGAAAAATAAATTCGTACATCATTACTGGATGAATATATAATCAGATCATACTTAGCTAAAAAGAATCAGGTCGTTTTCGGTTGCAATATAACATTCATGCCACAGTGGTCGTTATTTAGAACTTGACTATCTCTGTTCTTCATAGACTGCATCCATGATACAATCATGTCCGAGATGAGTATTTTGCTGATAATACGGTTCCCTATTCACGATATGCTGTAGGAATAACCACACAGATATGCAAGACAGTGACTGTACCTGTCAAAAATAACTAGAAGTCGGTAATCGAATTGGGAAAGAAATAGATCATTTTATATAATGCTACAAAGATGAAGCAACTTTCTTTTAATAAGTATAACAAAAATATTTTACCACCGATTGTCATGCTGGTGATACCAGATCAGGCTGCCCTGTGGCTCCCTGAGACGAAATTCACCTGCATTGACTTTTTTTTGTTGTTTTTTTTTTGTTTGTTTGTAAAACTTAATTATGTTCTACAAAACCAAAAACAAAAACAACAGCCCCTCTCCCTTTCTCCCTCCCCTTTTTTATTTTTATTTTTCCTACCCTACTCCCGGTCCTGGATATGACCTTAAACTACATCCGATGGTGAGATCCGGCTTACGGACTTTGGGGAATGTGGAGCCTCCTCTTAATTACCATTGCTCCCAGGTCCACCCTGACCCGGAGTGGTAGTACCTGTTAGGGTCCCAACTATGGGTTAAATAGAAACAGATATTAAAAGGGGAAAGAAACAAAAAAAAGAAGAAAACAAGACCATATTCGGCATTAAATACCCCAAAAAGGGTTGATATGCCGTAAAACAAAACTACCAAACCAAAAACCCTGATTAAACATTTGAAGATATAAAGAACTTGAAGCATAAAAACTTTCACTATAATGACCAGATTCGGCATTAAATAACCCAAAAAGGGTTGATATGCTGTAAAACAAAACTACCAAACCTACCAAACCGATTGTCATGGCTGATAGTACCGTTCCGAGGAATAAACGTTCGCACTTACCGGCGTAAGATTCACGGTTAACTTATATTGGTTTAACTACATATCATATATAAGTTTGATTCAAGGAAGGGGAGCTCTCTCCATCGATCCAGTAATCTTCTCACATCTGCTAGTACTCTATACTTTTAATAAAACAACTTCTCACTAATATATTGAATAATGTTGCCACATCTAGAATTTTTGTATTATCTACGAGCTTCTACCTTATGGATAGGGTATAACATATGTCCGTTAACCTTACAGGTGGTCAGTGTCTACGAAGCGTCATTCTCTGTGCCGTCGCAACAATGTGTCGTACTTGTGCTGTGTTTTGTCAAGTACTTCCATGTGCTATGACACACTTACTGCACTTGCACTTTATTAACGTAATTACCCCAACTAAGCGATATAGTAACATATGTTTCGCTGTAACTGTGGAAATGCACACATGCCGAAAATATTTCTATATAAATACCTACTTCCTTTCCGCTTGTTTTACGAATGCCCTTCCTTCTCCCTGTTTACCCGACTGTACAAACGTGTATAAATTAAAATGTAATGTGCACAAAGACATAGCTGCACACCTGTCCATTTACAACACACTTATAAATATGGCCTTTAATCACCGTACCCTCTTATGTGTCAGTGGTAATATACTTTGTTTGGTGCGAATTAAAGTTACACAAATCTTCTCTGAATAAGATAAAATCTGATCAAAGATAACAGATATTGCGTACACTAATTTTCTTATACCAACGGATATGTGTTATTAAGATTATTATTATTTTTTATTTTTTTTACTCACTAGGAGTTATCACACTGGTCATCGTCAGTGATCGCCCACTGCCAACAACCTGTGGTATTCCCTGGAGTCTGAGTGACAACAAGTCTCCTCAGACTTCCAGTATGCTCCATCTCTTTTCGTTCATCATCGCTGATGACCTTGCGGTATCGCAACAGCCACCTACAACCGATTTCCCGCTGATAAGGGCCATTGGTCCCCTCTGGGGCCCGAGTGGCAACAAGCTTCCCCAAGGTCCCATAGCTGTCCGCGCTCTTCAAGTGGAGGTCTGGTTTGCGCTTTAATTACTCTTTGAGTTGTCCAAAACCTAACTTCCTGGTTAGATGAAAGCTCCGCTTAAACCAATTCAGATAAAATTAAACTGACCTGATGTATTCGGCCATTTTTTCTTCCGGGTCCGATGAAGTTAATCCAGTGAAAACAATTTTACATTCGAAGGTAATAAAGCTCCTGCAAGCCCTATTGAAAGCGTAACGAGCCCAAAATAAATCCTTCTACTCGGTAAGATAACCTTAGTATAGAGAGGTGTTCATTGCAAATAGTCTACTGATTCTTACCTGGAAGGAAACATTTCTTCCCTATGACTACTTAGGTATACTCCCATATAGAGCAATGTTGAAGTAGATACTGAATATGTATACACACACATCTCTTCTCCTTCTTTCTCCCCTGGTATGTGTGTGTATGGAGATATATCTGAGTGTGCGCATGTGTGTGTGTGAGTTGATGGGCACGAGTCAATGTGCCGGTGTGTTTGTGTGTATGCGTGGATACGTGTATCGTATTTTTATATGCTTATCCATCTGTTCACACTCACAGGCCAGGTCACACATGGAATACATTTATGGTCTACTCAACCATGAAAGCAGATACCTGTTTGATCATTATTTCACTGTTTTATTGTTTTTTTCTCTCCTACTGCAACAACCGTGAATCTACGGGTCTTCAGTACACTGACGAGCACCGATAGATTACGGGCGAAAATGTTGTTTTCTTATCTTGGAGAAAAACATGTTTCTATATAATGGACAATTTATATTCCTAACGTCAAAATATTGAAAATAAATTGTGAAGGTATATACAAATATATTTTTTGCGCTGATGTTTTATACAACCACACACACACACACACACATATATATATATATATATATATATATATATATATATATATATATATATATATACACTCCAGTTTATTGATTGATATTTTATCTTTGATCGAAGACAATATCTGAATATTCCATTTCCCTAAGTATGAGAGCTTATATCCAATCGGTTTCATGTCGAAAGGACTCATTTTTTAAAAAACTTTTTATGAGACGTGTATCTTGTTATCTTAATTTTACTCACATAGTCACGTCGCCTTGTAATGGGCTGTTCATTAATTCAACGTATTATGCAACGGCGAATCCATGTATTTACTCATTGAAATCCCTCTTCCAATTACTTGGATATTTCTGACGGCTTAAATCCAATCAAAAACACGCACTGTAGTAAATAGACAAACATACATACACATATACATATATACGGAGAGATTATGGTATGCTTTTGTATTTACGTATGAAACACGCATTGCAAATAGTTAGCGGATTTTTTAGCCTTTTGTCATGATTTGTTTGAGAACATGACATACATGGCACAGCAAATAATGTTAAGCAATGGAAAACTGTGTATAAATCATTAGAACATTTATATATATATATATATATATATATATATATATTTATATATATATATATATATATATATATATATGAATGTATATTTTATATATATATATATATATATATATATATATATATATATATATATATATACACATATAGATACAAAACAACCGACAAACTAGAAGCGAAATGATTCAAACCCTTTGTCATTTTTGGTCAGTTGGAGGTAATAACATGTGAAACTGACCAGCTACAATATGCGATATAAATGGTGATGTTCACATCAAAAAGACAGAGTTTATATTTGGCGAGTAGAGATTTTAGAATCAGTGGAATTTAATGATCCGTTGTTTAATAAATGATCAGTTCCACGTCTGACGGTCTTATGTCCAATTGTTGAATATATATAATATTTTTAGTGGATTTGGGAACTTTACGCGAAAGGCAACACCGAGTGTGTATAATATTACGGCTACGAGGTCGTGCTCTTACCGTGTACATATGGCTAAATAAAGAATATATGGCAAACGTATAACCCATTAAACGGGTTCGTATGACTCCATAAGCAACGGATATATTCAATGCAGTCTATGAATCCGTAGTTCGGTGTTTTCACCTGGAGAAACAGTAGACGATTTTTGGGCTGAAATTCCTCGCTTGACTCAGCTGGTTAAAAAACGATCGATGGATGCCATGTGCATTCGTGTAAGTGTATCCACATGTCATCTAACTTCTTCAAACCTCGTTGTTGATAGATACGGTGAATATAGAACAGATTCTGACTAATGCGAAAGCAATCATGTCGGATAAAGAAGGGTGCCATGTATCAAATGCCACATCTGCAATACCACTGCTTTTGGCCGCAGAACTTTGTCCACTTAAATTAGAAACCTGTCTATTACAATTGATCTGGCCTTGAGCATATGGCAAGACATTGTGCACAGTACCCTTGAAAAGGGTCAAGCGGTATTGTGCAAAGGTTCGATAGTAAAAACGGTGGTTTCGATGCAATAGATGTGTATACATTTACTCAGAGTGCTAACCACATATCAAAGGGAAGTAGATGAAATGACAAAATCAAAAAACGCAAATTACCTTCAGTAAGAATGTGTGTTGAAAGACGAGAATGCATGGGCCTGGTGGATTCCGGATACTCATAAACACTGATGAACAGAGTCGTGTGTCGCTGCTGGAGGGAGAAAAAGGTGAAAGTAGTAACTCTCAATTGAAAGGGCCCTTAAATGTGTACACTACAGAAATAAATAAAGTTTATCGTCCAGTGAATATTGAGGAACTGATTGTGAAAAGTTGCTGGGATTCTATCCAGTTCTTGGTGATGCGATTATGGAAGTTAGAGGCATCCATCTGACGTAGTCGTGTGTAATGCGCTTCATAAACCTAAACATGCGTGCCCGCTATTTCGATCGATGAGACCGACTTTAGTGTAACAATCGATTTGTGTACGAAAAAATGAACTGCGTCATGAAAGTGGGAGAGTGGCTATTCACCCAGTGAGTCGACAAAGTAAAGCAGTATAACCACGCAAAGGAAGCGTACGACGAGTACCCGCACTGTGCCGGCGCAATGCATGTATACTACATTGTACTTACAAATGAATTAGTCTTCCGCAGGGGTTGTATTCAATTATTAGCGGTTGTTTAAGAGCACAGGAAGAAGGTCCGACAAGCACCCGGCTTCTGGAATTGAACGTCTTAGGGATTCGGTTACTACTAATTCAAAGGTATTCACGCAAGCATTGTGAGATGTATCGACACCCGCCTGGTGTTCCGCTTTCAGATTTAAGATACGCATACTTATAGATTTAGGTGCGTTTCTGTCAGCCAGCCTAGTAACTCCTTCTTTTCCTTGGCCTTTTGGCTAAGATCAAAGTGTAGTATATGTTCCGATGGATACTGCACCCCATACTGGTGTTGTCTTGGCCTTCGGGTCTTGATTTACGCCGGTCTATGGGTCTGTCCTGTGCAGTTCTAGGGGGTCCACCTTCCCATGCTTTGCCTCCCCTCTTTTGGGAGGAGTAATTTTATTGCTTACTGTCTGAGGCGCCTTTACCGGGGAATGCCGACGGGGTTGCCTAGGCAATTTTTAAACCCCACTTTTCCGACCCGACCTTGGGTCACATCTTACTTGTGGGAGTAAGATAAATAATTGCCTTGTGCCTAACTCCTGGAGAGGAGTAAATCAAAACTCCTTCTTTTCCTTATTCGGCTCTTTAATGGCTTATTTGCTAGCTTTTCTGGTTGGAGTCGACATAAGTTATTTTGGTGGTTGAGTCTATTTCATGCTTGATTAGGCTTGAAGTGATTCAACCTTTCTCTTCCTTTTTATGGGTATGACTTCTACAACTCCACAGAACAGACACATCCCTATTTGTATATAGTTATATCAGTGGTATCAGATACTACTTTCCCGATGTTCAGCCCTATTTCATGAGCAACTCCCTTCACATTTGTGAGACTAATCTTGATCTTTCTATTAATAGCAAAGATCTACATTGTATGGTTATTTGCGCCTTGTCACCTTAGACTCTTCCCCGCATTTGCATAGTCTTGCTCTTTTTCTCTGCAAGGATATCCCTATCGCGGTTATCCACAGGCTTGAGTCGTATGCATGTCCTTTTATCTGTCTGAGGTTGGCTTTGATGCACTCCACTTCATGTTTGTTTTTTGTTCAGTTCCGCTTCTGACAGTGACTGTTCTATTGTCGATGCTATATACAGCAGCATTGATGATACATTGCAAATTAATCTGTCAAGCTCCATCTTTGTTTTTGGTGACTCCTTACTTTGCTAGCTGGGGAAATCTGTATTAACTTTTATCTGTCTCATGAGTTTCCCACACGTTTTCCTGATAATGTTATTTATCAAGCATCTTTTTTTGTTTATTTTCTCACTTCTGTTCTTGACCCATGTTCTATTTACTCTCCTCATCCATTGGCTTCTCTAATCATGCTGTTGTTGATTTTCCGGTCGATTTTTGTTGACGCCATTTGTTGACTTTCTCTTACATAGGAAGACGTTAAACTACAGAAAGGATAATTGGGATTGGCTTCGGAGCTTTCTATGTTACGTTTTATAGTTCTTATATTTGGTATGTCACCGAATGATGTTGATAAATTGGTGTCTTTCTGGCCCCTTGTTCTAATTGACCGCTTCATTCCTCATTGTAAGTTTCAAAGCAGACCGCATTCTCTTCCGTTATGTTACTAGCTGTGTGCTTCTATCATTGGCCATCGTAAGCATTACTTGAATCAATGAATAATTGTACCATTGAGATTGTTATGAGATCATTGGACAATGTTACAGAAGAGTTTGCAATGTCTACAAGAGAACACTCTCTGAGGCTAAGTCAAGATATTCTCAAAGAATTCGTGACTCTATCTAATCTCCAAGGGTTGCCTTGTGATTTTTTGAGAAGTTAAAATAGTGTTATTAATAGTGGAAGTCTACTATTCTTTATCTGTTTAATGGTGTCCGGGACATTCCACCTTTTAAGGATACCCATAATCTCTTTGCTGGTCATTTCGCTGATAATATTTCTCTTAATGATTCGTATTTCTTATTTTCTTTTGAAAACTGATCAATCTCTTGATTCTGTTAGTATCGTTCCAAATATGGTTGCTAGAGTTTTTCTTGATCTTTATCATTCTAAGGAGTTCGGTCCTGATTCAATTATTGGTGTTGTAATCAAGTGTTTAGCTCCTTAACTTAATTATATCTTCTCTAAATTATTCAGTTTCTGTGGGTCTCAGTTATGTTTCCCTTCTATTTTCAATGACTCTTCTGTTGCCCCCTACCTTTATAAATGCTCGTGATCGATTTGACCCAAGTAGTGATCGGCCTGTTAATCTCCTCTCTGGCATAAGTAAGGTTTTAAAGAGCTAGTCAAAGGCAAGCTCTTTCATTCTCGGGAAGAATAGGCGTCTTTAGTAATGTTCATGATATTATTCGCGATTTTCGTTCGACTGCTGATTTTCTTTACTGTTGTAACTGTGCGAATAACTCGGTTGCTTGAAGACAGAGTAAGACCATAGTTCTTGACATTTCAAAGGCGTTCAGCACAATGTAGCATTCTGGTGTACTACACACACTTAAGGGTTATGTTATTGGTAGTTAGGTTCTTGACATTATTAGACATTTTCTTTCTGCTCGAAGCTTGCAACTAACTTCAAATGGTGTCTCTTCATTCTCTTTTGTTATCAATTCTCGTGTTCCTCGGGTCTCTATTTTAGACACGACACTATTTATTCCATATATACATGATCTTACAGGCAATATGTTTCAGAAAAAAAAACATTTATGTAGATTATATTACTTTCTATTCTGGCGTTGCTTCTCGCTCATCTCACTCAAATAAGTCGAAGGCGTGCCTCTTTTATTCCTAAGATTCTCATTGGTGGATCTACGCTTGATGGGAAATCGACCTATTCTAACAGGTCATACACTAGATCACTGCTCTTTCTGAAACTTGTAAAGTCGTTTCTCTCTATTGTTCAACACACTTTTTCACGCCTGATGTTATTCCCTATCTTAACCTGTATAGTATTTGCCCATGTATGGAGCGCTGTTGTCATATTATGGCTGGCAAATTTCTGTCCCATTTTAAGATCATTGATAAAGTTGAGAAACGTATTTTTAATTTGATTGCCTACTTTCTTTTTCTTCTCATTCATGTGACGTTGCTATTCTCAGTCTTTTCTATAAATACTAGTATGACATTTGCCTTTAAAAATTATGTGATCTATTACCTGCTAATTTTGCTCCAGCTCGTTTGACACGCTAGCTGAGTGGTCTCCATCAATTCGCTGGTTCGATACTCCATTGTAATACAGCTCCTTATTTCAGTAGCTACTTTCAGGAAACGACACGATTGAAGAACTCTCGTCATACTGAGTGTTTTATTTCTGCCTGTAATATTCGTAATTTAAAGATTAAGATCAATAGGCATCTCCTGTCTTTACAATTATCATATATTTACTTTGTTAGCTCTTTACATTAAGTTGCTTTATGCCTTGTCTGCAGCGATTTCTATGAAATTATTGATTTACTTGTATGAAACATGAACTTATGGGGCGACCAAAATACTCCCGGGCATCGTCGTGTAGCGACCTAATGTTGTAAAAAAACCTAAGAGAGTTATATGTAAGCGAGTAACAAGGAACGTTTATTCGTCAGCCACTTTTATTCATATAGAATTAGGTGTCACCATTTTTCATTACAATCACTCCGTGAATCGGAAAGAAAGCAAATTGCCAGTACTGTCCTATTATTGTCTTAGTCATAAATCTACTGATCAAGGTGTCGTACATTAAATATAGCAGACTGTAAAGTACACTGTCAACGATTCATTATTTATTTATGATGGCGGAACTGATAATTATTTTTGATGTGTTTGTACAGAGAGCGTAAAAATAAAAAAAATGATCCAGTTCTATCCAGCTTTACTTGTTAAATAAGATCACATTAAACATGTCACACAAGAATGTCTGAAGGCACCTCCCCACTTCGACACGCACAGATATCGATATATAAACACAATCGAACAGACATATTCAGGTATATGTAGATTAGGCTAGGTCGATTTTACACTTTTTTTTAAATATTAAAAAAAGGCACGTACCGAAGGTTGTATATAGACCTATTAAATATGCAAAAAATTAGATCAAAAACTTCAGCAGTTGTTTGAGCGTTTGTTAACAAAGATCGTAGACAAGAATATACTGCAAATTCCTCGTTTTTGCAAGATTTGCTTGAATATTGGTGTGAAAACCAAATAATTTTAGCATTTAAAATCAGGGAATGTCTTTTTATTTTATAAAAATTATATTAATTAAAGAAATCTTCAAATTGAAAATTTGTCCCCCTCTCATTTTCAGTATCTGCTTTTGTAAACTACCTTTTAACGTTATGAATTAAACAGTAATATTTGAATACCTAAAAAATGATTTTTTTTCTGTTATAAGTGAAAATATAACAAGATAGAAATAAAGAAAAACCTAACACTATTTTAATGGAGCTTAATATAGAGAGTCAAATTGCTCGATATAAGATCCCTTAGACAAAAATGCTGGCCTCAATTTCTGACTAAAAACTTTGGCTGTAATGTGTTGATGCCTTGCTTCAAAACCATTAACAGTTTGTGAAACTTCTGTTATTAACTTAACTGCCCATTCACCGCCCTGAGAATGTGAGGGCAAATCTGGCAAGTCAAGCTTGGTTCCATTCATCAACGATTCTCGAAGTTCAGATTCAGTAAAATCTTCCGTCATTGCCTCATAATTTTAAATCTATTAATTGTGTCCAAAGTTTTGGCATTAAAATTAATAGGTGGTATTCTTTTTAATCTTTTTCTGGTTGACTCCTCACTCCTGAAAGAACAAATTAATTAATTGAATTATTAAAAAAATTCCAATCTGTACTGCTTTAATAATTTATGTGAAATTAGATAAAATCTTTAAAAATCATTCTATCAATTTGAATAAATAATTGAGTCAGAGATATATGAATAAATATTACTTACCTTATGGCCAAAATTCTTTTGAAAGCTTCTTCTCTTACTTCAATCTCCTCAGATTTAACTTCCTATAAATAATCTACCTCGGTGAATGCATGTATTTTAAATGATAAAAGCGATATGAAATTGCAATGATTCAACATCTGTTAAAAAATGCAAAGCTAAACATTTCAACCGCCCAAATTAGTATTTAACCAATTAATACACACTAAGCAATTCATAAGAAACACAACATTTATCAAATTATATTGTAGAAGAACAAATAAAAGTAGTGATTAACAACTTAGTCAGTACGAATGCTAGTCATCCTACTTTAAACTATTCTACGCAAATCAAATGCTTCCGAAGTTTAAATTAGATGGAAACGCTCTTTAAAATATAATATATCTATGTGTATTTCTAATCAAATGTAACAATTAAATAAAACATATCATTTATTATAAAAGTATGGACACATCAAACCACTTATTTATAAATAGCACTTCGCAGACACAGAATACATTAAGAATAACCACTATAATACGAAAGATCCTACCAGATTTACATTGACAAACATACTATGTAGACAACTCGTAAAATAAACAAAATTAAAAGAAGCTTAAATTAGTAAAAACACTATTAATGTTATTTAATATATATATATATATATATATATATATATATATGTATGTATATATATTCAGAGAGATAACTTTTCCTGTATTAATTTATGAACAATATTTTGTACATATAGATGCCTTTAATAAATTTAGTAATTCATTTAGCGTTTCTTTTATGCACGCACACATTGATTTATAAATTAGTTTAAAAAGTCTATGAACACAAAAAGTATTCTATAAATTAATTAATTACAACATCTCTATAAATAATTTCGCGTTCGATTAAGTCTACATATTCTTAAAAAATAAACAAATCGCTCGGGCAAGGAACAAAATAATAAAAACGCGCCGGTAAACACTGGTCGACTATTGCCTAACAAAATTAACAACACATCAGCGTGTATATATATATATATATATATATATATATATATATATATATATATATATATATATATAATTACATACATATTGGTTACAGTCGACACTAATTCATTCGTATTTCAAGACTGTGTCTGAAAGTCAAAATAAGTTTTGAACCCCCATTGTGAAAAAAGAAGAAAATGTAGGAAAAAATAAGTGAACATCTAGCAAGAAGACTAAGTCGATAAGCCTGGTCTACATCCGGATGTCTTCTTGTTCTAGCTATAATGTCGTGGGTCTTTCCTATACATAATCTATTTTTGACATGAATATTACACTTTATTTTGAGGTAAACTATTATAATATATCTTGTATATGTAAAACACAATTTAAAGGTAAGCCCTACGTGTTTACGTTACATGTGAGCCTGATAATAATATTAGAAGAGGCTATTTCGAAATCATAAACACCTTACCCAACATATTATTCACAATCAGAGTTAGTGTTGTGGGTGAACCTACCTACCCCTTAATAATAACTAAATGGTAGCAACTGCCTTCCATAAATACCGGCTTTTGCCGGGAGAACCATTTTAGGCACTAGCACTGCCAACACTGACTTGTGTATAATGTCTCTGTTCAATACAATTCATTATTATTATCTCTAAACCTGTTGTTCTTTTATTTCATTGTTGGTACCCCTAAACGGTTCCACAACAACTGGCGGCGAGTGATTTGTAAAGGACTTCGTTGGAAACCCCTTGGACCTTGCAACCTGTGAGTGTTAAACCAGTGTCTACAACACGGTCAACCTTCGAAAAAAAACCAAAATAAAACCTTGCCCTTTACAATATAGGAAACATCGAATGCATTAAATTTTGGGACGAACTGCCTTACAAGAAATAACCAGTTTAAACAATTACTGGAAAAAAAAATTAAGACAGATTTTACTATTTGTGTTCTTCGTATTTCAATACGGGATTTTACCTCGTGCAACAAATGAAATTGGAATACAATGTACTTATAAAACTGAAAGGCGATAAAATAAAACAAAACAAACTCCATACTACAAATACCTTTTTTCGTGTCTGATATAGTCAAACCTATTTTGCGAACAGACTTGTCATTGTAAAATCGCATAGTCGGAAAAAAAATCTAACAAGTAAAACCAAGTTACTTTCTTGAATAACTAGTCAATTTTGTATATAGCCATTTCTTGCTATTTTGCATTTTCAGCCTACACTGAAAGGCAAACGGACGTATTGCAAAAATAAATGTTCCAGATGCGAACAAAAATACAAATAATTCGTTAAATTAATTACCAAATAAGCCGGATTAATAAAATCGTTTTTTTTTCTTAAAGAACGTTGAAAGAAGAACAAAAAAATTAGCAAGTGCCGGTCGAATTCGAGACTAGAATGACGCAGTGATGAGAAGGGGTTGAGTTTGTTATTAAACAGTAAGCATTTGAAAAGAAAAATATAGTGAAGGACTATTTGTGACTAATTCTTTTTCAAGAAAGTATTTCTTTAATCATGGAAGATTTCTCGAAACAGATATTGGAGATGATTAATTTTACATCAGAACAACAGAAGGCAAACGATGAAAAACTCAGTCTCTACAGAAGGAATTCAGTCGCAGCAAATAAGCAACAGACTCAATCGGAGAGAAAATTTGAACAGCTTGCACAAGCAATGATAAATACGACGAATGACGACAACGACGCGTTCAACCACAATGCAATATGGTCTACTATAGAAACCTGCAACTCTGTGGCTGAAGAGGACCTAAACTTCGAATCATGGTACAGTCGATTTCAGGATTTTTTTGACATTGATTGTAGCACATGGTCGGAAAAGAAAAAGGTTCGTAAAGTTCTTCGTAGATTAGGTACGGCAGAGCATACAATTTGTCGATTATATTCTGCCGAAGAAAACGGGCGAACTATCTTTCAAGGAAACTATTAAAATGTTAATGGAACTATATTGCCCCAAAAGAAGTTTATTCCACAAAAGGTGGAAATGCATGAACCTAACGCGAAAAGAAAGCCAGGATTTCTCAACGTTTGCTTCGATCGTCAATAAACATTGTGAAGTTATCATCCTTGACAGCGGACAATTTCAAAGTATTAATATTTGTTCAAGGGCTCCTCTCGCAAAACGATGCAGAGTTAAGAAGACGTGCAATAGGCAAACTTGAAAGCGCGCCAAATTTAACATTGAAACAACTAACCGAAAGCTGTCAACGACATAGAGGAAGCAGCAAATTCTAATATTAAAATGTTCGTCGTTTTTCCCAAAAATCATACTGTTCGAAAAAAAAATTCAGGTCGGATGAAAAATTGCCAAACAACCATTGTTGGGGGTTGCGGGGACCTACATTGGTACCAGAATGGTCCTTTTAAACGAAAAAATTGTGACAAATGCCATAAAATCGGACAAAAAACCTCACATTGCAGAAGTAACACTAGAAAAAAAAGTTACATAAAAAAACTAGAATTAATGGTGGCAACCTAAACATACGAAAGTATGTTACGGTAAAAATGAACAATCAAGATGTTAAACTACAGCTTGATTGAGGGCCTGACCTATCAATTATTAATATTAATACCTGGAAAAAGATCGGCAGACCGAGTATGCTACGCACAGATGAAGTGGCTCGATCGGTAACCGGAGAGAAAATAAACTTTGAAGTTATTTCAAAAGTGACACTAAAAGATAAGACATTAAAATTTCGCATGTTCCTAATGAAAGATACAGGAAATTTGTTGAGTTCAGATTGGATTCAGTACATCCAGCTCTGGGAGTCGCCGATAAGCGTCTATTGTAAACGAATAGAGAACTTTTCTGCTGAAGCCGAAAAATTGAAGAAGGATTTGAAAGAGTCATTCCCTAATGTGTTTTCAAATGAATTAAGACGCTGTACTAGAAGGCGAGTTTTGAACTAATTTCAAATAAGAATCCCGTGTTTAAGAGAAAATGAAGTGTACCATTTGCTCTCTTGAAAAAAATAATGCAGAAATAGACCGGTTGGTCGAGAAAAGTATTTTTACAACAGTTGACTACTCGGAATGGGCGGCCCCTACCGTCTACGTGAAGAAAAAATCTGAAGAGAGCAGAGTGCGTGCCGATTTCTGAACCGGTTTGACCGATGCGCTGAAAGACTATCACTATCCTCTGCCGACACCAGAAGAGGTTTTCACAAAATTAAACGGTGGAAAACTGTTCTCAAAAAATGTACTTGAGTGAAGCCTATCTGCAAATACCTTTAGAGGAAGCTAGTTCTAAGCTTGTCTGTATTTCGACACACAGGGTACTACTAAAGTTCAATCGTTCCCTTTTGGAATTAAAGTGGCCCCGTCGATTTTTCAGCAGGTAATCGACACGATGTTGAGCGGGCTCGATTTTTCGATCGGCTACCTTGACGATATCTTAATGAAACGTACGAACGTCGGGGAGCACCGTGAGCACGTAAACAAAGTATTCGAAAGGGTAAGCGATTTTTGTTTTACACTCAACGAGTCAAAGTGTGAATGCTTTCTAGAAGAGATCAAATACTTGGAACATGTCATTGATAAGAATGGAAGACGTCCTGACCCCAAAAAATCTATAGCCATCAAGAATATGCCCGAACCGAACAATGTTACAAAACTACAAAGCTTCCTGCGTCTCGCACACTATTACGAAAAATTCATACCCAGTACGCACAAATTGCGAGCCCCCTTAAATGAGTTACTTAAGAAAGATAGTAAATGGGAATGGTCCGCCAACTGTCAATCTGCATTTGACAACCTAAAAACGAAGTTAACTTCAGAATTATTTCTTACTCATTTTAATCCAGATCAAAAACTATTGTTGCAAGTGACGCCAGCTCCTACGACATTGGGGCGTGCATTTTGCATGAAATACCGGACTGTTCGATGAAACCCATCGGGCACGCTTCAAGAACTTTACTTCCTGCAGAGAAAAATTACTCTCAGATTGAAAAAGAAGCGTTGGGTATTGTGTTCGCAATGACCAAATTTCACAGGTATCTACACGGCCGTCATTTTATCTTAAAAACAGACCATAAGCCACTTATCACAATCTTTAGATAAAAAAAGGCTTGCCAACCAACACAGCAAACCGCCTACAGAGATGGGATATAATGCTGTTAAATTATGAATTTGAGAAATAATTTTTACCGTCAAAAAGACTAGGACACGCAGATGGTTAATCTCGGCTAATCCCAAAGTACACGGAACCGCTCGAGGATACAGTTATAGCATCCCTTCGGTCTGAATATGACTATAGTAAAGTACTGTGTCACACAATAAAAGAGCTGCCAGTCACACTTGGCGATATACAAAAAGATGGAAGAGAAGATCATTTTATTATCGAAATTAAAAATAAATAACAAACAGACGATGAGCAAACGGCAGAAGCTTTTTCAGTCTGTTTCGACACATTATTATATCGGGAGCGAGTAGTAATCCCAGCTACGCTAAAAAAAATCCTGAAGGATTTCCATGAGGGGAATCCCGGATAAACACGCAGGAAGAGCCTAATGAGATCTTAAGTGTATTGGAAAAACATGGACAGGGACATAGAGACGAAGGTGAAGGCATTTGGGGGCTGCGCGTCGGCAGCGAAAGCACCACCACTTCAGTACTGTCCATGGCCAAAGGTAGAGCCACCATGGTCCCGTATTAACATAGATTTCGCAGGGCCATTGTAAGGATTCTACTATTTAATTATAGTCGACAGCTACACAAAATTGCCAGAAGTTGTTAGATGTAAAAACCGAACAACGGATGTCACGATAGGCGCGTTGCATTAACTGTTTGCCCGATTCGGAGTGGTGGACATTGTTGTATCGGACAACGGTACACAATTTACTTCACATAATTTTTTGTGTTTTACTGTATCTAGCTATAAAATCAGTACTTGTTCCCCCTATGAAAATCATTTTTAAGTTCGCATTTTGTTTCAGTTCTAACATATACTATACTCTTAGTTAAGCCGTTTTTCTTAAACATGGAATTTACTCGTAGTTCCAGAGTCACATGCATTATTGTTATTATTATTACTTAGTGTGATGTTCATTATATAGTTATCATTACTTGTTAATATCAGTCTTTTATGACTCTTTGAGTTGAATGGTTTTTAATGGTGTTTTTATTAAATAGTTGATGTAACTAGTTATTTGTTAAGAGATATCGATTCAAAAGATTAAGAAAACATATGCACAATTTGAGATTTTACTAGCAGGTAGAACGATAGCGGTATACCATATAAGGCCCCCTTCTTCGTTTTTTTCTGCTCGCGTTTATATTCTTTCATGCCTTGGATAAAAAACTGGTGGATACATGACTACTATTTTGTAAAGCGTTGTTGTAAGTTTAACTATTACTATTAACCTTTCTACATAAAAATAAATGGTGGTTTATTATATGACTAATTGATATTCGGATATGCGTAAAAAGGTTTTAGGATTATTTTAGTTTAGATAAATATATATTTTCTCATAATTATTGTGGTTTAGTCGCCAATTGAGTTATCCTCCATTTGCAAATTGGCTGTTTGGAGTATCGAACCGCTAGATGGTTCTTGTTTAGAGTCAATTTGCACAGGTGGTGGATTGATCATTATAACAAGTGTACTCTTTGGATTGAAGACGTGTGTTCTCAGTCAGCAGAGTGAAGTACAGAGAGAAAAAGTTAAGTTGGCAGTTGGCAGTTGGCCGAGCATCAGACTTTTATTTTTTAAGAGTATTTCTGTTACAGATAGACCAGAATTCTCTTTCATATATGGCTTATAATTGCTCTGATTAATTGTAAAATATTACGCATTTTAGGTTTGCCATGTAATGTTCCGCCGTGAGTTCCACTTAAAGCCCCAAATCCGTCATCATTTCGAACATACACTGTTTAATTCTTAAAGCACTGGGGCCAATATTATTTTCATTCATAGAAAGGCCCTACTTTTGATATGATCCTGTATTATTTACGGTGATCGCACTGTTTCCGACAGTTCATATGAAATTTTTAAAAAAATCGAATCCGACAGGTTAGTTTATCGTGCGCACCCATCGCTACATCAAAATAATACGTAGCATCATTTTTCATCTATGTCTCATCATTACAAGTGAGTGCTGTGTTCCTGAACCTGTATATAATATCCATTTCTCGCTGGTTAAATCCGTATATACTATTACACAGTCTGAAACCTTGCGAAATTATCCCTTTAGAATTGAGGAGCAATACTCAAAAATGTCGAAGTGTAGGAACGTACAATATTTTATTTCGTCAATAATGTTGTAATACTTAATAGTGTTGGTGGTGTTCATCCACTGATTTTGTATCAGTTTTCTTTTAATTGTCTTATTAGTAATGTCAATGTTGGTTTTGTTTATTATTCCAACTCAGGGTCTGGTTAGGTTGACCAATCTGGTATTAAGCTTGTTTAAGAAAGTAGGCGAGTGGTCGTTTAGTAACATATAAGCATATTTTTGGTTGAGTTAATATACGCTATTACTTATATGTATATTTAATGGTATTTTTATTAAATAGTGCTTGCAACAGGTTATTTTTATTAAAATTGCGATTCGAAAGATTAAGCCACATATGTACTTTTTTAAAATTTGACTAGCAGGTTGAACGGGGCTGGGGTAATATGTTAATAGCAAGTACCATATAACTGTTTCTTGGTTGTCTGTACTTTTATGTGAGGTTTTCATTTACCAATTTGTTGTAAGTAGTCTTGCTTATCGTGTACATTTACCTTGTGTTATTCGCCTTGATCAACAGCTTCTGTGAATGTCTAACATTCGTTATTTTATCTTTATTTAGTCTTTAAAAAATACGTAGTTTTTCTTGCGCAATTTTAAATTATTTCTGATATTTAAGAAGTCATTCTCCAAACGTTTCATAAGTTCTATACCGGAAGCTTTATTCCAGCTCTTGCTACTATGTGTTTATTTAGAGCTACTATCATCGCTGCCACGAAGAAAGTGTTTAACATTGTATCTCATTCTCTAAATACACCCCTCTTTTTTCTGGAGTAACTTCACACTAAATGCCCCTTTGTTTTGCATATGAATATCCTTTCAATGACATGCTGAAATGTTTACATTAACTTTCCCCATGTTTATCATTAGAACACATCTGATAGAACATTACTAGACTTATTTAGAGTAAAATTGCTTATTCAAGTCTAAATATATCAACCCAGTAAACACAAAGGCAATAATGTAAGTACGATGACAGAAAAACAACTAAGTGGGCATCGATAGCTCAATGGAAAGGATCTGGAAACCAAGATGTTGATGCTAATACTGACTAAACAAAGAAAGGAGGGCTCAAGATCGCCACGCAGACCATACTTAACGAAAACATCTGTAAAATAAGTGTTGTAAAAAGCAACTTTACATGATAATTCTCTCAATATTCTAGGTAAAGTGATACATCTTGAAATTCAAGATTCCTCAAGAGCCGTGTCGAAATTATAATCCCTGAGGAAAACATGCTAGCAATGAATATGCTTGATTCACTTATTTTAATATGTATCGTTGCTCATAAAAAGTCTAATGTAATGTTCTTATTTCACACGATATTTAAATAATAGTAACACATATACTAACCAAGTTAAAAGTATAGTTTTGCTGTTAAAATCGAATGTATATATTTTTGTTATACAATATTTAAAGTAAAATAAAAATGTAAGATTTAAACATGGCAATATATCTACAGTACGACAACAACCGGTGAATAACTAAAATAAACATGAAATAGAAATATTTTTACAATAGTTAAATAGAATTGTAAAGGCTTTAATTATTTATTAACACACAGTCCAAGTAGAATTTGATCGGACACGGAGTAAGAAAACGAATAAAAATTGAGTCGAAGAACTCTGAACCACTTTCACAGCAATTACATCCTGCGTGATGAATTGATGATTCACTGATTAGTTATGCTATGTACACAGAGACAACTATTTAATTATCCATTAGGTTGGCATTCTCTCGCTAATTAGTTTTTAATATCCTCTTCAATGAATGCTTATTATATGGAGATCATGTGCGAGTTTGAATAAGAAAAGCTCGAGGACTTTTCATGAAATGATTTGATATTCCAACAGAATATCGAGTAGATCGCACGATCATCTTTTAACTGACGACTGAGCTAATGTGTCGACTGTGAGTTCGAATCGTGCAACAACAGGGGAATTGTGATAATGTTCAAATACCGTGGTATTATCCGGGCCACGATTACTGACTTCCTCTGTATTGGATTATCCCGCTATAAATATTAACAAACTACACGAAAATAAAAGGATATACATATTCTTTTTACACTTGTTCAATAAATAGATAAATAAAAAGATGAATATATATGTATATATATATATATATATATATATATATAATAATCCAGGTAAAACATCCACATGGAAGTAACCCAAAGAATTTCCACCGGGTTTATAAAAAGTGCTCAATATCAAATACGGCTTTTATATATCATTATTTTTATTTATACAGGCATATACAAAATTTGCAACACTGGCATGTCGATGTTATCGATCAACAGTTATTATTCTTTCCAAAATAGGATATACGGTTAAGATCGGAGTCTAACTCTGTCTGATGAGATCTCAGTTTATAATAACTGTTGATCGATAACATCGACATGCCAGTGCTGCATATTTTTTACATGTCTGTGTAAATAAAAATAATCACATATGTATATATATATATTATATATATATATATATACATATTTATATATATATATATGTATGTGTGTGTGTATATAATTGTTTATATCATAATGATTTCCTTTAGTCGTTAGTGAGCGAAATATTGATCACTTAATTATATACTGCTGCATACTTTTGCAGTGCCTGAATAACATGAATTATAATATATTCTACCCCACGGCAAACACAGCGGCGAATATAATTTAAACTCTATGAATGTCGAATTAGCGGGCACCTTCAGCTAGCGAGTAAAACAGTGTTGAATAACACAAGAGTGTTGGGAGATCGGATTATGCAGTGTATAACAGGGTATTATCAAATCCATATGTTGTTAAGTTCTATCGGATGTCTAGATATTTATACTCACCGCTTTCAGTGTAAATCTCACATAATTTATCCGTAAGCAGTGGTTCAATGACTATGTGAACGCTTACAGATTCAAGGTGTCTTTGTGAACCGGGTTCGCGCCCTGTCAACTCCTGAGATTGTTATTCCTTTGCGCTGATGAAAGCCGTAAGCACAGACCGACGTCGTATGCAGGTAAAATGTTATAATAATATAATATAATATAATATATGTATATATATATATATATATATATATATATATATAATGATTTTATATATATTTAATAATTTTATACGTACATGCGCACGTGTTTCTGACTCACGCCCTGTCATCAGCATAGCTAACTTAGACAAAGATCGAACCTTCGATATTGATGTCTATAGTCAAGAGTCTAACTATTGAACCAATACACCCTGTCTAGATATATATACGATTATTATAACCTTAATGTTTAATGTTTTTTTATGTAATTTTTTATTGGTATTTGCAGCGTTCGTAGTTTATTTTGATTACTACTATTTCGATTGTTTCACTTCCTAAAAGATTAAAATGCAGAAGATTGCATTATCTGTCGCCCTTACCTTTATAAGACGTATTTTTCTGGCTTATGTCGGCGTAAGCATGCGTAACTTAAACAAGGATCGAACCTTAGACATCGATGTATTGAGTCCAGCGTGTTACCATTAGACCAATATAGCCTGTTAATATATATGATTTTTTGGACCTAAATATTTCATGTATTTTTATGTAAGTATTTTTTATTTGTGACTGCATCGTTTGTTGTTTTCTTTGCTTACTTTAAAAGATGTATTTTCTAGTATATATATATATATATATATATATATATATATATATATATATATATATATATATATATATATGTATATATATTAATTGTATACGTACATAAAAGTAATCCATAGACGCGTGTTTCTGTCTAACAGCTGCCATCAGTAGGAATAACGCAGACAAGGGTCGAACATTAGATGTTGGTGTCTATAGTCCAATGTTTTACTAGCGGACCAATGCGCCCTGTCTAGGAATATGTACGCATGTTATTTAGACTATTACTATTAGAGGATATTCCGTTACACTATGTATTACGTTAAACGCTTCCCTTCACGCTGTAAGCTTAAATAGCAATTTAAAATGTGTTCACAAATCAGTATAACACAATTGGAACGGCGGTCTGTCTATCCGTCAGTTTTATATGTCTAAGTGTGAAATAGGGTCCTTATTGCCCTAGCACAGTTTGAATCTAACAAAAAACGCGTTAGTGTTGGTCGTAGATTTCGGTTCCCCAGGGAAGTAATTAACATCTGTATAGTAGTCAAGTTTTAATTGTGCTATACTCATTCTAATATTAGTAAGTGTACATCATTATTCATACTAATTTAAGGTTTTGCTAATCTCTTTCAATCGTAATTAAAATAAAGCAGCATAAAGTGGTGTGATATTTTAGTCCTTCATCAAATTATTTTCGAAGATATCATGGAATGTTAGCAAACATAATTATGCGTATTAATATATTTTAATTCTTTTTGTACTCGTAGACCCATCCAATAAGTTCTATCAGAAGCTATATCCTTCAAACGATTGATCTATGTCTAACGTTTTAGTATAACTAACATCTTTTTACGATCGATCATTTCTTAAGTTTGAAGTATAATATACATCAGCAACCCGTGCATAAGTTCTAAATTTCTGATTGTATTTTATAAGTATAAATTAATCCGCCTGTGTGACAGTTGACACTTCGATCTGACCCTCTCAAGATTCAATTTGGAAGTTTCGTGGCTAAACTCTTATTCTGAACGAACATATATTTTAGATTTGTTTAACTGGAGTTTTCGCTATCGATGGGCTTGAAAATACAATAACATTCGACTTTAAAGAATAAACATATCATAGGTGTATTACAGATTAATGTCAGAAATGTGCATTAAAAAATGGACGTTATTTTTCATTTGTTTCGTAGGTTTGAATAGGCTAGGAGTATTTAATAGCATGATTGCGTGTCATGTTATACTAACGTTAATGACATGATTTGAATGATCAAAAGCGCAGCTAAAATGTACTAATAAACATTATTTTAGGACTTATTTCACGAGCAGATAACTAATCCTAACACATTTAGCAATATCATTCTAATTAAAATCGTTATCTACCCATTATTTGAATGTGATAATTACTTTCCTCAGCGTGGAACAGCATTCATCTATTTGCCTATATCCCCGTTCTCCCTCCCTCTACCACTATATCTCCTGATCGTTTACTTTTATTATCTCTCTCCCTCTCTCTCCTTCTCTCTCTCTCTCTATATATATATGTATATATATATATATACATATATATATATATATATAGTCTCGGAAGTTTCTCAACCATTAAAACTATATTAAAAAAAAAAAACTTATAGTCCCAAGTCTTCCAGTGGAACATCACTCATGTAAGTCAATTTATTTTTTACAGTTATTATATTAGTTTATTTCTAACACTATTTAAAGGGATCATCAGTTGTTTACCATGAAAAACTGTTTCGGGAATTTAAATATTTATATATATAGCATAATATAAAATGAAATAATCAAAGGTGCGAATCAAATCTTATTAGAATTACAAAATTCAGGCAAAGTATCCCAACGTCCTTAACTCATGAGTAAGTATGTTTTTTGCTTGATATATTTGATGTGTAATGTACTCTTATGTATTTTTGTATATATTTTTTATATATTTTCAAAGTGTAATATTATCACCTGCAGTAACGTCACTGCGGTAATGGTCCTCTGAGGAGAAGAATTATGTTTGAAAACGCATGAGTTAAGGGCGTTGAGATGCGTTTCCTGAGTGTTGAATTCTAATGAATTTTGATTCGCACCTTATTTTATTATTTAATTTTAAATTATCCTATATATATATATATATATATATATATATATATATATATATATATATATATATATATATATATATATATATATATTAATGCTCTATCCAGTATGTTGTGCTTAAATCTTTATCCGGATGTTTCACTAATTAAAATATATTAGTTGCCTCATATCTTTTGTTGGATTAACTTCTATATATATATATATATATATATATATATATATATATATATATATATATATATATATATATATATATATAATACTAAAGTAGATACTATTATTATTTGACTATACTGATGAGAGGTGCCTCTCGTGATTGTCCCTTCATGCAATTCAATTGAAACCGATTCCGTGTTCGTCGTAAGGATCTATTTCGTATCGATATAATGCGCATGCCATCTGCCCCCAGCATTTTAATCAACATATGATTATCCACTCTGTCACACGTGACGGAAACAGATCTCCTCTTTGAAAGCGTGCGTTGCAATGTCATGTCAAGAAATTAAGTTTAACGCTTGATGAGCCGCTTGACAAATGCAATTCTGTATCGCTTTCTTCATTGGCTGAAAAGAGAAAGATTCATTCACTAGATTAATCACTTAATTATGTCAGTCACGGATGTGGAACTTTAATTCGAAGAGACATTTTGTTGATTCAACCATTATGTAGATATTTTTTGTTTTTCAATATCATTCCTATGACGTCATATCTCAGCTTTTTGTTCGCATTTCTTTGGCGAAAGAGATTTCTTTTCTTTATTCTTATTCGTTCAGCTGTCTTAAATTTACTTAAGGATGTTATGTATTCCCTACTGGTTATAATAATTGATCATTATAGAAAAACAGAAAGAATAGATACTAAGAGGATATGAGGAGTTAAAACTGAAACAGGTGAACCTGTAAATTGTCAGAGAAAATCTAATAGAATCAAGGGAGGCGTGATAGCGCTCTATCCCTTAATAGACTTCAAAAACGGCTTATGCTAGAAATCTCATTTCTTTGATCAATCATAACTCAAAAACCAATGAACCAAATTAGTTAAAACTTTGCACCAAATTTTTTTTGATAGGTTTTATAAGTGTGTAGAATTTCAGCATCATTAGTCAAGGCTACCCAGAGATCCAGAAAGGTCAGGCATGATTTTGTGTTATCTGTGTGTAGGTACGTACGTACGTACGTACGTACGTGTGTGCTACCTTGTATCTCATCAACTATTTGATGGATTCAGCTGATTTTTGGCAGATATAGAGGTTCTAGGGTCTATTTGGTGGTACTTAAATTTCAGTTTACCATATATCCTAGTTTTCCAGAAAATTCCAAAAAACCTTATTATCTAACGTATTTATGTAGTAATCTGATAAAAATGCTGAGTCACTGAAAACATCCCATAATCCCTTGCCGGATGTACCCGGTCTTGCCCTGAATTCTGTCCGGTTGCATCAGTCATACCATAACTTCAGTTCGGATGTATCAATAACATTATAGGAAGGCTACGATTTTAGTAGTGCTCTGAATTCCTCCTTGATTTTCTAAGTACTCGGCGTTGTCCAGGAGAAAAGTGGTCAATATCCTAGATAGAGCTACTATAGTGATAAGTTTGTATAATATTTTAACACTATCTACGTTTCACTTCAGTGCACATGGAAATGAAGGGAAATAAGTTAGAGTGATTTAAGTAATGTTCTAGATGCTTCCTTGATTTTCAAAGTACTCGGCGTTGTCCGGGAGAAAAGTGCTCAATATCCTAGATAGAGCTACTGTAGTGATATGTTTGGATAATATTTTAACGCCATATATGTTTCTCTTCAGACTATTGTGCACATAGAAATGAGGGGAAATTAGTAAGAGCGATTTTAGTAGTGCTCTGGATGCCTCCTTGATTTTCTAAGTACTCGGCTTTGTCTGGGAGAAAAGTGTTCAATATCCTTGATAGAGTAACTGTAGTGATAAGTATGTATAATATTTAACGCCATCTACGTTTCTCTTCAGACTATTGTGCACATAGATATGAGGGGAAATTAGTAAGATTGATTTCAGTAGTGCTCTGGATGCTTCCTTGATTTTTTAAGTACTCGGCGTAGTCCTGAAGAAAAGTGTTCAATATCCTAGATAGAGCTGCTGTAGTCATAGATTTGTATGATATTTTAACACGATGTACGCTTCTATTTGGAATATTTTGCAGATGAACAGGAGGGGAATCAGTAAGAATTATTTTAGTAGTGCTCTGGATGCCTCCTTGTTTTTTGAAGTACTTAGCGTTGTCAGGGAGAATAGTGCTCAATATCCTAGATAGAGCAACTGTAGTGATAAATTTGTATAATATTTTAACAGCATATACGCTTCTTTTCGGACTATTGTGCAGAGGAAAAGGAGGAGGAATCACTAAGAGTGATATTAGTAGTGCTCTGGATGCCTCCTTTATTTTCGAAGTACTCGGCTTTGTCCGGGAGAAAAGTGATCAATGTCCTAGATAGAGCTACTGTGCAGATGAAAAGGAGATGTGATCAGTAAGGGGGTGCTTCTGGTGCTTCTACAATATAGACCCCGGAGGCTTGTGCAGAATAGGGACCATGGGTGTTCATGCAGTATAGGGGCCAGGGGTGCTTCTACAGTATAGGACAAGCACCGGGTTTTTCTACAATATAGGACCCGGAGGCTTATGCAGAATAGGGGCCATGGGTGCTTCTGCAGTATAGTGACCAGGGGTGGGTCTACAGTATAAGATCCAGCACCGGGGGTACTTCTGCAATATAGTACACGGAGGCTTCTTCAGAATAGGGACCATGGGTGCTTTTGCAGTATAGGGACCAGGGATGCTTCTAATATTTATGTGTATGGGGGAGGATGAAACAAATTTTTTTTGGGGGGGGGGTACATTTTTTTTTTCTTTTTTAAATTAAAAATATTTCTATATATGGGGGAGGTTACATTTATTTTGCGGGGTGGGGGTCAAAAAATAGTTTTTATTTTGCATTATAAATATTTCTATGTATAGAGGAGGATAGAAAAAAAATTGAGGGGGGTCATTTTTTTTTTTTTAATTAAAAATATTTATATGTATGGGAGAGGATGAAAGAACAATTTGGGGTGGGTGGGGGGTAACATTTTTTTTCTTTTTTAAACTCAAAATATTTCTATGTATAGGGGGAAGGTAACGAATTTTTTTTGGGGGGTCAACATTTTTGTTTTTCTTTTTAATTAAAAATATTTTTATGTATGTGGAGAGTAAAAAAGTTGGGGGTGTTGAAAAAATTTTTTATTTAAATTTTTTTTTATTAAAAATATTTCTATGTATGGAGGAGGATACAAAAAACAATTTAGGGGGCCAAAAAAATGTCTTTTTTCTTTTTTTAACCTAAAAATATTTCGATTTATGATAGTGACACTACATGAATGAACACTATTTTGTTTTTCTGACACGACAGGTGCACATTAATATGAGTTCTTAGGTATGCGAACTGGGCTAGAGATAGGTACATATATAGTATGTGCACCCTTGCAGAGATACGTAAGTATGTAGTATGCGCACCAGAGCCACAATAGGTACGAATATAGTATGCGCACCGGGGCAACGATAGGTATATATATAGTATGTGCAAGGGGGTGGGAATAGGTACGTATATAGTAGTGCATAGGGGTGACGATAGGTACATATATAGCATGTGCACAGGGGTGGCAATCAGTACGTATATAGCACGCGTTCTGGGGTTGCGATCGGTACGTATATAGCCCGCGCACTGGGGAGGCGAAAGGTACGTATTTAGCATTCGCACCAGGGTTGCGACAGGTACGTATATATCACGCGCACCGGGCGGCGATAGGTACGTATTTAGAATTCACACCGGGGCGGTGATAGGTACGTATTTAGCATTCGCACCGGGGCGGCGATAGGAACGTATTTAGCATTTGCACCGGGGCGGCAATAGGTACGTATTAAGCATTCGCACCGGGGCAGAAATATGTACATATTTACTATTCGCACTGGGGAAGCCATAGGTACTTATATAGTATGCACACCGGTGCAGCAATAGGTACGTACTTAGCATTCGCACTGGGGCGGCGATATGTACGTAGTTAGCATTCAGGGGTACCGATAGGTACGTATACAGCATGTGCACACGGGCGGCAAAAAGTACGCATATAGCATGCGCACTGGGACAGTGATAGGCAACGTAGGAGGAATGGTGGGGATGAAACACCTTTTGCAAAAGGCAAAATGAGAAAGTAGCGGTGAAATGGGGTGACTAAGGAACTGAAAGGTAGAAATATAAAGAGACGGCTATAGAGACAGGGAGAGAAATAGAAGTATGAATATAAAGATGGTACACACGCGATTTATCTTCAATTATATGTTTTTATGACCCTGAGCAACGCCGGGTAGCCCCGCTAGTTATATAGTAGATGATATAATTTGGGTCATTAATATCTAACTGCAGTCCTATCCGACATGAAATAGTTGAAGAAGATTTTCTTTACGTTCTGTGAAGAAAAGTATAAATGCCGGCAGTTTAAAGACTTAAAAGCAAAGGTTTAATTTTACTCTGTAACGAAACGCAACCAAATATGTGCGAAACGATTCCTTCGTCACTTTCTCTCCCCCTCTCTGACCATGTATCTCTCTATCTATTTTTTTTTGTTCAACTAATAGCGCACACACACAAATCCAGGCACTTCCTATAAAAAGTGTTTATTAGATTATATCATTGTACTATGTTATATGAAATATTAGTTGTAATAATTAACGGAAATGAAGTAGTAAATTAAGCATTATTATTATTTATAATGTAGGCCGAAGTATCATTTGAAATGAAGCGGAATATGCGAATTAAGGGAGGCGCAAGAGCGCTCTATCCTTTAATAAACTACAAAAATGGCCTATGCTGGAAATCTCATTTCTTTGATCAATCATAACTCAAAAACCAATAAACCAAATAAGTTAAAACTTTGCACAATTTTTTTTATAGGTTCTATAAGTGTGGAGAATTTCAGCATCATTAGTCAAGGAAAACCAGAGATCCAGAAAGGTCAGGCATGATTTTGTATTATCCGTGTGATCGTTCGTATGTATGTGCCACCCTGTATCTCATCAACTATTTGATGGATTCAGCTGATTTTTGGCAGATATAAAGGTTCTAGTGTCTAGATGATGCCATTTAAATTTCAGTTTACCATCTAACTTAGTTTTCCAGAAAATGTTAAAAGACCTTTAATATTACCATTATATTGAGCCAACTCACACACAGACACAATGCATATACTCTTTCACTGTCTTACGCATACTCCACTGAACCTAACCGTAACGATGGGGTCAAAGTTAGCGCGGGTCCCAATGTAACAAAGCACCCTCTATTTGTTAGTAAGTCATGCTGTCTTTATCATAATAATTTGCATTCAAATAACGTGTGTACGATGGACACTCTACTAAAATCGGTTGATACACCGTAAAAACTGGCAGGCTTACCAAAAGAAAACGAAACTGTACTTGTTACTTTGGTCTCTTTCGTTTTTGTTACATATTTAAAAAAACTTTTTGCGATGTATTTATTTGTTTTTCTTGAATTTTCACTTTTCAATTACGTTTAGTTTCTCTATATTTTCTCTCTATCACTCTCTTACGAACATACACACTCTCTTTCTTTCGTACGCGCTCTCTGTGTTTCACTGAAAAAAAGACAAACAGTGCTTAATGTGAGTTAAAAAAAAAATCATAATACTGGCTGTTTCTCGAACCTAAAATAAAATAAATAAATGGTTTTAACGTTTAAAGTTATCGTCTGCCAGCGTTTGCGTTGGCACAGCTCGTAAGAAGTTTTATTAGTTTCATTAGTTTTATTCGTAAATATTCTAAATATATTTCAAGAACAGATATTGGATTTCTTTTATATATGTAGTAGTATTTGAAGCACATAAATTTATAGAAGTTACTTTTATGTTTTATAATGTTGCATTATAAAATGAAAATAGTTCACATTTCTCTTTCTCTCTATCCTGTCGTTCAAATGTTTAACTGAAGAAAAGGTGAATACACGTCGTCTCCTCCTCCTTTCACGCTGAAGCGACAGTAGTGAGCGGGGTCAGTTAATTGTTTAATTAAGTTAATTTTGATCTACTTAACGACTTCATTTAGTTAGCTCAGTGGTAAAGTCACGGCTTTTCATCTAGATGTTACGGTTTCGATTCCAAGTCTCTCCGTCCAACTTCTTTGTTGTTTATTTTAAATTTCTTTAGGAACATGACACACGTACGTACACATTAACGTATTAATATATAGATATTGCGGTTTCCAGGGAGGGAGGGATCCTATTTTGATTTACCATTCCTACAGGGCGCCACATAGAACAGTTTTATACAGGTAATTCATCATAATACATAGCCCTGTTGTGCTCGCATACCCTTAATGACAATAAAAGTGTAAACATTTGGGAATTTATTTGCTTTTGTAAATTTAGTGTTTAGTATATATGGATGTTCATCTTAACTCTATTAAGGGCATATGATTTCAGTATACTGGCATTTTCATGGAATATAAAATTTAAGTTAAATAAATATATTTTGAATGTCATCCTTCTTTATTATATTGTTTCATAAATTAGAAGTATCTACTAGAAAATAATTTACGTGTTATTTTACATAGATCATACATCGAACAATTATGCTTGATTTTAATCGTTTAACCAAATCAGTAGATGTTTTCAATAACGCACAATTCTTCGGAGAGGAAACTGACTGCATTTATTATGATCGTTATAAATAAATACCAATTATGTATACATTTATGTGATCATACACACATCATAATCATTATGAATTTATATAAGACGACGTGAAGAAAACCGTTGGCATTTAGTATAATCTGCAGCTGGTAACTGGATACTGCATTGCGTCTTGTTAGCCAGACGGACCGGCATGCTATAATTAATATTCTTCTGGTGGGGTTATCTGGCACGTTATGAATATTAACCTATCGAAACGACGATATATTAATTGGGCATGAAGCTAAAATACTCTGTTAGCAAATTATACTAGACACTTAGCATGTTCTTAGGAAGAGACTATTGATAGATTATATCAATGACATCGATGTTAAAGTGTACGCACTATAATACGATGATTAAATTGATGTCACGTCTCTGAAATAGGATTTAAAATATTTAACCGACTGCTCTCCTTCATTGCTTACCATTTAAGTAATAGTCAATTCCATATAAGAGATTATGGTTTTTCCTTACCTAAATCATACCGGCATTGTTATTTTCAATTTATATCTATAACAATGGCCCAAATACATTGAAGACAAAACCAAGGCTAGTGCAAAGAAGGTGGGGCCCCCCTTATCATTCTGGTAAACTCTTCTACTTGACATTATCTTGTATCTCTTGAAATTCACCATCCGCCAATGCATGGAGTATTGTTGCAACATCTGGGCTAGTTAATGATCCACTAGTCCCCCCCTCTTAGCCAAGGCTCAAAAAAGAGTCGTCAACTTAGTAAGATTCTCACTATCAACAAAGCTCCAACTCCTGTCCCATCGCGTCAATGTTCCATGTGTATGCTTGTTTTACAAATACTTCAATGGATTGTGTTCCGATAGACCAGCTGCTTTAGTACCCCATGGACGTAAATACGCTAGACTAACTCTATAATCAGCTAAATCCATTCCATTAACTATTGAGGTCTCTAGATGCCGGACAGTGTTCTACTTCAATAGCTTCTTTCCCCGTGCTGTCGGCCTTTGTAACCTTTTCCCTGCTGTCTATTTACCCGACTGTACCGACACGCAGATGTTTAAAACTAATGTAAACAGGCATCTCGCTACACAGCTCCCAATTGAGAAAGACACCCAAAACTGTCACCCTAATTAGCAGTAGCCCCTTACATGTACAGTGGCGGCCTGTCTTGTTTTGGGTGAAATATGTAAAACAACAACAATAAAATAATGTTTAAGATATTCATGACCACGCACTTTCTCATAGATCAATGTAAAATAGAATAGTGTGTATACAAAGAATAGTTTACAGTATTTAGTGTACGTCGGAATCAATGAATATAGAACAACCATATAAGAAGACATTATCAGCCATATCATGCTTAATCGTTTAGAATACTAGTTTAAACTGATATAATTCCATGACGGCCGTGAAAAATAAGCAAACACTATAGGAGTATTTACGAATTAATATAGGATAACTATCATGAACATTTAATCACAATCGAGCGTACCTGAACTTTCATGAAGTGGTGTGTAATGCACAAAATAAAACTACATTTATACAATATTTACAATCATAATGTTTAGCAGGTTTTTCATGAAATTCGTAATGATCGGACAATTAGCTTGAGACTTTAAACATGCCATGATATTAAAAATATACTCAACACTCATTTTATTTGAATCTAAGTAATCTGCATTCGGATTGAAGAGCACTCATACGTTCGATGTAGTTTGAGACAGGCATACGTATTAATTTCAAAATGTTTATAGTAAAAGGACGACACACTGATGTGATTATGAGCAGAAACATCTTCATATTGACACGTAAGCAGACAAACACGTAGCGTTCAACATTAGTACGTTACTCAATGTAATATTGCTATATTTCATTTTATTATGACAATGTGCTTGGGAGAGAGTCACGGATAAATTGATGCGTTTAAATATGATAGTTTATGTATGCAGCAATGCATCCCAGAAACAAACAATTATCATTTTTTACGAAATAGGAAGGATATTTTTTTATCTATAAAAATTAAAAACTATGGAAAACAGTAATAAAAGCTGCAGACGTAAGCTGGGGTAAAGTATCAAATGAGTGTCAACAAAATCTAGTCGAAGAACCAGCCAACTTCATAAGATACAGACAAATTAAATTCAAAAGCACGCTGCAAAGATTTAGTGAGTGTTCGTATTAACCATTACGTAATGAATTAACCAAGGCGTTTCAGAAGTATCGTACTTGTGTATACAGACGAATGCATACAAGGCCATTTGCAGAGTCCTTTTATATTATAGTCGCTTGCGTGAACGGAAACTGCTATGGCGTAAAGTTGAGAAGAGAAATTGACGAATTGAACTAATAACAGATTCATCTATCAACTAGAAACTCAAACAATAACCTAAATTAAAGTATCCTGTAAATATGAGAATATATTTTTACAAGACAAACAAGAGCCATGTTGTGTTTCTCTGACCTCGTGTCGATTTTTTTTTCAATCAATCATTTATTTAATTTTATAGCTATACATACCCCGTACAGTTGGTTGCTTCCTGAAAGCTGTGAGGCATAATATACGACTAAAAGAATCACAACATGGAGCATGGAGTGTGATCACTGCTAACTAAGATGTCAAGATCATCAGCATATCAATGCACTAGAATAGCGCTGACCCAAACTCGTATACGACGATACATGGGGGTATGCGTAGAAGTAAAACCTGTTCATAATTGGCATCGTGGCTAACGAAAAAACCCATGAGAAGTATGAAAGCCATAAGGGAGAAGAAATGCATAGTAGTTCGTGCAACACTTGGGGATGTAAAATAAATCAAAAAGAGTTTATGAAGCGTTGTAGGAGGAGCAAGCTCCCCACGTGTTAAATACACAAATAGGTATCATTCAAAGAACATATAAAATGGAAGTAACTATTCTGTCTCGGTTATCCCCCTTGCCGTAATAATAGAAGTATGTTCCTTGCACATTACATACAGTATACATATTCGATTAACACGTGTGACAAAGCTTTCTCACAGTAAGACGTTTTAGACTAACAACTAAGTTTTCTTCACTTGTAAATGCATAATAAATATCAATTTTGGATTTATACAAAAGTTTATTCCATTCAATTGATTCATTTTATGTGCCATGTATTTCAAGAATATGACCACTACAGCTCACGATGAAAAATTGTGAGCGATGGATTCCATGAATTGTTGAAACCCATTAAGAAAAAGAAAGGTTCTTCATCAGTTAGACGATTAAGAGGGTGTCGTGTTTACATGAGATTCGCACAGTGGTTTCAAATGTTATTAAATCCCTCTATTGAGATTACACAATGAGAACTTAGGAAGAGACATTCGAACAACCGATCCAACGATTTCCAAGTATTAGAACGGCGATCGCGCCTGTCCAGATGCTTGCCTTGTTACACTATACAGGAGGGCAATTTTAAGAAATTGGGGTGATTAAATATACTAGTGTATATTTAGAACCATGCACACTAAAACAGGAATTATTAATAAATATTCCACATGAGTATAGAACACTGTTTGTGGGAGATATTACAGGAAGTGGTTTGTGTAAACAGACTAAATTTGCCATGAACTGAAATTACAATTGCAGAATAACACGACTTAAATCCAAGGGACTCAATCAGAAATCTATTTTGGGCATGCTGTAACGATTTATGCAAGGCGTTCCCGGGTGAACATCATTGTGTATAAAAAGCTAATGCACAGATGATTGTAATAATATTTATATTTCTAGACTTTTTTAGTTGAGTTTGGAGCGTGTTTGAGCTACAAAACTATCAGACAAGCTGTGTAGCACCCGATCATTTCGCATGTCACAGTCGAAATTTGGAACATCGACTAACATAACAGAAAATCTCGCCGTAGAAGAAAATGTCACGATTTTAACTAATTGAACATTTACAACTAGCATCTAAAATAACAGACAGTACTTCTTGATTAAAACTTCTTGTAAATACGAGAATATATTTTTACCAGATATACAAGACAAGATCCATGTTGGGTTTCTTTGACGTTTACTAGAGTCTGTTGGCTTTCGTAAATGTGTTCTTTTTATTGTATTTACATAAACTACCCTCAGGGAAAACTGTGAGACATAGTGCACGACAAAGAAAATCACAACGTGCTTCGTATATTGTAACATTCTAAAATTAGATCGAATAAGAATACTGCCTGATTTCAAACAAAAGGTATTTCCAACCACTGTTGTATAACTGATATATATTTTAAAAGGTAATGATTATAAACGAGGATTATCTCATGAGTTTTTTGTGTCAGTCTTTATCATTCTTTTTTATTTACGCATTGCGTAACCGAAAGGATACAGTGGGAATTAGTACTTAACTACGAATAATTAGATAAGATTACGTAACGTAATACTAAATTTACAACTACTTGCAAATATCGCTCATATATTGTTCTTTCGAACCAATTACACATAATGCAGTAGTAACTATCTGTTAGTCAAAAATGTTTGTAAATAACTCTGAGGGCGGCTGCCACCTTAATTGTTAACGACGTTAGCCGATTGGGATAAAGCTGGTTGACGGTTTACTGTCAAAGGTTAAAATGTGTCACCCGTCAATCCCTTGTTAAGCGTCTGTGAATTGTGTTTGTGTAACATATACTCTTCTGCGTAGTTAATTGTTTTTCAGCTAAAGGCACACTAACAGTATATTGTGAGAAGGTTGTTATGCTAAGCTTACGACAATGCACTAATTTAGTTTGCAAGCTAGCTTCTACACGACAGGGCGTAGACGCTATGGGTTTCTTATCAACAGACTCTCAAATAATATGTGCATTAGTTTATGTTATTTCTGTAGACAAACATGACTTCTTTAGCGCACAAATTCAGCCCATTCGGACTCAGGACAAAAAGATACAACACCTTCTCTGATAAAGGTAGAGAAGTTATGCTGCCCAAACAGGAGTTAATTTCAAACAAGCAACGTCAATATTGGTTTCGCGGATATAAATACAAAAATGGGAGCAAAACTATTTACAGGTTAAGACACATGCGAGCTCTGTAGCTGGTTGACTTAAAACATATTTGTTTTTTTTTATTCTGCTAAGACTCATATTTAAACATAAACAAATTATTGAAACAATGACATTGACATATTAGCAGTAAATAAATATTGCCACCTTACTGAAACTGCAGGCAATATACTATACACAATAATTATTTAATAAAATTAATCTTAATCGTAATACTATACATTCTGTTTAAACCTAGATATATCTTATGCTTACAAATAATAGATTAAGATCTCAAATGCAGATTATTAATTTAAATCAATTATAAATGGATTGTACTTAGTTGTTTTCGATTATATAATGTAAAAAGATTATTTGAAACGTTTTAGCGAGCATGTATTGAGTATACGACAATGTAAGTTATATTATATGAATAAACATTACTGAAATATATACATTTTTATCCATGTATATGATCTTTGCATTTTATGAATGTATACACCGGTTACTCCCTTTCCGTATGAACCTAGATACCGTCGTATACATGTTCGGGTGTCCGCAATCCTCGTGCGTGTTTGAAATGAGGAAGTATTCTCATTCGAGCTAATTTTAGAAAAGTAATGCCCCCTGGCGGGTTAATGGTAGTCTAGTTGTGCCGGTTAGTTGGGAAAACTGCTTCGTCAACCCACTAGTCAATAATACTTACCTGCGCCCTCAATTAATTTGTTATTGTAAACAATAATGTTCTGTCGCTGTACTTCTATAACCCATACTCTTTAAATTGAGTTCTATTTTCCGTATGTACTTTGCGTCTACGACAGTTTACTTTTAATTTTGATGGGTTTAAGTTCGTAAACATTTTATTTGAACACCTTTTTGTTCTGTTATTGACCGTCTTTTAACTTGGGGTACCTATGAATTATTCCTAGCGATGAGTTAGCTTTATAGAAACTCTAAAGAATGGTATGCCTACTCCGTTTAATCTCAAGAGATGCGGAGATGATTTTAGACATCTATTTCACCCAGCAAAAAGGACAAAATGTAATCTACTCATCCTCTGATAGAACCAACTGTTTTTAAATAACTTTGAAGCTTACTCCTCCATTTGCAGCTAAAGAAATCTAGCTCAGAATGCAAGACTATAACCGGAAAATGTCTAAACGAAATCTGAATAACTGTTTTTTTCCTTAAGAAAAAATGCTTTCATAAACTTGGAACATATCCGTAATTTACGAAATACGGCAGACGTATCCTCTGCATCACAGTTAAAACCTTCGTCTCCAGTGCAATACGAGTTGCTTTTAATATGTAATAAACAAAAAATGTGTCAACTACCCCAGCGAATACAATATTCTATAGGATAAGAAATATGGATTCCGTCATGCATAATATACCGCTGATGTGCTGACTGTAATATCGCAAATAATCACTGATTTTATCGAAGGATGTGTTTTGGCTTGAAAAGCGAAAGCACGTGATATCTCAAAGGCCGTCGATATGATTTGGCATTGCCACAAAAGTTTTCTCCGGAAACATGTTAGCTACAGAATATGTGGAAACATGCTCTTTATAATCAAATTATTTCTCACCGATAGGTATCTAAATGTTGTTGTTGACGAACCTAAAGCTCGGATTATCCAAAAATATAAACTGGTGCAACTCCCTCACCCGACATTTAAAAGTAAAGTCTACAAGTGCTCCAATCCAAAACAGATGCGGTGGTGTTGCAGTGCCCTTTGCTACGTATCTCGCTCCTACTATTAGCGCAAAACATATATGGTTGTCATATCTTTGTAGGTCAGTAAGACTGATGTCCGCCCAACAAGGAACACCTTTTTCCTGGCCAATAAGGTGTGTCTAAGTTCCATGAGAACAAGGTACGCGGGTGAGTATTTCAACAATTTATGCCGGAGAAAAGTAAAGATGAAAGTGTATTGTTATTAAAGTTACAACGTATATGAATGTGGGTAGAAAAATCTTACAAATGTGTTCACTGATTCGCATACTGGCAATAACTTAAATGCTTTGCCGACGATTACGTACAAAGAAGAACATGGATGGTGTTAACAAGGTGAACACGGAAACGAATTCACGCAGCATAATAATGATAATCGTTTAAGATATCATTACCACATTGAAATCCGTCATGGATTTAGGCATACATTTCATATGTCCTGTTTTGAGATCATGGTATAATACTATTGAATAGTGTTACTTTTATCGATACACTGGACATTTCATACAAGAACAACACGTCAGATGTTATGTTGTATCAATAGAATTAAACATGCGGAAGTTTTGAAACTAGTTACAAATTGCGAATAGAACATGATAGTAATAATTTACGCTGAAAAGGAGATGAATAAAGTGATTGTGTTCTATGTTTAGTGCAACATGACATCCAGAGTCTTGGCATTACTTTCTACGAATTATCATTTTTATATCCACATACATAAATCGGTTCGAATTTCAATTAATGATATTATAACGTTTGTTTGTAAATTGCTTTAAATCAGTCGTCATTAAAATATAAGTAATCTGGTTTCGCTTCCTGTGTAAAAACCAACATGCGAAAAATATGACATGATAACTTGCTAGAGAGCCTTTTGTGTCTAACTACATATAGACGAATCAGTTAGCTTTTAAACAGTAGAATTACACGAGTTTGGGTTGAAGAATTATTAATAGTAAGTCGTAATAAATCATAAGTAATGTTTTTCAGCGTTTAGATTAGGAGATTAGTGGGTCTAGTTTTTAATTCTAACTCACACATAGCTTTTTAAATGGTAAACGCAATTTAGTTTGCGGACTTTCTCTCAGCTTTCATTTTGCACACGAGATTGCAACCTCTCAAAATAATGATGTGCTCATGCTCTTTAAAACGTTCGTTATTTAATAGTAAAAACCGATACTTTTGTTGTCACCCACATACAAAGCAGATGACCTTTTGAATTAAATCGTTTGTTTAATTAGACATTGAACGATATTTGTCACACCAAATGTTCACTAGACCTATATTCTACTTATAATCTATGAATATTTTACAGTTAAATAACATACTTATAATCAGAACGGCAATCACTCTGAATCGAGCACAAAATGTTTAAGACCTAAAGGTGCATACGTCTCTCCGAGATACAGAGATCAACTAACACCCTCTGCCGTTTCGCTGAAATATATATATATATATATATATATATATATATATATATATATATATATAGAGAGAGAGAGAGAGAGAGAGAGAGAGAGATTGTCACTTGCGGTAAGTAACACACCAAGACCACTTGAGAATTATCGTTTGTTTAATCTATGAACATAACACTTGCTACCCTAGGGTGCCTATTTTTGTAGAAGACATATATTCTTTAGAGTCTGAAGTTGTCTGCTTTCCACGCATTAACCGTAGTTTTTAAGAAGCTATTATTTCTTTTAAAAGTTGATGATAGCTATAATAAGATGTTTATTTAATTAAAAGAAAATATATGAAGAATTAAACCCACCTAATAACTTCTAGATATCATAATTGAAACACTAAATCGGTGTGTTGTCTTATTTATTAACGTAATTCGTGCAATGAGTGTGAGTTTTGCAATGTTTCATTCAGCTATTTTGAGTTGCAAATCCTGAATATCTATTTTTTGTATATAGTGCGAAGCTTCATTTATAATTAAGATGGCAACCATATACTTTTAATAACTGATTTGTCTTTATAAAAAAAACCATGTTCGTGATTGGTAAAACTGAATTTCGTAAGCATGACATTTACTAAAGTTGTTAACTCTAGTAATACAACTACTGTCCATGATTCCCCTTTCTCCCTCTCTCTGCCCAAGACGAAACGAAACTTCCATGGGCATAATTTTCATTTATAGAACTGCCAGTCTGTGGAACACAGTGCTGTGAGACTTCTACCATGCTGATTACAATATGGTCGTATTCAAGTCTAATGTAAAAAGGTTATTGTTTAACCGTTCCTGTAAATATTCAATGTCTGCCCTGCTAAAACAATTGTGCCGGTGAACGCAATGTTGTCTTTCCATCCACCAATCACAGTCTTAAACCCCTTACCCTCGAGTAAAACACTTTAACTTTTATCCTTATCTTACAGTGGTGTTATGCATTGATAAGCGGTGACCTTTAATGTAGAAAATAACAACTTAAAATTTTATTTAAGCCGACCATAATGAGAGGTGATCTTTTTTCTTTAAGAACTATTTTTAAATGCATAGAGACACAATAGCTTACGCATCTACTTTGAAAACAACGTTTTTCACATAAAATGTAAATAGCTCATTATTTAAAAAAGTTACCAAATTCGACAAAAAATACTCTGGAAATAACATTTTTAAAATAATGACTTCCTGAGATAAAAAAGAGCCTCCATGAGAAAAATAATGGAAATGTTACCAATCCACACAAACCCATGACGGTGTTTTAATAATATTCATAACTACAACTTAGATGACTATTTTGTGTTCGATTTTCTTTTGGGGCGGTATGTACGTAAATAAGAAGAAATAGTGTCGAAAAAATGGCGCTAGAATTAGAATATTAAGATGACGACATGGGCAACATGGGAAGCGTCGAGCCTCACTAAGAATCAGAAATTGAACTAATAAAATATACACTGCGATTGAATATAACATCATCGCTAAATTGATGACAGTTGATAGTTGTATTTTTACTTACATTTGTGATTCGGGGTGATGCTTTTTTCTTTTGGCGTGACCTGTCGATACTGCTGTTTTATTTACCTGTATGGCGCTTTAAGGTGTGTTAAAACATGGAAAAATTATCAAAGTGGGTAGAGAGTAACTTATTTTCTCTTTGGTAACATTTGTTTGTGTCATATTTGTTTTTCCTTTTTCACCCCTTTTTTGTTCTGTTGACTTCAGTAATAAATATCATACTTCTAAAAAGCGACACTCTGGAGTCGGACATTTTTATAAATGCATCAGTATCAAAAGACTTATAACAACATTCTAACCTGTCGATGTATTTCTCTCGTTTGTTGATAATACGAACAATCTATTTTCCGCTATTGCTTGGTAAAGAAAAGTTAGAATGAAAGACAGCAATCATCTCAACTGCTTTAATTGATGTGTAAAAGCGAAAGAAGAACACAAGTAAATAAAATAGCTTACCGACACACACAATATCTATTCGTACATGTGCTAATAAAGCACTCACCACACGGTGACCAGGTAACTTTAAATATTGGTACGTTCGAGAAATCATCATAGATAGGTTTTCAACGAATTATCAGCTATGTTACTCATGTATAGTATTTCTTATTAATTGTAGATAACATAAATAAATAGTATCGGAACAGTTAAACAGAGGTGTGGGCAAGATCAAGTCCAAATGAATGTGTGAAAAAAACGTCGTTCAGTCCAACATAAAAAAATCCAGCACTATTCTCTCCTTTCGTTCGCTTTACGATCCCACGTTCAGAACGATCTCCACGTCTCTGACCGAATCTTCTTTTTCTTTCTCTTATTAAAACAAAATGCGACGCATGCAGACCAACTTAATTGTCATCAATCTCTCTCTCTCGACGCCGCCCTCCAGATAAAAACCTTATTTGACTTTCTGGCGCCTTTCTCCTCCAACTCATCTTTCTTTTTTATCGTAAGCGAGCGTTTTCGGGTTCGCTCCACACCCAGAGCATACCACACACTGCCTCTTTGAACGGCGCCGACAAGTGTCTGGATTTCCGTCAGACGGCCACTCTCCGTTACCCCCCCCCCTGATCTCATGATCACACATGTGGCAACCCGGTGCAGGTCTTTTTTGTCTGGTGCTTTTCCGCGGTAATACGACCACCACTTCCTCCTCCAATTACTCATCTGCAGAGAAATCACCCGGTACATCTATGCTAAGCATGGGACGGTTTGTGCCGTTCATAGTTATCACTTGCGCACTCTGAGTTGACGAATCACTGTCACTTCCACTTTCCGATGTTGTTGAGCCTATAACAATTCGTTGGTCCCTTACATGCCGACGCATCCCATCTATAAGAAATGTGGGCTAATCAACCCTGTAACGCGTCCTCTTTATGCCAGGGTGACCACTTTTGCGATGGATAGCCCTGATTTGGTCTGGACTAGGTGTTGATACAGCACACACATGGCCCTGGGGTTCAGCTGCTTTTCTAATTAAGTTAAACCATCGTTGCGGTACGCGTGTCAGATTATCCGCTCGGTTATATTCTGACTTTACTAAGGTAATGGCAACTGACACCTTGCCCTCTTCTACCAAGCTTAAGAACGCACCAAGTCGTCGTCTTATCAGTATTTCGGTTGCTACTTTAGTATACACTCTGGACTTTCCTGTAAGAGTATCCATTATCCATTTGTGCACACAGGCATAGTCAGTAAAAAGATGCAATATGGATGCTTCCTACATCAACTCCATATACAGTCCTGGCGGATTTGAGCGGGTACTGGGTATTCATGCACCCTGTTGTTGAGTTTCCAGGTGGTTGATCACCTGCCCTCTTTCACGACACCGTCCACACTTTGCCCTGTTCGTCAACCACGGCGCTAAAATCGGGTTCCACTATCGTGATCGCAGCGCAAGCATGTAGACCCGTTGTGTAAAAGATAGCTTCGCAAGACTGGGCAATGCTTACCCAACCCAGCATCTTGGTAACATCCATCCCAAGTAACATGTCGAAACCAAACATCTGACTGTGTACGACCAAGCCATCGACATTTACAGGGCTTATATCGATTATTGCCAACGAAATGGTTCCAACACCATGACTATGGATAGTCGTACCGTCAGCGGTCATAATGTTCGTTCAATGACAATTCCGAGGACTACATATTGAGCCAGTTACTATAGACCGGGAGCATCCTCAGCCCACCAGTGGTTTGCGTTTCTTTCCATCGATCGACACTTCAACGGTAGGGAGCGCCTCTCTTTAATTGACTGAGGCGAGACCGGCACTGATATCTCGCCTCCTTTTTAGTTGGCCTATCTTATGGCATCTGTAACATTGTATATTTTCTCGGGATTCATATTTAAGGGCTATATGCCCTTCACCATACTGATTCAAGCAGTTTCTTGCGAAGTGCTTTGGGTCAGAGCATTTATAGCAAATACTGCAACCACTAGCCGGCACAGTGCGTGATGTTTGTATTAGTTTTAAACTGAACCGGTTGTATAGCTTCCGCAACTAATTCCTTGTCGTCCGCCATAATAGCTCGTGCTCTCGTTACAATCTGCCCTAGACTTATGTCATTCATTCTCGACGACGCCCGGAGACGTTGTCTTACGTGGATCGGCAGTACTGCTACAAAGGCGCACACCATCCATTTTTCTGGAAGTGTCTCCCCAACAAGGAGGGCAAGTCTTCGAAGCTCAGCCAAAGACACATCTACAGTCTCCTCAGGTAGTAGCTGTCGCGTCGTGAAGTCCTCATACGCAACAACTTAATCAGTAGCAAACGCAGTTATCAGCGCCTGTTTGACTGCATTTACATCTGCCCTCTGTTCCTTACCAAGATGTTGATACACAGCAAGAGCGCCCCTCTTAACCGCAAAGGAATAACGCCGTAACTTCGTGAAACTAACATTATTAGCAAACAAGTTCAACGTGTTCGATCCATTCCACTATCAGAAAGTCAGCACTATTCTCTCCTTTCGTTCGCTTTACGATACCACGTTCAGAACGATCTCCAATTATCTGACCGAAACTTTAATGTTCCTTCTCTTATTAAAACAAAATGCGACGCATGCAAACCAACTTAATTTGCATCCATCTCTCTCTCGGCGCCGTCCTCCAGATTTTCAGATCAAAACATATTTGACTTTCTGGCGCCTTTCTCCTCGCACTCCTATTACTTTTTTTATCGTCAGCGAGCGGTTTCGGGTGTGCCCCTTCCACACAGTATACCCTACGCTGTCTCTTTGAACGGTGCCGACAAGTGTCGGCATTTACGTCAGTTGTCCGCTCTCCGTGACATTAATTGTAACATGTTATGCTAGTAAATGTATTATGTCGTATGACCACACATACTGCAATGAAAGGGGTATGTATCTTCAATGTGTTTTTAATCTTTGGGAAGGGACGTAAAAATTAGTGAACTTTTATTTATATATATATATATATATATATATATATATTAAATAAAGATGAAGTTGAAAAATTGCATAAAATTACATACAATTACATAAAGTTACATACAATTAATACAATTTTTTTAACCCTCTACCTCTTACTTGACACCCTGTAAAAATTTTAAAGATTGTTAAACCACTTTCTCTAATGCTACAAACTTTTGCTATTCTACTATCTGCACCATAGCGCCTCCTTTTGTCCACGAAAATGGCTACTCAATACTGCTAATTTTTCATTCCCGGCCATTTATTTCTTTATTCCTAACATTTTTAGTTTTATTCTTCAATTTATCAAAGTAAAATAGAACTAGATAATATTTATTTTTTATAAATACCACATTACCAAATGTTATCCTCTGACGAGAAGAGTTTTATCTTTGAAAAACCATGGTTTAAAGATTAATGTTACTCCTTGCATCTGAACTTTCGATGTAATTACATTTGTATTAATTTATTGTAACTTTATGTCATTTCATGTAATTTTATGCAATTTTTTATCTTCATTTTTCTATCTTTAAAATTGATTGCTCTACTTAACGTATTGAATGTTACTGCATTGCGATAGATCACTTTACGATACTTCAATTATCGTTAATTCTATTATCATTAGTATATATATATATATATATATATATATATATATATAAGATTTTTATTTTATTTTTATTTTTTATTTTATTTTTTATTTTATTTTGGATTATTGGTGTTTAACCGCGGGGCTCTTAAATGGCTAACTAGTTCACGGGCGCTGGCCTACCTATCTTAGTGTGTGACCCGTAGACCTGATTTGGTCATCCATGCAAGCGAATGAACACTCTGATATAAAAGCGGAGGGGAGGATTGTCTCTTAAGACTTCATCGACAGCATACCTAGAGCTGGTGTATTGAACAAAATATCCCGACTACAACACTTAAAAGTGCTTAAGAAGTAAATGGGGTTTGCCTATCGTCCGCCATTTTCACTTCTTCTTCGTCTGTTAGCCAGACGTAGAGGTATTAGCACGAGGGCACGCCAAAGATATCCGGTGCTGGGCCTTGTTTCCTTACTAGGACAAAACACGTCGTCTCTCTATCTAGAAAACATGGATGACCATGTGTTTCACATTACTAGTCTGGGTTGTCTTGTTCCTACAGGTTAACGATTCGGGTTAACCAGCTTGTCGGGCTACTGTTTTTGAAGTTAGTACAAGGGCAAATAGAGCAGCTCCATCAACAGTTTAAAATATCGTGGGTGACTGTACGTGACATGTCGCGCATTGAAAGGGACCCTACAGTATATTTGGTGTAATTTCGCGAGGCCCCCCCCCCATGGACCAAGTTATTACTAATAGACTTCATGTGTAACTTATTGGCAAGAAACAAGCACCCACTTTACCCTCCCCAATCTATCGTTAAATCCCAAATTACAATACAAAACAAAACAATCAAACCTAAACCAGATAACCACTAAAATCATCTTCTAGTCCGCCTTTTAGGCTAGCATTCACAGATATCCGTGGACTAAGACATATTATAAACGACGTAGAATGTTTCTCTTAACAAACTCCTCATATATCCTAGAACTAAGTGACACTAACTTTCAATCCTCAATCTCCTCACACCATTTTGACATTACTGATTACCTTTTATTCTACCGTCACGACTCTGCCAAACGTATGCACGGACTAAGAGATACTGTTTGGAAGACCCTCCTTTTGACAAGAGAACATAGGCTAAAAACAGACGATCAAGCAAACATGTGATTAAGATTACCCCTGCAGTACAATGTTAGTTACTTATATTTCTTACCCCCTTCTTCTGTAACCCAGGACTGTACCCTTCTTAAATATGTCTCTAAAAACATAGACATAATATCATCGCTTTCCACGAGTGCCCGAATACATATATTTGGAGATATAAATGCACATCGTCGTGACAGGCTTGGATTATTTAGCTACACAGACGCAGCTATTAACTCCAACTCCACGTATAGTTTCTCTATAGCGCACTTTTTCTAATACAATGTCACTTTCCTGACCCGCCTTCCTGATCGTGTGGGCAAGTAATCTTCACTTCTCGATCTTTTCTTGACCTCACTGTTCGGGGATAGTGGTGCGAATAGCTACTACACTGGACACAGCAGCAAAAGCTAGAGCAGTAGCGTTTGATATATCGAACGCGTTTTACTAGGTTAGGCATGAACATATATATGAAATTATTGGACGAATATTTAATATAATGGGATCCTTCCTTTCCAACAGAACGAATAAGCGTGTCCTCGATAGCCGTTCATCCAAACAACATTACATAATGCAGGTGTGCACTAGGCATCAATGATTACCCCTTTACTGTTCTTGATCTTTTATAGACGAGCTTCTTGATAACATTGTGTCTAAGATGGGTATATTTGCTGACGAGTCTAGGCTCTACTCTTATCATTTGCGTAAAACAAACGCGCACATATCCGAGGCAATCGATTAATACTCAGAAAGTAACCCACACGCTGTAGTAGAATGGTGGGTAACATAAATGGATGATTACATTTAATGCTACAAATACAAAACTTGTTTTCCTTCGGGGACTACAAGAACCCTCTTCAATCACCGATTGCCATCGAGAATAAGACCCTACGCGAAAGTCCAACGTTTAAACCACTCGGTCTAACATTCACAGGTAACATGAATTGCAATGAACACATAGAATGCATTGTCAAGGCCGCTTCAAACACGGTGGGCTCCCTCTACGCGCAAGTAAACTTCTCACACTTGACAGTATTCGATATGTCTACAGAGCCACAATTCTCCCATGCATGGAGTATTGTTGCGACATCTGGGCGGGTACATCATCCACTACTCTCTCTCTCTCTCTATCTATCTATCTATCTATCTCTTACTCTTAGACAAGGTCCGGAAAAGAGTATCTTATCTGATAAGTCCCTCACTATCAATTAAGCTCCAACCCCGCCCTTATACTGCAATGTTGCATCCTTGTTATCCGATGAACTTGCTTCGACGTAAATACACTCGATCAATCCGACAATCAGCAAAATCCCAACCATTCACTGTTGAAGTCGCCAGACACATGAGAACCTTCTACTTTAATAGCTATTTTCCTCGGGATGCCGACCAATGGAACTCCCTCTCGCCTCTTGGTTATTCGACTGTACCAACATGCAGAATTGTAAACTTATTTCAACAAAAATCTTACTGAACGGCGCCCAATATAGGAGGATCCCCTAAATGTCACCCAAATTCACAGTAGCAACTTACGTCTACAGTGACAACTTGCCTTGTTTGGGGTGAACTAAGTATACAAACTGAAAGCACATGAAATATTGATGATGAAAAAAACTTCATGAGAAACCTAATTGTAATACACATGATAAGTGACCCAAGTTTTCCTTTTATCTCTCTTTTCGTCTTTGTTTTCTGTCCAAATACAATTTAACATCCGTTAGTCAGTATACGTATTAGTAGTGAAATCTAATATTTTCCTCAGTTTAAGTCTAATTTAGTTTACATACGCTATTTAGAATATTGTTGATACTTATATTAATCAGCAAAAATTCGTCAGAAAGATCCGGTAACGAGTTATGACAAACACTAAAATACAACCCGGTTCATGAATGGTAAACGACAATGTACAGGGTGTTTCAAAAGTCTTGGGAACATTACAAATGGGTATATCTCATGAAGTATTCTAGGTAGAAAAATGAAATTGGTGCCATTTTAAAGCTTGCTTAATCAAGTTTTTGGTCATACTAATGATTTTCGTGTTATCTTTCCAGGTGCAGTAATGGCGTTCTCTAAACAAGACAAGGCATTTTGCGTCCTCCAATTTGCAAAGACTGAATCGTGGACATGTGTTCAGCGTGCATTTCGCAGGAAATTTAAAAAAGAAGCCCCTGAAAGGAAATCCATTGTCAGATGGCATGCTAAATTTGTGAAAGATAGGTGTTTGTGCCCAAGTAAGCGAACAGGTCGCCCTTCAACTTCAGAAGATGCAGTTGAGCAAGTTCGGACAGCCTTTCAGCGGAGCCCCCTTAATCAGTGAGAAGAGCCAGCAGGGAACTTCAGCTTGCTCCAGCAACTGTCTGGCGTGTCTTAAAGAAAACGACTGCAAATGGTACCTTACAAGCTCAAGTTGGTCCAAAAGTTGAAGGACACTGATAAGCCACTTCGCCGTGACTTTTGCATTGCAATGCAAGAGAAGTTGGAAGATAACGGCTTTGATGACCGGCTTGTTTTTAGCGATGAGGCGACCTTCCATCTGAATGGCAAAGTTAACAAGCATACCACTCGCATATGGGGTACTGAGAATCCTCATGAACTTCTTGAGCACGAGCGAGATTCACCAAAAGTGAACGTGTTTTGTGCAATTTCCAAGAAAGGTGTCTATGGACCGTTCTTCTTTGAAGAGGCAACTATCACTGGTGAATCCTATCTCAACATGCTGGAAGACTGGTTAATGGCTCAGTTGGAACAAGTAGAATCTGATGACTTCATTTTTCAACAAGATGGTGCACCACCACACTGGAGTCTTAGAGTAAGGCAGTTTCTTAACACAAGGCTGCCTGGTAGATGGATTGGGAGATCTGGGCGAGGTGATGACGTTCTCATGCCGTGGCCTCCTAGGTCTTCAGATCTTACCCCGTGTGACTTTTTCCTTTGGGGCTTCGTCAAGCAAAAAGTCTATGTGCCGCCCCTTCCAAGAGAAACGGCAGTTGTGGGAACCATTGACGTCAAGATGCTGGAACGCGTTTGGCAGGAAATGGACTATCGACTAGATTTCTGCCGTGTGACGAATGGTGCTCATATTGAGCAAGTTTGAAGATTCCCCACACAACTTGAAACTTTAACTTTTCCAACAGTACCAATTTCATTTTTCAACTCCTAATAGTTTTTGAGTTATTAAAAATCGTTATGTTCCCAAGACGTTTGAAACACCCTGTATTTGTTTAAAGAAGACTAACCACAAAATGATAGAAAAATGACTCCAGTACTATGCCGGGTAGGAACTGCAATCATAAAAAAATCTCAAAGGAAGTAATTAGTTTTAAATCAAAAGCATTACTCATTGACGCTCTATTGGTTCGATCCCCTTGTTATTTCAGAGTGTACCGGTTGAACTCACTTCGTTTCATATTTGTGCAATATTATTTGTCTTTGTTTTGCATACGCTACATTTACTAATGCAGTAAATATTTGCAGGACAACATTCAGAATAAGATGAAAAATAACTCCAATCTTCTGAGAATCCGGTCACTATAATTATTTCCTAATAATTAGTTTACGCTTAACAGGTTTTGCTATTTAAATATTGATATTCTAAAAGTAAACCTATTGGGAAATAAGTTATCTATAACTCTGTTAAAGCCAAAGTCGACTGAGAATAACGCGAACGTCATAGTCTTTGGAGTTGTAACATATTTCCGTTTTCTATGTATACAAGTTAAGGAACAGCTGGATTAATTGTTTCATGTAACGACCGGTTAGTGTAACTGTGTTTATTAAGTTTTGACAACAATTAAAAGTAGAAAGAACAAAATCGTCATATTTAAAATTATTAAAAAAATAAGAGAACATTTTTTTTTTACATTTGATTTTGAAAGTAAACACATATTGTATTTCCATGAGAGTTGGATAGATGCTCATAATATGTGAACATTGGTGTTCTATGTTGAAGTGGAAAATACGGATTATTTGAAAAGAAGTTAAGCAGAAAACAAAAATTAAATGCTGGGAAACCGACAGATTTACTATTAGAGAATGTATTAAGAACACGAGTGGTTGGTGTCAGGACACACAGCGTTCATCTGATTTTACATCAGCATCAAGAGACGCCGATGTTTTTTGTCTTCTCTCTGTTATAAAGTGACGAAAATAGACGATGTTTGGTCTCCGTTATCTATCCTAACCTATTTAACATACTTATCAAAAAATGTTCGTTTGCTTGTGAGGAAGACATCAATTATGTTTTTCTCTAGTATTAGAGTGAACCGCTAAGACGCTTTCCCTTTCGTAGTAAAGATTACACGTTTATCACTGTTAATGATGTAAAACCTATTATTTAAAAAAAAACATGAAAATATCTTAATTATAGCGAAGAGAAAAGTGATACAAATGCCAAGCAAAACCTTATGAAAGAGGTAAAACATCGTATATTCGTCAGAAGTGAATGGAAATTATGGCAAATGAAAGTTGCTTTACAAACAAGTTCTCGGTGACAACGCCAGTAAAAAAAGCGCACAAACTACTGCTTCAAAAAGGTTTGTACTTTATATTAGAGAATATTTTCTTGCAGAATGTTCTGCTATTTATTGCATTACCTGTGTGTTGGTATGGCAGAGTAATCTGCTGTGAATTTGGTAATTTCGTGTTCATAACAAATTTACAATATTTTTTCAGTATCGTCAGGAATTGATAACATACAGTCAAGTGAACCAATATATTCGTATTTTCTTGCTTACAGTTTTAATTCAAATAAATAAGATTTATTGCGTTTTACATTCAAACTTTTTAAATAATATATTACGTCAAAATATTACAATATATACTAGTATTTGTTATTGTCAAACGTACTTACAAATTAAATATGTATACGTCTGCTAATTTTTGTGTGTTACTGAAAGTTTTAAAACGTATCGTTAATACTCCCAGTTGAAATATATGTACGTGGGTTCTATTTAAATCATGTCGTTGTATAAGGGTAAAGTATAATATCTATTATGGATATTGGAGTAGGATTTTTCCTTTTAATATCATCAAATATTTCATTGATTTGTTCTCAATTAGATATTATTTCTTTTAATATGTCTGAACAATCATGGTTGATAACTTAATTCGATCGATTTTATGATCATCTAGGAATACGGAAGCAAACGCAAGAAGCATACCTCTAATTACAATAAATTACTGATCTGTCAACGTAATTTTGCTTTGTTTCGCTAGCAGGAATTACATCAAAACAGAATATACTTTTTGCAACAAAACCAAAGTTGTACGCATATTTCTCTCGTCTTGGAAAACCTTAAACTACGACACAGTATTTCGTAAGATGCACATGCCTATTTGCACTATAATATTTATTAAAAACCTGGCCCGATTTCTTCAGTTTCTAGACAAAATCGAAAACTGTATATTTTATTGGAACTCAAATCAGGCAGCCAATGCTAATCGAATAGCATACAAAGGAAGGCATACACAGTTCATTAAAAACACTAGAATAGACTCAACAATCGTAGCAGTCTCTCATATGAAACATGAATGAAGTATAAACATTATAAAGCTCCGTGGTTAGAACCAAAACAAACGTAGTGCGCACATCTTTTTGTGGCCTTGTACGAACAAGCAATTTAGAAACAATACCGGCAACAACACCCACGACCTGGCATTATGTCCTAGCAGAAAAAAGCAAACTAACTGATAAACTACAGACATCATTTCAGATGTCGTCACAACTTATTCGTAAAAGACGTCTCAACATTAGCGATCTATATCTATCATTACAAAAACATATAAACCCACCAACTGTAATGGCAAACCACACCCTACTATAGAATGCAGCGTTCAAACTCTTAAGCCTAAAGTTCAGAGATAACATGAATTGACACACATGCATAGAAAACATTGATAAGGCTGCTGCAAAGTATTCGGGCTCCCTCTACCGCGCTAGAAAACTTCGATCACCGGACATCATCCTATATATCTACAAGGTCACCATTCGTCTATACATGGAATATTGTTGTCACGTCTTGGTTGCTGAACTATCTACAACTCTCTTCCTGTTATACAAGGTCCAACAAAGTATCTAATCTAATAAGTCCAACACTACACACCAAGCTCCAGCCCTATTTAATCGCCGCCGTGTTGAAGCATTGGTATTCTTTTGCATGCACTTAAATAGAATTTGCTACGATGAACTTACTGATTTGATGCTCCCTCAATTACAATACACTCGACCAACACGACAATCGCATGTCCCATCCATTAACTGTGGAGGTCCCTAGATGCAGGGAGACTTTCTACTCCAATGGTAGATATCCTAGAGCTTGTTTAACTCCCTCACTGATCCCTGTTTCCCCGACTTTACCTACATCAAGAAATTTAAAGCTAATGTGAATAAGAATCTCGCTTCACAGCTCCCAATTAAGGGTGACCCCCTTAATATTTACCCTAATTCTCGGCAGACTCATACGTCTATAGTGACAACTTGCCTTGTTTGGTGTCGACGAAGTTTTTTAAAAAATTGAAGCTTTGCTAGGAATTTCTCAGTTGCAAATCTAAATTGCACTTATATTAAATCTAATGTAAAATAAGCATACAAATAGAGAAGTACAAGCACAAACACTAAAAGAATATATAAAGAATGATAGCATATCAAATATGTTTATTTGTGTGTATATGAGGCTATGCGAATTATGGAAATGTTGTAAACCTATTACTGTTTTCTCCCTCTATCTAATTATTTGTTTCCGTGTATATGCAAGTGATAGACAGCGTGAGGATATTCCTGCGTAGTTTCATGTTTTATTTGTACACATCGGAAAATATGCATTAACCTTAACCTGTAACTACAACAGCTGTTTCTTGTTAAGATATACTCTTTTATTTGAACCCATATTTGTAACTTTTTCCAACATGGGTTATTAAACATCGTCCTTGGTTATGAGCTGGATGTTAGAACAGTTTTAAGAGTGGCCGTCAAAATATGTGCTTACAGGAGTGATAAAACAATATATATATATATATATATATATATATATATATATATATATATATATATATACATATATATATATATATATATATATATATATATATCGGTTTAATATACAGCAGTATACACTGTGTGCATATCGTTGGAACAAATAATTCCAACAAAAATGTATTCTCTCTACAAAGATACGTAGGTTAATCGAACTAGTGACGCTCGTTTTAACCAAATGAATCGCAGTGAATCTGTCACAAAGAAACAAAGAAATGCCATATTTAAGAAGATAAGTGCTATTCCTATTACACGTGCGAAGTATGTATGTGTTAGTATAGTTAACGAGTTCGTCAATTCGACGGCATCAAGCAAAGTTCTAGATAAGAGAAGAAAGAGAGGTAGATAATGCAATAGATATTTATAGATATGTGTTGAAATCACGCGGGTGTCATTCTCTGACGTCACTGCCTGATTTACATTCGTTCTTTTATTTCTTGTATTATTTACAAAGTATCAATTTCGGATCATGTATAAATATATAATGACAGGCGAAGTTTAATGTTGTTTACTTTGGTGAATGATATAAGGAATAATAAATATCACTTGAAATCAGGCGGTTCGTTATAAATGAGTAATTCAGGCCTGGTGAAATCGGTCATCTTTCGATAACTGTATCCGGAAAAATATATCTAATTAATTATTTATAGTTTAGTCCCGTAAACTATTAAGCGTTGAAACACACAAACAATTCCAGCTCTCCGTATCTTCGCATTTTTCTTATCCGGATTGTTTTCTTTCCTCTGCTCGTCACCAACAGAAAATAAGATGCCCTTAGTTGACGCAGCAGCCCAAAAATAATATAAATGTTCTGACGAAAAACAACGTAATATGTGTGGCGTCCAAAACAGCAGCTGCCCCGCAACCAACCTGCCACCTCTTTTATTCAGCTCTTTTGGACTGCTAAAAGCGTCTATTTTGCATGATCACAACCGCCACCTCGAATTCAAACAGGGTCGCTCCTGCACGTACCCCATGTCTTCTTTTCCTGATGAGATGCTATTCGTTTCCGGTTATTCGTTCGTCCCTAAGCACCGCCATTAAACCTCCGCCTCATCTCCTGATCAGAAAAGTGGTATACTGGCGGCGATTTTTTTGTCGTGTGCTCCTTCGAAAAAGGAGGGCTTATTTGTGAACGTTAACTTCTTCGAAGGCGTGGTGTTCTTCGGAAACGTGAGTTTCTACTTGAGCCTCAAGTGATTCGTCCGACTCTGTTTCTTCTCTGTCACGTAGCATACTCTTTGAGCTGCTATCTGAAGAAGTTGCATTGTCAAAATCTTCCTCAAGCGATGATACACTGTACTGAGGGCGCAGATCTTTCACATGTCGGTGTATCAACGAAGACAGACTATGAACTGAGTATTTCTGGTGCCCGACCCCGGCTAAATTATGTAGTGTACCGATTCTTCCAGCGCCTTTACACATACGCAGTCTACAACCTGGTAAAGTATGTGTTTATAACGTGATCATAGTGGCACCAGATCAACCTCTTTTTTCCGACTTTCATAACAGTAGATCACATTGGTTGGTGTAGTTAAGTGAAAGTTATTGTGCTTGAAGGTCACATTGTGCCAGTAGACAGCCTCTTGTATGGCACTGCGTAGGATGCACGCAATCCATTTTACAGTATTGTGAGATCATTTTGCTATGCTATTCCCGGCCAATGCATACTAGCAAAGAAATCTCGGGCTTAGGCCCAACTCATCTGCATACGTCCTGGATTTTTTGCTACGGAAAGCTGTGTCTTATTACTGAGTAGATCATGTGATAGGCAAGGTAAACACAATATAATACCTAGTTGATGAATCATGCTTGCAAAGTATAGTCGTAACAACTTATGCCACACGGAAAACCGTTACGGGGACAATCTGTGACCATTAGAGAATAGTAAGCAGCAGAATGATGTGTAATGTCAATCCCCAACCTCTGTCATTATCTGCTTATCTCTATTGTTTCATCCTTCTGGCGTTGTATATATTGATGCTATTAAACGCACGCTCCTATAGCAGACATAACGGTTTCTATCGCTGTTATTAGGCTAATAATTTGGGTGAAATAAATGGTGCGTCACACCTTTTGGTGTCCACTTCCCTTGTGAATAGCTATGAATCGAGCCGCCTCAACCTCAGCAACATGTACAGTATCTATCAGGGGATCGGGTCTAATTTTCTTTATTGAGTGCGTTGAACTACCGCTGTAAAACGCGTGTAAATTGGTCGGCATTGTTTTCACTTGGTGCCAACAACGGCACATCTACCGAGAGATCTTACTCTTTCACCGGTGTGCTTAACCGTCTTCGAATGAGCATCCCAGTTGCTGCCTTGGTGTTAACTCGCGATTTCCCGTGAAAGTGTCTGATGCCTAGTTGTACACTGGCGCAGAGTTGCTTTATATGTCCAATACTTTGCTTTGATACTAGAGAGCCCATGTTGTACCCTGTAACACGACGTCCATTTCGATTAAATAAATATAGTGTGAACCGTTTATAGGTCTCAGCCAATACGCGTCTTCCAACACTGTCTCGTACCTTTTCAATATTACTCCAGTTGTCAGCGAGCTTGCATCGACCATACATCAAGTTTATAGTCGTTTGACAGTTCACGTATTTTGTAGCGATTTTCAGGACTCTAAAGGCGTAATTATGGGAGGTTGTGCAGGGACCTCGGGGCTTTGTAAATTAACAGTTAGAAGTTGACGTGGCAGAGACATTAAATGTATTTCGAGTAAGAAAGAACATGTAGGCCTGCTATATAAGAAAATAATGTAAAGAATATGAAGGTTGTTGAACTATATTTCAGTTTATAAAATGTTTAGATATAATATATTTCTGATCGACAGGTTTAATATTAAAAAAAACAATTATTTGTTTGATATATTTTCGAGACTGAGAAGACATATGTGATTTTTATCTATGTCAATGACAATATGAAATATGTTTGTAAATTTGTAAATTAGATATGTGGTTAAGAATGAACGCCGCGGGAGGCACTGTATTGTTCCCTCGCTAAAAACTGGTGGGAAAATACGAACCATTTTTGAAACGAGCTTACCTGTACAGGGGTCACAACTCTTCAATGCCATGCCTAGGTGTATTCGGGATATAAAAAATGCTGCTGTGGAACAATTTAAGCGCTCTCTTGATGCCTACCTCGCTAATATCCCGGACCAACCCCAAATTGTCGGATACACGGCGTGCAGGCAAGCCGACACCAATTCTATCGTGCACATGCAAGCACATGCTGGTGCGGTTCCTTTGTCTCACAGGATCCTCACATCAGCCAGGGCGAGTTGAACAACCAGCAAGCCTGAACACGCCTGTTCGAAGCACCAGACAAAAAAAAAAAAAAAAAAAAAAAAGAATGAACACGTGCAAACACAAACTGGTTTACTGTCACCAAAGTTTATAGGCTTTGCGTTCGTGGTAAATTAGTTTAATGACGAGATGTGCAATGTATGGTCATGAAACGTTATTTATGCAAGACAGTGTATACTTGTTTTTTTTGTACATATATATATATATGTATATATATATATACATATATATATATATATATATATATATATATATATATATATAGTAAGCAATGAAAATATATATGGCAATCAAGCTTCTTTACTCTCTTTTATACACAGAGGCTCCCGTGTTTCATCCCCGGGGGGAATCGTCAGGCTAAATGCATGGAGTTATTTTTGCAGGTGTTTTTATATACATGGTTTGCTAGTTAACCAATCAGATTCTTTGTTGTTCCCTCAGCCAATCGTTGGGCTTCCCGCCAACCAAGGCTTCCCGCGAACAAAGGCTTTGTTGGTGACGCTCCTATGTCTACTCTATTGTTTGTTAACAATGGCTTTTCCTATATCCTGTTTCCTTTGTTTTGTCAATACAGTAGGCGAATTTATTTTAACACGTGGTTTCTTGTATTTCTATTTTAGGTTTTAAATTTTAACTTGTTCAGTTTTTTATTTATTTATTTATATATTTATATATTTTTATTTTTATTTTATTTATTATATATCATCCTAAGGTAAATTTATTTATTTGGCTTGATTGCCATATATATTTTCATTGCTTACTACCTAGCTCTACTTACGTATCGAGCACTGTTGAAGTAAATACTGAAAACTGATACATAAAAAATTATATCTCCTTATAATATTTTATGTGGATACATGAAGTACTAATATATATATATATATATATATATATTTGCACAAAATATCTAACAGTAAATGTATGTAAAGTAAAGGCAGTCAATTCATATGAGGTGTCGTTAACATATACTGATTCCTTAGATAGAATAAAATTAAAAAGACAAGGTATTAATTCAGTATGATATAGCACAACGAAAAGTTATAGAAACAATAACAGCCGGATAAAATTGAAACAAATATAAAAATAGAACATAAAAATGAACGAAAAGGAAAAATCTTAATAAACTTGCAAAAAGTAGAAATGTGTTATTAATAAATATAAGGGAGTAAAGAGTGTGCAATATCAACACAATAAACAACAATTGCGTTTTATAGATGAGAGCATTTATTTACATATGTGTCTCCAATTGCACGCACAGAAATGACCAGTATTAGACTGTATATTTCATGTATCCTCTTTATTAGTACATTTTCGCGATTATATCTCGTCGGTCTATGCGTGTTTACATCATTTACACATTATTATTATTATTATTATTATTATTATTATTATTATTATTATTATTATTATTATTATTATTATTATTAGTATTATAATTATTATTAGTATTACTATAATTATTACTATTATTATTATCATTATTATTATTAAAACACTAATATTTTATTATTATTATAATTATTATAATTATTATTATTACTATTATCATAATTATTATTAATAAAACACTAATATTTGTTATTATTATTAGTATTATTATTATCATTATTATTATTGTTATTATGATTATCATTATTAGTATTATTACTATTATTATCATTATTATTATTAAAACACTAATATTTTATTATTATTATAATTATAACTTTTATTATTACTATTATCACAATTATTATTAATAAAACACTTATATTTGTTATTATTATTAGTATTATTATTATTATTATTATTATCATTATTATTATTGTTATTATTATTATCCTTATTAGTATTATTACTATTATTATCATTATTATTATTATTATTAAAACACTAATATTTATTATTATTATTATTATTATTGGTATTATTATTATTATTATTATTATTATTACTTTACAATTAATAAATTAGTTCGTTGAATCTAAAATGAAATAACAAAACACAAAAATAATATTTTAAACCCCCATAAAATTGATTTTATATAAAAGGTAATATACCTCAATGAATGTGTTTCCTCAATTACTAAATCAACCATTGATATATGTGTATATTAGTTATAAAATTAGACAGATTAAAATCTAATAACAACTTTGAAATTTGTTGAATATTCAGTTAATTTGAAACAGGGTGAACTTTCAAAAATAGCATTGATATATATATATATATATATATATATATATATATATATATATATATATATATATATATATATATATATATGTACATATATTTATATATATGTATATATATATATATATGTACATATATTTATATATATGTATATATATATATATGTACATATATTTATATATATGTATATGTATATATATATATACATATATATATATATATATATATATATGTATATATATATATATATATATATATATATATATACAGGGTGGGCCAAAATAAGGGTCTAATCTTTAAATTTGAATAACTTGAATTTGAATAACTTCCACAAAATAAAAGTTAAACTCACCAAACTTTATGTGTGTAGACTGACCCTTCCGAGATTTTTTGAAATAAACAAAACAAATTTTAGCCGAAAAACACTTCTTAAAACTTACAAAAACTAAAGTATTGTTTTTTACACTGTTTTGAGTTTTTTAAGCAAAAATAATGTTTTCTAAATGAGTGTACGTTCCTTAGGGCTAATACGGCTCATGCTTGCTTCGGAAGGGGTCCTTTACTTATTCTGAAAAAAAAAAAAAAATCAATAAATAAAAAAGTTATGAATTTTTAAAAATAGGACCCTTATTTTAGCCCACCCTGTATATATAAACGGAAATACGTAATATAAAGCAAAGGGTGACTAATAATGCATATTTCTGCATCTAAATGACTTAGGAAGTGAAACGATCGAAATATAGTGAGCAAAAAAACAAAAAAACAACGAACGTCGCAATCCCCAATAAAAATAATTCTATTAAGAATACATCTAATATTTAGGTGAATAACTCGTACTAATTTCTAGACACACCGTAGAGCTCTAATGGTAAAACGCTGGACTATAGAAATCCCTATCGAATGTTCGATCCTTATCTAAGTTAGCCATGCTTATGACGGTTGTGAGCCAGAAATATGTGCGGATGGATCACTTTTATGTACGTATAGACTTAATATATATATATATATATATATATATATATATATATATATATATATATATATATATATAAGCGCTTGTGCCTGTATTTGATTTAACGTGTATACATCATTTAGAATTCCTCATAATTTCTATATGTATGTGTCTGTCCGTTGCTGGGTGAATACAATGTTTATAATATGACATTTTTTTTTTAAATATGCGTTCTGCTAATTGTTTTTATTGGGGATGTCGTATTTCAATACTTTAAGAAGAAAATAGAATTATAGTTAGTTTTACAGTACATTTATACTTGGAAAATTCTATTTTTATTAACAGTCGTATGATAAGCATATTGGTCTAATAACTAGTGTTTATTTATTCTCTAAGCACAGGCAACAATTGACTAACGACTTAAAAATGTATGTGGGAACGCATGTTATTTTAACATATTAAAGTTACAGTGTCAGAACAGTTTTTTATGGGATTATAACTTATCAATTCAATTCAGTGTGTCTTAATCAATAAGTTATGTTTACAAATTATCCAGACAAAATTAATACATGTTATTTATTAAACGTGTTTAGAAATTAAATAACAAATGTTTACATAATGGTTGACGGAAATCACAATTACATGCGAAATTATCAAATTAAAATCGGATTACATTTCATCGGAAAAAAAGCTTGTTTTTACAGCTGCTTGCTACACATATTGCGTTAATTCTAATTATATCATTGCGAAAATATACTTCTGGGAATAGCAATTTGATAAAATATATAATACACAACTCTATGTAAACACGTTATTGATTCTAGAATTTTAGTGCATTTTAAACTAACAGTACATCGTATGTAATTAACCCAATGATATAAATTAAATATATAAAAACATATTATTGTGCAACTATTTTCGTTAACCAAAAAGTAGTGTACCTATTGCTTAACTCATGCTTGTTCGGGTGTCTCATTATTAAACGTACATCCCTTTGTATACGTATATCTGTAAGTCTATTTACATTCAAGAAAGATAGAACCAAGTAAATCATTTATAACTGAACTATATTTATTAGACAGCTAACGAAATTTAAGTTTATTTATAGATGGTTATTTTTCGATGACGTGTCTAGCATAATGAGTGCATTTTGTTATTTCCGAAATATTAATATGACAATTTTAAAACGCATTATTATTAATCAATTAACTAGCATATCTATATAGACACATATAGTCGGCATAGACACGTGTTACAGCCGTGTTATGTTTGCAGCCATTTTTATGCAGGGGATTGATAAAAGGTAGTAGAATTTATCGATCTGGAAGAATCTGCTGCTTTCTTATAGCATAACATAAATACAAATAATGGGATTATATGATCGACTAAATAAATTATATCACTTATTTATAGACAAAGAAGTAAAATAAAAATATACTATATATGTTAGACATGATTCGTTTAATTGGACTCATTCTATGTAATAGTAAATCGCGTGACATTATCCAAAGACAGACACATTGGTAAAAATAATAACGTGTAATCTAACTTAATACTAATGACGACATAACTCTATAAAGTTGAGACCACATAATGTATTATAATATACATGTCAGACATTATACGATATTACAATATCACTCGAAGACGATAACCATATTAGACTACAAAATAAAACAATATGCCATATAATCATATACAATTCAGACCACATTAATTCATCAACTGAAGTGTAAAAGTTACGGGGGAATGGCTCAGGAATCTGATCACTATTAAGGAGTATTTAATCGAGGCCTCTGTATATTGTCCTAATTAACTATCTGAAGTTATGTGGCGCCGGTGGATTGAGTAATACAATAATGCCAGAGGTACAGGTGTTAGGTTTCCGATAATCATTTTGGATAATACGTTCGATATACTTTTCTGTGTGCTTCTCCCATTGTAGCAGACGAGGTTAAAAGTAGGGTGACTTGTTAAGAAGTCCTTGACAACGAGTGTGGCGTACACCGCTTTTGCGGTGAAACAATCCTGGATGACGGTGATATTTTCTGCTGCAACGTAGACCTTGATTCACTTGTAAATGATTTATTTTTAGTACTATCGAGAAAGGCATAGTTGTCCAATTTTATATCACATAGATATAGTTTCTGCGTGCAGATTTACGCCAACAGATATGGGGTAGTAAAAAATTACTACCATTGGCGCGGAAAAAGTTATGCTATTGTACGTGTACTTACATCGTGCTTTTATCACTTTAGTTTTTGCACATCAATGTTGGTGCGATGTTACTTAGCCATTTAACGACAGATAGCACAATTCGTAGTTCTTAAAGTAGAAACTGTATCCGTATACTTTTCAACTGCAACACTATATAGATACCGACGGATTCCACCCACAAACTGACGGATTTACCTCCCCTTGACAATTTATTACCTCATTTTTCTGACAACGGTTTTATTTGCGTGACATTTTGAGATCAGAAATATTTTTCAGACTATGAATCATAATTTATTCTACTATCTTTATCTACAAGAGTTTTAAAAAGGAAAACCATTTTATATTCAGGTTTATCATTTTCCTAAATAATGGAAGGTTTGTTTTATTTGAATACATTCTAATCTTTCTAACCTTTTATTCGTCCATTTTTTAAATTAAATCAATCCACCAGGATGAATATATAGTATTTACCATTTTTGAACAGTGTTGTCTAAACTTATTATTTTTTACTTTTTTCATAGGCATCGCATCAGACAAGGCATAACGCAACTTGATGTTATGAACTACAAAATAATTACCAATTGAAAGGCAAAATCTGGCAAACGATAAGTGTTAGATAAATAGATTCCGACACAAAAATTGCAATTTCCCCCCTCTGTCAGAAACATCGCTCATAAAATGTGAGGAGTAAAGAACAAAATAAGAAGGCGAAGTTAACGAAGCTGCCGAAAGTAAACCCAAGAACAAATCATTTAAGGTCCTCGTCTTAACCTTCACAGGTAACATGAATTAGAACAAATACATTGAAGACATTGCACACGCTGCCGCAAAGTAGGTTGGCTCCCTCTACCGTGCTAGTAAACTCCTCACACCTGACATCATATTGTATCTCTACAATATCACAATCCGCCCATGCATGGAGTATTGTTGCCGCATCTTGGCTTGTGCATCATCTACTAGTCTCTCCCTCCTTGACAAGGTCCAACAAAAAGTCGCCAAGCTAATAGGCCCCTCACTGTCAACCAAGCTGCAGTCCCTGTCTTATCGCCGCAATGTAGCATCCGTGTGCTTGTTTTACAAATACTTCAATGGATTATGCTCCGATGAATTGGCTACTCTTGTGCCCCCTCGACGTAAATTCGCTAGACCAACTCGACACTAAACTAAATCGAAGTCATTCACTGTGGAGGTCCCCAGATGCCGGAGAGTTTTCTATTCGAATAACTTCTTTCCTCGTGCTGCTAGTCTCTAGAACTCCCTCCCTGTTTCTTGTTTCTCCGACGGTACTGACATGCAGAAATTTAAAACTAATATAAACACACATCTCGCTGTGCAGATCCCAATTTAAGTTGCCCCCCCAACATTCTCCCCTTTTCTCATTTCTCAGTAGACCTTTACGTCAACAGTTGCGGCCTGCCTTGTTTGGGGTGAACTATGTTTTAAAAAATGGTTTTTATTTAATTGCTACTCTCGTTATTCCTTCATACGTTTTGCAAGTGATAATGGAAAAACAAGGTTTCTGAAGTTTGTTCTGTTGTATTAGTGTTCATGACTATCAACCAATTCAATTAAACATCGCAAGTATCGGAGTGATAATAAATAGTGTGCTGATATACAATTTCAGATACTTTAAAATTTTCTCCCTTTCTCTGAACTGTAAGTTAATTGTAATTATGGAAACACATGTAAGCAATACCTAATATTGTTGGTGGTAAAGTTTCGTGATAATGGTAATTGCAAAATAATGAATAAATCATAAAGTGCTTATGAGTTAGTTCTGTTAAACAATGATGTGATATCTATTCAACTTAATTGATCTGCAGTAATTATTAATATCAGTTTTCATCTTCATTCGTATTATCGTAAAAAACTATTGGGGTGTAACGTTTCTTTGTGATCCAACAAAATATATAGTTATTGAACTAAACTTATAACTGCATATATATATATATATATACATATATATATATATATATATATATATATATATATATATATATATATATATATATATATATATATAGGACTAGATGAAGTTAAACAATAACATAAGGTGCGAATCAAATTTTATTAGCATTCAATGTTCAAGCAAAGTACTTTTTTGATTCGTACCTTATTTTATTTTTTCACTTTGCTATTAATGCTTTATCCAGTATATTGAGCTTCATTTTAATCCGGATGTTCACTAATTAAAGATATTAGTTGCTTCTCATATCTTTTGTTGTATTAACTTAATACATATATATATATATATATATATGTGTGTGTATTTCTCTCTTTCTCTTTCTCTCTCTCTCTCTCTCTCTCTCTCTCTCTCTCTCTCTCTATATATATATATATATATATATATATATATATATATATATATACATTAGAAGGTCATTAAATAGATTACTATGTATCTGAGACAGACACGTTTATTAGACTATAAAGCTAAGCCATGTTTTCATCAGATGTATTTTTGCATTTAATCTATGAAGCAAGTATATATTCTCTTTTTATCACATCGTTTTTATTATCGGTCGGATGGACCAATGACTGTCTCGATTTGAAGTATTTTAGTATTAGAGATGTGGCAGCAATAGTTAACATCATTGATGTCGTCATAGTTACCAGTCTATTATTTCTTCTTCAACGATGTTTGTGGTTCATATTATTCGCATCGATGAACACACAAACATGTATGCAATACGGATACTCGAAACAACGACCGATTTTATCATCTGTTTTTGTCTATTAAGTAGGTCTATTACATAAAGTGTTTTCACCAGCAACTCTTTTAAATTACTTTATATTCACAAAAAAGCCTATATGGGTTTGTATAGTGAATGTAAACAGTGATTAATCAATATAATATTATCTATGCAGTGTTGCATGTTTCAAAGTTAATCAATTCTGCTATGTTAAAAAGTGCATGGATATAGAGAATACAAAGATTAAGTTATATGCAATTAAAATTATTTCATTTGTTTTTTTTAGCTCCTATTACATTATCACAAATGTGTTGCTACTTTGAAAGCCTGTCAGTTGTGAATACATACGCCTGGATATCTTTTTATATTTGCAAAAGGTTCAGATCAAAACATGTTAATCAATTATAACACATTTATCCATCGACAATATATATGAGTATAATATGTTGCCCTTCGAAAATTGATAAGTGGGTTCTGAATGAGTAGCGATAAGGGGTTCTTAAATCATTTCACAAGTTAAGACTCTTCTTCACTTAGTACAATCTAGAGATATTTAAGCTGACATAAAATCTGGATATAAATATCATAAGTAATCTAGGATAATAGCTACATGAGTTATATTTTATGAAATAAATAAAAATATTGCAAACTCCCATCAAAAGTAACGGATGATTAATATCAACAATTGAAGTGTTTGTAAGTTAATGAGTTTACTGCTTAGTGATCAGATAAACACACTGACAGAACAACAAGGCAAACGCACATGACGGCGTGTGCAATGCACATCCCACGCACTAATAATAGGCTATATATATATATATATATATATATATATATATATATATATAAACAGTAAATAAGAAATGTTAATGAGTATATAAGTATATAAGTTTATTATAAATACTAATACAAAAAACATGAATGATCGATATGTCTGATCCTTTCATGTACAATATTGTATAGCACAATATGAGACACGCGATACTTCTGATGATCAGTGAACACGTGAGACCACAGTTAAGTGTTTTTTAAAAATGTGTGTGATTATTTTTCATTTGGCTTTAGTCGACACCTATAATCGCATATGTCGCTATGGAGTTTTGTAATTCTATACTAGAAACCATCTTAGATTGTTTCCTGGTTCTCTGTGGAAGGGGTTGTATGGTCAAGCTGACAAGAGGATACTAAACCCTACAAATGAACCCTGACACAATATTCAATATAACAAAGTATTCGAAGTTAAAAAAAGATGTCATCATCACATACACAAGTTTATATACATCATCCTATACTAACAACACTTAGATGTATACTTCATCAGACTAGTTTTATTCTTTCCTGGCATCCGGTAAAGCCTAGGTACCACAATAAAGATATGGTATAACTAGGCCACTGGTTAATTAGTCTTCACTTTTTCACTGACTCAACGTTTGGAAGGTAAAATTGAACATTCGTTCGAAACTCGGATATATACGTATCACATACAGAGATTTAGTATTAGCCACATGAAAGAACCCCTCGATTTCTTAGACATTACACTGAAGTAAAATGAAAACAATGCTATAAAAATGTATATGAAACAGAAATTATACTTAAAACATGATGCGTTTTATATAATTAAACATCATTATTGTATACACATGTGAATGTTACTGTGGGTTTACGTTCATTTAACATGTGAGAGAAAACTCTATAATGATATAGTTACACGATTTACACAGAAATAGTGTTCACATTTAATTAAATTTGAATTCAAACTGCAAAGTAGTACATGAGATTTCAAATGTAGAGCAGTTTCATCGTATTGGTCTTTCTCTGCTTATAATTAATTAGAAATAGTTGTCTTATTGACCGCTTTGCACTTAAAAATAGCACCGTCAGTAATTGTTACACCGAAACTACTTCAGCTTTTAATTGCATGTTAAGCAAGTAAGAGTGCGTCATTAGTCAAACAGATTATTGACTGTTCAGTGTTTATATTCTAGTGGATATATTTGTTCCTTTTTCTTCATTAACACAGACGGACGTTTATGAACCTAAACTGCTTCTGGTAGAATAGCAACTTGCCTTAAATTAATCATACGCATAAAATAGGTATTATGCTCCATACTTGATACAAATATTATATTTTAGCCAGCGAAACATCGATTATCATTATTATTATTATTATTAGTAGTAGTAGTACTAGTAGTAGTAGTATTTTCATGATTATTTTATTATCCTTATTTTTATTATTATTATTGTTATTAGCTAACTATGAGTTATTTACATAAATAACTGTCAGTGATGTTCTACTTGCAATAACGTGTGGTATCCCCCTGTATTAGATTGGTAACAAGTCTTCCAATAGTGCCAGACTTTTCCGTGTATTTCCATTACTGTTGCAAACAAGGCATCTTCAAGTATCGCAAAAGAAACAGTTTACCATAGACGTCTCCCTTCCAATGGCCGTCTATGAACAATTCAAGGATCCAGAATAGTTCGCAATCTTCTAGGTGCTCTTCTCCCTTTGTACTTCTGTTAACTTTGACAATTCAAGAGACTTTCGTTTTGTAATAGCCGAGGCTGGTGCTACCACATCATAAGTGTATGTATTGTGGAGATTAGGGGATTCCTGCCCCATTGAATTGTCTATGTTCGTATGATGTTTTTATTCGACAACTTGATCTGATCTATATTTTCACTTCACTGTTTGTTGGCGTTCTCTGCTAATTTGGATTAGCTTGTGCACTGGATGGCTTTCTGTAATATTTCGGTTGTTTCGGAAGTGTGTCAATTATCCCATTGATTCGAATTGCTTCCAGTAATTTCCAGTTCTAATGCTTCTACAATTCATAGTATTACAATACTTACACTCATGTTCTATAGCTTTTTAAGATTTCCTGTACATTGTATCTATTTGCTTAGGTTTCCTGTCTCCTTAATATTTAACATGTGAACGGAGAAAGCAAAACACTGGAGGTGTAGCTTTTTATTTTTATTCATATTTACACCATTGTGTATACTTCATAAGATTGATGGTTTTCTGTATTGTTTGGAATGTTATCGGTTGATATTGCTGCTTTCACTTATGATGTGATAAGACCTGTTGCCTCTTTTTCTACAGAATCTACATTTACTGAGAGCTCTACTCTTTCCAATTTTTTTTTCCCACGTTTTTTTTCCTGTTACTCGCTGTTTTCTATTGTACATTTTGGTAGTGCTTTTAAAGCGGTACTACATATGTGATATGGTTTGTTCTAATTGTTTCATTTAATCACCTAAGCAGGCTTCCCTATTATTATGTATGTATTCTCACTTTATTTTCAATTTCACATCGAATAGGCTAGTGCAATGCTTCGAATACAATATACATATTCATCAGTATAATTGTATTTATCCTAATGCACTTGATTTATTATTTTGTCTTGCTCATAACAGATTTATAATATTATGCTATATAACTACTTTTTGTTCTGTTTTTCTATTATATAATTGTGTTTTAAGTTTTGTTGTATTCTTTTTCTGGTCTTCTTTTTCTATCTTTGTTTATTGGATGGTAGAAAATACAAGAACTCCCAGTTATTCATGAGGTACATGTTTGTTAAGCGCCCTCAGCGCTTTTTCGTTTGGCAGTTTTATTGATCCTGTTGTTTCCAGAAATCCTACGCTTAATTCCATCAGTGTACAGTGCATTGCTATTATTATTATTATAATTATTATTGTTATTATTATTATTATTATTAATCTTATTATTATTATGATTATTATTATTATTATTATTATTATTATTATTAGTATTATTATTATTATTATTATTATTATTATTGTTATTATTATTATTATTATTATTATTATTATTATTATTATTATTATTATTATGCACTCACAAAGTGTTCTCACACAAGCAGTAATCAGTGATTGCTCACTGATAATCAACGGTGATGTTCCCTGGAGTCTGAGTGCCAACATGCCTCCCCATGTTTTCCAGTGTTCTCCACCTCTTTCGATAACTACTGACAATTAATTTGCGTTATCACAACAGACGCTCACCATATATTTATCGTTATTAACGACGACTGGCCTTATCTGGGATTTGGATAGCATTAATCTTCTCCAATTCGCAGTGCTCTTCGCACTCTTCTAGCGAAGCTCTGTTTAGTGCTATTCTGTTTCGGTTTTTCTATCCTTTTTTATTTTTAACGAGTGGTGTGTGTGGTATCAGCCGCGGCTGGGCCATATTATTTTCATGGAGGGGTTAGTTTATGAAAGATCTGTTCCTTAGGGTCTTGTGGTGCTCTTTATGTGATTTTGTGTTCTTCGTATTGCACCTTGCATGTGATTGCTTAGTATTCGCAGCTTATTGTGAACAGTTTCCGCTTTCAAGGATTTTCCTTTACTATGTCAGCTGTTTTATTTTATCATTACCGTTTGTTGTATAATCACAGTCTTCCCTTTGATTCAAATTTTCCCAGTCTTTTTCCACGTTCTTCGGAACTGTTCCAAGTGCTCCTATGATTATGGATATTATATTTACTTTCTTCATACTTCATATCCCTTTAACTTTTCTGGCAAGTTCCGTGTATTTGCTTTGTTTTATGTCTCCTTGGTCTTCACCCTGTGGTAGGTTGAGAGGGCAACATCTAAGATTTAACGAGATTGTTCTTTCTTGTTGACTATTATGACATCCGATCTCCTTGCATGTAAGAGGATTTTGTGATTTCCGTGTTAGACTACTGTATCTGGTGTATGTGTGTACCATTTGTCCGAGTGTTTAAAATACATTTGTTTGCATAGCTCTAAGTGTACTGACTTCCCAACGCAATCATGCCTATTTGTGTATTCACTTATTATGTTATTTACTGTTACGTCTCTTTGACCTCACAATCTGCATTTACTGATTTCCTGGGTTTTATCTATTTTTGTTGTAATATACTTGGTTCTAATTGTATTGGTGGGTGCAGCCGTCAGTAGAAGCTTCGTTTCTCTGTTCATGTGTCCTTTTCACAGCCATGCCGAACTATTTTCGTGCGTCTTTTCTCTTGTAATTCTTATGAAAAGCCCATGTTGTTGTTTTTCTTCCCACCTTTCTTTTCTTGTCTGTGTGTGTCTCGTTTTAGAGGTTCCTGGGTTGTTTAGTTGAAACGGTGTATCTGACTGCAGTTATAGTATTTATGTGTTCTTATTTAAGCTATAGTATTTATGTGTTCTGACTGCAGTTATAGTATTTATGTGTTCTGATTGCAGTTATAGTATTTATGTGTTCTGATTGCAGTTATAGTATTAATGTGTTCTGACAGCAGTTATAGTATTTATGTGTTCTGATTGCAGTTATAGTATTTCTGTGTTCTGACTGCAGTTATATATTTATGTGTTCTGACTGCAGTTATAGTATTTATGTGTTCTGACTGCAGTTATAGTATTTATGTGTTCTGATTGCAGTTATAGTATTTATGTGTTCTGATTGCAGTTATAGTATTTATGTGTTCTGATTGCAGTTATAGTATTTATGTGTTCTTATTGCAGCTATAGTATTTATGTGTTCTGATTGCAGTTATAGTATTTATGTGTTCTGACTGCAGTTATAGTATTTATGTGTTCTGACTGCAGTTATAGTATTTATGTGTTCTTATTGCAGCTATAGTATTTATGTGTTCTGACTGCAGTTATAGTATTTATGTGTTCTGATTGCAGTTATAGTATTTATGTGTTCTGATTGCAGTTATAGTATTTATGTGTTCTGATTGCAGTTATATATTTATGTGTTCTGACTGCAGTTATAGTATTTATGTGTTCTGATTGCAGTTATAGTATTTATGTGTTCTGACTGCAGTTATTGTATTTATGTGTTCTGATTGCAGTTATAGTATTTATGTGTTCTGATTGCAGTTATAGTATTTATGTGTTCTGACTGCAGTAATATATTTATGTGTTCTGATTGCAGTGATAGTATTCATGTTTTCTGATTGCAGTTATAGTATTTATATGTTCTGATTGCAGTTATAGTATTTATGTGTTTTGATTGCAGTTATATTGTTTATGTGTTCTGACTGCAGTTATAGTATTTATGTGTTCTGACTGCAGTTATAGTATTTATGTGTTTTGATTGCAGTTATAGTATTAATGTGTTTTGATTGCAGTTATAGTATTTATGTGTTCTTATTGCAGTTATAGTATTTATGTGTTCTTATTGCAGTTATAGTATTTATGTGTTCTGATTGCAGTTATAGTATTAATGTGTTCTGACTGCAGTTATAGTATTTATGTGTTCTTATTGCAGCTATAGTATTTATGTGTTCTGACTGCAGTTATAGTATTTATGTGTTCTGATTGCAGTTATAGTATTTATGTGTTCTGATTGCAGTTATAGTATTTATGTGTTTTGATTGCAGTTATAGTGTTTATGTGTTCTGATTGCAGTTATAGTATTTGTGGGTTCTGATTGCAGTTATAGTATTTATGGGTTCTGACTGCAGTTATTGTATTTATGTGTTCTGATTGCAGTTATAGTATTTATGGGTTCTGACTGCAGTTATAGTATTTATGTGTTCTGACTGCAGTTATAGTATTCATGTGTTCTGACTGCAGTTATAGTATATATGTGTTCTGACTGCAGTTATAATATTTATGTTTTCTGACTGCAGTTATAGTATTTATGTGTTCTGATTGCAGTTATAGTATTTATGTGTTCTGACTGCAGTTATAGTATTTATGTGTTCTGATTGCAGTTATAGTATTTATGTGTTCTGATTGCAGTTATAGTATTTATGTGTTCTGATTGCAGTTATAGTATTTATGCGTTCTCATTGCAGTTATAGTATTCATGTGTACTGATTCATGAATTATTCGAGCTCTTTTTTAGTATCGTTAACACAGTATTCCATACTTATAAGGCCCGTGCTACCTTCGTTTCTCGCCACAGTCTCTCTCTATCGTCTTTTTGATGCTGTGCGTAGAGCATGTCTATTAATTGTCTAGTCCTCTTCTCAAGGTGTCTGAGTTCATTTTGTCAAGCTTATGAATGATCTAGAGTGTCTTATTTGTGATACTGCACAGTTGTTTATTCATTTTATTAGGTCGCTGCTATATAATTGTGTTACTAAGAGCTTTCTGGTTCTTTCTCGGATATTATTTTCCAATTTTCCATTTCATTTCCGTTGATTTGATTGAGTCTGCTTCCAAAACTCCCACCTATTTATAGTTGTCTTTTTAGCCTATCTCTCATCTACTCTTAGTTTGGTTGTCATATGCCCTCAGTCGCCTCCTATTGTCTTTTTTAATCTCTAGCAGTGCACACTTTTCCATTCCGTATTCCATTCGAATGTCCTGGCTAAAGATTCTGGTCGTATTCTTAAGCTTTTCCAGTTTCTTTTTGCTTTTTGCAATTAGCTTAAGGTTGTCCATGTATATGATATTGTTTCTTCTTTTTTCTCTGCCTGTAAACTTGTATCCGCCATCACATGTCTTGCAAATGTAGGTAAGTGGCGCCATGGCGATTACAAACAATAGTGATGATAGGGAGTCTCCTTGGAAAATGCCTCTCTGTATTTTTATCTCCATCAAGTATTGTCTTCCAGCTGTCAGGTATTATCTCTATTTTCCCATTGTTTTCTTGGCGAAATTAATAATTATATCGGGTATCTTGAACATTTTTAAGTATTAAATTTACATGCTGAAGACATTTAGTTGCAAGCTTTCTTGTATGATTATAATTAGTAGTAGTAGTAGTAGTAGTAGTAGTAGTAGTAGAATTATGAGTAGTAATAGTAGTAGTAGCAGCAGCAGTAGTGCTGTTTTTATTACATAGTCGGTTTACTGTTCGTTGTTAAATCGTATTTAGGTGATATAAAGAAGATAAACTGCCAATACGCGCTATTCTGCGTCTACAAGTCCAACAACCATACTGTTCTTTTCATCTTCATATAACTGGGTAGACGTGGCCTCTTTTTATGCCTCTATCCGTACACGACACGTGCACTGTAGTGCCCCTGCACCTCAATTTACTCCACACTCCCATGATGCCAAACTACCGTAATTTCTATAAGTACCCTGCCCACTGTTCTATTTATGCGCTCCGCCTGCATAGTCATCTATGCACACTAGTAGGTCAACATCAACAATCCAATAAACGGGTACATATTTTAAAACTTAAATTTTAAAATCACTCATAGCAAATCGATCATTGAGACTGCGGTATCCCTGATGTCCCCAAAATCCATAAATCGACCACTGCCTTTCGTGTTCAGCACAGAATTACAATACTTCTGCATTCTAATCCCTGCCTGCTTCTATCTGCATCAAGTCATTAACCATAAACAACACTTGCGAACCGATTATCCATTTGACTCCATTGAGTTTGACCATACTATAAGCACTTGAAATCTAATCGAAAAAGCAAACACTGTCGGGGCATCCAAAATCCACATCTGACGTCAACCACAACTACACTAAAATTCATCACCGCCAGACCTCAAGAATACATGATTACATTTACACACCTGAATTTGTTCCGCGGCTTACCCTAATTAAACCTCTACTTTATTAACTGTTTTTTTTTTCAAATAATTTTCCTACTTCAAGAAAAATAAATTTTGGGTTAAGCTCAGAAAAAAATCCACTAGAAAAACAGAGTTTCTCTTTTTTCATCAACCAATATTACAAAAACGAATCAATAGACAAAAACCTAACAAACAAAACAAATTTATTTTAATGCAAGCAAAAAACCATTACATGCTCATTGTTTCACAAAACCAGAAAATATTAATGACACAAAATAGAAAAAAATCACAGCTTATAACATATTCAAAACTCTCAGGTGAAGGGGTTGATATATCGTCGGACATTTATGTACATTTTTTATTCAAATGCCGGAGCACGAAAGTTTAATAATGATGTTATTTTATTCCCTTTCTCTCCAAAAGCTCTGCTCGTCAGGAACACATTAAACAAAAAAATCGTCATCTATCACAATAGTCAAAGCCTCAGAAATATGGCACAAGGCCCGAAACACTTTCTCCTATTTGTTTTCTTTCTGTCACTCCATCTCTCTCTCTCTATCTCTCTCTATATATCTCTCTCTCTTACTCTCTACTTCACATTACCACAAAGGTTGATTGGAAATACACCTCATCTGCTCCTCTCTTTTTACTCTCTACCTGTTGCTCTCCCGTCACCGTCGCCCTAAAATGCATTCATTAATAAAGAAAAAAATCCAAAAACACAAATACCTTTTTCTATCTTTTCCAATAAGAATTCAACTTCCCCAAAGGGGTCTTAATTTTGTTTTCTATTGTTTTACATAGAAGTGTAATGCCAATGCCCGATAAGTTATGTCAGATACTTTCTTTCCTTTTGATGTGCTTTTTTAACAGTAAACAATCGTTATATGTATCTTTTTTGTTTCTTTCTCTAAGTACATATCTCGCTCTATTCCTGTCTTTCTCTTTCTCTTAATAAAAAAGATAGACATACCTTTACGATTCTGTCTCTCTCTATCTCTTTCAATCCTTTTCCCTCTGCTTTCTGCACTGACTGCCCTTCGTCGTCACACTTCATACACAGGCCCCCCGCACTTTTCTCTAGTGGCGCCCAGTACAATACACCCATGTGTGGAGAGCAAGGGACGGCATCAACTGTTCGTTGCTAAAACGTTTTTAGTTAAGCATTTAAACTGCCAATACGCCCTCTTCGCGTCGTGGTACCTTTCAGTCTGATGTTTTTTTCTTTTGCGCTATACGAAAGAGAGCAATTTACATGTGGTTACTTTGTGTGGCCGCGTCTAGTTTTCGTCGTCATTTCTCTGGATTGACTGGGTTTCATCGATTAATCGTGTTTGCTACTTACCGATGGTGTCGTGGGTTTTGTTCTCTGACCGTCTTGTGTAGCAGATCTGTTTTCTGTTCATACACTTGTTACATGTGACGAAAATAAAGGCTAGCAGGCAGATGTTTAAACAGGTTAAGAGGTGTTATTAATCTATTTTGTGGCAATGTCGTTTTCTAAATTAATTGGTCTATTGTTCTAAGTTTCCGACTGAACTAATTCTTCACAATTCCGGATTTTAGCGAAGGGGCAGAGGATTGCATCATTTTCGGCTAATTCCAAGCTAAACTTAAAGCGTCCAGCCTATTTTGGGGACGTCCCTGTCGCGTCGATTTCAATTCAAAAACTGTCCCGAGAAGAGAGTCTGGACAACAACCAGTGACGGCACGTATACTGGTTTCGTCGCTTCTTTTGTACGCGAGAACCACGTCATCGTATTCTCACTCGCCGTGTGTTTAACCTTTTTGACCCCAATTTGTGTTCCTGATCCCAAGTTCAACACATCTATTATGATTCGTGAGAAAACAGCCCAATCTCCCCGAGTTATGTGTTTACTCGATTGGCACTTAATTCTTAATTTCAAACTACAAAGCAATTCATACAAGCTGAAGTACACTTTTTCAAAAATAGGGTCCCTCATAATGTAACCGTATTTATTTTATTATTATTATTATTATTATTATTATTATTATTATTATTATTATTATTATTATTATTATTATTATTATTATTATTATTATTATTATTTACTCACAAGGAGTTTTAACACAGGTCATCAGTGATTGCTCACCGACAACCGGTGGTATTCCCCGGAATCTGAGTGACAACAAGTCTCCCCAGATTTCCAGTATTCTCCACCTCTTCTCGATAGCCACCGCAAATAAATTTGCAGTATCACAACAGCCGTTTACCACTGATTTCTCGCCGGCAAGGACCATTGGTGTTTTCTGGGGTTTGGGTGGCAGTAAGCCTCCCCGAGGTCCCAGCAGTTTCTGCACTTCCAGTGGAGGTCTGGTTTGTGCTGTCCCTCCTCGGTCTTCTCATCCTCCTTGACCCTATGCAGATATTTTGTGTGGTGTCAGCCTAGACTGGTACCATTTATTTTTTTATTTATATATATATATATATATATATATATATTTATTTTATTTGTTTATTTTTTATTATTATTATTTTTTTTATTTTTTTTTATTTAATTTATTTATTTTTTTTTCTTTTTTAAATATTTTTTTATTCATTCTTTTCTTGGGGGGGGGAGCTGATTATTTTTTTATTTATTTATTTTTTGAGGGGAGCTGATTATTTTTTCTTTATTTTGTGGGGTGGGGTGGTGAGCTTATGGTGTTACTTGCTATTTCTGTTCATTGGTCCATTTTTGTGTTGTGTCAGTTGAGGCCGTAGTAATTTATTGGGGGCAGGGGGGGGGGCTTATTAAGTGATGTTTCTTGCATTTTCCGTTTCTTTGTTTGTGGTGTGTTCTTTCATTAGTTTTGTTTTCTTCCTGTGTTAGATTCCGTATGACCCTTCGTAGCTTATGCGGATTAGTTTCCGCATTCAATAATTTTTCTTAAGATTGTAGCTGTTTCGATCATTGCGTTCCTTTGTACAGTTCCAATAATTCCTTTGATCCCAATTTCTCCCAGTCGTTTTTCCAGGTTTTTGGGGATTGTTCCTAGTGCTCCTACGATTATTGGTAATATACTGACCTTCTTTCATGCTCTATATTCCTTTCAGTTCTCTGGCTAGTTCTGTGTATTTGCTTCGTTTTTCTGTTTCTTTGCTTTTCACTCTGTGTCTGCTGGAACGGCGAAGTCTACGATTTTGCAAGATTTTTCCTTCTTGTTGATTATTATTACATCCGGTCTTCTTGCTTGTAGGAGGTTGTCTGTATGTATTTCCATATCCCAGATGAGTTTGTGTTTTTCGTTTTCCAGTACTGTTTCTGGCTTATGTTTGTACCATTTGTCTGCGTATTCAAAATTCAATTGTTTGCACAGTTCCCGATGTACTGCTTTTCCCACACATTCATGTCTGTTCTTATACTCGTTCTGGGCTAGTTTGCTACATTCACTTATTATATGATTTATTGTTTCGTCTCTTTGTCCACAGAGTCTGCATTTACTGTTTTCCTGAGTTTTATCTATCTTAGCTTTAATGTAGTTTGTCCTAATTGCATTGTTCTGTGCATCCATCAGTAGAGATTCCATTTCTCTGTTCAAGTGTCCTTTTCTTAGCACATGTCCAGCTGTTTTCGTTGGTTTCTTCTCTTGTCAGTCTTCTGAAGTGTCCATGTAGTATTTTTCCCCCACTTTTCTTTTCTTGCCGTTTTTTTTCTGGTTTCGGTGCTTCCCGAGTTGTTTGTTGGATTGGTGTCTCTTTCTGCGGTGATAAGGATTTCCCTGTGTTGAGTTATGTATTTTTCCAGCTCTTTTTTTGAGTCTTCCACACAATCTTCTATATTTACCAGTCATCTTCCCCCTTCGTTTCTTTTCATGTATAGTCCGTCCGTATCGTCTTTTGGGTGTAGTGCATTGTGCATGGTCATTAATTTTCTGGTCCTCTGGTCCAGGTGCCTGAGTTCCTCTTTGGTCCAGCCTATGAATGGCCCAGAGTATCTTATTAGTGGTACTGCCCAGGTGTTTATTCCTTTTACTAGATTCCTTCTATATAATTTCGTTTCTAGGAGTTTTCTTGTTCTTCGTAAATATTCTTTTCCAATCTTCTCTTTCATTTCCGTAGATTTGATGGCGTCTGCCTCCAGAACTCCAAGATATGTGTAACTATCCTGTTCGTCTAGCGCCCTCATTTCCTCTAGGGTGGGGAGTTCTATTTTCTCTGTTGTCTCCAGTTTTTCTTTTTTCTATTTCTAGTAGTGCACACTTCTCCATTCCGAATTCTATTTGGATGTCCTGGCTGAAGATTCTGGTCATATTTATCAGTTTTTCCAGTTCCTTTTTGCTTTTTGCAAATAGTTTTAGGTCACCCATGTACATCAGGTGGTTTACTATTATTTCTGTGTCCGTAAACTTGTATCCGGCATCACATTTTCTGAGTATGTAGTTAAGTGGCATTATAGCTATTATGAACAGTAGTGGTGATAAGGAGTCTCCCTGGAAGATCCCTCTCTGTATCTTTATCTCTGTCAGCTGTTGTCCTCCGGCTGGCAGTTCCAGTCTCCATGTTTCCATTGCTTTCCTAATAAGAGTAATGATCCTTTCAGGTATTTTGTATATTTTCAAACATTCAATTATCCATGCTTGAGGGATTCTGTCGTAAGCTTTTCTGTAGTCAATCCATGCCATGGATATGTTCTTTTTCCTGTTTTTTACCTGCTTCAGTATCTTTTGATAGACGTATAGGAGGTCATGCGTCCCTCTTTTCCCTTTATGGCATCCTTTTTGTTCTTCGGGGAGTAGTCCACGTTTGTTTAGGGACTGGTAGATTTGTTCTCTCACTTGTGCCGTCAGGATTTTCCACATTGTTGGTAAACAGGTAATTGGTCTGTAGTTGCTTGGGGTTGTTCCTTTTCTGGCTTCTTTTTGTATTCGCGTTGTCCTTCCTTTGGTCATCCACATTGGTATGTCTGTTTTGTGGATACATCCTCTCAGTTTCTGCGCCAGTCTTTCATGTAGGGTTGTGAATTTATAAAACCAATATGCATGTATTCCATCATGACCTGTAGTAATCCTTGTTTCTGTTCCTTCTTCTATTTCCTGTAGTTCATTTTTCATGTTTTTTAATCACTTGGCATTTTTGTTGTGTGTTTTAGGATTTTCCCATATCTTGCTCCAGAAGTGTTTTGTCTCTGTCGGGTCAGGATGTTCTGATGTTATTCGTTCTCCGTTTACGTTTTTGTAAAACTGGATTTCATTGTTTTCAAAGGTCCTGTTCTGTTTTTGCTGTTCTGATTTGTATCTATATCGTCTAAGTCTTCCCTCTATTTCTGCTATCTTTTGTTTTAATTCTTCATGTTTCTTATTCAGTTTTTCCTTGTCGACCGGATTTCTGCTCTTCCATTCTTTCCTATTTTCTTTCATCCTGTTTACGGTGTAAGCTTATTTTCAGAGTTTGGTTATCTGGGTTTCCAGTCTGATTTCCCATCCAGGTTTTGTCTGTCCTTTCTTTTGGTCAGGCTTTTTTTCTTTTCTAAGTTTCATACTTACTGATTTTGCCCCCGCATATATCAAGTTGTTTACGTCTGTGATGGTGTCTGTTGGGATGCACGCGAGTACCTTGTTTACTGTCTCTGTTTCAGCTTTCAACTTCTTCCAATCTTCGTTCCTTAGAGATGGAAGATTAGTTTTGTTCTCAGACATGTATCGTTTGATGTTATCTACTTCTCTTGTTTCTTCCTCGGTGAGTTCTGTGATTTCGTAGTCTTCGACCTCTTCCGTTACTGGGTTTATGTTTTGTCTGTCATCTTCCTGGGGGGTTTTGTCAGGCGGTGTTTCTTGTTCTGTTCCATTCTTCTGCTTGATTTCCGTCAGTTCCATCTCTGAGAACCATCCTCTCTTGAGGAACTGTTTTGCTTGGTCTGCTATCCTTTGTTCCGTTGTATAGTAGCCAGTAGCAGTGTCCCAAAGATGTTTCAATCGTTTCCGGTAGCCTCTTTCTGTGGGGTGACGACTTTTGTAGTAGCATTCCATCACTAGTCTGTTCTCATTTGTGGTCCATTTCTCTCTATATGTTTTAGTTTTTTTTTCATTTCTGTTTTTTTTTGTGTTGGGTCTGTGTTCTTGTCATAACAGGAATTGGAGAGGTTACTTACCTGTTTTTTGTCCGTAGTTCTGTTCCTAAAATCAAAAGAGCCAACATTCGCAGGATGCGGACCGGGTCCCCCATGTTGGCCATCAAGGGAGAACCTGCTCATCATGACACTCAGATCTTTCTTCTGAGTCCCACGGGTGTCATTGTTATTGGTGTACATTACTCATATGTTGGTGTATGTGGCTACACCGGGCCCAGGATTAGTTTGCCTGTACTCCTGTCACAGGGATATCGTTTATCTCCTATTCAGGAGGCGGAATGTGCACTATCACAAAAAAAAGTGTTATATATATATATAAATATATATATATGTTACTTCATTATTATTATTATTATTATTATTATTATTATTATTATTATTATTAACTCACTATGAATTTTTACTCAGTCATAAGAAGAAATCTGGGACATGTAGAAGACTCGGTTTTATTTGAGTGGCAACAAACTTCCTAAATTCCTAGGAACGTCCAAATTACCGTTGTAATTTAATTGGTATTGTCACACTAGGCTTTTACTATCTTGTTCTTTTTGGATAAAAGTCGGCGGTTTTCTCTAGAATTGTACTGACAGCATTGCCAAGAGTTCGTATTCTCCGTCCGTACCATTCCAGTCTACGTCCAGATGGTGTTATAAATAAAGGGTTTTCCCATTTACTGGCTACTTACTGTGTTGGTGCTTGTGCTTTTAAAAAAATTTTAAGCAGGGACCAGTGTCAGATTTTAAATAGTAATACTACAATAGTCAGTCTCGCTAATTTAACTGGGTATGCTCCACATATACGTATACATCTGTTTGTTTTATTATGTCTCACCAATACTTATAGATGTGTGAAACAAATCATGTTTTATTTTAAACTAGCGGGGTGTGTGTATGAAACTAGTGCTACCACAGACCATATACAAAGGAGTATATACCAATATGAAACGAAGCCGGTGCGTGCAGTTAGCGCGACAGAAATGTGAAGTCAGTTTACACTTCAAAGTAAACACGAGAAGTTGGGTCTACCCATAAATCACCTGCCCAGTCTCGGTGATACGCCCTCATCGATTAAAACACACCAAACGATCAGCAAGAACACTTTAAGGGGTAGTGTTATGTTTGAGTTGATTGGCTTCACTTTCTATAGCAGATATGATAAATCTTAAATAGCAATAGTGATGTACTTTTCAGCATGCAAATCGCAAATCTCTACCAGGAAATAATACAAATAAAGTGAAAATGTGGCACGCACTATACATAGTGGAACAGTTAAAATCCAATTGATAATCTTAGGAGTTGCCATTGGTAGAAAATGATCTGGTCGGACTCGTCAAAATATTTTAATGAATAAGAACGCAACAGATAAGAGACTATAAGCCGACCCTCTCCGACTGTGGTATAACACAGTACGCTGGCACCCCTACACTTTTCATAGATGTGATTAATTAGAAATTATACTAAAACGCTATGTTGTGTATCGTAACAGTAAATCTCAGCCCACGTGGCAATTTAAAGAAAAGAAAAAAGTTTTTTAAAAAATAACGCTGCGTGTAATGGAAGTAACTAAACTGTTTAAAGTACATTCAGAAGTCTATTTGACGATTAGGTAAACTCTCAAATACAACACATTGTTTTTTCAAGACGGAACGTCTCCCCAAATGACAACGAGTTAAGCGAGTTCGTGTTTAAAACGTGAGTTAAAATCTAATAGCTGCAATAATTTTCGTAACAGCAGCAATGAACTCTCGCTTTGTCGTGTAAGTCTTGCGAAATGCATCGTAGTAGGAAAATAACAGGGATGGAGAATGATTTTCTTTTTTCTGTAAATGTCGTTTAATTTAAGTTTACAATATACATTAAACCGCAATGTTTGCACGTCTGAGAATGTAATCTGCCTTGGTATTAAAGCCAATATTTCGTTACAAAATGTATATTGCACCGAACATTTTAATTATAATGAAAAAAGAGGAAAATATACGAATGGTTATGTTCTAAATATAAAAGCAAACATCGGCGAGCGATTGTGTTATTAACTCAAAAAAGCCACTTATTTAAAAAAATGAGCATCCTAGTGTTCCGAGAATAAAACATGTATGCCTTTTGTAAGGAAGTGAGGAAATATGCTGCGCCTCGCTATTTTAAGCCTCAGTAATAAAGCAAGAACATTCAAGAAGTCATCGATGGTATCCGAAGTTACTTAGAAATACATTGTTGTTTGTTTATACGTTCCTCCACTTGTTGAAATAAGTTCTATATGAAATAAATAACATAAAAGTTGAGAATAACCGAAGCAATTATTTACGAAAAGCTGGCAACTGCTTGTATGTTCATATGTTATTTCATCAATACGGACTATAAAAGAAAGCGTTTCGAATATTTAGCTGAAACGGCATCCAAATAATAAAGTGTTTATGAAAAATTGTTCAATATTTAGTTAGAAAATCTAAAATAATAGACTATTACCAGATCACAAATTTGTAATAATAACACTGGCTACTGTATAGATTACTATGTTTCCATAAACTAGAGAGCCGGATAAAATATAACTATCGTTGAAAGAAAACGAAACGATTTCTTATTCCTGGATAGTAAACATCACCATTTTACCTTAAGTGCTACAGAAGCAGATTCGTATGCACATATTTTCATTCTAAGGCAATACTCGTCAATACAATAATGGACCACTCACTTTACCTCATGATACAGTATACTTGTGACATTAAACTAGGTGTGTTCATAGTATTATGTTATATGTACGGTGTTGTTTACTATCAATTCATTGTTTATTCATATCTCAGATAATCTCTTAATTCTATATATCTATATTCTAATAATTTCTAGCATGTTTGGAACAGTAACTATTGCACATCAACTTATCCCATGAAATATCTATATTTGCTTCGTTTTTAATTTGAATTCAGTTTCAAACTTTGACTGGATTTACCCGCGAGATATTTTGAAAGTATTTTTTTTGTTACTATTATAACCATTACATTTTCCCGGATTCGTGTCTACTTTAAAATAGTTTTTAAATAAATCCCTTTCTTTTAATGTGAATTTGTGATTCAGCGTATTTTCAAAATTTACTTTTTGCACAGTTTACACTTAGCAACCTTGTACATTTTTATATTTTTGCACACTTTACAATTAGCAACCTTGTACATTTTAATATTTCCTGCACACTTTACAATTAGCAATCTTGTACATTTAAATATTCGCCTATTATCAACAGTGTTGTGCGGTTCAGACTAGCGAGCTCGTTTCTCTTTCATATGTCATTCTTATAGCCATGCAGATGCAATGTGTGTGTACACTGTTCGTTCTAATTCATAAATGACCAACGTAGTTGTCCCTATTTTTATTTTTCCTTTGGCTTATTTAACGTTTACTTATTTTGGGGGAGGGAATAAGCGTGCATGTATGCTGTGTTATTTTTTGTATTTGTAGTTGAATTGAGCCATCTACGAAAATTAAATTGCATACGTATTTTTAGGTTTGATTTTACACAGGAAATCGTAATGTAATCTTACATGCGTTATTCTTTGTGCATTGTTATTAATTATGTGTTATTGTATCAAAGTTCCTTAGTTATTAATTGGCAACTTTATAAAAGGTTATAGGTGGTCACACAAAGTTTCTTGCTGTTATTTTTGCTTTACGATTTTATTTCAGTCGTTTTTCTGTTGAGGGTTTACTTTTATTATTTCATTAGTATATAGTGATGTGAGTGTTGCTGTTAAGAGCTATTCTTTCTCCCGAGTGTGTCATGCTATACCCTGATTGTTTGCCATCGGGAATAAGATTCCTATATAGTGACCATATATTTTAGTTATGTGTATAAATATATCAAGCTACTTTTGTTTTTTACTTTTAATTTCATGTTATACATATAGATGGCGATTTTTATTTAGTGACGGATTCTGAGCTTTTATTCTATGTGCCTTCCTTTTGTGGCCACTAAAACGTTCGTTAATCTAGTAAAACATACATCTTCGTCATATCATTCAATGTTGTTTGATTGAATTGTTTTATCAATTTGAAATGGACTGTCTCCAGACGAGCGTTACCCTATCATCTTCATAATATTAATTTTCCTATGTCGCATATCTTCACAACTCAAGCTGAAGATGACCAAACATCTATTCACTCAATTAATTGATATTTTAGTAAATGCAAATATAAACTATCTCATATAAACTATACCTTTGACATTTCCTAACGGTATTTTTATTCCTTAGAATTACATTGATTTAGCGGCACATTTCTGGATTATAGCTATATCATCTCCGATCTTTTGTTATACACACACACACACACACATATATATATATATATATAATAATTTTTCTTTTTCCATTTTAAATAACCTATTTTTAATTAGGACTAACAACTCAAAGTACTTTACCAACACAGAATACATTGGTATATCATTATATGTACCCTTGTCGTATTATCCATAACTGCTGCAGATGTATGAAACTGCACTATCAGTGTAATTCAGTTATGAAATGAAAGTGTACCTGTGTCCCGATGTTCACTTTTCAAGCAGCTGGAAGCTCGAATCAAATCCATAGAAACCAAAGCAATCATGACCACATTATTCCTTATCAGAAAATCAGTTATTACTTAGATATGATCTCTTTAACTCTACATCCTGTGTTAAGGATAATATGGCTGCACGAAATAGGCCCTTATTAGAAGCATCGAGATTATCTCAATACCGATTCTTAAGTCAATTCAGATAAATCAGTTCGCTTTGCTAGTACGACTGCCAATTTTCGCGCTTTCCCCATTGCTGTCATTTGCCCTAGCAATTTTCCCAGGTAGGCAATGCCCCAAGATATTAAATTACTGTCCCTTTCCGACCTTTACATCATCTCTACGTGCAACTCGCTTTCTGCTTACATCATTCTATAATGATTACATTTTGATGTAAGCACCATGATTTAACATCTCTCTCTTATCCAGTGTATTTCCCAGCTAGTTCTCTGTCTCACTCTCTCTATATATCCCTCTATTTCTCATTCTTCGGCGCTCTCTTCTTTTACTACTGTTACTTTTTATGTATTTTCATCATCGCATTCCCCCAAACACGTCTTTAACACTTGTCTTTTTATTCACAAGTTTTGCCGTTCGTTCTACAATCAAGGAAATGCATGTACACGTTGATTGTAACTCTAAAAAGGGTTACATGCCACCTATCTATAAACACTTATATAACAATCAAAGCAACTCGCCCATACATACCGATCATAGAGACAAGGTATTTTTTAGACATGCCGTGTTGCTTGAATGTGCAATGAAGTCTTAAGATTTGCAAATATATTTCACAATTAATTGATCTTAAATTAAAATGTTAAACATATCACAGATATACTTACACTTGTACTTCAGACAGTGTGTGTTATTAGCCAAAGCTGAACTAAGTAAAGAGATTACCCACATAGTAGTGCATATATGAATAAAATAAATAAACTTGTTTTTACAAGCTTGGATAGATGTATGCAGGAGTCTATTATGTAAATGCAACAAATAGACATATGCATGAATGCACAATTGTGCAATGTATATAATATAGTGTGCAGTACGAATTTTACATCAGGTACAGTTATATTTTTTAATTAGTAAATTGTTGTTTTTTACCAAACAATGGCTAATTTTCATAAGGTGTATTTTTCAATACATCCGGGGCCAATTTAGTAATAACGTCGGCGTGCTGCATCAGTGTTTTCAGCAACTGCATATATGTCATTACTGATTAGTTAAACTCGTTCATCACCTTCCTTACTGAAAGCTTATTCTATTTAACAAATCTGAGATTTTCATATCTTTTGGGTAACTATAAAACACTCGAATAGGTGACAGGAAGCCGAATAAGCGTTACATGTTTCATATGTGTTCTTGTTGTATAAATATCACTCGTCTATTTTATATACTCTCTCTCCTTTTTTGGCAAATCATCCATTTTTTAAAAATTTTAATGCCGATGTACAATGCCGAAAAAATACGATTTATAGTACATAATAATATTAACACATACAAACAACTAGTGCTTATTCCTACAAATAGCTATACGGAATGTATCAGTGCGCTATTAACCACACTTGTCTTAATGTATGTTTAAACTCAGCATCAATCTTCCAACCAATTTTAGTAGAAACGTCGGGTGTGCTTGGCCCTGAGACTGTTAAATTTTTTCAGGACATTGGACGGAGGATTTCAACGTCTAGGCACGAGCCCCGTGAGTCAGTCTGGTTGTTCCAACGCATCTCCCTGGCTATCGTTCGTGGCAACCCTATGTCAGTTAAAAGCGGCGTCACTTCTGTGCTAATTGTCATATGTTGACTCTCTTTCTTTCTCTCCCCTATCTATCTACCTATGTCTGTATATGTCTATTTGCTTCTCTTTCTCTCTCATTATTGTTTATAAATATTTAGACTTGTTTTGGTTTGTCTTTACAATGGCAGCCAAGATTGTTTATTTATTGTTGGTTTGAAATTATATTTCTTGTACTTGAATAAAGTGATATCACAGCATCAATCGTAACAGTTGTTTAACCCGTGAAATATCAAATCGTGTTAAATTAGTGTTAACTTTTTCGAAAGCATATTATTTTTTATACGCAACTAACAATTCAAATGTCTCAAATGTATCTCAATAGGCAAACCCATTATCAAAACAACAACAATTTCCCGAACTGTTTCGGATAGTCTATTATAGTGCAATTCTTATTTATTTTCTTTCATGCACTTGGTTGTTAAGCGTAAGATCATATTGTGGTTAAATAATACACTAATATTATTGTTAGTGTAATAATGTTACCGTACAAAAAAACTATATTAAACACTTCTAAATGAGGCGCGTGTCCTTCGAGCTACGTTATTCACTTATGTAAAAAGTCCTGTTAACCACTTGCGTATCCGAATAATAATTCCAATTAAAATATAACACATCTTAAGGCAAAAGTAATTCTATAATAAACACATCACTCATAACGTTCCAAGTCGAAAAAAACGGAAATGGTCTGACTTAATCCAAAGCGATTGTCTTTTAAAAAAAGATACTGTTGTGGGTAAACCTACCTACCCTTTAATACCTAAATGGTAGCAACCGGCTACCATAAATAGCGGCTTTTGCCGGGAGAACATTTGTAGGCACATTTAGGCACTAGCACTGCCAACACTGACTTTGTATAATTTCTCTGTTCAATAAAATTCGTTGTTATTATCTCTAAACCTGTTGTTCTTTTATTTCATTGTTGGTACCCTTAAACGGGTCCACAACAGATACTTATCTTCAAATTCGGTGTGTTTTTTTTATTGTAGACGATTTGCTAAAAATACGACTCAGTTTCAATGATAACTATTTCACAAGAGCCACATTTCTATTTCTGGGTCATTCTTTTGGCCTCTGCAAACAGCCACTGCACAATGAGGCAAAATGTGGAAGTTAGTTTAGGCGCGGAATCAGTTCGACGTTCTATTCATGTTAGCATCGTTGCGACTGACTCGTGAAACAGGGCATTATTTTAGCAAAAGAGCTAAGCCTCCTCGCCATTGTTGGGTTTAAAGAAACACTGTTTAGATTGCTTTAATGAGCCATACGTTATGTATAATTAATCAACACACATATAGCTCTTAGCTTTATATGCATTTTCTCGTCTCCATTTAGTCAATGTTGATATTGGGTAATCAATCCGTTGTTATTTGGATACAGAGTATATCCTCTTTTCTAAGCGCGCACATGTTATTAACACACTGTCATATTGATTAGATGGAACAACACTAAGTATATGTACTTCTATATGGCAAAATTAATTAACTGTACTACTTCTAAAACGCTAATACTAATAATAACAAATAACTAGTATAATTATCAAAAGAAGAACGATGAGAGTATTATTATTGATAATGATATTATTTATACAATAACGTCTTAAAGATATATATATTTTCAGAATGAAAGCAAGTAAAATACATAGTGCTAATGATTTTGACTAGACGTGTCACGTTTATTTCTCTCTCTCTGTCTCTCTCTCTTTCTCTCTCTCTTTTATATATCGTACATGCATATATATATATACATATATATATATATATATATATATGTATATATATATATATAAATATATATATATATAAATATATATATATACATATATATATATATATATATATATATATATATATATATATATATATATATATATATATATATATATATACATAATCTGATATAGTAACACACAAAATACATTATGGTTAACTAAGCCAGTAAGAGAATACTATACACACATCCAGCCATATATATATATATATATATATATATATATATATATATATATATATATATATATATATATATGGGGGGTGTTATTTTAAATGCAACAAAAAATATATGGTGATTTATCAATTATGGGATCACATCGTTGGTGTCGCATACTCTTTTAATGTATCGTAACTAATAAGTCCAGATACTGCAGACTGGGTTAACGTAAATACATTTACAGTAAACTCTACACACGTACATCTATCTACTTCCATAGCATATGGTCACTATGGGTGAAATATACAGTATTTCGAAGGTCTGGAACAATATTTAAATGTATGCGAAGAAATGTTAATCTCATGTATTCATCCGTTTTATATAGACTGTTATAAGATTCCATCGTCTTATGTTGCTAGTTTACGATAGACTTGTCGACGACAATCAATATTGGTAAATGCACAAATAAACGCTTGGTATGTGAACGATATATGGACAATGACGTTTCTTTTGTTCTTAAGTGCTTCTAGACTCTCAGTCTACATACGCTCAGTTGGCTCGTCAGCTTTCACCAGAAGCACATAATAGACGTTACGTTCGTTATTACTTTAAGAGCAGCGTGTTAACGGCCATTAGATGACGATACACTTGATAAGTGCTCAACCACTTTACATATAAACACTCATATTCTCACACACATATACACACAACAATGGTATCTATCATTCTATTGATATCGCTGTCAGAGTGTGTGTATGTGTGTTTCTGGTTTTCTCCTGTCAGCTGAGTATGATACATTTTCTGAAACTTTATACTTTCTTTCCACATATTTCTTATACTTTCTTGTACTTGTCAGCATTTTTACGCTATGATACTTTTCTTTACCGTTGGCCAAGTGACAGTAAGTGACTTTCATATGCGAAATCTCTTAATATTTTAATATAAAACCGTAATCACTTATAAAAGGCTAAACCTCGTAAAATATAAGTGTTTATTAGATCGTCAGTTGGGCAATGCATTATTATAGGACTAAATGTGATTCTTTAAAAGGACAGTATGACAAGTATGTGTTTTTATTGGCATTGCATATGCCCATGTAATAGTGTGCAGGGTAGAACTACCGTTGCAATGTGTTCTACGGATGGAACGTTAGGGTGATAGAAACTCAGATTGATTGCGATAGACAGATGAAGAGATTAAAGTTCTTTTTTGTTGTGTTCTTGTTGTGAATGCTTACATGGTTGAGCGTCTTGCCATATAAATGAAAATAGCGTAGAGACAGAGTACGAATGTTTCTTCTGTGATAAAGCGTTAGGGGTAGAATTACGTTTTGGGTTAAATAGTAAAGGGAAGCCATCATTCTTACTAGATCGTGAACAGGTAAGAAAAAGTAATCTGCGCAGCAAATTTACGAATGTTATAGCATTAAGCAATCTTAGAATTGATAGTACTAATACAGGTAGTTCTGTAGGGGAATGATGATCCATAAATTCCTATACCGACCTTAACAAGAGATGTTATGTTTTCTATGTAAAACATGAAGTCAGGCCCCACATTGAAATAATAGATAGGTAATGTAATATCTAAATGATAGACCAATTAAACAGTAAGTACATATAATTCGAATACCGGGCATCAACAAAACAACATGGCGTGAATAACATGACAACTTAAGCAAAATAAAGAAATAATGAAGTTTGCATCAATAGAAATTATGAAAATATGCTTTAATTCATTTTTTTATTATCCATGCGCTATTTTCTGTATTATTTTAGACAAAGGAATAGTAGATTACATTATGAGAGAAAGTGTAACTATTTTCCTGTGTGCCTGTACATGTTGAATTTAATGTGTTGCTTAAACAAAGATGTAGCTCGTTAATATTTACATTATTTGAAAACATAACGCAAAATAAAGTAAAATGAAGAGAACAAGTTGAATAATAACGCTTTGAATTTATTTTTCTATTGTGTTTTTTTTTAATTTGATGGTAGAGATACCTGATAAAAGTTTTATTTCAAAACATTGAATGCATTATTAAGTGTTAAAGTGCGTCTTAATGATAGGTAATTCAATCTTTGACATAAGAATGTTTATTTTACAAAAATCTGAATATTTTATCGAATGACTTAATTTGTATTTTACGCTCTTGTAATCTATACACTATTCAGTTCTAAAGCAAACTTTTGATGAAACTACTATAATTTGAATAACATATCTAATATGTATTTAATATATGCATATGCCCATGTATATATATATATATATATATATATATATATTATTTCTAATGAGTAACACTCATAGAAGAACAGATATATAACGTTGTACTATTGATATTCTAGTGGCAACGAAATTCGAAATGAATAAAGACATTGTTTATGGAATCTAACGTGTTATTATTTATATATACATCATTTTGATTAATACAAATTAACATAAAAAAGTATCCGACCTTAAACCAGAAAAAATGTCAAATATCTTACGGGGTTCGAGCTCTTATCCCCTTCAAAGTAGACCCCGTTTCTGCTTGCTCACACTTAGTCCACCAATCCATCCACTGCCGGAAACACCTCTGCAAGCCTTCTTTTGAAATGATGTTAATATCCGCCGTCGCGTTCCGTATTACCTCTTCTCTATTCTTGGGATGAATGCGCGCGGGCGTTGTCGTGATGAAGTTGCCAATTATACGCCATCTACATGTCATGCCGTTTGCGCCGAAGTGGGTCGTTCCTTAACACCCAAGACTCATCTCTAGTTATAACAGTGTTCAGAAACCCAGGATCAGTTTTGAGCATTTCCAAAAACTCCTGTGCAGCTTAAAAACGGTGGTCCTTTATTTCCTGCGACAACAACTTGAACACAAAATTCGCAGCCACTGTTTGCATGTCTAAATCATCACGGAAAATTGCATGTGCGGAATCTAACTATATATGATATATACATTTTTACTACATATAATATATGCATTTTACTACAATATAACATGATATATATACATAGTATGAAAATATGTTTATGTCAAGTAAGCCACACAGAAACAATTATGTGTATGTCTAGAAGGAAATAAACAGGCTAAATGTGAGGATGTATGGTTGGTATTGCTTATCTTAAACAATAGTGTTTTTTTCTGACTAAATTACTAATACATTTGTCAGTTTACTACCACCTTTTCGGGCGAAGATTTATGTATGGTTTATTTTCACAATCTTCTTTGTTATTGCAATGTATTTCAGTCGTTCTTTTGAGTTGTTTTATAGTAAGCTGACATTAAGTTGCGTTTTGCTGTACTATTATGAGTTGAGAATATTAGATTATTATTTTTTCGTTGTATGTAAACTTTCCAGTGCGTGTATAAAGTATTTTAAAGCCGTTTTGTTGTCTTTACACAAAGCTCCTTCCGCCTGCTGATAAACTCACTCAGACGATGATATTTAGGTTTTGATAAACTTTAATTACAAAGAGAAAAACAAGATCAGAAAAAAAGAGCCAGGTAACTTTCGAAAGCAGACCTACATGTAAACGGATATATCTTCTCGCTACACACAGCCACACTTAGCGCGCTGCTCCCATTTGGGATATCGCCTTGTTAACGTATTTTCTGATTGAAGTATAGCGAGTAAACAGGGAAATAATACATCCGCCTAAAAGTCATATGAGGCACTTCTAACGCTTTAACTTATACCACCATCGTTTTATAACACATATTATTTACTATGAGTTGTCATAGAAGTCAACATCAGTAATTACTTACTAATAATAACTGGAGATGTTCCCTTTAGTCTGAGTGATAACAATTCCTCCAAAATTTCTATCTTTCGATAACTATTTCAAATAAGTTAAGGTTTCTAAGAAACGCCGATTTTTAAGATTTCTCGCTGGCAACAGCTAATATTTGCGTAGTGATAAGCCCCCCCCACACTTAGATCCCAGTAGTATCCGTGTGTTTACAGTAAAAGCATGGTTCGTTCACTTCCTCCTCAGTATTTCCATCCTCTTTGATTCTTTACGACGATTTTGTATGGTCATCAGATGCAAATACACTTTTCAGGGGGTGTAAAGATTGTTAGCATGTTAACTTCATTCGAGTTCATATGGTATTCATCCTCTGTCTTTCGATCCTCATTGATCTTTCATGATTATCTTGTGGGGTATTAGCCGAGGTTCGTGCCATAATATTGTGTGCTTTTTCTAATCAGTTTTGTTTTTGTCTCGTCATAAATCGTGTAAGTAGTTCAACCGATGTTGCTTCTTCTTCAGTAAGTTACGTGATATCGTAGTTTCAGCCTAAGCTACATTGTTCATGTTTTGCCATTCTCTTACCTGTGAGGTTTTTGCAAAGGGTCGTTTCCTGATCTGTTACATCATTAATCTGTCGTTTGCTTTCCATTATGTCTTGCTTTAACGTTCAACATATGTTGGTTTGTGTCTAGCTTTCTATTCTCTGTTACAAGGCACTATGTAACCATGACTCATAGATTTTTCATTCGCTTTCTATAGCTTCTGTCTTTAGTGTTGCTTCTGTAATGACTTTTTTATTATCTGAGCTTTTGATTTCTAGTTACTGCCTTTTAATATGTGTTCCCCGTTATTGTAGTTTATGACATTAGAAGAGTTACGTACCTATCCCTGTGTCTGACATTATAAGCCCTATATTCACAGGATGTTTGCCGAGTCATTCATGTTGGAAACAATGAGAGTACCGGACGATCATAACACTCAACTATTTCTTGTGAGTTTAGCGCTTTTGATTCTGGTTTTAAAATTGTTTCCATGGTTTTGGTGTGTTCCTTAATACTGTCAGATATATAGCGCTAATATCTCGTGTTCATGAGAAACAAGGTGGACTATAGGACGCACATCAAAGAACAGTTACAGCAGACAAAACAGTTTTAATACATATGTATATAAACACATATATACATATATATATATATATATATATATATTGTTTCTTTTTATTTTATTATTGTAAGTATTATTATTATTTTCTCACGAGAACTTGTAACACAGTGAACATTTAGAGGTAATATCAAGAACACTTGAAACTGTACATATTACAAACCTAGTCAATTCTGCCTATTAATTTACAGTGATTAATCTGAATTCTAAGTAAACTTATATGATGAATTGCCAGTGTACTGAAATCATATGCCCTGAATAGGGTTAAGATGAAAATTTATATACACTAAATGTAAAAAGCAAGGAAATTCCCAAATTGTGACACGTTTATTGTCATTAATTAAGGGTATGACTACATATACACCAACCCATTTAATTATCACATCACTACAGTATAAATCTCTATACATGAGTGGATGAAGTGTGTGAGGTGCACTGAAGAAATATTCCTGCCAGTAAAATACATAGCCCTGTTGTGCTCGCATACCCTAAATGACTATAAAAGTTTAAAGATTTGGGAATTTCCTTGCTTTTGTACATTTAGTGTATATGAACTTTCATCTTAACCATATTAAGGGCATATGATTTCAGTATACTAGCATTTTTCTATTGAATGACACTACTTTTTTGAAGCCTATGCCTCACTACAGTGCCTTCTAATAACTGATATAGTTGGTAGTTTGACTAATCAAGGTATATGGTAAACTGAAATTAAAATACTATCAACTAGACACTAGAACATCTATCTTTGCCAAAAGTCAACTGAATTTATCAAATGGTCGATAAGATATAGAAGAAAGTGTATGAATACTGGTAATTTTTAAGTGTGTTTTATTTTCTGGAAAACTAAGGTATATGGTAAACTGAAATTAAAATGCAAACAACTAGACTCTAGATCTACTATCTCTCCCAAAAATCAGCTGAATCCATCAAATAGTTGATGGGATACAGAGTGGCACATACGTACGTACGTACACACAGATTATATAATTTCATGATTGACCTTTCTGGATCTCTGAGTCGCCTTGAGTAATGATGCTGAAATTCTACACACGTAAAGAACCTATCAAATAAAAATTGTGTTCAAAGTGTTAACCAATTTGGTTTATTGTTTTTTGAGTTAGGATTGATCAAAGAAATGAGATGTCCAGCATAGGCCATTCGTACGGTCTATTGAGGGATAGAGCGCTCTCGCGTTTGCCTTGATTAACGTAGCTTTACATGGCTGGAGTATCGAAAACGGTATGTCAATGTAATTTACTAGTAAGCGATATGAGAAATATCGTTATCTCCTCAACTAGACCATTTTTCTTCATCTTATACGCGGCCAAATAGTATGTCTAGTACAAATAATGTACAAGACGCACATTTCATGCTAATCGAGCAGCACAGTGTCAGGATTATTATTTATTTAAATAAATTTAATATATTTCAGTTTCGTACTACTTTGAATAATGTAGCTCTCTTGTATTCTGTCGCCATTATTTCTTTGAAATGAATAACATATCTGCTTCTGCTTCTGGAAATTAATACATCGAATAACTTAAATACGCATATGTTGTAAGCTGTGTATTTAATGAAGAATGGCTGCAAGCGATTTACACAATATTTTTTTCTAAACAATATCGTTTTCTCAATTTGGTCTCGTCTGGAATCACAAGTATGTCTACTTTTCTATGCTCGTTGGCATGAAAAAAATACGAAGGTTATTTATTGTCAAAATATGTAGATTAAATACTAGTTGTTAGCGCTGATAATACTATTTGAAACTTAAGTCCAACAGACATAGTCAAATGTTATTTTTAATCGAAGTAGTAAATGCTAGCGAGCATAACATTTAAAAATGAAGCATATCATCCGTATGAAATGCAATTCTTAACTCTAGTTAAGTTAGATACCGACAGACATGTTAATTATAGTCTCACAAGTTTCAAGAACTCTGATGGAAGAATGCATATTAACTTATTTCGTCGTATAAGTAATCTCCTGATCTTCGCTAAAACCTTTGAATAATTCATCAATCTAGCGAAAGTACTCCGTATCATGAATTCTAGCTTTTCTTTCTGATTACAAATTTAGGCAACACTATTCTACTTTGATAGGGTAACAGTAATCTCCAGATATATATACTTCTTGCTGGTCGGGTAATTTCGTTTTGAGTTAACTGTTTAAATAAAAATAAAAAATGTACTCCAATGCATTACTTTATACATTGTTTTCAGAAAATAAAACAGGAAAAACATTTTTACTTCATCAAATTATAACAGAAAACGCATTGGGGTTGCTTTGAATCGTTAACTGTGTTTAGTTATAACCCGCCGCTTTCCTAGCACACGCCTATATTTTCAAACAGGTTACAGTGACGTGTTATTTTACTTTTTGAAATAGAACCTTTATAGTTTCTAAGATGATGAGCCAATTTAGGAAGATGAAACATGTATTGACGTAAGAGTTTGTATATATGAGGACACTATAGTATTCTTGAACTAGAATCTATGTAAGTGCTCTAAAAATGCTTACACATATTTTGATATATTGAACTTGTATTTCTATTAGTTATGTGTATGAGAATAGAAAATACAATTACTATGAATTATACCGAATATGTATATATATATATATATATATATATATATATATATATATATATATATATATATATATATATTAGAATACATATATTATATATGGAAATTCAGATTTAAAACCTAAGTAATTCAAATTCTTATTTTCCTAATATATAAATATATATATATATATATATATATATATATATATATATATATATATATATATATATATATATATATATATGGAGGTTGGGATAATATACGGGATATATCATGAAATGAGATGTTGTTGACAGAGGCAAAACAGAAAAACAATTAAAACAGAAGGAAGATGAAAACGAGAATTTACCGATTTCTTTCGGAGATATTAAACACGGGGTGTAGTTTTGCACGTGCGTACTAATTTGAGCATTGATGCAACGTGTGCTATAAAGACGTTTATTAGGAAAAGTGAGAAAACGCAAAAGAAGAAAAAAAAACAAATAGAAACATGGATGAAATGCAGTAAAATATAAGTAGCACTTTAAATGGGATCGGAGTTAGGTGTGCAGTGACGAGGTATATTGCATTGTTTGAGTGCGATTCATCCAAGATGTGTTGTTAGGAAAAACGATCCGAGCCAGATATTCGAGTTAGATGCTTATGAGAGAAGGACCTTCGGCGTAGAAGATAGGATTAGTTTTGAAGAGGTTCCTGTTTGCGGGTAAAAGTGTTGATGTGTATAACTGATGTGTTATTTAGACTGGTGTGTTTGTATGTCTCGTTCATGTTCATTGATGCGGTATTTTATATTTCGCTCCGGCTTGCAGATATTTTGTAAATCATGGCAAAGGAGAAATGTCCTTAGAGAGTAGGTGGCGACAGCGTTTTTGCTGAGTGTATCTTTAATTGTCTGAGAAGTTAATATTATAATTTATATGTCAAATCCAAATTGTTTTTGTAAAGAAGTAGATACATTTTATTAATGTTGTCAATTTTATGTGTGCTGGTAGCGTTTATCTCGTGGCCATATTTGGTTGATTAAGTTTGTTGTTTTTTCTGAATATTAAATGTTTGGCGTTTCGCGTTGGTGATGAAAAATGAACATGTATTTGTAAGTGCTCTCGATATATGTTGTTCGTGGCGGAGGTAAGCGAAGCTGCACATTCTAAGAGTTCTGAAGAACGAGCCTATGTAATTATGTGGATGTTGTGGCAATATACATGTATAAGGTTATCTTTAGTTGTTGTTTTTCTATAGGGTGAGAAGTTTAAGCTCTTCGGCGGGTTGTGCAGTGATATCAAATAGGTTCATGACGTTATTATTTTCAAGCTAAGAGGGGAAGAACATTGTGGTATTCCAAGAGTGTAACGCAGGAAGTGTAGTCGGAAAAATCTTTCTGGTTTCGCATTTTAAGAACTGTGTGTCCTTGAATATTAGCTGTGGTGTAGTATTTGTGTATATGTGGTAATAATTAAGCAGGAACTTTATTTGTTGTTGCATTCATCTGCGTCGATGTAGAAAACTCGACTGCTTTATTAGAATAGGGTATGTTGATGTACTTATTATGGAAAACACCCGGATGGCTTCTGAGAATCTCTGGCTAGGGTGGTATCACTTTCTATGTTGAGTGAGGTTGATATGAAGCTCTGTAGGTAGCTTTTGTAAAAGACGAAGTCGTCATGTTTTTTGTGTTGTTCATTTGTTGTTTATTTTTATGATATTTCACCCCAAACAAGGCAAGACGGCACTGTAGACGTAAGAGGCTACCAAGAATAAGAGAGTATGTTAAGGGGGTCATTCTAATTTCTGAGCTGTGCAGCGGCATGTCAGAACTGTCGGGGGAACAGGGGGCAAGGAGGGAGTTCCAGAGGCCAAAAGCACGAGGAATGAAGCTATTGGAGTAGAAGGTTCTCCGGCATGTGGGGACTTTCACAGTGAATTGATAGGATTAAGCTGATTGTCAGGTTGGTCTTGTAAGTGTACGTCGAGGGGGGTAGACTAGCCAGTTACTCGGACCATTGAAGTATTTGTAAAACAAGAACAAGGATGATACATTGCGCGATGCGGCAGCGGCTAGAGCTTGGTTGACAGTGAGAAACCTATTAAGTTGGCGACTCTTATTTGAACAATGTCAAGGAGGGAGAGACTTGCACATTATGTATCAGCCCTGATGTGACAACAATAATTCATGCATGGACGGATGGGGTGTGTATATATACACGATAATGGCAGGTGTGAGGAGTTTACTAGCATAGTAGAGGGAAAGTCTTCAATGTATGTGTTCCAATTCATGTTACCTGTGAAGGTAAGGGCGAGGAGTTTGAATTTTGAACTATCAGGTAGGGTGTAATTTGCTATGACAATTGGTGATTGGAGAGGTGTCTTGTAGTAATTGAAAGAAAGTAGCTTTGTCTTTGCGGCATTAAAAGTTACAAAAAAATTAAGACGTCAATCTACTATAGCCTGGAGCTATTTTCTAAGGATTCAGTCATTGCCTCTAGTATGTTCGCGTCGGTTTTGCCAACATTACGAGGATGAAGCGTGGTGTCGTCAGCAAACAAACCAATCTCAGACTCAATGTTATCAGGGAAATCGTTTTGAAAAATCAGGAACAATATAGGTCCAAAGATAGATCCCTGGGGTACACCAGCATTTATGCAATTTTGGCTAGATTAACGGCCATCGAGGGCAACCTGAATCTTTTTTTTTGGTTAGGAAGGATCTTATTGTATTAAGTAATTGCCAAGAAATACCGTATGAGCGTATTTTAAGAACCTCGTTATGCCATACCTTGCCAAAGGCCTTGGATATATCAAGCGATACTACGGTAGCTTCACCTGCTTTGTCGAATGTATGATTCATGCGCCCAGAGATGACCGTTATAATGTATGCAGTAAATCGTACTTGTCTAAATACATACTTGTTGCCAAAAAGAAGTTTAGCATTAACTAAATACCGGACTATCGCTAGATTGATCAAGGAGTCAAATATTTTAGAAAAGATTAAAGGTAGACTGATTGGGCGGTAGTTGCAAGGATAAGTTCTATCCCCAGACTCCTTGTAGACTGGTACGACATAGGCAAGTTTCAGCTATCAGGGAAGCATGATTCAACTCGGCATTTACTGTTGAGATTGGATAGTTTCAGAATAGATATGACTATGGAATTTCTGAATAAACAGACAGACAGAAATGTCAACGTATATAAATTATTTATTTAACCAAACAATATTGGACATTTGAAGATGTTACCGTTTTATTCGTTAATTAAAAGTATATATATATATATATATATATATATATATATATATATATATATATATATAGTTAGGTATATTCATATATTATCATTTACTAATTAACTGCTAATCTAATTAACAAATTCTCATGCATTTTATGTACATAGCTGGAGGGTTAAAGGAGTCAACATTGGATTTATCTTTTATTTTACGCAAACAGGCAAAATGTAGGTGGAAGTCGTTCGTTAAAATTCAGATATCGTCGATTTTTATTAAATTTTAACAATAGGTAAGCATTAATGAATAAATATTTGCCAAACTTCAGTTTATTTGGGGTATTTTAAAGGGTATTTATCTATAATATAAAGTAATCTCGATTTTCTCCTGGAACTAGTCTCAATAAGAAAATAACCAAACACTTCCTAAACAAATAATTAACACTCACCACTTACGATACTTCATAAAGTCCGTATTATACAATTATGTGTACACTTCTACGCTGTTCATAATTGATTGCATCTATTCCGAATAAAATGCTTCTCTCAAATACGTAATCCTACAAGGAAAGTAGCAAACAATTAAACTCTCCTACTGGTAATCTTCCATGCAACTGATATACATCGGGTTACTTCCTTAATAGGTATAATTAATATTACTCCACCGTTTACTATTTAATTTTTGAACTCATAGTATTTCCTACATATTACGTTAGATTTCACACATAGATAAACGCTTCCTCAATTTCACTGGTTGTGTTTACTTGTTTTGTTTACTAATAAGACTGGGTTTGTTATAACTTAAAGGATTAAGAACATCGATTATTACTTTATGGGTTCATTTCTTTCGACGTAAAAGAAAGGAATTTACTTTCTAATTTTAGGGTTTTCAAAAAGTTTTCAAAACTATTGCTGAAGGTTTCAAAAGAACCAAATGCGCTCAGCATCAAACCTTGGTTAACATTTTGCTCTTTCTTTTTTTTACTATTATTCCTTACTTAATTTTAATATCTGCTTCTTTAATGACATTTTCTTTTTTTACCCTTTTTCCTACATTGAGTTATTTGATATGAACAAGATGCAAGTCTGAAAATTTGTTTTCTTATCGTTAGGTTGTGCAAACGAACCATAATACTTGAATGTTGTCTTTGAACTTTTATTCAAGCAAATTCTTTTTGCTTTCCAGTTTAAATGCCTCAAAACTGGTTTCAAATGCGAAGTAAAGCAAGTCGGCAGTTACTATCTATTATTAGATATAAACACATGTTTTCTTTACTGAGTTAGATTTAATTGTGTAGTATCTTCATTAAACTGTTATTAAACTGTTTGGTGAAAGTACAGAATACTTTAAAAAGGTCATCCTTTTACTGTGTAAAGAAAGATTTTCAAAATAATAACGTTATCATTTCAGCACGGCCACTAAACTGCAGAAGTACACAAAACACACACTCGAATAATAAATTTTCAAGACTGGTTGTTTGTTCTAAAACTATACAGATCATATCTTATATCGTCAATAAATACAACAGTCGAAGAGTGCATAAGCCTTACAAATTCTTCGACTGGTTTATTTTTACTAAAGCAAAAAAGATAAGATCTTACTAACATCTAAGGATTTAAGAAATGTTTTTTTACTCAAACCAAAAACAAAATTAACAGAAAATCGAGTAATAGCTTTTAAGGACTATTATTTTTCTAAATCAAATGAGGCAGTTGATTAACTAATTAGGTTATTATCTCAGCACGGTCCGAAAACTGCAGAAGTTCTTAAAACACAAAATCGATAAATAACTGTGTTCTATTTTTTAAAAAATCGAATAACAAAATAAATTAATGACTTTTCAGGACTGATTTTTATTTTTCTAAAACAAAAAAAAAAACCATCGCTTTGAAGCGGACAAAAAGACGACTTTTGCCGGTGCGAGAATACGTAAACAGTGAGCACAAGCCGAATAAAAACGAACCGGCGTCAAAATAAAACCGGTATGTTTACTTTCTATGACAATTTACTTTTTTCATTTACAAAGACATTTCATGAAATATATTTTTCACAAGAAAGTTAATAGTTGATTTTTTTGGTTTTAGTCTTAGAAATTCTGATTTTCTTCTAAATAAACTAAAGATTGCCAACAACAAGCAAAAGTGAATGACTAAGTGTGTTAATTTAAATAAAACAAAACACAGAACACTTAAGTTTCCTTTTCGCTAAACGCAAAAAATCGGTTATTGACTTTTCAGGACATTTTGGCCCTTCTGTAGTTTAGCTGTGAATCAGAAATCAATTTTGAAGAGTTACATGCACGCCTCACTCAATAAACCAGAAGTAATTCAGACTTTGAATGTTTATCCAAAAATTGAACTTAATGACCTCAATATGCGATGCTGACTGTTGGTTTGATGAAAACTGATACAGACTAAGTTTTTAATTATACCAAGAATAAAGTATTGTTGACTATTCATTTTATAACAGTTTACATTATTAATTTAAAAAACTACAGTTCGCTGTTATTATTGTTAGCTTAATCGATTGTTTTGGATAAAAAAAAACTTTTACTTCTATATTACTTCCAATGTATTGTCTACCCCTGTTTTCAAAATTGAAAACAAATAAATTCTGATTCACAGCTACACCAAAGGGCTATATTTTTGTAATAAGCAGCGTGTAGTATAAGTCATTTGTGTGTGTTTTGTTTACAATATCTTGACTGTTAACTATTCTGCACTTTTACCAAATTAGTAAAACTAGAGGTGAGAGTATCTACCTAACACTATTTGCTTTTAGAAAACTTGATTAAAGTTGCTTATAAACAACAGAGTGAATACTTATTTTAAATATTTAGGTGGAGATGATTTTCTTTACCGAATTGTTCTTGCCTTTTTACCATATGTTGCCCGGGCAACATTAATATATAATTTATTATATGGACACACTCTCTAAGGTGAACATGTAAATACATAAGATTCGCATTGAATTTGATCCATAGCCATCGACACCAGTTAAGCAAGATTCTCTGAATTACAATGTTTTCTGATTACATGAGGTGGATTCTTTAAAATATCTAAAATGAAAGGCTTAAGGGGTTATAAGAGGAAATAATGATAAAAGAGGTCTAACTCTTTTATTTTATGTCGAATTTGTTTTTGTTACATAATCATTTCTTGTTTAAACAAGATTTGAAAATTTAAATTTATTTCGTTACATTTTTTCATAAACTATTTTAAACAAATTATTTATTAAATCGATTTTTATCCTGGTGGTTGTTATCACAAAATGTCGGCCAAGTTTCTTCTCTGGCCTTCTTCTGGTATATTGTATCGAAGTCAGGAAGCATCACATAGTTTTGAATCAACCCCACCCCTTTTATTAAGAGCTGTGTTGTGGCCAACTGAAAATGTGGCTCAAAATAGTGAAGCAATCGAGCACATACATATTACTTTTGTTCACTCAAAACAAGCCATATTGCCACTGAGACCTAAGGGACTACTGGCATTAGGGGCCATATTTATCGTGAGTGTGGAGTTTTGTAGAATGATATTTGTTCACATTACATTGACATTTCTGCAGGTTGGTAGAGTTGGGAAAACAGGGAGAGAATTCCAAAGACAAGCGGTCCGAGGAAACGAAGCTATTAGAGTTGGAACTTTTCTAGTAGCTGAGGAACTCTATGATGAGGGGGTTGGATTTTGCTTCTAATCTGGTTAATTGGGGGTACAAGAACAGTAAGTTTATCAGAGCATAGGGAGGAAACATTGCGACAATGGGACAGAAGCTGGAAGCTGGAATTTGGTAGACAGCGAGTAACCTATTAGGTTATAGATCCTTTTTTGGACTCAAATGCCCATTAGGTGGAAACTAATAGCTAGAACACCAGCCCCGATGTGGCTACAATACTTAATGCATGGGGGAATAGTTGGTCGGGGGTATTTACGTTAAGGGAGTAAAAGTGATGTAAGTTCAGAGTACAGGGATAGAACATTGCCTCAATGGGACAGGAGCTGGAGCTTGGTAGAAAGTAATACTATGCAAATTAATCAATTTTCCTGAGAATACATTATTTTAATTATTTTAAAATATAACGGTTGGGGCTGTGCTTTATTTAAAACTATAAAGGCAACCCCCAATACAAATTGAGTTCATTTGCTTCAAAAACCACATAATATATTAAACATATTTTGGTCATAAGGGGAAAGTGCGTAAACACAATTTTGTTACATGCAGCTATGGCATATGTGTTCAGAGATGACAGTTAAGATATCCACGATGGAACGAGATTTCCTAAGTCCATACTTTTGGTCAGAAAGAAGTTAGCATTTAGAAGATTATGCGCTTTCGTTAGATTGATTAATAATTTAAAGATTTTCCTGAAGAGTAAGACAAGATATATGGGGCGATCCGTTTTTGTTAGGTGAGTTCTTTCCCCAGCTGTCAGGCAAACAGGATTCGGCGAGGCATTTGTCATAGAGTTTGGAGAGGAGAGGACTAGCTCAGCATAGCATTTCTTTATTGCTATAGCAGGATAAGATCGGGTGCGCATGCTTTGGAGGTGCCAATATTTTCCATGATATCTAGTACATGGTAAAAGTGATCAGATCTTCTACTGCGGTGTCCCTCTATGTTGAGGACTTAGGGTTAGGGTTAGATGCGAAGCCTAGCACGTTTCTGTGCAGGCGACATCATGATGGTGGGTAAGCGTTACTTATTGATTGCCTATATTTCACTACACGAATAGTAAAAATATTGGTATAGGCATTTCTGCATAATTCGTAATTATTTTATTTTTGAATTAAGTTTTTTATGTAGTCCAATAAATCTCTGAATCGAAGGACATTGCCAGTCGTTCTATGCTAAGTGAGTGTATCAACCATGTTACATTTTGAAATTTAAGGTGTAATTTGAGAACTAGATTTAGGGCTTCCCGTTGTATGAATGTGAGGGTACGTTTTAATAAGTAAGGATGAGATATTGGGTACCTAACTTGTTCCATGTGCTTTTGTCACAAAGGGTTTGTAGTTTCTTATAATAAGTATGTTTTTCCTGGTCGCTTTTTTTTCTTAATGTAAGTGTTTATATGTGTTTATGTTTTAAACAGCAATATAGTGTGTCTTTGTAGGGGTTTGATTGAAGATGCCGCTGACTCTTATGAATAAAGAGTTACATATATATATATATCATGGACTCTCCCGTCGATTTCGACGTATGAGGTCTTGACAACTCAAAATTTGTTTAGTCTACGATGGATGTAGCATGCTTACATTTACTCAATCGTAAATGGCATTTGAGTCCTGCGAGAGATTTGCAAACCAGCCCACAATGGATGCAAGAAGGAAGATCTTGAGAAAAATCGGCTGGAATACTTGTAGATGTTTTTGTTTTTTCGCGTCTTTCGCGCTGTTGATCAATGGCAGTTACAGAGAACCGCCTGATGCCCCTCTGGCAGTCAGATCGCCGTTCCTTCCGTCGAGAAGCAAGCTGCTCAAAATCACGATAAGCAATATTGATAGATGTCAAATTCATTTTCAACTTGTCCTTAAAGCGAAGCAGCGTTCGACCCACATTTCGCATTCCACTGTTGAGCTCGCCGTACATCAGTTGCTTTGGTATTCTATTATCTTCCATACGTAAGACATGTCCTGCCCAACGCAGTTGTGATTGCATCAAAAAGCTTTCAATTCCGCCAATACCGCAGCATGTAAATAGGTCCGCATTAGACATCCGATTTCTTAGGGTGACACCACAAATCGTTCTAAGGCAATTTTTGTGAAAGACATCAAGCTTCTGAATGTGGCTGCGATAGACTGTCCATGATTCCGATCCATAAAGCAGTGATGTTAGCACAACTGCTCTATACACAAGTACTTTTGTTCTCAAACTTATCCCCCTGTCCTTCCATAACCGATGACGCAGTTTTCCAAAGGCAGTGGTTGCTTTCGCAATTCGGTTAAAGATTTCGTCATCAGGGGAGGCACTCCAATTTATCTTACTCCCAAGATAAGTGAAGTTTTTCACATATTTCAGATCTTTACCATCCACTTGGATTGGAGTATCTGGAAAACAGTGTACTGGTGGTCGTTGCTTTACTGGTGGCCGTTGCTTCACACCCTGAACTTGTTTAGGCATGAGGCGAGGTTGCTGAATCACTTCTGTTTTCTTGATGCTGATTGTCAGACCAAAAGCCTTGCAAGCAGCCGAAAACCTGTCCACAAGCAGTTGCGCTTCCTCCCGAGATGTTGCACAAAGTGCAGCGTCATCTGCAAACAAAAGATCCCTGATGACAGTTTGTCGAAGAAGGGTCTTAGCTTTGAAACGTTGCTGGTTTAAGAGACCACCACTTGTTCTAAATTTAAACTTCACCCCAGTATCTATATCAGCGAAAGCATATCTCAGCATAACTGAAAAGAACAAAGCAAATAGCACAGGTGCCATTACGCAACCCTGTTTGGTACCATTTGTCACATTGAAAGGTTCTGAAGACTCTCCATTTGAAACAACCGATGCCTTCATTCCATCATGGAAAGAAATAATTACATTCAGCATGTTGTCGGGTATTCCCAGCTTGTCCAACACTTTCCAGAGGGCTTCGCGGTTTACTGTGTCAAAGGCCCTTGTAAGGTCAATGAAAACCATATACAACTCCTCGTTCTTTTCCCGAACTTTCTCGGCAACCTGGCGGAGGGAAAAGATCATATCAACAGTACCCCGACCAGCACGGAAACCGCACTGAGATTCGGGATAGATATCATCAACAAGGTGTTTAATTATTCTGTTGAGAATAAGCCTTGCCAAGACCTTCCCTGCAATTGACAAAAGTGAGATGCCTCGATGGTTGTCACAGATGTTTCTATTGCCTTTATTCTTATACAAGTGTTGAATTAATGCATCTTTGAAATCCTGAGGGACATGTCCACCTTGCCAGATCTTCACAAAGAGACTGTGCAGCTTCTTCACTAGTGTCTGGCCACCGTACTTAAACACCTCAGGAGGTAAGGTGTCTTTCCCTGACATTTTGCCTGACGACATTTGCCTAATAGCAACGAAAACTTCATGTATTGCTGGAAGGAAGGAGAGTTCAGGAATCTCAGGTCGTTCAGTGATAGACGAAAGTATTTCTTCATCAGTTGTGGAAGTATTGTTTAGGACCGCTTTGAAGTGCTCCTTCCAGCGATTCAATATATCCGCTCTATCATTTATCAGTGTGCCATCATTTGCAGATACGGGAGAAACGCCAGATTCGTGTGGTCCAAAAACTTTCTTAATACCTTCATAAAAAACCTTCAAGTCTTTTCTGTCAAATGCTTCTTGCATCAATTTGGCATGTGAGGACCACCATGCCTCTTTCATCTGCCGTAATGCTTTCTGGACTTTACTCTTGCATTCCTTGTATAATTTCCTCTTTAGTGTTGAGTTCTTATCATCAATCCAGGTTTTATGAGCCTTATGCATTTCATTGATCAACTCCTGGGCCTCAACATTCTGTTCATCGAACCAGTCCTGATGTTTACGGACCGGTAACCCCAAAACCTCCAATGCAGATGTGTGAATTACGTCCCGCAAGGATTTCCAGGAAGATTCGATATCATCGGTTATCTCAACAGAATCCAATGAGCGATCAAGACGGGCCGACAGTGCTGCCCGCTGAACGGTATTCTTTAATGGTAGAATGTTTATCTGTTTAGGGACAGAGGAGCGTTTCACTCGTCTGTGCTGTAAACGAAAAGACGTTTTACTTCGAAGCAAGGCATGATCTGAAAGATAGCAACTTGTATGGAACAAACGAGTGATACGAAAGTCCCCAAGGTCACGTCTCTTGGTGATGATGTAGTCAATCAAATGCCAATCCCTAGAACGAGGGTGCATCCATGTAGTCTTGTGGGATGTTTTCTGCTGGAATACAGTGTTGGTAATGCACAGATTAAGCTCTCCACAAAGAGACAACAAACGAAGACCATTCCCATTCATACGACCAATGCCATGATGACCCAGAACACCACGCCATGATGTACTATCCACACCCACACGTGCATTAAAATCACCCAAAAGAATAAGTTTGTCCTTGTGTCGAACATTAGTGATAATTTCTCTTAGTTGCTGGTAAAAATCATTTTTCTCCTGCTCTAGTCTGTTCAACGTGGGAGCATAACAACTAATTAAAATAGCACGGGTATCACATTCAAGATTAAGGGTTAATGTCATCAAGCGATCCGAAAACCCCTTTGGAAGGGTCGGCAATGACTCTGCAAGATTGGACTTGATAGCAAATCCTACTCCAGAATGTCGAGGCTCCTCTGGGCCTTTGCCACTCCAGAAAAAGGTATAACCACCCTTTTCTTCCGTCAGTTGTGAATTTCCAGCCAGGCGAGTTTCACTAAGGGCGGCAATATCGATGTCAAACCTTTTAAGCTCAAGTGCGACAAGAGCCGTCCTACGTTCTGGCTGAGTATCATTGTCAAGTAGAGTACGGACATTCCAAGATCCAAAATGAAAGTTTTTACTTCTTCTGTTATTGGGACTGCATGTTGGATACCCAGACAGCTGCAGTTGGCTGCCAAGGGTAATGATGAGCAAGCATATGTTTAGGGCTCCTTTTATCGCCCCCTCCCCAGCATAGGGAAAGCAGTGTTATCCCTAAACAGGGCTGCTTTGTCACCGATAGAGGACACGGACTGCACAATTGCTCAAATGTTTGGGCAGAACGGCCATCACCCACCGGTCGCCAAAGTGTAGAGATCGAGCTAAGAACTTCCAGTAATATCCTTTACCTGTTCCCGTCGCCTTACCCTATCGCCTGTGGACTTTTTTTTTTTTTTTGTGCAAGACTTTGGTATAAACTTAAGTTGTCAAGAAACCCACACAAAAGATTTGTTTATAGTAGTTAAAGCCTGTGTAAATACTATCCACACTTTTTGGACCTTTTCATAAACCCAAGTCGGTGCGGAAAAATCGCCACAGATTAAGCAAGAAAAGACCTCAGGTTTAACATCAGAGTTTTCACTCTCCTAGATACCTGTCTTAACAAAGACTAAGGGAGGTATCTTGCCCAGTGGTATTAACGTGCCCCCAGACACTATCCTGGGAATTTTCATAACCCGGCACCATATATATATGTCTATACATATATAGATACAGACCACTACCCAGTGGCAGGGGGTTAGATTGGTGAGCGCCGGGACATATCTGCATGCCAGCAGGCCCTGCACACTGCACCTCTGGGGTTCTAACCTACTCCGAGATCTCTAGTCTATTAGCCTGGGACCGCAAGGTGCCCAGTTACCATAGTGTACCACGAGGAGGTCAGACTAGAGTCTTGTCTGGGGATAGGCTATATACCAGCAGGGGAGACTTACTCACTCGGCTCCCTTTTCGCTCAGCTAGTGGGCTATCTGGCGGCTAAGCAAAGAGTAAGAGTAGGAAGCACATGCAACTACAAGTACGCTCCACTGTTGCACTAGACGCATCACGCAGACCTGTGGATAACTCCACCACACCATCATATATATATATATATATATATATATATATATATATATATATATATATATTGTCTCCCACGCCTATAAAACTGAGAGAACAAAGTTACAATGGGCGATAAACTACGGCTTTTTGTGTGATTCGAAAAGGGTATTGCCCACTTTTTTTTTTTAAGATGAAATTACATCTAATTATCTAAAGGGAGCTCAGCGAGAAATATATGGAAGGAAGGCAGATTACGATATATTCTGAGAACAATCATCCAATGTCATAATCTCCCCTGTGTAAATGTATTTTCTTCTTAAGATGGCAGGGGGGTTTATGAGATAGAGGCTAATGTATAAAGAGAAATATTCGACTTCCAAACTATTAGATATGGAGGAGGAATTCGTCGCCAAAGTGTATTCAATGAAGGAGTGGTACACTTATAACAACCAACGTGTGTTTATTGCAGTGTACAAGCAAATTATAAACTCCCAAAACATTGATGAAGTCCACGTTATATTTTAAGTACCATTAGCTATAATGTTCAATCGAGCTGACAAATGCACTTCAGACCACCCTTTTCCCTCTAGAATGTATTAATAAATAAATATGAATTCATTAAAACTTGTTTTAACTTGTTCGTATTTCTGTTTAAAACTTATATTAACAGCTATGACCATCGTACGTTTGTTATGTCTGTTATGTTTTAAATAACTGTTTCGCATTGTTCTATTAAAGTCGTTTACGATTCAATTCAACGATGTCAAAGAAGTATATTAAAAAACAATCCAGGTAATGAATGATAGTCTAAAACGAAAAATGTATCCAGGCGGGAAATGTGTTTGCTACCTATGCAGTAGATGACAATGAAAACTGTATTCAGGGTGTATGCAAATTAATAAAACGATAGAAAAAACAAAATCATATAAAAACTTCAGAAGACTCACAACGTGTTGAATATTATAATGTTTAATTATGGGTTTTCATGAGCTGATAGTAGGAGGGTTGCAAATCATAACTTCCTGAGTTGACGTATATATAGGAAACACGTGATGGAGTAGAAATATGCAGTAAGATCCGATCAAAACACCAATTGTTAAAAATAAGGACTGAAAAATGAGAAATACATAGAATATTTAGTTTCGCTTGAATTTAAAATTTAAAATTAGCAGGAGATAACTTAAAAAGCTTAAATGTATTAAATAAAGGGGGTAAGGGTAGAGTTAGGGTTAGGGTAAGGGTTAGGGGAATGAGAAGATCCGAGGAAAAAGGAGAGGTGGTATAAAGTATAAGACAGGGTCAACAGAAAAAGGAGTGGGTTGTGAGGTTGGTATATTCAAGGAAAATAGAAAGATTATATTAAATACACAGAGAGATGAGAAAATGAAAGACAAGAATAGATGCAGGAGAAAATGGCAAAGATAAAGAAGCAAAATCGTGTGGGACTAATGTCTAGCTATGTGGCATCAGTCAGACAAGGCTCAATACAATATAAATCATAGATTTACACATATATTTTATGTTTTCTACACTTTCATGTATTTTTTTTAATATGTGTTCACATATACCCAAAGCTAACTATTATTACCTGCAGTAATTTAATCACGGTAATTGTCCTCTGATGAGAAGAATTTTTTTGAAAACTCATGAGTTAAAGACGCAATATCACTCTTTGTTCTTGAACTTCATGTAAGAATATAAATATTAAAAAAATATTGTTTTAATTACAATAATATAGAGTGAAGATGACATTACAAAAAATAAATACATAAATAAGGAAATAATAAGAAATAATGAAAAATATTAAATAAAAATGAAATGAAAATGTAATAAAAATAAAATGAAATGAAAATGTAATAATAGTAATGAAACAAATGCCATTACTACATAAATAAAATAGAATGATATTAGAAATTACATTCAGTCACCTTTATCTTTTTTTATTTAAGTAATAAATGAATAAATGCAAAAGTGGGTTCTAATTTCGTCCCAACTATATTCATATAAATACATATTAAGATTATTTAAGTAAAAATTACATTTAATTGTTTTAAACACACCGTATATACACGACATACACTCTCTAAACACACTTACCAAGATATTTTATTTCAAAAATAATATCATAACCTTCTTCAAATAAAGTAATAGTATACACGCTTGATGTCGATGTTTGTACTCCAGTTTCTAAAAATAAATGTGATACTTTTCTTCATATTAATATTAATTGTATTAGTAGTACTGATATTAATTCGAACGATTTAATGGACAACGTTTAACAATCAAAATTTATATTTTGAAATCCGAAATATAACTTCCGGCTTTTCGTGTTACTCAAGGCGACATCTACGGCCACTATGATAATGCAGTTATGATGATTCTGTTAATGAAAATAAGTGTTACATTTGTCATGGAAAAAGAATAAATAAACAAGCCGTTCTTTTCTCACCTATCTAAATTAAAAAAAAAAAAATGAAATACATTCATATTAAAACAAAACCATCATTATGTTTGGTTTTATATTTCAGTATTCTAAATGAATAAATATGGACATGTGCACATGTATCCTGACTATATTTATATCAAAACATCTTTAGATTATTTAATTAAATTTTACATTTAAATATGTTCAAATACATGATATAACCTGAACTAAACACTGCCAAAAGACACCTACCAAGGCGCTTTGTTTGAATCATTATTTAGTAAGATCTGGCAATGTCAGCCAACATTGCCACATCTTTCGTCTTTATCGGACAAGTGAGGGACTTGTTTTTAGCGTGCTTGTTTGGAGTTAATGGGAATGAGTGCTAGTGGTTTGGTCTTTTTAGGTATGTTATTTTTCTTGAAGAGCATCTACGTTTCTATCCCCTTTTATTATCATGCATTCGATGAATTACCACATCAAACGCCTTACAATTTCCTATAATAATATTAGAGGTCTCAAGTCAAACTTCTTTATGTTCAGTCGTTTCCTTTGGGATAATCTTTTCACATGCTTGCTCTTTGTAGGACTAATCTGGATGTTTCTTTAGATAGCAACGATCTATATGCAAATGGTTACTTGACCTTTGCACGCTTAGCCTCTTCAAATGATGTGTGCGTTCTTGTTTTTCTTCTTTGCAAGGATATCCCCATTGCACGTGGCCCAAACATTTCATCTCATGGGTGTGTGTTTATATATCTGGGGTTGTCTTTGCTGCACTGCACTTCCTATTCGTTCATTTTTCTCCTGTGTCTATTCTGCCAATTGCTGCTATATCCAGCAATATCGGTAATGCATAGCAAATTCATTCGTCAAGCTATATCTTTCTTTATAATGAATTCAATACTTATCATTCTAACTGAACCGATCTAGCTCGGGAAATATGTCTTAACTTTTCTGTTTCATGACTTGCTCAAAATTGTCATGGTCCCCACACGTTTTGCTGATAATATTATTCATCAATCATCCTTACTTGATATTTTCCTTCTTTATCTTCCTGCCTCATGTTCTATTTCCTCTTTTTCTCCATTGGGTTTATCTGATAATGATATTGTTTATGTTAAGGTTGATTTTTCGATGAAGTCTACCATTGAAATACGTTTAACCACAGGAAGGCTAATTGGGATGACTTTCGCAGCCTTTTATATGACGTTCCTTGGGGTCCTATATTTCGCATGTCTCCGAATGACGCAGCTACGGAGTTATTGACTGGATTCTTGTAGGAATTGCCACCATCATTCCTCATCATAAGTTTCAAACCAAACGCCATTCTCTTCTATCGTTTCCATGGGTTTGTGCTTCTGCCATTTTCTATCTTTACCATTACGTTAACCATTAACGTCGCGATGGTTCTCAGACTTCTAGACAATCTTACGGAAAGTCTAGCAATACCTGCAAAAGTGGCATCTGTAGCCTGATTCTAGCTATTCGCAAAGGATGCAGGACTCTAGCTCATCAAAAAGGGTGGCTTTTGTGATTTCTTGAGAATCTATAATAATGTTATTAAGAGTGGCAAGTCTGCTATTACTCGTGTTTTAATGGTCTTCAGTTTATTTCATCTTCTAATTGTAAGGCTGATCTAGTTGGCCCTCTCTTTACTGACACTCTTTCCCATGATGAGTCGTGTGCTGTACTTCCAAAGTTTCCTTAGAAACTGATCAGTATATTGAGTTTGTCATTATCACTCTAAATATCGGTTCTAGGGGTCTTTCTTATCTTGACCAGTCTTAGTCTACCGGTCCTGACTCAATTCATGCTGTCCTTCCCAAGCGGAGGGTTCCTTAAATTTGTTCTACTCTATCTAAATTAGTAAATCTTTGTTTTTCTCAGTTATGTTTCACTTATTGTTGGAGGAAGCCCTCTTCTATTTCAATCTGCACAAATGCTGGTGATCGGTTTGACCGAACTAATTATCGTCCAGTTACTATTCTCTCTGTTATGCGCAACGTTTTATCAATGTTGGTCAGTGGCAAGCTTGTTCATTTTCTGGACAGTACTTGCTCCTTTAGTAATGTTCAGTTTCGCTTTTATGGTTTTCGTTCAACTGATGAGCTTTTAACAGTTTTAACTGAGCAGATCTGTCAGTTTACTGATCCTTCAGGGGGTAGAGTCATTGCACTTGACATTTCGAAGGCATCCGATACAGTGTGGCATCGTGGTCTCCTATGCAAAAAACTTCAGTCGGTGTCTCGTCATTCTCGTTTCCTATCAATGATGGTGTTTCTTAGGGCTCTATTTGAGGCCCGACATTTTTTTGTTCTCTATATGATTGATCTGAGAGTGAATAGTATTCAGAAAATTAGCGTCAATGTTGATGATACAGCTTTCTATTTTTCAATTTCTTTTTGCGTATCGGATTAGTCAACATATGCCCTGATCTAGAAGAGTACACATGTTAAGTTGTGAGTTAGTATACAAAATGGCTTCTGCTGTTAAATCCTGTTAAAAGTCAACTGAAGTCTTTCAATCGTAGTTGTGCCTTTTTCACTTCCTCAGATTGTCATGGCTGGCTCCACTCTAGAATTGGAAGCGATTCTGAAACGTCTTGGTCTTTCTTTCTCTTCAAATCTTTCTTGATGTTTCTACATCAGATCTATTGCTATTTCTGCCTCTCGTAAACTCGGTAAACTCTATCGCTCAAGACACTTTAACACATTCTCTATGTCTACAACTGTACTATCAAACCATGCGTGAAGTACGGTTGTCATATCATCTCAGATACGTGATGTTACTAGTCTCAGTCTTTTCTATAAATACTACCATAGCATGTGTTCGTAGAAAATGTTATTTATTTATTCCTTGAGTATTGTTCAGTCTAGTTTGATTAGTTGATCTAATGGTTTCTGTCAATTCGCAGTAGTTATTCATCATTGTAATGCAGCTTCCTATACCAGTATATTATGTTCAATAACTAAAGGATTGTGAAACTCTCTTTCTACTTACTGCTATCTTTCTACCTATAGCCTTGGTCTCTTCAGGACTAAAACCAATAGAAATCTCGAGTCTTTGCGATAATCATAGTTCGTTCTTGTTAGCCCATTACATCAAGTAGCTGCATTATTTGTCTGGAACGATTATGATGAATAAAAACTGTTCTTCATATTCATAAGGATAATGCTAATAATGATAATAATAATAATAATAATAATAATAATAATAATAATAATAATAATAATAATAATAATAATAATAGCAATAGTAGGAATATTAATTACAACGATTTAATGAAAAAGGGTTAACATTGAAAATGATTATTTTAAAATTCGAAAGCTAAATCGTCGATTACCACGACGAGCTATTGCTCCTGACGATCGTTATTATGCTGACAGTTATCATTAGTACGTATTACATTTGACATGTAAACAATGAAAAAAAACAACGCTGCATCTTCTCACTTATTTGAATTTCAAAAAATAATCATATTTAAAAGGCGGTCAAACAGTTGGTTTATGCCCTCGAAATAAATAAATATGAAGTTTATTTTATTCATCCCGACTATATGCATAGAGATAATTATACGCTTATTGAATTCAATTATGATTTACATATTTTCAAACACATTCTTTACAACCAACCGAACACTGTCAAAAGGAATAATGATTTCATTAACTTTCTCAAGAAATCAATTTCTGCACCATTTATTTTATTTTTGTACTACATTTCCCTTACATAAATATTAACATCATTAGGCGTATTAAAATGAATTACAAAAAAATTATAAAAAACTTTCAACATTCAACAATTTTATTTCGAAATCAGTAAGATAACTTCTGTTTTTTTTTTGTTTCTATTGACGACGATTACGATCGTGATTCTGCTGTTGTTGCCACTGCTGCTGCTGATTATTATGATTATGAAGATAAGTATTCATTTCAATACAAAACAAGCCTTCTTCTTCTGACTTTTGAATTACAAGACAAATAAAATTGATGTATATTAACCGAAACCGCCACTATGTGTGCTTTTATATTCCGAATTTAATAATAAAGGTTAATAATACAAAGTACCTATTTAAAATTACACATGAATATATAATTGTTTCATTTGACTAATTGACGTTCCGCCTTTCACCATTGTCAAGAATAACAAAGAAAACAAACAGGTGCGCAAAACATTAATAGAAAAAATAACTTTTATCAAATGCAATACAAGTTTAATTTCTGCGTACCTATCTTTTTAAAAAACGTTAAAACATTTTTTTTTAAATTTAAATTAAAAAGTTCGGTCAAACATATTACGTTATACTGAACACCAAATATTGCTGGCATTCGTTCGCTAACCGTCTAAGTCTGATGGTTTTAAAGTTATTTTTAACTTTCAGATTTGTCAGAAAAATAGCCTGTAGCACGGTTTAGGCAGTAATTATTTTACGATTTGGTTTTTTTCTTCACCCCAAAGCACGACCAACTAACTTCAGAAATATCCACATAAAATCGAAAAACCGATCGGATTTTGACAAATTATTAAAATGTAATAAAAACGTTTTGAAAAAAAAAACTTTTAAATACAAAACCAAGGCAGGTAGGTAGAAAAGTAGCTGGATTCTGTTTTTAACAGTTATTTGTTGATTATAACTTTTGTTATTTAATTCCTTTTTTCTATTGGTTATTCTGGACACTTGTCCTAATTTTTTTTTAAACCCTTCATTATAGGAACTCCATTTTTATAATCATACGAAGGCAGATATCACTATTGATATATATTAAATAACACCATGACATGCATCCTGTTGTTGTTTCTCTTAGAATTATTACAATGTTAAGACAACATTATTTCTTTATTTTGCTGTAGATGGGAGTGCATCGACATGGCGAGGAAATGTTGCTTGTAATATATATATATATATATATATATATATAAATATATATATATATATATATATATATGTATATATATATATATATTCTCAGAGGAGAAGGATTATCTTTGGAAACTCATGAGTTAAGACGTGTAGATACTTTGCCTGAGTTTTGATTTGTAATAAAAGTTGATTCGCACCTTATTTCATGATTTTATTATTTAATTTTATATTATGCTATTAATGCTCTATCCAGTATATTGAGCTTCAGTCTTGATCCGGATGTTTCACTAATTAAAATATATTAGTTGCCTCTTATATCTTTTGTTCTATTGACTTCCTATATATATATATATATATATATATATATATATATATATATTTACTTTTCATAATATGGGCAAACAAAGTGGCGTGCGACTGACCATAAGCACACAAACACATCGAGCAGGACCAATATATTTCTGGAGATTATACTGGCCATATTCGTTTGTTAATGTTGCTTTATTGTAAACAAAAGTCAACAACTTCATACAATGTGTAAAAGAAACAAAAATGGGTGAGGGAGGGAGAGACTCTAGTCAGATGAAAATGTTAATAGATGCTTAGTGTAGTAGCTATGTGAGATGAAGAATAGAAATGTAGTACGTGTGTGAGAGGATGTGGAGGGTGAGTTTACATTTTAGTAAGTAAGGAAAAAGGAAGAAAAGAGAGTTGGTAGCAGGATAAGAAAAATTACAACACGCGAAAGATAAAATTAAGTAAAATAGTGTACAACACAAAATAAGAACACGTGGTGGGAGGAAAATGAAACAATATGAAAATGTTAGAACTCAATCCGAATATAGTATGACAAATAAAAAAAAAACACGTGTTGATAGAAAACAATAAAAGGTAAAAGAGGAAGAGTCGGATGCTTTAAAGAAGTGATGAGAGAGGGGGTTAAATCCGATGAGTAGAAAGATAAGTGAGTAAAAAATACATGAGATATGATTCAAAAACAAAAACAACAGATGAAGGGGAAAACAAAGCAAATTAATTCGTCTTGAAAGTGCATTCATCCAGCGGCTGTTATGTGTACCGCTTGGAAAAGTATTTATTTCGTTGGATTTCTCGATTGAGCATGCAAGTCGTTTTATTTATTATCACAAGCAAAAACAACAAAGTAAACATATTTCTAATAACTTCGTATTAATAATTTTCTGAACGGCCGCGTCGAGGATTTAACACTACATCAAAAGCTGAATGCGGATGAATTTTTTTCATACTTTAATGTACTTGCTTGTACGAGCTACTGTCATTCTGACAGTCATGTCGATTCCTCGTCTTTAATGTTCAACCTCATGATATGCCCGAGAACCAAATTCACACTAACGAATCATTACCTGGGAACGGAGGAGGGCATTTTACTGGAGAATGCCATCGATCCAAATCGATACACAGAAGATGGGCTTGAAGATGGCATGCATAAAACGGCTTCTTCCATATTACCTGTGTCATAATCAAGCAAGAGGTTTCGGTTGAAACCCGAATATGAAAGTGTTCCACTTGTCTCAAACTGCGCGCACCGTCTCCCAATCATCCACCTGTAGCTTGCCTGAGTGATCTTCCTGACCGCATGAACATCTACAAGCTCATTTCTCAGTAGGAGTTGAAACATTCCTGTCCGCATACCAAAAGCCGCAAGGATCTCCGCGTCAGAAGTACTGGCCTCAGCCATAGAGTGTCTTATCACCGAAAACTCTCTGAATTCATGGAAACGCTGCTTAGTGTTGCCCCAATAGCGCTGGACACCCATCCCACAAAAGACACTATATTGTTCCATGATGTGACAACTAACGTCCGCTTTTATCGGAATGTCTAGATTAACACAACACCGATATCGACCCATAACTTCATCAATGCAAGCCTACAACACATTTTTGGAGGACTGTCAATGCCGTGCGACTAATTACCTCGATGATACTGTCGCATGTCAGAACAGTGAGGTGCAGGAGACACTGTAAAATAAAACGTTCTCCATCACCCTAGGATATTAGGACTTTGACTCCCCACAATCATCCATCTATGTCAGTCAGCATATCCTATGGTGACGTCCGAGCGGCCTTGAAGCCATTTGCTCCAAGCAGTAGCGGAGCAATCGACGGCCTCAGACCTGGACATTTAATAGATTTGACATCGTCGTCGACAGGTGAAGCGAGTCGTCGTGTTGTGTCTTCCCTGACAAGAGATTGTGAAAATATCATCGGTTATATTGCCCCAAGTGCGAAGGAGCTTCTATTTTCAGCAAATCTGATCTGATTACGACCTATTGCCGTTGGAAATACTCTTAATCGTCTCGCCTCTTAAGTAGCCACACACCCGGTGATCCGCACACTGGCCTTCGACCTGTCCCCCATCTAACTTGGTGGCGTCGTCTGTTGTGGAAGCGAAGCGTCAGTAATGCTATTATGGCGTTCATCCAGAACAAACAACAATGTAAGTAGGGCTGTTTGCTGGTGAAGTTGGGAGTTGACGATATCGCCTGTTCAATAACTAGACCTTTCAATATCTGGTATCTTAATGATTGGAGGCAGTTGGGCAAATGTTTTTGAGAATCTCTCTAGAATCATCCCAGCCATTGAGGTAAACTCTGCCAAGTCTGAGATCGTTAATACAGACTGTTCGACAGAATTATTCTCGCCGATGGTCTCGCAAATCAGTAAAGTCTTAGATAAGGTTAACATCACCAATCGAAACGGTTTGATAATGCTCCGCACCCCAATTTCCAAAGCGATCCAAGCTGACATCGACAAAAAAATTGCCAATTTGTCTAACTAATTGATTAGCATCCGGCACTTTTTCTCTGGCGCAATTGCTTCTGTATTTCAACATATTTATTTTCGCTACGTAGTGCGTCATGTTACCAGTTTCTGGTCGTAATTTGGAACTCAGCAACGTCCATCTGCAACATCAATTTTGATGATGTAGCCTGGCGCAAGGCCACTCTTCCTATCTCCTTTGGTGGGCTTTGATTTACGACCGACGTTGCATTGTCTGCTTACACCTAGTCCATCTGCGCATGTCAGGTTCTCGTGTAGAGTATTCTACATGAATGTATCCGAATCTCATCTCGACCAACTGATCCATGACCTTTCCACTGACTGGGGGGAGCAGACAGAAAGAGAGAATTTCTGGGACACGATCAGGATGAAGACCAGTGTCCAACACGGTCTTGCTTGCCTTAAAGCTGCAAGTTCGCAACGCAGCGGTGCATGACTAACAGCCTTCACATCATCGACTGTTTGTCACCTGGTTGATGAAGATTTGCTGTAGCTCTGAGCACAGGTTCTAAAGTGTGCAGCAATCACAGGTGATGTTGCTGCCAGTCGGTCGACATATATGGACTTTTCACATTTATGAGACACAGCGCTCTGAATGATGTCGTTCGACAGGCACTAGCCATCGCTGGCTCCCCGTCGATCCTCGAACCTTGACAGAGAGGACGGCAAACAACCTGATGATCTGACGGGGTTTCTCTTAACAAACGGTACGTCACTGATACGGGTTATGACTTGTGTCGACACTTTTTCGCCCTCGTCCACTTATAAAATGATTTTTGTAAACGTAATTTCAAAGTCAGAAATAAACAATAAATAATTTCGGCGCAGAGGCCGCGATTCGAACTCGCAACCATGACGCAAGTGATAACATCTTATCTAATTTTAATAGTTAAAGAATCGTTTTTTTTCACTTCTTCCAGCTACAAATGAATGATCGTATAACATTTTCTTCATATACTTTTCAGTCTGCGTTCGCTCTCGATTTTTTTACAGAGGGCGGGGGAAATGTTATCCCCCACCCAATTATTTTTTTAGGGCGGGAAAAAATGTTCCCTTTTTAAACAAAATGGTATTCGGAGACAAATTCTGTTTTTGTCTCCCCACCCAAGAACACGGCAGCCTAGAAAAAATAGACGACCGTTAGCGAGTCTATTTTCGCTAGTTCACTTATAATATAACGAGCACTTTCTCTGTCATTCTGTCTGTCTGTATGTCTGTCCGTCGCCGAGATTTTTTGTAAACGTAATTTCAAAGTTAGAAACAAATAAACAATAATTATCGTGATTCGAACTCGCAACTGTAACGTCAAAGAGGAATTTGGACAAATTTGTCTGACGTTCTACCACTGAACCACGATGTTAGCAATGAATGATCGTATAACTGGTACTTCGAAAATACTTTGGGGGTCTGCGTTCGCTCTTGATTTTTTAAAGGGTGAAATCCCACCCAAATTTTAAAAGGAAAAACAAATTTGTTTAAAAATGAAAACATTTTATTTTTCCTTTTCAAATATTTTTTTTTCTCACCACCCAAGAACGCGGCAGCATAGCAAAAATAGACAACTGTTTCGCTAGTCCACTTATAATATAATGTCTGTCTGTCTGTCCGTCATGGAGATTTTTGTAAACGGGAGAGGCGGGGCGAAAGTAATTACGTTTTAATTGATTTCAAAGTCAGAAACAAACACTCCAGGGCACATATTTACGACTAAATGAACAATAAATAATTTCGGCGCCGAGGCCGCGATTCGTACTCTCAAATTTAACGGAAACTGTCCGATACGCTACCGAATGCGTTAATGGACAAAGTTAGAAAATAATATCTTAATTTAAATACTTAAATATTTTGTTTCATTTCTTTCAATCCCCGCACCCTCCAATTTTTTTTTTTTGTCGGGAAAAAAATTTTCGGAAAAAAAAATTATTTAAAAAAATATTTAGAGACACATTTTTAAAAAAATGTCTCACCACCCAAGAACGCGGCAGCCTATCAAAAATAGACGACTGTTAGGGAGTCTACTTTCGCTAGTCAATGATATAATCGGAAGAAAAAAACCTGGACATGCAGCCACGTAAGCAGAGAGTTGCAAGCGGTCAAAATATGCACATCCTCTCGACAGATTAGTGTTTCAACCGATCACTGTGTAGACGAGTCGAATGATTTGCTCTGCCACACGCGACTTCCTCGGCAGCCTTGAGCTATTAATGGCTCGCTTCACCGGAGACAATCGCTAATTGTATTGACTTTACTAGTGCCTCTCCCTCGCCATTAGTTGTTGAAATGGCTTGCGTCTGCTCTCGGCCTGACAAGCCAGCCGGACAATCGAAGATATAAGGAATCAGGATATCTCGATATTGAACTAAACAATGTCGAGACTATGAATGAGACATGTATTATTGAAGTATTAATCTTATAGTTTACCTTTTCATTTTTTTTCAATCTAAGTAAACACTTAGTCAATAACCGGGCGTGGATACAATCTTTACACAGCCAACGGCCACCAAACATGATGTTCTGTTTTATGTTTAAATAAAACAACTGAGAGTTCCAAGTGAAATTATTACCATGGCTATACTTTACAAGCTACAAATATAAAGAGAGAAAATATATGTATATATTAAATTAGGTTTATGTAATGATATACACATTTGCTATAATTGACAGAGGGTTTTATTAGCGATTGAAAGAAGTGACGAATCTCTTACAGATTCTTTATCACGATAGGAAACCCCGTTTTTTCTTCTAAACATTTTTCATGAAAAGAAAAAAACGGAGTCTTTTGTAGAATGGCACACACTTTTAGTCACCATAATTGTCAGAAATATTACAGCTAAATGTTCAGTATGAGGTCAAACCAAATGCCAAGAAAGTAAGAATGTAACAGACAATGGTTTCTTTCTTCTCGCTCTTTACGAGAATATATGTCCTCGATAGATGGCCTCAGTATAATTGGTCTAAGCACGTATATCTACGTACATTTAGGTCCAGAAATGTTCGCTGCTAATGTATTCAGTCTGATATTTTTACAGCTAATAAAGTAAATAGTGTTATTTTTCCAAATGTGTTATCGTTGTATACATTCCGTATTATTGCTTAATAAGTAAATGTTTAGTAGGTTCACACACACATCCTTATTTTATGAAGATGGGGAATATAATCACGATTATGTGCACTAGTTTGGTGGGTCTATTTTTCAGCTCATCCACATTTTATATTGTTTAACCTATAGTGTGGATATACATATTGTAATTGGCTCATTGTATACGATAGTTTAATGCGATTCATAAATAATTAAACACATTATACACATATGTAATCCTTGACCAGCGTAATCATAGTTAGTTCATATAACGTTTTATATTACACCAGTATACATCCTGTACGCATATAAGACCACATCTAGTTCTATGTACAAAAAATGGCATGAATAAAAATAACATTTAAACTCGTATATTGAAGAGTGTATTCTATCGTAAGTCTATTTTCCAAGAACTATACGATTCTACGTAACAACACGAGAAGTATTATAAACTTTAGCGAAGTAGTTAAAATCCACATCGGTAATGCCCTTGTAGAAACTTAGTGTAGCAAATTACGAATGGTATCAGCGATTTTGTCACATACTAAAATACGATACACATAACTTTCCACATGCCAAACTATCGTCTTGTTTAATGGATCTCATGGGTTCGATGTACGAGAGTTCGAACGCGCCGCTGTAGTCGTGACTATATAGAACGCCCTTAGCCTGATTGCAAGAATAGGTGTCCAAACCGAATTAAAACTTTCAACAGTCTAGTTGTGTGTCTAACAATATGTTAGCCAGTCAAAAGACATATCAGAGTCTTGTATGAAATCAGTTCAGATCATTTAATCTACATTTTAGTGCAGTCTGTACCAGACCTATTTCGATATCGTGATATGGTGCGATTAAATATGTAGTTACAGTTATATTTTCAAATATTTCTCGCATCTTTTATGAATCTCTATGAGTTATCTACAAATCTCCGTGTTAATACATATATATATATAAAACAATTTCAAATTCCAGAAAGAAAATAGTAAGCAAACAATAAATAGTCACATGATAAAATGATAATCCCCACATTCTGCGACAAAGTTAGAAAGAGTCAAATGTAATTCTTAACACAGTTACACATTAATATCACGCCTTTTATTTAAAGTTTATATAGCTATTTATAATAATTAATATATGTGTAGAATTGTTTCCAAATATCAATGTATTCATTTAATAGAACATATATTAACATTTTCCGTGTTAATACAATTTGTTGCAATGATTCTTAAATGTTAGTAAAACACGTACAATTTAATAATCGTCCATAATGTGTAGATTTATACATTTACTTATAATTTAACTAGGTGTTTACTCATCGGTAAGGTGCTTAGGGATATTAAGTGTTAAATGAGAATGCAGAATGTCATATTGATGTATTTTTGTATACTAAATTGTCTTAAATAAATTGGGGAAAGTATGGATTTGCATTCAGCCATACAGTAATGTGTACCACACACACACACACACACACACATATATATATATGTATATATATATATATATATATATATATATATATATATATATATATATATATGGGAAGAGAAGGATGAAGGTAATCCGACGTGATGGGAAAATGAAAAAGGAAAACCAACAAATGGATGTTTTTAATGTGTACATCAACGTTTCGACTTTATTTATAAGACTTCATCAGGATGAAAATATATATAAAAATGTCATGCAAGTACAAACACATGTAGGGTTGACATATTGGGAAAAAGGAAGAAAATTATGGCCACATATGTCAACCCTACATGTGTTTGTACTTGCATGACATTTTTCTTTATATAATCATCGTGATGAAGTCTTATAAATAAAGACGAAACGTTGATGTACACATAAAAAACACCCATTTTTTGTTTTCTTTTTTCATTTTCCCATATATATATATATATATATATATATATATATATATATATATATATATATATATTAGGGATCACCGTGTTTGTTATACTTTTTTTATTCAATTAATGTAATTTACATCATATTAACTCTAACATATGTTTTACGTACTTTTAGTAGTTGGCCTCCATTATTTGTGCCCAGGTGTTGATTTATACTTTATTTCTCTCAAATCAATCGTAAATGCACCCTCTCATTTTTTCATATGCCGACCCAACTACCTCAATTGGTTTACATCTACTAACCTAAGACATATCATCGATTATGTTAATGTGGCCTTACATTGGAATTTCTTGTTTAGCACATATATGTATATACTGTTCATATTTAATCTGTTTCTGATGTCATCAGATCTAAGCCTGTATGTACAGCTCACATTGCACATCTGTCGTATCATTCACATATTATTTCTATCCATGCACGTCATTTTCTCAATCTACACTTGCAAAGTGTCACTTCCATACACCCCATTGCGGACACATGCCTGATATACACTAGCTTTGGTCAGCAGCAGTACCCCTCTGCTGGTTAGTAATGGCAGAAGTAACGTGCTTAGTTCATTTAACTCTAATTCTGATAATAAAATCAGAACCTCCTTGTACTCGAAGTGATTAAAGCATACTGAAAGTCGTTAAAAGAAAACACTCTCAGATGGAATGACTTACCTTTTTACTTACTTTTATTTAAAATTCATCTCTCTCTCTCTCTCTCTCTATATATATATATATATATATATATATATATATATATATATATATGTATACATAGATATATATATATATATACCTAAATATATATACACCGATATATATATATATACGTAAATATATATACATTTATATATATATATATATATGTATATACCAGAGATAAACATGCAATGTTTCAATTTGAAAAAAATTAATTCGTCCATTGAAGATATGTATGTATATATATATATATATATATATATATATATATATATATATATATGCATACATATAGATATATATATACCTAAATATATATACACCGATATATATATATATACGTAAATATATATACATTTATATATAAATATATATATATATATATATATGTATATACCAGAGATAAACATGCAATGTTTCAATTTGAAAAAAATTAATTCGTCCATTGAAGATATGTATATATATATATATATATATATATATATATATATATATATATATATATATATATATATATATATATATGTGTGTGTGTGTGGGTGTGTGGGGGGAGTGCATGCGTGTGTGTGTCTGGAAAAAAATTGCCGCAGTTGATTCCATTCGTGTAAGCAGTAAATGACAGCTCTACAAATTGTCGAATCTCATTTTACAGATTCCAATTCTAAAGTAAGAAAATGTCGTTTATTCTTCTTAACATTTCAATGAAAAAGGGACAGCTGATACATGGGAAGGATGCATTATAATTTCGCTCACGTCAATTATAGGTAAAAATGTCAACGCAAAAATATCTGAATGAGTTTAACCCAAATGCCAAGAAAGTGTCATTCTGAACTTTCTTTCTGAATATGCTGGATACGTTATTATAAGGGATAGCGGCATATTTGTTGCTTTTAAGTTTTTTTTTAACATGAACGCAACCTTCGCCTGCGCGCGATTTCACATGGCATTACATAAAATAATCCCCCAATTAAAAGCAAAGCCTGTACGTGCATCATTTTATTTGTAACAATTGTTTTCGGTTTCCATTCGCTTTAAACCTTAATAGCGTTAACAACACAAAAGCAACAACAACACACAAATGGCTGCAATTACACCAAATAGAAAAATAGGAATGACATCTTGTCCGTGCAATGACGGACCGAAATAAGAAAACAATCTGATTAATTGTGGATGGTGCAAGAAATAGTAGCATCCTATTGTGTCGGTTTGGATGAACTCACAAAGTTGATATGTGAAAAATTAAGGAATAGAGATGTCCAAGTTGTTTTAGAATTTAGAGGTGAAAATAAAATAAAATTATTAAGAACGTAATAAAAAAGTACGAACTTCATTCCGGAGATGAAAAATTGAGCTGTCTCTTACAAGCAGTTTGTTGGAACAAAAAAAAGAAGTGATTAAAACTTGGGCTTATATAAGCCCAAGTTTTATTGATTTCAAACGGAAATAATGGAAGGTGCATCGGAAATGGCATTTTAAATGTATGAACATGATGGAAACAACTATTTTAGAACAAAAATGTACTAACAACGTCATAGTTTTAAACATAAAAGAAGAAAAAGAAACGAAATCGAAAGGGTTTTCTGTTTAATAAATAAACAGAATGAAATACCACAAAGATACATTATCCGAACGGTGATATTTCGAAAACAAATTAATAACAAATACCGATTACTAATGGGCACACTAAGACATGAGCAGGATGCAAAGTGGATGCACACCTACAAATGTTATAAAACCATACAAAATGAAAGGAAAACAACCTATATGATGATTTGACGACCACAGAAAAGGGAAGCTGCTGTCGAAAAAAGAAAAAAGATAAGAGAAAGAAAGAATGAAATAGTTAAAGCAAAAAAACTGAGAATCAGAAAAAAACAACGAAAAAGCGTCCAAACAAATCAATTTAAACAGGTAAAGAAAAGCAGAAAACATTTGAAAATATTGTATACTATCGCAAACTCATTGAGAAACAAAATAACAGAACTAAATCGAATGATAACGAATATAAAATAATTTGTATAACATACACATATTTGTTTACCGGGGCTAATACGGGTAGATAGGAAAAAATAATACAAAGTTGGGGGGGTCTTCTATTTATGTACATAATGCGTTAAAGGCTTTTAGACTGGATTGGTTAGATGAAACAGAATCTTTAGCGTAAAGAATAATAAACGTTAATAACAGAGTTTACGTCGTAGTATGTATATACAGATCTCCGAATCTGTCAATAGCAGGAGATTATAGATGAAAAGAACAAATGCGTGAGATCCATTTATATCAGATGAATCTGAAGGTATTATAATGATCGGGGATTTAAATTTTACAATTGTAAATTGGATACAGGGTTTTGTTATGTATCAATTTAGAACGCAGAACGAATATTTGGAGGTATTAACAACAAACGGTATACATTGGTATATAGAAGAATATAATAGATATAAACTAGTGTGAAATAGATTAGAACAAGCCGCGCGAGCGTGATCCCCCTCTGTATGTGATCAATGTGGCGAGTGTAAAATGCAATAAATTTTGGTAATTTGGGGCATTTTTGACACCCCTGACCCCTGGGGGCGCGAACAAGAATTTTTCTGAGGTCAAGGATGCTCATTTTATATCCAGGACACTTGCCTCTACATTTTGGCCAAGTTTCAGAAAAATTGAATGGATAGATCAAACGTTATTGAGGAAAAGGGACATCTTTTGCCATTAGGGGGCTTTTGGATCCCTGGGGACGCGAACCAGATTTTTCCAAGGTCAGCGATACTTATTTTCTATTAGAAACAATTGCCTCAACATTTTGGTCAAGTTTCAGAGAAATTGAATTGCTGGATGAAACGTTATGGGGCCAAAACTGTCATTTTGGGCCATTTCGGGGCCTTTTTATCCCCTAGGGGGCTAACCAGATTTATTTTCAAAAATCGGAGAATGTCACTTTCTAACCTGACCAAAGTTACAACTTCATGCCAAATTTCAGAGAAATTCAATGGATGGTTGCGGAGAAAAATCCGGACGGGCATGCCTCAAAACATAAGTCCCCTCGATATTATAAATCGGGGGAGCAAAAAGGTACATTGCATCAGATTTTTTTAAATAATCAATGCATAATAGATGTAAGTTTAAAAGCACTATCAGGTAAATCTGATCATGCATGTATTGAAATCGTAGGTAAAATTAAGGCGGAGCTTGATTATATAAACTGAAAACAGAGGAACTTGTCTAAGATTACAGAAAATATTGTGTCAGAGAAAGTAGAAAATATCGATTGAAATTATAGCTCAAAAACACTGATGTTATCAAATGTGGGAGGAATTAAATGGAAAGTTAAAATGTATGATATAAAATATTCCAAAAGTTAATAAATATTCTCCAAACAAGGGAGCTCATTAGGAACATTTTCATCGGGAAAGTAATCGCCTCTCTCGTAAACCAATGTCATGATCAAATTAACAACATCAAAGCATTTTGATGAAAAAGATGTTAAGATAAAAAAAAAAGTCATCAAATCATGCGTCATTGTTTGTTGTATTAGTTTTATTGGAATGGTTGAATTGATAAATGCACATTAGATGTAATGGAATTTTACAAGTAAATAAATGACGAATAACGGGATTACAGATACTGGATACATAGTAAGAGATCAAGGGGACTGTATAGATTGGAAATAAGGTGATAGATAGAAGGGAAATACAAATAAGACATGCGGAGGTTGTCTATTATGAGATTTCAATAGCGTATTATTTTTGAAGTAATTAGCTTTGTAATAATTCTTAATATATGATTATCAACTAATTAATTAAAAAAAACATAAATACGGCTCCGTTAACAAAAGGTATGTATATATATCTATAGCCCAGATATCATTTAATTCTCTTATCTTATAGTTCAAAATTGTAAGCATGGACAGAAACATAGAAAAGGACAGGCACAGTTTTATAACTGTGAACGTATACGGATTCCCATAATTTTCCATTAGCTTCATGTCTTAATGTTGTGCGAGAATAAAATGAAACATATAGCAACAGATAATAGCATGTTGATTATGTTTGAAATTATTCCAAAGCATGTGTTGGAGATGACCTCTATTTAGCTATGCCCATTTATTGAAGTGTGACACAAATTTGTTCGTGACATACTTATAAAGTGAATATGGTATATATGCAATGCGGTCTACATTTCGGGAGTAAGTAGACTCTCCGAGAGACGATTAATAGAGTTAAAACGAAGTGCCGCACTATTCATTGCAGCAGCTATTAGTTGCAGTCATAGCTACTGTATCGGGCGCAGCCCTTATGTTACATACTTTTCTGTACTGTTGTAAATACACTCTTGTAAAAATACTACCGTCTTTTCTTAATTCTTATCGACCTTGAAATTTAAAACACTGGCGATGTCGATTCGAACTTATGTCCCGCAACACTGGCGACGAGGTATCAGAACTTATTTGAACGAACATAACCCAAACGAATGTTCATCAACACTGGCGACGAGGTATCCAGACTTATTCGAACGAACATAACCCGAACGAATGTTCAACAACACTGGCGACAATGTGTATGGACTTATTCGGACATAAACATAACCCGGATACATTTTGCACAGAACTCTGGCAAAGAAAACTCAAATTCATGCTAGATACAAATATTACTACAACTGAACCGTGGCAATTTAGGAAACAAGACTTAGGTGGTATGCGCAGAGGAATTGTTTATTATTAAAGTACATCGAGAAAGTTAAATCACACTGGATTTTTTAAAAAGGAAATTGTGTCAGATTTACTAAAAAAAGGTAAAAACACTCACCACTTAGGAAGTAGGACTGAAGAAAAAATGGACATTTTTATTAGAATGAAAGATGTAAATTATGGTTTTGAAATTTATGTCGTTCGCCCGCGAAATAAACAACGCAAAAACAATTATGATCGAGTGTTGTTGTTTATCAGAGACACACACAAATGTCAATACAAGATTTGCTTCTTCCGCTGAGAGGTTAAGAATGTATCTACCACTACGAAAAGCTACGACTGTATATGAAAAATCATATACATAGTTAGTAATGAAAACATATGCATGGACATAAAGCCACACAGAGGTACCAACATTGCATCCTCGTAAGGACCGTAATGCTAAAGTGCATGTGTTTGAGATCAACTGGAATGAAATGTACTTAAAATATGAAGGGAAGATGAATCATATAACCAGAAACTATATACGTATATGTGAGTATATCAGTGTATGAATATGTAGGTGGGAACACACATGGATAAGAATGTCCATGTGTGTAGATAAGAAGGTGTATGGACATGTATAGAGAGATACGTAACTATGTTTGCGAATATATATATATATATATATATATATAGATATACCTATCTATTTTAACTAGTTCCTACTCTCCAACAAAACTACTAAATTATACGAACTTCAGCTTGAAGATGTTAGACTTCGAATGAAGTCGCAGCTAAAACATGCGCATCTCTAGTCAATTATATGTTTGAATATCTTCAGGGGCTCTGAAATACCTGACTAGTACACTTGCGCAAGATGTAACAGACCCGTAGACCTTGTCAATCATCCATCTAGGAAGAGGGAACTCAGACAATTCAACCGGTATATGTACACTACTAATAGACACTTATAGTGTAAAACATCATTGTTAGACCGTAATAGATAAAGAATAGAGATGCTCAGAAGCGCATTGAGTCATAGAACTAGGTACTCCGGATTTCTGAAAAATCTTCAATAGTTTCGTGAACAATGGGTAATCAGCAATTATCCCGCTATGTAACTACACTTATGTCGTTTGCACGGTAACTGATAAGGATGGCCTACTTGCTCAGCGTTTCGCGTCAAACTCCACTTTGTATAACGCAAACTACTCGCTCGCAAATGTCTCATTACAGACAGAAGCCACACTTAATGACCTGATCATTACTCCATCTCATGTGAAGACATCATTGAAATATTGACACATCGAAAGCATGTCGGCTTTATCGTATACCAGTAATAGTAAACATCAGATGTTTTGCTCAACAGGTCACTGTATATCTGAAAAGTCACCATCCACCCACGAATACCGGTAGTGTTGTCACATTTGTTCTGATGCAGATCTACTACTATCTTCCTCTGAGGCCAGGTATAAAAGGTATAGCTAATCTAATTGGGTCCTCAATATCTACCATTCTCCAGCGTCTGCTCCATCGCTGCAATGTTGCATCCTAATGCTTGTGTTACAAGTACTTAAATGGAATGTGATCTGATAAACCTGCTGCTCAGGATCCCCATCGACTAAAATACACTCGACCAACCCGACAACCCTATATATTAACATATAACTGAAGCTTATCTACTCTAATAGCCTCTTTTCCTCAAGCAGCAGGCTTTTGGAACTCCCTCCCTTGTATATCTCCGATCATTCCGACATGAATAAATTTAAATCTATTCCTGCTGAATATAAGATGACACCAACTACTTTCACCTTCATTCTGAGTAGCACTTTACGTCTACAGTAGCAACTACCTTATCTGGGGTTAACTAATTAAATAATTCAATTAGATAAAAATAACCCATTAAAGTATATGCATATGTAGTTGGTAAATAGTGCAGGTAACTTTTGTCAGGTAAGTGTTTGTGGGAATTATGTTTCAATCAATCTAAACATGTCAAATAAATGTGACGTACCAGTTTGATATCCAGTGGAATGTAAAATACATGTACCAATCAATATTGCATTAGTTTTAAACATTATTCTTTTTCTTTTTACTAAGTGTATGGTAGGGGTTCAGTAGCATCCCCTGGTTGGTAAAAGTTACACAAAATAATGTTTCTGTTTCTCTGTTTTGCCTTTGATACATATTGTCTGATTAATAATGTTAAGATTACTAGTTAAAGGTTATCCCAAGAATATTATTAAGGTTACCGAACGCCAACGATGTTTTCATAATGTATTCCTTTACACCACCCTGATCTTATATAGAGCAATACTCTTTTCTACTTTCTTTATATGTAACTTTGATTTTATTAAGGACCACGAAGGTGAGCGTTTGGGTAACGCACTCATTAATAGTAACATTGAAATAAAACAATAAAAGATATTTCAATGTTACTCACCAGATTACCGCGAATATATATTATTAAACTCAATTAAATTGTGTTAGTATAATAAACTAATAAACATACTTTGTACACATTCTCACTTAAATGTTATAATGTCCAATTTAATAATGCCCTCATGTTTTTCAGCATATTTTTCTAGTACATATTCTAAATTTCAAAATTATCTGTTAATTAGTATAGTCGAGAAAATATTTGAAGAAGTGACTGCACCTCAAACATATACTTATTTTACTTATCAAGTATGCAAGTATATATATTCCTCAACTGATGATAATTAGTTCATACAAAAATTATTTTTAAATATATATATATATATATATATATATATATATATATATATATATATATATACAAACAAACAATCTACACTGTACATGTTAACAATAATAATATTACTTACCGTATATTTTTGAATATATATGTGAACATTTATAATCCTCGGTAAACTACTTTAAAATATGTTTTTTGCAAGGTGAGTGCGTGTTTCGGTGGGTGCACCCCTTTTAATTGTATTCCAATATTGATATTGCTTCGTTTATATGTTTCGTTGTTCGACCTTTACGTATATATGTATACATATATATATATATATATATATATATATATATATATACATATATATATATATACATATGTACAAATCATATATATATATATATATATATATATGTATATGTGTATGTACTCATCACATATATATATATGATAATTCTAAATATATATATATATATGTAATAATCATATATATATATGTATATATATATATGTATATGTGTATGTACTAATCATATATATATATATGATAATTCTTAATATATATATATATATATATGTAATAATCATATATATATGTATATATATATATATATATATATTTATTTACTTCCAAATATGATCTAAGCTATAGATTGAAGTCTACCTCTGCCTGATGACATCTCAGTTTATAATAGATGTTGATCGATAAAATCGACATACCAGTGTCTCAGATGTTGTACATGTCTGTGTAAATGCAAATCATCGTAAATATGTATGTATATATATATATATATATATATATATATATATATATATTTATGCGATATTCATATATTACTTTATATATGTCTATATAATAATAATATATATATATATATATATATGTATATATATATATATATATATGTATACATGTGATAATCGTATATGTATATAATCGTATATATAATCATATATATGCATGTATTTATATATATATACAATCATATATATATATATATATATTTATATAGATAATAATTCATGTAATAATCATATATATATGTATATGCATATATATGTAATACTCATATATATATGTAATAATCATGTATAGATATATATATATATACATATACATGTGTATAGATATATACTAACTTTATTATGTCTGTCTCTCTTTCTCTTTCTCCTTCATTCTTTCTATCTGTCTCTTTCTATCACTCTCTCTATATACAGGGTGTCTCAAAAAAATGGACTCACTACTAGAATGACGATAAATTTTTTATTTATGAACATAGAGTGAAATGAAATAACATCGAATACATGAGACAGATGTAATTGAAGAATCATGTTCGCAAATGTTCAAACTGATGACCATTATTTTTCAAACAAAGCTGATAACGCGCACCAAGGGATTCGCAAGCGTCTCATCATTCTAAAAGTGAGTACATTTTTTTGAGACACCCTGTATATATATGAATATATATATATATATATACATATTATATATATATATATATATATATATTAGATGACTGATACACAACTCAAACTGATGAAATAATACACACAGATAAATGCATATACGCAAAACATACACACACGCCCCGTCAATAGTTTAACCAAAATAAATCTTGTAAGGATAATGAACATCGCAGTAATCATCAAACGAAGTCTTAATGTAAACCTAAGGAAACTATTTGAAGAATATGCAATCATTTGACGTTTCAATAATTGAGCATGTCCTTAATAGTCTCTATATTCTTATGGAGGTTGTAGCACTTAAGCCACATACGTGTCACCTTGATATTTAGACAAGCTTAATATGTATTTTCATTTGGCGTGTATTCATTAAAATCATAAATTTATTAAAGTAAAGTAGAAAAATAGATTTTTTTAATTATATAAAATTATTCTATTTAGAAATAATAATTAAAAATAGTGCATTTTAAGTTATTGCAAACAGATTTAAATATCTTGTTAAATATATGATAAATAACGAATGTGTTTCTTCGATAGTCTTTGGTATTCTTAAAAAAACTATGGAAGAATTTAAACTAACGAATTTAAAGTTATTACAACCGTTTTTCAAATTATCATATCATCGTGTATTACAATTTCAAAAGTGTTTAAGAACTATTATGATGTCAAATTAAACTTGAAAATATTGGCAATAATTATTATTTTAATAGTAATATTTATGATACCATTAAAATCATCCTACATGCTACTTGGCTCTGCAATATATATGTATATATATATATATATATATATATATATATATATATATATATATATATATATATATATATATATATATGTATATGTTTGTATATCTTACATTTTTATTCATACAAACATCAGTGATTACATATATGCATACATGCTGTAGCTGCGATCTCTTCAAAGAACCAGCATCGTGAGATTCTTGAAAAAAAATGCATTATTTGTAAAAGTATTGAGACGCTGGTTCTCTCATAGGATCCAATATGTAACAAATATTGCGTGTGTAAATATACATATGTACTGAAAAACAGATGTTCTTGTTATTGAGCATGTGTTATGGAGTTTCATTGGATCGACATCTAAGAAATGATATAATAGATGTACTATATATAGATATATATATGTATATATATATAACTATATATATATGTATTTATAAATATATATATATATATATATATATATATATATATATATATATACATAATGAGGTAATGTTTCAAACTGTTGCTGCCTATTTAAAATCATACATCCTGTTGATAAAAAGTGGAAGGGTTTTCCAAAGGAAATTCATAAAATAATTCTTACTACCAAAATGAAGCATCTAACACACAAAGTTATAAAGTTCTTTGAAAATAACAATTCTTTTAAAGTATAGTTACAATAAGAGTTATAACTGTAAAAATAAATGTTAACACATTAGTAAGTTTTTTTTTTTTTTCTGAACCAATTTAGTAAAACTCTAGTTTGTAAATAAATCGTGCTTAAATGTCGCCAAACTTTAATTCCGTATTGACGTTATAACCAATTAAGTTTCTTATAATTTCCTATATAAATCGAAATCTTCGTCCTGAATTTTCGTCTTTTTATTTCTAATCGTAAATAATTAATCGTGAACGCTCGAATCTTTACCAATTTGTAAATAAACCGTTTTTAAATGTCGCTAAACTTTAATTCCGTAGTGTAAATCATCTCGAATCTTGACGTTATACAAATTAAATTTTTAATATGTTCTAATCTAAACCGAAATCTTCGTCCTACATTTTCGTCTTTTAATTTTTAATCGTAAATAATTAAACGTAGTTTTTAATCGTGAACGCTCGAATCTTTCATCATATATTTTTACCCATAAAGCTCACATTCGAAATTTTAAATGAGATGATTTATTTGTTTAAATAGCAAAAAAGAATTCTTTTATATATATTTTTATATTTTTATATTTCTGCATATATAAAAAAATAGTCAAATTAATCTTTTACTTCTGTCAATCCTCCTCGATTATTTTAACATTTACCTCCTTTTTACATAGACCAATCGAAAAAGTGAATTTATCTTTTTAAGACGATCAATTTCTCTCATTATTTGGTTTTTTGACGTGGTTGTTTATACATCTGAGGAGACCTAATTAATAGGGTCGAAATAAGTTATAATGTGTACAACCTTAATGTGTGTATAGTTTTTCTTTTTATAATTCTCTCTCTCTCTCTCTCTCTATATATATATATATATATACGTAAATATATATACATGTTTATATATATATATATATATATATATATATATATATATATAGTGTGTGGAATTCAATTTTGTGTAGAGAATCTGAATAACAGAGCTCAATGTAATTCAAACAGAGCAAAACAGAATTATAAAAAGAAAAACTATACACACATTAAGGTTGTACACATAATAACTTATTTCGACCCCTTTAATTAGGTCTCCTCAGATGTATGGACAACCACGTCAAAAAAACCCTTTTTCTGTTTTCAGTTTATATAATCAACCTCCGCCTTCATTTGAACTTCGATTTCAATACATGCATGATCAGATTTACCTGATAGTGCTTTTAAACTTACATCTATTATGCATTGATTATTTTTAAAAATCTGATGCAATGTACCTTTTTGCTCCCCCGATTTATAATATCGGGGGACTTATGTTTTGAGGCATGCCCGTCCGGATTTTTCTCCGCAACCATCCATTGAATTTCTCTGAGATTTGGTATGAAGTTGTAACTTTGGTCAGGTTAGAAAGTGACATTCTCCGATTTTTGAAAAAAAATCTGGTTAGCCCCCTAGGGGATCAAAAGGCCCCGAAATGGCCCAAAATGACAGTTTTTGCCCCATAACGTTTCATCCATCAATTCAATTTCTCTGAAACTTGACCAAAATGTTGAGGCAATTGTTGCTAATAGAAAATAAGTATCGCTGACCTTGGAAAAATCTGGTTCGCGTCCCCAGGGATCCAAAAGCCCCTAATGGCAAAAGATGTCCCTTTTCCTCAATAACGTTTGATCTATCCATTCAATTTTTCTGAAACTTGGCCAAAATGTACAGGCAAGTGTCCTGAATATGAAATGAGCATCCTTGACCTCAGAAAAATTCTTGTTCGCGCCCCCAGGGGGTCAGGGGTGTCAAAAATGCCCCAAATTACCAAAATTTATTGCATTTTACACTCGCCACATTGATCACATACAGAGGGGGATCACGCTCGCGCGGCTTGTTCTAATCTATTTCACACTAGTTTATATCTATTATATTCTTCTATATACCAATGTATACCGTTTGTTGTTAATACCTCCAAATATTCGTTCTGCGTTCTAAATTGATACATAACAAAACCCTGTATCCAATTTACAATTGTCAAATTGAAATCCCCGATCATTATAATACCTTCAGATTCATCTGATATAAATGGATCTCATGCATTTGTTCTTTTAATCTATAATCTCCTGCTATTGACAGATTCGGAGATCTGTATATACATACTACGACGTAAACTCTGTTATTAACGTTTATTATTCTTTACGCTAAAGATTCTGTTTCATCTAACCAATCCAGTCTAAAAGCCTTTAACGCATTATGTACATAAATAGAAGACCCCCCCCCAACTTAGTATTATTTGACGTTTTTTGACGTGGTTGTCCATACATCTGAGGAGACCTAATTAAAGGGGTCGAAATAAGTTATTATGTGTACAACCTTAATGTGTGTATAGTTTTTCTTTTTATAATTCTCTATATATATATATATATATATATATACCAGAGATAAACATGCAATGTTTCAATTTGAAAAAAATTAATTCGTCCATTGAAGATATGTATATATCTATCTATCTATATATATATATATATATATATATATATATATATATATATATATATATATATATATGGTTGTGGGTGGGTGGAGGTGAGTGCATGCGTGTGTGTGTTTGGAAAAAAACTGCCGCAGTTGATTCCATTCGTGTAAGCAGTAAATGACAGCTCTACAAATTGTCGAGTCTCATTTTACAGATTCCAATTCTAAAGTAAGAAAATGTCGTTTATTCTTCTTAACATTTCAATGAAAAAGGGACAGCTGATACATGGGAAGGATGCCATATAATTTCGCTCACGTCAATTATAGGTAAAAAATGTCAACGCAAAAATATCTGAATGATTTTAACCCAAATGCCAAGAAAGTGTCATTCTGAACTTTCTTTCTGAATATGCTGGATACGTAATTATAAGGGATAGCGGCATATTTGTTTCTTTTAAGTTTTTTTTTTAACATGAACGCAACCGTCGCCTGCGCGCGATGTCACATGGCATTACATAAAATAATCCCCCAATTAAAAGCAAAGCCAGTACGTGCATCATTTTATTTGTAACAATTGTTTTCGGTTTCCATTCGCTTTAAACTTTAATAGCGTTAACAACACAAAAGCAACGACAACACACAAATGGCTGCAATTACACCAAATAGAAAAATAGGAATGACATCTTGTCCGTGCAATGACGGACCGAAATAAGAAAACAATCTAATTGATTGTGGATGGTGCAAGAAATAGTAGCATCCTATTTTGTCGGTTTGGATGAACTCACAAAGTTGATATGTGAAAAATTAAGGAATAGAGATGTCCAAGTTGTTTTAGAATTTAGAGGTGAAAATAAAATAAAATTATTAAGAACGTAATAAAAAAGTACGAACTTCATTCCGGAGATGAAAAATTGAGCTGTCTCTTACAAGCAGTTTGTTGGAACAAAAAAAAGGAGTGATTAAAACTTGGGCTTATATAAGCCCAAGTTTTATTGATTTCAAACGGAAATAATGGAAGGTGCATCGGAAAAGGCATTTAAAATGTATGAACATGATAAAAACAACTATTTTAGAACAAAAATGTACTAACAACGTCATAGTTTTAAACATAAAAGAAGAAAAAGAAACGAAATGGAAGGGTTTTCTGTTTAATAAATAAAAAGAATGAAATACCACAAATATACATTATCTGAACGGTAATATTTCGAAAACAAATTAATAACAAAGACCGATTACTAATGGGCACACTAAGACATGAGAAGGATGCAAAGTGGATGCACACCTACAAATGTTATAAAACCATACAAAATAAAGGAAAACAACCTATATGATGATTTGACGACCACAGAAAAGGGAAGCTGCTGTCGAAAAAAGAAAAAAGATAAGAGAAAGAAAGAATGAAATAGTTAAAGCAAAAAAACTGAGAATCAGAAAAAAACAACGAAAAAGCGTCCAAACAAATCAATTTAAACGAGTAAAGAAAAGTAGAAAACATTTGAAAATATTGTATACTATCGCAAACTCATTGAGAAACAAAATAACAGAACTAAATCGAATGATAACGAATATAAAATAATTTGTATAACATACACATATTTGTTTACCGGGGTTAATACGGGTAGATAGGAAAAAATAATACAAAGTTGGGGGGGGTCTTCTATTTATGTACATAATGCGTTAAAGGCGTTTAGACTGGATTGGTTAGATGAAAAAGAATCTTTAGCGTAAAGAATAATAAACGTTAATAACAGAGTTTACGTCGTAGTATGTATATACAGATCTCCGAATCTGTCAATAGCAGGAGATTATAGATGAAAAGAACAAATGCGTGAGATCCATTTATATCAGATGAATCTGAAGGTATTATAATGATCGGGGATTTAAATTTTACAATTGTAAATTGGATACAGGGTTTTGTTATGTATCAATTTAGAACGCAGAACGAATATTTGGAGGTATTAACAACAAACGGTATACATTGGTATATAGAAGAATATAATAGATATAAACTAGTGTGAAATAGATTAGAACAAGCCGCGCGAGCGTGATCCCCCTCTGTATGTGATCAATGTGGCGAGTGTAAAATGCAATAAATTTTGGTAATTTGGGGCATTTTTGACACCCCTGACCCCCTGGGGGCGCGAACAAGAATTTTTCTGAAGTCAAGGATGCTCATTTTATATCCAGGACACTTGCCTCTACATTTTGGCCAAGTTTCAGAAAAATTGAATGGATAGATCAAACGTTATTGAGGAAAAGGGACATCTTTTGCCATTTGGGGTGCTTTTGGATCCCTGGGGACGCGAACCAGATTTTTCCAAGGTCAGCGATACTTATTTTCTATTAGAAACAATTGCCTCAACATTTTGGTCAAGTTTCAGAGAAATTGAATTGATGGATGAAACGTTATGGGGCAAAAACTGTCATTTTGGGCCATTTCGGGGCCTTTTTATCCCCTAGGGGGCTAACCAGATTTATTTTCAAAAATCGGAGAATGTCACTTTCTAACCTGACCAAAGTTACAACTTAATGCCAAATTTCAGAGAAATTCAATGGATGGTTGCGGAGAAAAATCCGGACGGGCATGCCTCAAAACATAAGTCCCCCGATATTATAAATCGGGGGATGAAAAAGGTACATTGCATCAGATTTTTTTAAATAATCAAGGCATAATAGATGTAAGTTTAAAAGCACTATCAGGTAAATCTGATCATGCATGTATTGAAATCGAAGTTAAAATGAAGGCGGAGGTTGATTATATAAACTGAAAACAGAGGAACTTGTCTAAGATTACAGAAAATATTGTGTCAGAGAAAGTAAAAAATATCGATTGAAATTATAGCTCAAAAACACTGATGTTATCAAATGTGGGAGGAATTAAATGGAAAGTTAAAATGTATGATATAAAATATTCCAAAAGTTAATAAATATTCTCCAAACAAGGGAGCTCATTAGGAACATTTTCATCGGGAAAGTAATCGCCTCTCTCGTAAACCAATGTCATGATCAAATTAACAACATCAAAGCATTTTGATGAAAAAGATGTTAAGATAAAAAAAAAGTCATCAAATCATGCGTCATTGTTTGTTGTATTAGTTTTATTGGAATGGTTGAATTGATAAATGCACATTAGATGTAATGGAATTTTACAAGTAAATAAATGACGAATAACGGGATTACAGATACTGGATACATAGTAAGAGATCAAGGGGACTGTATAGATTGGAAATAAGGTGATAGATAGAAGGGAAATACAAATAAGACATGCGGAGGTTGTCTATTATGAGATTTCAATAGCGTATTATTTTTGAAGTAATTAGCTTTGTAATAATTCTTAATATATGATTATCAACTAATTAATTAAAAAAAACATAAATACGGCTCCGTTAACAAAAGGTATGTATATATATCTATAGCCCAGATATCATTTAATTCTCTTATCTTATAGTTCAAAATTGTTAGCATGGACAGAAACATAGAAAAGGACAGGCACAGTTTTATAACTGTGAACGTATACGGATTCCCATAATTTTCCATTAGCTTCATGTCTTAATGTTGTGCGAGAATAAAATGAAACATATAGCAACAGATAATAGCATGTTGATTATGTTTTAAATTATTCCAAAGCATGTGTTGGAGATCACCTCTATTTAGCTATGCCCATTTATTGAAGTGTGACACAAATTTGTTCGTGACATACTTATAAAGTGAATATGGTATATATGCAATGCGGTCTACATTTCGGGAGTAAGTAGACTCTCCGAGAGACGATTAATAGAGTTAAAACGAAGTGTCGCACTATTCATTGCAGCAGCTATTAGTTGCAGTCATAGCTACTGTATCGGGCGCAGCCCTTATGTTACATACTTTTCTGTACTGTTGTAAATACACTCTTGTAAAAATACTACCGTCTTTTCTTAATTCTTATCGACCTTGAAATTTAAAACACTGGCGATGTCGATTCGAACTTATGTCCCGCAACACTGGCGACGAGGTATCAGAACTTATTTGAACGAACATAACCCAAACGAATGTTCATCAACACTGGCGACGAGGTATCCAGACTTATTCGAACGAACATAACCCGAACGAATGTTCAACAACACTGGCGACAATGTGTATGGACTTATTCGGACATAAACATAACCCGGATACATGTTGCACAGAACTCTGGCAAAGAAAACTCAAATTCATGCTAGATACAAATATTACTACAACTGAACCGTGGCAATTTAGGAAACAAGACTTAGGTGGTATGCGCAGAGGAATTGTTTATTATTAAAGTACATCGAGAAAGTTAAATCACACTGGATTTTTTAAAAAGGAAATTGTGTCAGATTTACTAAAAAAAGGTAAAAACACTCACCACTTAGGAAGTAGGACTGAAGAAAAAATGGACATTTTTATTAGAATGAAAGATGTAAATTATGGTTTTGAAATTTATGTCGTTCGCCCGCGAAAGAAACAACGCAAAAACAATTATGATCGAGTGTCGTTGTTTATCAGAGACACACACAAATGTCAATACAAGATTTGCTTCTTCCGCTGAGAGGTTAAGAATGTATCTACCACTACGAAAAGCTACGACTGTATATATAAAATCATATACATAGTTAGTAATGAAAACATATGCATGGACATTAAGCCACACAGAGGTACCAACATTGCATCCTCGTAAGGATTGTAATGCTAAAGTGCATGTGTTTGAGATCAACTGGAATGAAATGTACTTAAAATATGAAGGAAAGATGAATCATATCACCAGAAACTATATACGTATATGTGAGTATATCAGTGTATGAATATGTAGGTGGGCACACACATGTATAAGAATGTGTTTGTGTGTAGATAAGAAGGTGTATGGACAAATATAGGGAGATACGTAACTATGTTTGCCAATATATATATATATATATATATATATATATATATATATATATATATATACCTATCTATTTTAACTAGTTCCTACTCTCCAACAAAACTACTAAATTATACGAACTTCAGCTTGAAGATGTTAGACTTCGAATGAAGTCGCAGCTAAAACATGCGCATCTCTAGTCAATTATATGTTTGAATATCTTCAGGGGCTCTGAAATACCTGACTAGTACACTTGCGCAAGATGTGACAGACCCGTAGACCTTGTCAATAATCCATCTAGGAAGAGGGCACTCAGACAATTCAACCAGTATATGCACACTACTAATAGACACTTATAGTGTAAAAAATCATTGTTAGACCGTAATAGATACAGACTAGAGATGCTCAGAAGCGCCTTGAGTCATAGAACTAGGTACTCCGGATTTCTGAAAAATCTTCAATAGTTTCGTGAACAATGGGTAATCAGCAATTATCCCGCCATGTAACTACACTTATGTCGTTTGCACGGTAACTGATAAGGATGGCCTACTTGCTCAGCGTTTCACGTCAAACTCCACTTTGTATAACGCAAACTACTCTCTCGCAAATGTCTCATTACAGACAGAAGCCACACTTAATGACCTGATCATTACTCCATCTCATGTGAAGACATCATTGAAATATTGACACCCCGAAAGCATGTGGGCTTTATCGTATACCAGTAATAGTAAACATCAAATGTTTTGCTCAACAGGTCACTGTATATCTGAAAAGTCACCATCCACCCACGAATACCGGTAGTGTTGTCACATCTGTTCTGATGCAGATCTACTACTATCTTCCTCTGAGGCCAGGTATAAAAGGTATAGCTAATCTAATTGGGTCCTCAATATCTACCATTCTCCAGCGTCTGCTCCATCGCTGCAATGTTGCATCCTAATGCTTGTGTTACAAGTACTTAAATGGAATGTGATCTGATAAACCTGCTGCTCAGGAGCCCCATCGACTAAAATACACTCGACCAACCCGACAACCAGCTAAACCCTATACATTAACATATAACTGAAGCTTATCTACTCTAATAGCCTCTTTTCTTCAAGCAGCAGGCTTTTGGAACTCCCTCCCTGGTATATCTCCTCTTATTCCGACATGAATAAATTTAAATCTATTCCTGCCGAATTTAAGATGACACCAAACACTTTCACCTTAATTCTGAGTAGCACTTTACGTCTACAGTAGCAACTACCTTATCTGGGGTTAACTAATTAAATAATTCAATTAGATAAAAAAAAACCCATTAAAGTATATGCATATGTAGTTGGTAAATAGTGCAGGTAACTTTTGTCAGGTTAGTGTTTGTGTGAATTATGTTTCAATCAATCTAAACATGTCAAATAAATGTGACGTACCAGTTTGATATCCAGTGGAATGTAAAATACATGTACCAATCTATATTGCATTAGTTTTAAACATTATTCTTTTTCTTTTTACTAAGTGTATGGTAGGGGTTCAGTAGCATCCCCTGGTTGGTAAAAGTTACACAAAATAATGTTTCTGTTTCTCTGTTTAGCCTTTGATACATATTGCCTGATTAATAATGTTAAGTTTACTAGTTAAAGGTTCTCCCAAGAATATTATTAATGTTACCGAACGCCAACGATGTTTTCATAATGTATTCCTTTACACCACCCTAATCTTATATAGAGCAATACTCTTTTCTACTTTCTTTATATGTAACTTTGATTTTTTTAAGGACGACGAAGGTGAGCGTTTGGGTAACGCACTCATTAATAGTAACATTGAAATAAAACAGTAGAAGATATTTCAATGTTACTCACCAGATTACCGCGAATATATATTATTAAACTCAATTAAATTGTGTTAGTATAATAAACTAATAAACATACTTTGTACACATTCTCACTTAAATGTTGTAATGTCCAATTTAATAATGCCCTCATGTTTTTCAGCATATTTTTCTAGTACATATTCTAAATTTAAAAATTATCTGTTAATTAGTTTAGTCGAGTAAATATTTAAAGGAGTGACTGAACCTCAAACATATACTTATTTTACTTCTCAAGTATGCGCCCTTAAGACACGGACATTCTTTCTCACAAAGTCAATACCACCAGACGATGAAAAAAAAGAAGAAAATAAAACTCTCTGACGAGGAATATTTTATATTCGAAAGCTCAGTTTAAAATAAATAAATTTTATTTATTTCAACAAATTACATTGTTATGGTTTTTCAAAAAAATGTTTATACCTTTACGAAACAATGGTTTATAATAATGTGTCTGCTCCTTTCTATTCAAAATGGCTGCACTGCGCCCTTAAGACACAGACATTCTTTCTCACAAAGTTAATACCACCAGACGATGAAAAAAAAGAAGAAAAAAAACTCTCGAACGAGGAATATTTTATATTCGAAAGCTCAGTTTAAAATAAATAAATGTTATTTATTTCAACAAATTACATTGTTATGCTTTTTCAAAAAAATGTTTATATATATATATATATATATATGTTTATATAGATAATAATTCATGTAATAATCATATATATGTATATGTATATATATATGAAATACTCATATATATATGTAATAATCATGTATAGATATATATATATACATATACATGTGTATATATATATACTTACCTTTTTATAAGTCTGTCTCTCTTTCTCTTTCTCCTTCATTCTTTCTATCTGTCTCTTTCTATCACTCTCTCTATATATATATGAATATATATATATATATATTATATATATATATATATTAGATGACTGATACACTACTATAACTGATGAAATAATACACACAGATAAATGCATATACATAAAACATACACACACGCCCCGTCAATAGTTTAACCAAAATAAATCTAGTAAGGATAATGAACATCGCAGTAATCATCAAACTAAGTCTTAATGTAAACCTATTGAACTATTTTAAGAATATGCAATCATTTGACGTTTCAATGATTAAGCATGTCCTTAATTATCTCTATATTTTTATTGAGGTTGCAGGACTTAAGCCACATACGTGTAACCTTGATATTTAGACTAGCTTAATATGTATTTACATTTCGCGTGTATTCATTAAAATCATAAATTAATTAAAGTAAAGTAGAAAAATAGATTTTTACCATTATATAAAATGATTCTATTTAGAAATAATAATTATAAATAGTTCATTTTAAGTTATTGCAAACAGATTTAAATCTCTTGTTAAATATATGATAAATAACGAATGTGTTTCTTCGATAGTCTTTGGTATTCTTAAAACACTATGGAAGAATTTAAACTAACGAATTTAAAGTTATTACAACCGTTTTTCAAATTCTCATATCATCGTGTATTACAATTTAAAAAGTTTTTAAGAACTATTATGATGTCAAATTAAACTTGAACCTATTTGCAATAATTATTATTTTAATAGTAATATTTATTATACCATTAAAATCATCCTACATGCTACTTGGCTCTGCAATATATATGTATATATATATATATATATATATATATATATATATATATATATATATATATATATATATATATATATGTGTATATGTTTGTATATCTTACATTTTTATTCATACAAACATCAGTGATTACATATATGCATACATTCTGTAGCTGCGATCTCTTCAAAGAACCAGCATTGTGAGATTCTTGAAAAAAAATTCATTATTTGTAAAAGTATTGAGACGCTGGTTCTCTCATAGGATCCAATATGTAACAAATATTGCGTGTGTAAATATACATATGTACTGAAAAACAGATGTACTTGTTATTGAGCATGTGTTATGGAGTTTCATTGGATTGACATCTAAGAAATGATATAATAGATGTACTATATATAGATATATATATATGTATATATATATAACTATATATATGTATTTATAAATATATATATATATATATATATATATATATATATATATATATATAATTAAGTAATGTTTCAAACTGTTGCTGCCTATTTAAAATCATACATTCTGTTGATAAAAAGTGGAAGGGTTTTTCAAAGGAAATTTATAAAATAATTCTTACTACCAAAATGAAGCATGTAACACACAATAAATCACTACTGCCAACATTCAAAATGTTTCATTTAGCTCATATAAAGTTTTCACAAAACATATATAACTATCATTATTATCTCCTTCGGGAGGTGACGGTGGTTACGTGGATAACGACACGACTGAATACCTGGGTGTTCCAAGTTCGAATCCAGTCGGTTCCGCAGTACCACTCTAACTTAGGGATGTATGCAACCTTCACGTTGTACTTCCCTTAAGTACTCGATGTCTTTCCTGAAAGATTTCTAACTAGGAAAACATCGGGGTAACTAATGCCAACACAATAATCATATGATTCACACGAAAGAAGGTCATCCCCTTTTTTTAATTCAAAGTAAAACTGGTATATTAAGTAAATTAATAATAACAACATCTTTCATTTTGGTGTCGGCCATTAATTGTATTAATTCAAATATTACGTCATATACCATTTTTTTACTTTTAACAACGAAAGTACAATGTAATTACTATTTGTCTGTAAATAAGAAACAGAAGACAAAAATGAACACGGTTGAATTTTGAGGTAAAGAATTCACTGATAAATCCCTTTAAAAAAAAACTTGTTTTTTTTCTGAAAAGAGTAAAATATTAATGTAAACCCTATTGATCTTAAACAGATACATTGTTAGGGTTCTTTCAAACTCCGTCGTTATTTCTATGGAATGTGCTCGACTAATCATAAATATTTAATGTATCGTTGTAACATGTTTATAACACACGCTTACCTTTCTACCATCAATGAAAATAACTTTTCTTCTTTTACGTACGTAAAATCAAAGGCAATTTGAACGAACCGTGTTTGTTTTCAACTACTTCCTACCAGTGGAAAAACTTGTTCCGAGACTGGTGTCCCGAAAACTGTACAATGGTCGTTGAAAATAACATTTTCAAATATTTGTATGGAATTCACCTTTCAACAGCAGTCGACAGGCGTTTTCAACACCCCGTAGAAAACGTCAAAATAGGGATCATATGTTTCCGGTCACTGCCCCTGCTGATTAGGACATATATTAACGTCGAATTGTTTCGCTCCATCGGCCAGTCGCAAGAAGATGCGACGACTACCTGTCGCGTCAAATCATTCCTTCTCCCCTTTTCTGACTGCTGGACACACATAGTAAGCTTGGCACTTTCTTTCTCTCTTTTCAATTACACACGCACACACGTACACACGCACACACGAGCGTCTTTCTTCTAACAAAACTTATTTAAAGAGACATTGCTTTAAATAACAAAAAGACACTATTTCTTTCAAGCCGTCAAAGAGACATTTATCCAAAAGCCACTAAAAGACTTTCGTCAAATATGGAATATAATTTTTATGTGTAAAATGCAAAATAAATTGTTGTTGTTAATATAAATGTTTGAGTATGGATATTTTATTTGCCCTTCATTTGTGTTGAATGTTGACGGTTTCTTGCTCGTTTTTCTTCAATATTTAAGAGGAATAGAATGCGTTAGCATCCCCCACAATTTGCTGACCCCGTTGAACATTTATTTAATAAGATTCCAGTATTCAAACAACAATGGCTTTTAGCGACCCGACAGAATGTACACTGACTGTGAATTAGCCAACATACAACCCTACAAACGTACAAACGTGGTTTTCTTAGCTGAATGCGATTTTTACGGCGAAAAAGATTATTTCGCAAAATTCAAAATACGTGTACGTGGTAGAAAAACTACCAGCAGACGTAGCTACAGAAGTCGTAGACCTTTTAGACCACATGCCGCTGGAAAAACCATACGACATTTTGAAGGAAGCCATAATAAGACGAACAGGCAAATCGAACGAAAGGCGACTCCACGACCTTTTCAACAACCTGAATTAAGGAGACATGAAACCATCTCAACTTTTAAGAAAAATGCGCACATTGTTGGGATCAAATACAATGTCCGGTTCCAAAAAAGTTATGGACAGACAAGCTCCAGGCCCACACTACAAACATTTTGGCATCACTACCGGACGACTTAGATTTGGAGAAACTTGCAGAAGTAGCTGACAAAATACACGAATATAACAACCCAGAAAAGAACGTGTATGCGTCTTCAGTGCCGACACTAAAAACAGACACACCTGACATTGTAGGCAGGCTTGAAAAAAACATGTCAGAATTAACACTCAAGGTCCAGAGTCTCCTTAACAACCAAGAACAATTTTACCGACCTCGGAGACGTTTCAGAGACAATTCCTATTCTCCACATAGGAATCGTCGGAGCTGTTCAAATTCCTCCTCCAGATGGAGACAAACGCACGATACTTGCTGGTATCATCTCAATTTTGGAAAAAAGGCGAGGAAATGCATAAAACCATGCAATTTAAATGCTGGCCAGACTCAGGCGGGAAACGGGCGCTCTAGCAGCGATTAAAGACGACATTAACTGCTGGAATCAAACAAATTAGTCGTCTATTTTACATCAGGGATAGCAATACCGGATATCATTTTTTAGTCGACACAGGTGCACAAATAAGTGTAATACCACCAGAACCCAACAGCAAGTCTACATCATCAGAATACACGTTGCAAGCAGCAAACGGATCAAACATCCAAACCTTCGGTGAGACATCACTAACATTAAATTTGGGACTGCGACGACCTTTTTCATGGATTTTTACACGAGCCCTAGTAAAAAAACCCATTCTCAGTGCAGACTTTTTATCTCATTTTCGTCTATCGGTAAACATGTATACACACTGTCTCATCGACAATGAAACACAGTTGTCGATGAAAGGAATAACATCAGTGTACAAATCAACAGGACTCAGCTGTACTTTACCAACTAACAGTGATTTACAGGAACTGTTTAAAAAATTTCCATCCATAATGACTCCTTTGAAACACACGGATGAAATTCGCCATTCTGCTAAACACCACATTAAAACTACCGGACCACCAACTCATGCATCTCCACGCAGACCACGCCCAGATAAGTGCAAAATAGCAAAAGACGAATTTCAACACATGCTAAAGTTAGGAATCATCCGCCCATCAAGTAGCCCATACTCTTCGCCACTACACAGGGTACCAAAACCAGATTCAGGGTCTTGGCGGCCTTGTGGAGATTTTCGACACCTCAATGCTAAAACAGTTCCTGACAGATATCCTATTCCACACATCCACGATGTTGCCATAGGTCTGCAAGGAACTAACATTTTTACCAAACTTGATTTGGTCAAGGCATACTATCAGATTCCAGTGGCGGAAGAAGACATAGAAAAAACAGCAATCACTACTCCTTTCGGCCTATACGAATTCACAAGAATGCCTTTAGGATTACGTAACGCAGCTCAAAGTTTCCAGAGACTGATAGACGAAGTTTTGAGAGGATTACCATTTGCTTTTGCATACATCGATTATGTTCTCATCGGTAGTCAAAGTATGCAGGAACATCACGAACACCTAGAACAGGTTTTTGAGAGACTGGCACATTTTGGTTTAAAGATCAACGTGAACAAATGTGTTTTTACATTTCCTCAACTGACATTATTGGGTCATGTAGTCGATTAGCAAGGTATTGCGCCCATACCAGAAAAAGTGGGAGCGATACAGCAGTTTCCACAACCAACAACATTACGACAACTGAGAAGATACCTCGGTCTTATCAATTATTACCGCAGATTTATTCCAGGTTGTGCAAAGATATTAACCCCACTCACAAATTTACTGCGCAAACAAAAAAAGAAAAATGCAACAATTGCAGTAGAAGAGGAAGCATTGATCGCATTTAAAAACTCGAAGAAAGCACTAGCAGATTTCACAAAGCTTTCCTACATCCGTGATGAGGATAATTCACTACTCACACTGACTACGGACGCTTCTTATGATTCGATTGGATCAGTTCTACACCAGTCTCAAAACGGTACAGAAAGACCAATCTCTTTCTTTTCTGTGAAATTGAATAACGCACAGCAAAAATACAGCGCTTTCTCCAGGGAATTACTTGCGATCTATCTCTCGATCAAACATTTTCGGCATCTTCTCGAGGGTCGAGACATTACAGTTTTCACAGATCACAAGCCCCTCACATACGCCTTACACACAAGCATGGAAAGATATACACCACGAGATACCCGACAACTGGACTATATAGCCCAATTTACATCGGATATCCAATACATCAAGGGTACAGATAACATTGTAGCAGATACTTTGTCACGTTCCACTATTCATGCCATAAATTCGGAAACACTCAACTTCGATCTAATCGCAGAAGAACAGCGAAATAATGTGACATTAGACGTAGTAAAAAAGAACACTTCCTTAAAATTAAAGGCACAACCAGTCCCTTTCGGATCAGAAACATTTCTATGCGACACGAGCACAGGCTATTCCAGACCCTTTATACCACCTTCACTAAGACAAAAAGTTTTGCAACATTTTCACAACTTGTCACACCCAGGCAGACGAGCTACAAAAATATTAATTAGTGATCGTTTTGTATGGCCTAAACTGCATAGAGACATAACTGACTGGACTAAAGTATGTTTAAAATGCCAAACTAGCAAGGTAGGCAGACATACAAAATCTATTCCATGACAATTTATTCACCCAGATGGTAGATTCACCAACTTACACATCGACATAGTTGGACCACTACCAGAAGCAAAGGGCCACCAATATCTACTGACAATAATCGACAGATTTACCAGATGGCCTGTCGTAACTCCTTTGCGTGATACATCCGCACATTCCGTCGCGAAAGCAATATTGCAGGATTGGATAGCTAATTTTGGTTGTCCATCCGTAATAACAACAGATCGCGGCGCACAATTTCAATCAACACTTTTCGAGGAGTTCACAAAACTTTTGTGAGTGAAACACATGGCTTATCAACCTTGTGCAAACGGAATGGTCGAGCGTTTCCATAGACAACTGAAAGCAGCTCTGAGAGCAAATAACGATTCCGGAACATGGTTAGAAAACATCCCTTTGGTTTTGTTGTTCATCATAAATGTGTTGAAACAAGATTTAGGTTACACATCATCCGAAATGGTTTTTGGTACCACACTGACATTGCCTGGCCAATTTTGTGAGAAAACAAATCATTTTCAACCAACTACAAACTTTGTTCAATATTTTAAGCAAAGGATGAATGATTTGGTTTTTACACTTACAAGGAAACAGACAAAATCAATTTACATCCCAAAAGACCTCAACAACTGCGAATATGTTTTTGTACGCATAGATGCAGTAAAAAACCCTCTTTGTGCTACATTTTCAGGACCTTTCAAAGTAGTCGAGAGGAAATCAAAGTATTTCACTATTATGAAAAATGAAAAACAAGATACGGTTGCCATAGACAGGTTAAAACCGGCATATTTGGATTTATCGAAGAATAGCGTGTCGGAACACCTCACACCTTCACAAGACACTGACGTGTGCGAACAAGATACTACAATAAGCAGCACACTACCTACACCGAAGCTAAGGACAAAATCCGGCAGGAGAGTAAATTGGCCTTCCAACTTGAAACAATATGTTACATATTGAAAATATTTTTTTTTTCTTTCAATATTTTTCAATCTGAGGGGGGTTTAATGGAATTCACCTTTCAACAGCAGTCGACAGGCGTTTTCAACACCCCGCAGAAAACGCCAAAATAGGGATCATATGTTTCCGGTCACTGCCCCTGCTGATTAGGACATATATAAACGTCGTTTGCGACGGAAGCAGTCTCTTGCCTCCAGAATTTCTTCAGACACAGCCGGGAGAATTGTTTCGCTCCATCGGCCAGTCGCAAGAAGATGCGACGACTACCTGTCGCGTCAAATCCTTCCTTCTCCCCTTTTCTGACTGCTGGACACACATAGTAAGCTTGGCACTTTCTTTCTCTCTTTTCATTACACACGCACACACGCACACACACACGCACGTGCGTCTTTCTTCTTACAAAACTTATTTAAAGAGACATTGCTTTAAATAACAAAAAGACACTATTTCTTTCAAGCCGTCAAAGAGACATTTATCCAAAAGACACTAAAAGACTTTCGTCAAATATGGAATATAATTTTTATGTGTAAAATGCAAAATAAATTGTTGTTGTAAATATAAATGTTTGAGTATTGGATATTTTATTTGCCCTTCATTTGTGTTGAATGTTGACGTTTTCTTGCTCGTTTTTCTTCAATATTTAAGAGGAATAGAATGCGTTAGCACCCCCCACATTTGTTAATCGTTTCTCTTCAGAAATCCATTTCGGTGTATTCTATTCTCGTTTATTATCCTCCCATGAGATTGTTAATCGTCGAATGAAAGATAATCTTATTTACATTTATCATTGAGTGTAAGTCGTGCGTCATTAGTGTAAGAATAAACAAACAAACAAAAAATGTTTTACATATTTTCGCGACGTAAATAATATGTCCCAGATTGTTCTGAACATATTTATTTCTTATTAAAAAATGTCTGAACTTGAAGTTCATGATTTCCCTGGGATATTGTATCTATGCGTTCCCTTATTTTTGTATATTGGGAAACAGTACTTTCTAATGTAAATTATTGTTCACATCCATTAGAAGGCCGTTAATTGATATATTACCAACATTAATACAGTACCATTTCGTGTGATATTGAAAGTGTTCAGGGTGCAGTTAATCTTTATAATATGCATGTCTTGCGTTTCAGAGGTTCATCGGCACAAGGTAGTGATCATCAATACATAGAGTAAAACTGGTGACGATAACATTTAAAATCATCTTAAATGAATACTATAAAATATATTCCAAACCATTAATGCTGGGCACATTTAGTTCACTGAACATCTTTTTCAGACATTTCATGTGTATTAGCATGAAAGGTTTTCAAGCACTTTTTAAAATATGTGAGCGTGTTTGTTTTGACTCAGGGGAAAACAAGTGGGTGAAGAAACAAATATTTACGTACACATCGTTTTTATTCGATTACTAAGCAACAGTCTAGACTAATATACTTTGATTATTAAATCTCAAAAACATCATGACTGGCCACTTGTATAGTTGTTTTGTTATTTACTTTGATATCATGTTTCCCTCATATATTGCTTACGGTAAAATATACTTTTAAAAACTGTTAGTTGTTTGTGAAAATCTGTGTTATGGTACGTACATATACTAGTGTTACATAACCACTAAAAATTAAACATCACGAGAACCACAGGGGGGGGGGAGAGCTTATTAATTTCTACAGGCAGAAAACCTGCCGACTGAGGCAGTTCTCCGAAACCACTTCAACAGTTCGAATTACATCCTCTCCGGGTCGAAAACATTGCGAAAAGTCTATGAGAGGATTAATAGTGGTTACAATCTTTTTCTTAATATTCATTTTTTATACGTTAATAGCACTTTGAAGTCTTTAAACTGTCGACATTAAACATGGTTCCTTTTAAACAATTATTAATCAAACACAGTTCGTAAGAGTCATTTTAAACACAATTCATTAAACATTTCAATTAGGGATTTTAAACAATGTCCCTTTTAAATATTTCAACACGCATTTCCTTAAACAATGTTCCTTTAAACAATTACTAATCAAATACCGTTCGTTTTTCTTTAGTTCTTTTTGTTAAAATATCGGTTCTTTTAAGTTCGTTAGAACACAAAACAAAACTGCACTGAGAAAAGATTACCTCACATTTTCGTTCATCATCCCGCCGTAATCGCCCATTGACACCGCGGTTTCGTGAATTCTGCCGCCGGCATAGTCACTTCGTCATTGGCCGAGATCGCAGTGGTTTACCTGTTTTAGGGAGTAGATTCTATTTTCCAAGCAGAAGACAAAACGCTCAGAGACGAGATTTGAGAGAGATTTTCCACTGGTTTATTTCACACTTCGTTGTCGTTTTTTTTTCCATTCGTTTCGCGAATCATTCATTCTTCTTTCTCGCTGGGGAATGCCACGTAATTGTACTGAATCTCCTGAGAGATACAGCCCTCACGGTAAGCGGTTACATTCTCAATTCGCCCCGGTCGCTTCCAACCCCAACTAACTCATGACTAACTTTTCACACAAGCCACCCGGGCTAAGCGTGGCGACCTATCTCCGCCAAAATCGGGAACTCGACTCATAATCAAGCTTTCACACAAAGTTACATAGCTGAGACTATCGATTCTGCCGCTTCGAAGAGCGGAGACTAACTCTTTCGCAAACGAAATCTTCACACAAAGGATCTGTGTATCAGACCTTTGACCTTTCAACAGATCTCATAACTGCACTAGATTACCTCTGTGTTTCACCTTTTGACCCTATCACCCTGTCACCGTAAGTGTGAGAACCTCTTTTGAACTCCCTTGTAACGCGATGACACCGTCACAATCCGCGCAATGCAGGCGATCTTTCGTGCGTCCATGCATGCGTCCCCATTTATCAATGCTCTTAGCCTTGTACTTAGTTTACCTTAATTCTATTTCTTTCACACGGTGCACAACTAATACTAGCTGATCTACACACCTTCTGGAAACGCAGGGCCTGCTATAATTCAACACTAGTATAATAAGGTAGAGTGTGTTACTTATATTCAGTATAACTATACCCAAGTGGGTATGTGTCAGTTATGTTTTTTATGTTCTTCTCTCTTGCTTTCTAGATACAGCTTTTAATGTAACGCTATATGCACGCCAATTACCAAACAAAATATGATACGAAGTTTATCAACACCATTTGTAACAGCGTCTATAATAACACGAATTAATGGGCAATCTTCATTTTTTTTCTAAAGTAAGTCTCGAGTCTACGTTTTTTGTTGGTTGATATGACGATGTTCATTGTCTTATGAGATTAAGGGATAGTGCGTCCTTATTGTGTTGACTGATTAAACTTAACGGTGCCGCCTGTTTCATAACTTGTTATGTCTCGCTAATAATTAAATTGTTTCTGGTCAAAATATATGTTGTTTATTTATTATCTTAGCTACATTATTTAGGTAAATATTAAATAGCCGATTATCAGCTATTTTCCTGCCAACATTTAAAGGTCAGTCTCGCCTAACTTTTAAACGGGTTCTCTGCGTGTAACATGCTAATTTACATATGCACACCCGCTTATAGATCGCATATACTATCACGTATATCACATCTGACACTTTAAGCTTAAATACAACACAGTATATCTCTTTACCTGTGCGGAGAAAAGGAAGTTGCATTTCTGTCAGGATAACAGGCACGTGTAAATACAGCTTAATGACGAATTATTGAACGAATGCATAAATGTGAATAATATTAGCATTCCATGAGAACTTTTTGTTTAAAATGTTTTTAGGCGTGCAGATCGTCTCTTGCTTTTCATTAGCGTGAAAATGATTGGTGCGTATATACCTGACACGTGGTTGCTATGTAATTCGAATCTTTCCGTGTGTTTAAAGTGTTCGCATCCCTTATCTAATAAAGCAGAAATCGAGGAGTTAAATAATATCATACTCATGCACTATCGCCTTTTAATATAACTGTGAGAGCATCAGTTGACACAAACAGCTTTTTATCCCTTTCATATATATTCAGTTTTCTGTCAATCTGTATTTCTAAAACTATCCGCTATTAGACTATATATAGATTATACAAGTAATACGATTTTTCATAAACCGTAACAAGAATGTATCGATAAAATTATTGAAGAAAAATATAAATATTTCGGAAAACAGTACATCAAAAAGATTAGCATATTTTATTTCAATGTTTGGTTAAACCTTATGCAATTTACATCGAAGTATGCTACTAACGATTGCCTACCTTAGGAACATGAAAGATGTGTAATCGCTAAAAAAAACAACTTCCTTCTAAATAGAGTTTCATGAAGGGAAGTAAAACAAGTGTTTCGAATATATTTCTTAATATGAGCTTAGATTTTTACTGTTAGATTAAAAAATAATGTGTTAACATCATAGTCAAACTCATTTATCATGGTAACTAGCCGAAAGCAAAACGAAGACCGGTAGTGTCAGGTGTATTACTTTCTAATTACGCATTATGATAATAAACATATTATGTTATTACATATACGATTTAAAACCAATTCCGTGCGAAATATCGTGCAAGTATATGTAATTATAAGCTAATAGTTACTATACTTATCTTGTAATTATGAGTATTATCATAGTAATGTTGTATTACGGCTGACAACAAAAAAAATGCTGACACATTGATTCTGAAGATGTATCTTCATTTCTGGTGACAGTGAGGATGGATGGTATGGTAAGAGAGAGAGATGCACACACAGGAATCTAATGGTTGATTATTATCCGTGACCTGATCGTCAACCAACTGTTGATATCAATTCCGGGTTGTCTTTATATAACAATGTGTGATCACCTCAACCACCCCTTTCGGACAACATTGTCATGGTAGCCACGCTCCCAGGGGGTTTTATTCGTCGACAGTTGATTAATGATTTGACAAGCCAATTTCTTTGATTACTTCTCTCCGTGACTCAGTGGCACCTTCGTTTTATCTCTAATTACTGTGAGCAGTTTCGACAATCGGACAAGCTTATTCTTCGGTACCGATTACTTTTCATACATTCAGTTTCTCGTATCTTTTGACAATCGAGTACATGCAGCCTTTCTCCGTGCAGTTGTTCTCTGGTGTTAAGATTATATTTTTATTCAAATAACTTTTTTCACGCTACGGCCTTGATATTTGACATTCCTCACAATCTTATTTTTCAAATTCTGACATGTTCAAATTTTAATTGCATCACTCAGCTTCCCACTCATCGACACATCGCAATCACCGCATGATACACAGTTAAGAAAAAAATAATATTTACAAGTTAATGAGCTATGATTATAATACAATACATCTTTAAAATTAAAATTAACATAAATAATGAACTATGTTACAATCAAAATAGTAAAAGTTAGTAATACCCGCCTGTGGTATGACGTTAACATCATGTTTTTAGTTAACAGTTCTTTATCACTCTTCCGTCCTATTTATTTTCAAATATACAGTAGAGAAGACAACGGAAAATAGAAGTTATCTCCGTGTTCAGTTCCAAAATGTCTGTTTCTCCCAGGCACTATCATATACAGGTATACTTCCTGATGCATAACAATAAAACCAATGGCCGTAACGACGCATCAACTTTTAAAGTTACATTGGGTAAATTACATGTGACCAATACCACGCGTGTTTCTCCTTAGGTATTATTATTACGCAATTTAACTGAATTTCAAAAATATTATAGCGTATATCATGTGCAGCACATGTAGTTGACAGTCATACCAGAGGAGCGGAAAACATTTTTTTAAAGATAATTCTATCGTAGCCTAAACGGATACATAGTTTTATTATCTATAATTCACTAACCTTTTCACAAGGAAGCTTGTATAACTTTCTATTCCCCTATTATTTTCATTATTTCTAAACCGCACAATGTATACGCAAGCAAGTCCAAAAGTATTTTTGATAGTCTTTATTCCTTTCCGAGCATCGTTGTTACACATTGTTACATTTGGGCCAGCAACACGTTCATTCATAAGGCATTAAGGTGAACCAATTTTCGCCGTCTCAATGGACGTTCTGGCTAGCTGGGCATTATTTATTTATTCCTTACTAAGTGATTCATTTCGTACTTTCCTTTCATATGTAGTTTGAGATTACCACTTCTCTGAAGAATCACTCCAACTAGTGGGTGAGCTACTGGGCGTGCCGTTTACTGTGCTTGTAACACTTTTTCATGCAATTTTACCACATGTCATGATACGCCGCTCAATTAATGCGATGTTAGATTCGTATCTGAGTTCTCCTGTTGATGCCGACACTTCCACACGGTGTCCGGATGGCTTAATTCTACCGGAGCAGTCAATGCGTTTTTCGTAACGGCATCTCTGTAGTTTTAATTTCCACTTTCTCGAAATCGCCGCTCGTAGATGCTCGGAATGTGCTTTAGTGACCGAGCTCGCCAACGGGTCTCTTATTCTGTAAGAGACAAGACCAGCCTTTTTGATCAGTGCCTACCAGCGTAATCTAATTCCCGCCTATTTTGGTTGTTTTTATAGCGTATTTGTAATGCGTTAGTCAAAAGGATAGAATAGAAGGAGTTTAAGAAGACTGAGTTTTCTTGAAGAAGCTTTATTTGACAAAGAACTACGCAGGGATCTAGTCTCCACGAGAAACAAAAGGCTGACTAAAAAAGAAAGAGTGATCAAGGGAAGTAATTCACTTCCGAAGCATAGAAAAATAGAAGAGTTCTCTTTTTATCACATTCTCCGCCTCTGAGAAGGATCAATGCTGTGTGTTCGACTTGGGAAGAAGGGTTCTAAAGACTCTCAGGTGGGCGTCTCTGATTAAATTGAAAAAGAGAAAATCAAACAAAACTACAAAGCTGATAGTTTTCAGTTAAATACTGAGGAGTTCGACGGATTCTGGTAGAGCGTTGAAGATTCCGGACATCGGTATCTTCTGAATATATCCTCTCGTAACCCCACAGAGTGTGGAGTGAGTGGGAGTAGGAACTAAATCTTCGGCGATGGGGCTTTCGTGAGCTCGCGGCAGAAAATGAATGGGAGAAATATTAGACTGAAGAGGCGCAGTATATATCTCTTGGTTTTCTGGCATAGGATCAATTTCCGTATCCCGTGTCATCACCCCATGAAGATATGTGGCGTAGGGGCACCGTCGTCTCTCGTCTATTATTGAAACGTACGTGATCCGGCTTTACTAGGGGCTCGCATTTGCGTTCACATACATGCCGCTTTAACAGGACAGATGCGCTTTCGTTAACCATGTAAGTATGGAATCTCCAGTAGCTGATTTCCTTTGGAAGGGCAAGAGACGTTCATGGGGAGTGCAATTAGGTAAGGTGGAGGGCAATGAGCGGATGTTGTGGAGGGCTACATCTAGCACTTTTTCCTAATTGATAATAGGGAGATTTCTCGACCGGAGAGCTAGATTTGCTGTTTTTCCAGATGATACCGTTGTACCTCTCCACTTGTCCGTTACCTTGAGGATTAAAGGCGGTCGTTCGACTGGTAGCAATGTCCCTGGAAAGTAGGAATTCCTTTGGTTCGTCTGCCATGAAAGCCGTACCACGATACGAGTGTACAGAAAATAGATAAGTTAGATGTTTCCGGACAGTTGAGGCTGAGGCTGAGGCAAGAGGGAAAGCGAAGGGGAAGCGAGAGTATTCATCAACCACTGTTAGTATGTAGCGGTTGCGAGTATTCGAAGGTAATGGCCCCTTGAAGTCTACGCTTAGTCTTTCAAATGGTTTACTTGCTTTTATGAGAGTCTGAGGTGCTGCATTCAGGAATCTCGGTGTTATCTCCGAACAAACTTTACACGCCCTTATTACGACTCTTACATATTCCACAGAGTATGGCAGATTCTTGCACCTGACAAAATGTATCATTCGGGTTACACCCGGGTGACATAAGTCTGATTGCAAGGTTTGTAACTTGTCGGCAGAGGTGGTAGTAGAGCACATGCCAGACAAGGCGTCTGCAGCGGCGTTTTGTTTCCGGGGGCGATATGCAATGTGGTAGCTAAAGCAGGCAAGTTCCCACTTCCATCTTGTTATCTTCTCATTTTGTATTTTGCTTTTGCCTTTACTGTTGAACATGAAAGAAACAGCTTTTCGATCTGTGATTAGCTTAAAATGCTTCCCGAGCAGCAAGTGTCGATATTCTCGGATCACCTATACAATATCGTATGCCACCTTTTCAACAGAGAAGTTCTACTGCTCGGCAGACGTTAAAGTACTTGAAAAGAAAGCTACTGGCCGAGTGTTTTGGGTTAAACAGGCAGCAATCGCATGTTCCAAAGCATCGGTTTCGAACTCGAGAAAGAGAGGAGTATATGGCTATCAGGGATGATTTTGCAATTTCCTTCTTCAGGTGCATGAAGGCGTCTGCTTGTTCCCTAGTGAGAGGAAAATGTGTAACTTTGGTAAGGGGTGTAGTTTTTTCAGAGAAGTTCGAGATCCACCTAGAATAGTGAGAGAACATCCCCGTTTCCCGGCGAAGAGAAGGAACATCTTGAGGTACTGGCAAGTTCATCAATCCCTTGAGCCTATCAGAGTCATGTTTTACAGACCCCTGGCTTATTGTATACCCAAGCAAGTCTACAGAAGTAAGTGAGTAGTGACACTTGTCTTTGTTCAGCGTCAGTCCGTACTTCGCTACTGCATTAATGAATACTATCAAATTAGTAGCATGCATAGCCTGAACTTATCCACAAATAATAACGTTGTCGATTTAAGCATAGGTTCCTCGAAACTCTTCTCGCTTGATGATGTCATCGATGATTCGTTGAAAACTCGCTACTCTATTGGTTACTCAAAACGGGGTGCGACGAAACTGATAGAGATATCCAGAAGGACTGGTAAGATCAAAAGTGCTGAATATTTTGCAAGTGGCAATCTCATTTACCATGCCCTCCATTCGAGGAAGGGGATAAGCGTCAAGGAGAGTAAACCGCTTTATTGTTTTCGGAGTAATCCACAACAAGTCTTTTTTTTTTGTAATTTTCAGGAGATACCACAAGCGTTTGGGCTCGCCATGAGGAATAAGAGATTTCCGATTTGATAAATTTTGCATCAGGTAGGTTATGTCTCATAGATTTAAAAGCTATCGGGCGACCGCCCGTGGTTAGATTGGTAAACAGAGAGGGGAAAGGACTATTCTTAATGGCGGGCAATCTACAAACAGTGATAGGGGAGGGCCCTCCAAAAGGTATTCCGACTGAGGAGTGTTGGCATGGAAATGTATGCCCGAGAATGATGTCACAGTATAGGTTGGTCATAATAGATAGTTTCACGGTCCTGTACTCCGTATCTCTCAGAGTGAGAGACACGACACAGTGCCGAGTGTAGGGGACGAATGAGAACGAGTCTCCGAACCTTATCCGGATGAATAAAATGTTCGGAGCTACCTGTTTCGACGAGTATCCGCATAGACTCACCTTTCATTTTCCGCTATAAGGACGAACGAGATAGACTCTCCGAGGAGTTAAAAGGAACCGATGAAGTAAGAAGGGACTCACCGTAATTGATAGCAGCCACTGTAGGTGACCTGCAGACACGAGCTAAATGCCTTTTTCTTTTGCAGTTTTTACAAATAGAGTTTTTAGCCGAGCACCTCGCTCTGTAATGTCTCGGGTTTCCACAGAAAAAAAAACATTTCTGTCTGGAGAGTGTCGCTATCGTGGGTTGCTCCTCATATGTAGACTGGTCGTCCTTCGATTCTTCTTTTTCAGCAGTGGAGACCGAGGCAGCCAAGGAGTCTGACTGAGCGTACGACATTAATTGTTTTTCGGCTGTCGCGAATGTTAATGCCTAGTTGTACAGCGTGTGTAAGTCGAGACGTTTGTTTTCTAAGAGTCTTTGTCTGATGTGGGATGACAAAATCCCATTTATGAATGCATCCCTGATGTACTCGTCCCTCGCCTGTATAGCTGTCACGGTCTGGAAATAACAGTCCTTAGAGAGTGTTTTTAGAGACTGTAAATATTGGCCGCCGCTTTCGTTGGCCTATTGCCGACGAGTTGCAATAAATGTCGGCAGAAAATGCTGTTTTGGGGCTGAACAAAGACTTCTTCCAGAACGTTCATAGCCGAATGATGATCACCGATGTCCGATATGTGTTTAAAAATTGACGGAGACACGAGGTTGATTAACAAATTCACTTTTTCCTCGTCCGTTAGTTGAGAGCCGTTGACAGCGCAAATAAATATGTTGAAAAACTTCTTCCAGTGTCGCCACGTGTCGGTAGCGTCCAGTGTTGATCAATCGACGTCCAATCGTTCAGGCTTGAGGTATTTTTTCATCTTAGATCTTTGTCGGATAAATTGTAATGAGTTAGTCAAAAGGATGGAAAAGTATGAGTTTGAGAAGACTCAGTTTGCTTGAAGAACCTTTATTTGACAAAGATCTACGCAGGGATCTAGTCTCTACGAGAACACAATGGCTGACTAAAAAAGAAAGAGTGGTCAAGGGAAATAATTCACTTCCGAAGCATGGAAAGTGGATAGAAGAGTTCTCTTTCTATCACAATCCTAACCTTTAAGCCTATTGTCAAACTTAGGGGCTCACCCATCATTCTTTTTTCTTTGCTTTCCTGATATTATTCCACACTAAAATGAAAATTAGATGCAATTTTCGGAGGGCAATTTATTGATGTTTATCGAAACCGTATGCACAACGATGCCTCAGTATATAATAACACAACAAAATAACATGTATTGGGGGAAAAGAATGTTATTAAGTTGTTTATTAAGTCAGTCTTTAACGGATGAAGGATACCTTAAATGAAACTCTAGGATATCTAAGTAGTTCATATTAGAATTACGCGTTACCAACAGACATGGGCCCATAGATTTATGAGAACTTCGACTGAACAAAAAATTAAACAAAAGAGCACGGATACGTATCAACACACATCGAACAATATGAGTGAAAAGCATACACATTGGCACAAAATGATGCTCCTAAAGTACACATCATAGAAAGAAGGAAAAAAATTTAATAACACTAACACATACATATAACTACCAACTGAGCAATACACACTTCAATCAAATAGACCCATATAAAAAAGGTACAAACAATAAGCACCTCCACGAAAATGCACTTGACAAGAAGACATATACGCAAACAATACTTAGAAACCACGCCGAGATTAAACTAAAAATATACACATTTCTTCATATATTTAACAATATTCATACAAATTTGAACGCAGGAGACAGATTTATAGACACACATTTAAACGCGTGCACATAAACGCAAAATTAAATAAATATATACATTTAGTAATAATTAACACACTCAAATTACCACACTTCATATGCACCGCCCCATCAATCTAAATGTCTTACTCTCTCTCTCTCTCTCTCTCTCTCTCTCTCTCTCTCTCTCTCTCTCTATATATATATATATATATATATATATATATATACATATATATATTAGAAAGAGAGAGCTAGAGCGTTTAACAAAGAATGAGTCAATTAGTCCCTTGAAAGTAATACTCAATAGGAAGCCAGTGTGGCAGTGGTGCGTATAGGACGACTTATCAGTAAGAAAATGATTGGGCATCTCTGTCATATTTGCCTGGGGGTTTATAGACAAGGTGCACTGTTTCTACAGCAACGGATTTCTAATTACGAGGTGAGTACACAAATGATACAGTCTCTGGAAACACTAATACATATTTCTTTCACCTCACCTTAAGTTTTAAATGAAATAAGGAGTCTCATTTATTAACCGACGTATTTGCTTTATCTTATACACATGTATATACCACATAGTTTTCAATACGACTATTGACCCTAACAAATATTACTTCTCTCTATGTATGTATCTATATATTTCGTTTCGTCACACTTCACGCAGCGTATGTCAATATACATCCGAAATTCATCAGTTTTACTCTAAGTTTTTATTTTATTTTTAGCAGCTTCAAGAAATTCATTTTCTATATAAAATGTTTTATGTTTTTATTTTTACGTCACTATAATTAATCATTGTTAAGTATAAATAGTTTAGGATTAGTTTAAAAGCTAGTTACTATTTAAAATTTAGCATGAACATAGATTTTTAAGGTACGTTTTCTAACAGTATTATTGCGTCATTGACTACAAGCAACCCGTAAGGATACTTACCCGGCATATACAATTCCGTAGTTAACGACAGGGTAGATTAAACAAATCGCACATATAGACATATAAACCGTGACATACGAAAGTGAAACAAACGTTTATATATATATATATATATATATATATATATATATATATATATATATATATATATATATATATATGCAGCTGTGTATTTCCTAATACTTCAACTAGTCATTTCGTAATATTTAAAACAATCTATGAACAAATCATGGCCCGTTTCATATGCTTAAAAAGTTTAGTAGCATAATCCTACAGCAATACTATAATATTCTATTATATTTACCAATATATAGTAACAGAAAGATAAATGTCAAAATACTAAGTATAATAGTATAAAATAGAGAAAATGCAATCTTTGTTTAATCAATATGCCTGTCTAGAGCGATATATCTATCTATATATATATATATATAGTAATTTTAATTATACGGATAAGTTATTAGACACTAAGATCTCGTAAGGCGGAAAAGTATCATGTTTTACTTAGATGTTAATATTTGAAGAGCGATGCATTCTTTTGCAATATAAACATCAAAGTATAAGATCAAACTTTGTCTTTTACCTGATTGGATCTTATTTTCTAAGAAGCACTGATTGATAAATTGACAGGCCAGTGTAGACAACGTTATAACATGTCTGTATGACTAAAAATCAGTGCATTAATAGCTCTATTTACTATTGAGCACTATTATATGAACACAATTAAAATCATTTGTATTTTTATCCTGTTTGTGTTTACTTTATCTGGTTTACTTATGCAAAAAAACATTCGTAGGTCAGTTTATAAAAACAGATCCTTTTATTAATGCAAAATTTAATAATGTTTTTTTTTTACTTTAATCTTATTAATTTCGGGATTTTATTCCATCATCAGAGTTGACTAGTATTGTGTCATTCAGTTTCAGAAAATTAAAATAAACAAACGTTTGTTTTTTTGTTTTTTATAATGTCCGAGTTATGAACGTATCTGACATGATGTTGTTAACGGTTATGCATTAAACTTCTAGTTGTAGAACGAGGAAAGTATTGATAGGCTCGAATTTTAAAAGCATAGGTGTGCCAATATCATAAAATTGAAAATAGAAGCTTTCATCAATGCATTTTTTTTACTTTACCTTTTTAATTCTTAAATACTATTTCTAATCAGAGTTGACTATTAGTAAGCAAAATACCATTACCATCGGACGATTAAGAAAAAAAAGCACTGCTTTAACAACATTAATTGTATATCTCGAAAGCTCAATTAACAACACATTTTATTTATTTTAACACTACCCATTGTTATGTTTTTTTTTTCAAAAGAAATATGATACTATTATGAAACAGTGGGTTAAAAATAGGTATACACACCCATTCTAATTCGAATTGGCGTAGCCGCGCTAACAGACATAACGAGATTGTTTGACCCAAAAGTCCATTACCATCAGAAGATGAAGAAGAAAAAAAGAAAAACACTACTTTAACAAAGAGAATTTTGATTTTCGAAAGTTCAGTTTAAAAGATTTTGTTGTATATTAACACAACACATGGTTATGTTTTCACCCCAAATAATATACTACTATTACGAAACAATAGTGTTTAAATAGTTCTTTGTAATTACAAATTGGTGTAGCCGCGCTTACAGACATAACCTGATCTTCTGACACATAAACCCATTATCATCGGACGATCAATCAAAAAAACACTGCGTATTACAAGAACAATTGTATTTCTTGAAAACTAAATTTAAAATAATTTTGTTATTTATTGTAACACTACAAATTATTATGTTTATTGTTTTTTAAATATAATACTATTATACGAAACTAATCGTTTAAAAAATGTGTCTACACCCCCTTTCTAATTCAAATTAGTGTAGCCGCGCTGACAGCCAAGGCGTGATTTTCTGACCTAAAAGTCCATTAGCATCGGACGATGAATAAAATTAAAAAATAAAAAAACTGCTTATTACAAGGAAAATAGTATTTCTCGAAAGCTAAATTTAAAATAAATAGTATTCATTTTAACACTACAAATTGTTATGTGTTTTTCCAAATATAACACAATGGTTTAAACAATATGTCTACACACTCTTTATAATTATATATATATATACATATATATATATATATATATATATATATATATATATATATATATATATATATATATTCTTCTGGGATGGAACCATGGCACGGTTAACAAGCTTGCGTGTGCTCAATGATCTTGCCAGATATACAGTCCGGAGCGTAGTGCTTTTGAAAGGGCTACCCAAGGCGGGAAGATCACCGAGGAAAGCTTCAGACTAATACAATCCACACCCACTGCTTAGTGGGGACCTTTGGAAGAAGGAATGGCTATGGTTGTAAACCCTATATAAATCAGCGTTTTGAATCCCCAAAGATGTTGAATGGCAATTCATGAATCCTGATGTGTCCCCAGCCGTCTCGACTTTGCCTTGCCACTGGCCCAGATACGCAAGGACGAGAGAGTAGGGTTGATTCTGCACACGTATCCATCACTATATTCCAAATACCGCGTATGTTATTGAGCAGCGACAACGACGGCATCGCATTGTCTTTACCAACCAGTCTTATGGCGAATGATAATGACGGAGCAGCAGGTGTTGTGTCACTAGCAGCTGTAGCCAAGAACCTGTGCACAAGCGACTCAGGACAAGTGGTCGTTCCTTACTGAATTGAGAACGGCATTGGAGTCCGGCAGAATTCTGAGTGACAAAGCAGCCCTCTTCAGGTTCGCTCTGATCGCTCCCTAGCACGGGGACGGGGCTAGAAAAGGTGTCTTTAACATAACCTGTCTCACACGACCCTGACCAGCTTACCGCGGCTGGTGGGGATCCTTTTAAAGCGGTCGAAAAGTAAGAGAAAAATGAAACAAGACGTCCAACGCACTGACTAATGCAACATAGATGTCAGAACCCTTCTTGACAACCCAAAAACGGACTGACAAGGGAGACGAACTGTCTTGGTAGCCAAAGAACTTAGCCTTAGGATCTGGTGTCGGATTTGTACTGAAGAATACCCTCGCGCGGATATTTGAAAATATCTCAGAAGGATTTAGCGACGGCCTGATTAAGATGAGACTTCCACTTGGAAACAGAGTAAGCGCTACTATCATCAGCGCCTACCCACCACCAATGGCTAATTGAGACGACGTGAAAGATCAGTTCTATGAGGAACTAGACTCGTTGATCGCAACAACAACCGAATCCGATAAATTGTTCATCCTTGGAGAGTTCAACACCAAAGTCGGCACTTGCTCCCAAGACTGGCGAAGAGTACTAGGTAAACAATGAATCGGTAAATGCAACAGCAACGGGAATCTTCTCCTACAAACATGCGCTCTCCACGATCTCTCTATCACAAACACTCTTATTCTAACATTACATAACATAAGATATTTTTGGGAAAAAGGTTTTTGCCTGTAACTCCCGTTTCTTTCCTTCTTGTCCAATATATCAGTTCGTGCACAGGTCTGACTAAATATTGTCTGTTAAGCAAATGTGTGTCCAACTTGCACTTAAAGTCGTTTATGTCTTTTGCGTCGATGACCCAGTCTGGCAGAGAATTCCAATTGTTCACAACCCGTATCCCAAAGGTATACTTTCTGATGTTTAGCCTACTATGCTTCTTTCCCAGTTTTAGGTTGTGACCTCTTGTCCTGGTGATCTTGCTGAGGGGTAGCAGTTTCACCTGGTTCATGTTGTCTTTGCCTGTGAGGATATTAAATGTCTGGATCATATCTCCACGTTCCCTTCTATAGTACATGGACGGGAGCTTCATGTGTCTCAGCCTATCTTCGTATGGCAGGTCCACAAGTGTAGGGCACAATTTGGTTGCTCGGCGCTGGACTTTTTCAACCTTGTCAATATCACCGACAAACTGATGGACTCGTGGTGCATTTCCATACTCAAGGATGGGCCTCAGCATTGAGGTGTAGAGCTTCTTGATCACGGTCTTGTCTCTGCTAACAAACGTTCGTTTTATTGTCCAAAGTGTACGGTTTGCCTTCTTTACAGTTTCATTAACATGGTGATAAAATGCCAGTTTGTTGTCTACGTATACACCCAGGTCTTTTTCAATATCTGAAGCGCCAATTTCTTGGTCATTTCCTTCATTGTCCTTCATGAGATAGATATTCCTTTGGTTGTTATTTCCAAAGTGTATAACAATCCTTAACAAGACATTATGGATGCACCCGCGATCCAAGCACTGGCACCTCATCTACTACGCAATCATCAGAGCAAAATACAGCAAAGATGTTAGATCAGTCAAAGCTATGTGTGGAGCATAATGCTGACAGACCAGCGGCTTATTGTTGCAAAGGCGAGTCTCCCCGACAGAGGCGCAGACCGCACGGACGGAAGGTTCCGAAGAAACTTAACGTCAGCAAACTTGAAAACAAGTAAGTTGGGCGGGATTTTCGGCCTCGCATATCTCTAAACACGGCCACTTCACATTCCAGTATCGATAAGCAATAGGGCAGAATTTCGCGATATTACTTATCGTATCTCATTGGAGACTATCGGTCCAATCACTAGAATACAATAGGACTGGTTCGACGAAAATAATAAGGAAGTCGAACTTCTACTGGAGGTGAAATGCAACCTCCTCCGGGTTCACCAAATCAGTCCGGCAAATATGGCAAAGAAAACTGCGTTCAGCAACATCCACTCCTTGATTCAAGTCAAACTCTGCCATATGCAGGACAAGTGGCTGAACGCCAAAACACACGAGAGTCAAGGCTACGCAGATAGACACGACACGAAAAGGTTCTATGACGCGCTGAAAGCAGTCTACGTATCACCCTAAAAACCGACCAAAAAAAATCTCATACTGTCGAGATCGGAAGAACACTTCAAAAGCGTTCTAAAAAAACCAGCCTTGATCAACGAAGAAGCCATTGCCCGCCTACCCTAATGTACCGATAAACAATTATCTTGACGCCCTCCCTTCAGCTGGAGAAGTTTGGAACGAAATCAATCAAATGTCGAACAGCTAACATGCACGATCAAACGCAATACCGTGTAAGTCTATGAAGAAGGCAGTCTGACAATGCCCAACCAACTCACAACATTGCATCAGTCAATGTGGAAAGAAGACGAATTGGCCCAGGGGTTCCGTGATGCAACACCCGTACACATATTCAAGCGAAAAGGAAACAGCTATCACTGTGACAACTATAGAGGCACCCCTGGCCCTCTCAATAGCGGGCAACATTTTTGCCCGAGTACTGCTGAACAGATTGCTGACACACTTGGAACGCGAACTCCTCTCACAGAATCAATGGTGCTTCCGCCCCGGAGAGGCACGACGGACATGATCTTCGCTGCATGCCCACTCCAAGAAAAATGTGTCAAAGAAAACGGTGAGATCTACATAACGTTTGTTGATCATCTCACTAAGACATTCGACTCAGTTAGTTGAGAAGGTCTCTGGAAGGTCATGGGAAAATTGAGGTGTCTCTCTAAGTTAATCGAAATCATGCGCCAGTACAATGAAGGAATGACGGCTATGATGCTCGACGACGGCGACGCATCTGAGACTTTCTAGGTGACAAATGGAGTCTATTCAGCATGATGTTTTCAACCATGCTAAAGGATGCGTTCGGATATAACAAAAACGGCGACGACATTCGATACAAATCAGACGGAAACTTGTTTAACGCCAGGCGACTGCTTGCAGAGACTAAGTTAAAGGAAACACATATCCAGTATCTTCTCTTCTCGGCTGTCAACACGCACGAAGGAGAGATGCAACGCCAAAATTGACCGTCTCAGGGGTACCTGCAACAACTTTAGTCTGACAATCAGTTCAAAGAAGACCGAGATGATGTTTCAACTGGCCCCAGGAGAAGAGCACTCCCATCCACGAATGTCAGTGGGCGGAGAAACTCTCAAATCATTGGATACTTTCACCTTACTTTGACAGTACAATCTCCAGGAGCGCGAACATTGACGAAGAGCAAAACAACAGAATCACATCAGCCCGCAGCACTTTTGGCCGACTGCGTGATCGAGTGTGGAATCGAAGAGTAATCTCCCTCCGCACCACGTTGAAGGTTTACAGAGTGGTTGTCGTCCCCGTCCTGACCTACGTTACCGCAGACATGAGCGACGGATTTACCGATTCAACAAAAATTGTCTTCGAAAAATCATTCATATCCGGTGGCAGGACAACATCCCTTATACTTACATTCTGTCCAGAGCCGAAATGTTCAGCGCACAAACCTTTCTGTGACAAGCCTAACTGCTCTGGTCAGGCCACGTTTCACATATGAGCGAGGAGAGAATCCCGAAACAAGTCATGTTGGGTGAGCTCAGTCGCGGCAAACGAAACGTTCGTTGACCTAAAAAGGGGACAAAGATAGCCTGAAGGAAACCCTAACTAGCTTCGAAATAGATCAGCCAACGTGAAAAAAGACTGCTTCAAGTCGAACTAGTTAGAGGGCATTGTTCAAAAGATGTGCTGCGCTTGCCGAAGCCTCTCGAGCAATAAGGGCCCGTGAGAAGAGAATGAAGCGCAATGCCAAACTAACATCATGACGTACTCTATATTCTGTAGCCGCTGTTGAAACCATTTGGTCTTCTTCGCCCTTGCGATGAGACAACCAACAAAACAACACAACATATATATATATATATATATATATATATATATATATGAATAGATAGAATGCAAAACGCTATGAATCTAATTTTGTTAAATTGATAATTTAAACAATAAAAGGACGAATATAGTAAATCTAAACTCTTTAATTGAATGTAAATAAGAAAGTATACCGGTATCACATTCGCACGTCAGAAGTTAGGAAGAATTTAACTTTGTAAATACCAAGTCGACGAGTATTCACAGCATATATATATATATATATATATATGTATATATATATATATATATATATATATATGACATCTTTATGAATATGGTGTGAAAAATCCCTACAGAGTGCTCGATTAATAGAGAATCTAAAAATTAAGAGCGTAGTATTTATTTACATTTTGGTACAGAAAAATAGTACAGTATTAGTACCGTCGGTTTCAAGCACAGAACGGCTTTACTCTCCGACTTTCTTCAGCTTTTTTTTTCTTTTTACATATTTCGTCCTAAACAAAGCAGGCCGCTACTGTAGACGTACGGGTCTAGTGAGAATTAGGGCGTATGTTTTTGGTGTTATCTTATGTTGGAGGCCGTGCAGCGAGATGTCTGTTTACATTAGTTTTAAATTATTGCATGTCGATACTGTCTGAGAAACAGGAGGCAGAGAGAGTGTTCCTGAGGCCAACAGCACGAAGAATAAGCTATTGAAGTAGAATACTCTTCGGCATATGTGTACTTCCACAGTGAATGGATGGGATTAAGCTGATTGTCGAGTTAGTCTAGTGTATTTACGTAGAGATGGCAACAAAGCAGGCAGTTCATCGAGGCACAATCCATTGAATTATTTGTAAAACAAGCACAAGGAAGCAACATCGCAGCGATGGGATAAAGTATTGAGCTTGCTGGATAGTGAGAGACCTATTAGGTTGGCGACTCTTTTTTGGGACATTGTCTAGGAGGGAGAGACTAGTGGATGATGCACCAGCCTATATGTGACAACAATACTCCATGCATGGGCAGATGGTGGCATTGTAAAATACAGGAGAATGTATTGTGTTAGGAGCTACTAGTACGGTAGAGGAAGCCCACCTTTTTGAATCAGCCTTAGCAATGAATTCAATGTATTTGTTTTATTTCATGTTACCTTTGAATGTTAGGCCGATTAAATTTGAATGTTAAACTTTTGGGTAGGATGTTAGTTGTCATGTCAATCGGTGGTTGAATAGGTTTCTTTTAGTTAGTAAAGGAAACAAGCTTTGTCTTGTCGGCATTAAACGTTACAAGCATTTATAACCCTAAATCTATTAACCCCTTGAGGTAATTTTCTAAAGATTCAGCCATTACCTCGGATATGTTCGTGTATGTTATGCCTAGATGACGAGAGTTAAGCGTAGTTAAGCGTAGTTTAATCAGCAAATATATCTACCTGAGACTCGATGTCATCAAAAAGGTCGTTTATTCAAATCAAGAACAATAAAGGTCCTAGGATAGATCCCTGGGCTACACCTGCATTTATGTCATGTTGCTTAGAAGACCGGCCATCGAGGCCATTCTGGATCTCTCTTTTAGCTAAGAAGAATCTAATTAGATTAAATATTCGCTCAGTAGTACAATATGAACGAGTGTTTAGGAGAACCCATTCATGCTATATTTTGTTAAAGACCTTGGATATATCAAGCGCCACTGATCTATCTTCACCTGTCTTGTCCAAATTATAGTATATGCGTTCGGAGATGACCGTTACTGTATGCGTACTTGTCTAAATCGATACTGGCGGTCAGAAAGAAGTTTAGCATTTACTAAGTGCATGACTATCGCTAGAATTAAAGATTACCAGAGTTTATCAAAAATCGGGATTAGACTGAGTGTACGGTAGTTATGAGGTTCAATTCTACCCCCAGAACTTTTGAAGACTGGTACCACAAAGGCAATGTTTCAGCAATTAAGGAAGCAATATTAAGCTAGGCAAATTTTATATTGTCTGGATAGGGCAAAAGCCAGTTCTGCAGAGCATTTCCTTACTACACTTCTAGCTATTAGATTAGGCCAACAATCTTTGGATGTGTCAAGTTTGTGTATGATGTCTCTGATCTGGGATGGCCAAGTTTTAAAGTGTGGCGTCGGTCCGCAATGGGAACTTAGAGGCTAGTTGTTTTCTGAGTCCAAAGCGGAGTTTGAGGCGAAAAGCTAGGCGAATGGTTCAGCTTTATCAGTTGCCGTGCAAAAAATATCATTGTGGTATGATAGTGGGAGAATCATTTATTGACTATTGTTCACCACACGAGTACCTAGTTTCTGTGACTGAATGCATTTTTTGGTTATAAGTGTATACTTTCTTTTTGATGCACCTATACCGGCCTTACAATTATTTCTTGACTATGAATTTCTGTCTATTAGTAGTTAACATATGGCGGCCGAATTTACGGAATGTTGCTGCTTTTCAACAATGACAGCTGCACATTTCGAAGTAAACCATTGATGAGAGTCGGGCTTGCTAAATAATTTTTGCATCGCGGCATAGCCTTCAATGCCTGCTTTAACCAATTTGGTTAACTCATTTACACACTGATCAGCAGGGATTGAGAAGGTTTCCCTCCATGAGCTGTCACTGATGTGATCTGTGATGGATTCACAATGAGCCTGCTCGTAGTATCTTGTCTTGAGCAACATCTATTCAGCATCTGGACGACTTTTTAGGGTGATATGAATCATGAACACAATGTGATCAGTATTCTTAAGTGAGCTATGAGCTTTCGTCACACAAGCCTCGGGCAGTGAGGTCAAGAAAAGGTCTAGACGTGAGGCTTGCTGGTCTACTTGATCGTGAATGCGGGTCGGGAAATCGACAGTCTGAGAGAGTGAGTGCGCTTGAGAGAAATTATACATAGAGTGCCCGGCTTTGTTAGTATCGCTAGAGAATCGCAACCAGTCATAGTGGTGTGCATTAAACTCCCAAAATACATGTATCTGGGCATTCGAGTCAAGTGATAGTGCTATATCTATGCTTTAAGAAACGGAGTTTAGAAGGGGAACGGTTTAAAACATATAAGTAACGTTGTGATGTAAATTCAATCTAAAGCACATGTAGACTTTGTCATCCGATTCTAACTTATGTTCTGTTGTCAGGGAGTGTTCCGAACATAAACTCCTAACCCGTGCATCTGATGTCAGCGTCTTTACGGTAAATAAGGAGGTAGTCAGTCATGTGAAAATGGTGAGATGAGATTTAGGATTGAAAGTTTGTTTTAAATAGTGCTAGAATACTCGGAGAATTCATCAGGAGAAAAGTTTCTACGTCGTTTATGTGTGTTCTAAGTCCCCGGATATTGGTTAATGCGAGAGTCAAGGGCGAAGGCGATGATGTTTTTTGTTTGGTGTCAGGTTTCGATTCAATTTTATTTTTTTCAATTACATGTTTGTTTAGATATAGAGTACGTTGGGCAAATGGGTGCTTGTTAGGTGCCAATAAGCTCACACAACCAGTCCATTAGTCGCGACCTGGCCCAAGGGGGTTGTGGCCTCGGGAAAGCCCACCGGGGATAACTCTACGTGTTGCATAGTCTTTAATTTCTCGTACCTTTTCTTCTTCGTTGCGGAGGGGATGTCGTCTCAATGTCGTCTAGTGGTTGTACTGCCGTGAACCGCCGTCCGCTGTGTCTAACCCACATCTTCCTAACACGATGCAGGAGCCAACCATCATTGATTAGTTTTATTCAGGCGTCAGTTTACCATAGGTCTGGGAGATGTTTAACCAACGTTAAGAGAGAGAGATCAAATTACTACTCTATCGTACTTAATTCCCAGCTCTAGGCCATTAGTTATTCAAGGATGGGGGAATAATGAATCTCATGCTCGTATTCTCTTAGGGAAATACATTCCCATTTTTTATTTCGGACTACATAGAGAAATACGCCTGTTCGGCTTGCATCCAGAAAACAGACTGACAAAACTCTGTTTCCAACACAAAAGCCCGTGACGTCACAAAACCGCTATGCTCATGTTCACCTTGACCCTTGACCTGAGATCTCGTCAACGGGGTGGCACTGTCAACGCTTGTGTGCTCCGACTGTGACAACAGCCTTATTTTTCACTCGGTTGTATGGGTTCACCCGCACTAAATCGTGCAAGCCAGACCAAACGACCCCCCACACATACGTCCGCTTCAACATGCGTTCGACCTCACATACCCATTATCCAATACAAAAAATAAAACAATGCTAAGATTTTATTTTTAAACATTCCTCTGCAGGGATTAGCACGGTTTGACACAGTTGTTCCATCATCTTAACCCGGCTGCCTCCGATCAGCCCTATGACATTTCCTGGGATGTAAGGAAATTCCCCTTACCATCGATACCGGCTCAACGGCCATCACTGTCATAATCAATAATACCACACAGTGGGTGTTCTCCTGTCGCAAGGTTGCTTGACCACTTGACCCAGCGGGCATCTGCACACGATAATTAAGCACACGATTCACGACACACATCCTTTAATCTCTAACAGAATACAGGGCAACACAGAAAAACACATTTTTTAATTCGTATATTCCTTTTCTCGTCAGCCATCTAATTCCTCTGTAAGATATGTCTTATCATACCATTCGACCGCGTCCGCTTTTCAATAGGGACCCCAGAGCGACCCCTTAGCTACCTACGCAAGATGATCCGTCCAATTTCCTCTGAGCCGGCTACACTACACTTTGTCTATCCCTTACAAGAGGGCTCACCATAACTTCAGGGCCATCAACTCGCCTTTCTCATATTGTTCTTCTAAGGAGCCCAATTTATTCCACTTGATCCCACCCAATTTCCCTAACTAATTCCGAAATCTTAATCGTTCTAGCGCCATGTTAATCCGTATCGGGCTGAAAACAAGTTGACTCACACCAACTTTATGTCACAATCATCCAGATCCGCTACACCGCTGCGGTGCTCTCGTGGGCCCCACCGACCCACTAAACAACAATGACAACTCTGTCATCACTGTTCTCATCAGCTTTTCCGTATGTGAAGAAACCTCTATCAACCATTCAATTCGCTTCTCGCAAACAAGCTCTGCTCATGCCGGCTGGACAGAATACACTTCGTTAGCCCCATAGAGCTGCTCCATACAATGGAACATCACGAGAATTGACCAATGAGACAAACCGTCCGGGTCTCCGTAATCAATCTCTGACTACTCCTCCTTCTCCGCGAGAGAGAGAGAGAGAGAGAGAGAGAGAAAGAGAGTGGAGGAAAAAAAACTAAGCACACGCCTGAATCGGATCTATCATCCACAATTTTTTAATTTTTTTCTGATTTGAATAACCTGGCCGACCATCACATCATTTTAAGTAGCTTCTGTTTTTGTTTCTTTAAATACTACTATTTTAATACAAAGGGGCAAAACAAATCAATGTGTCTGGCTAAACCGGAAAACAAGGAAACATAATCAAATGCATCCTTCTCCTCGATACGATACACACAATACATTTGAATTTTTTTTAAATTCTAGACAACAAAATTGAGTAGAACATCTCCATCGCCGACAATATAAAACAATACAAACAATCCTCCCCCTCACTCACTTAAAGAATGCATATTTTAAACATAAACAGAAAGGGTGTGTGTATGTGTCTATATGTGAACATTCGTCACTGTCTTTTTGCATGTGTCTTTCTTTTTTTTTACAAATGATAACAGATGCGTGTGTTCAGTAGTACACTGTTTATTCGTGCGTATGTCATCGTTTTCCTTTTTTATATGTTTTCTAACAAGAATTAATACTTTTTCTTTTTGCTACTATTTGAATTTTTGTGTGCGTGTGTTACGTCATATTTATCTTTCTTTTTATCTCAGTAAACAGTTTTTCATATAATAATTCTAAACTCGTCCTATGAAATCTGTTTCATCTTCATTTGATACATGCGTGTATTTTTTCTTTCAACAGTTAATACATGTGTGCGTGATTATAAATGTTCTTTCTTGTTATTTTCTTTTATTGCTGTCTCTTTCTTAAATGTTTTTTTCTTTTATTAACTTACTCTAAAGGTACTTACATATAACGTTGCACTGCCTTAGTCCAGATCTTCCCATCATCTATTTCTGTTCGTTTTACTTTTTCTTTGGTTGTTCTTCTTCTTTGGACCGCACTCTGTCATATTTATATTAATCTATTTTATTTTCTCCTTTCTTCCTACATCCGTGTAAACCTTGGTTTGTTTCAAATTTTCATGTCTAAACAACTAGTCATTTTTAACACCAAAAAGGAACATGTTGCATAGCCTTTAATTTCTAGTACCTTTTCTTCTTCGTTGCGGAGGGGATGCCGTTTCGATGTCGTCTAGTGATTGAGTTCTTTCTTCGTGTTTATACTGCCGTGAACATCGCCGTCCGCTGTGTCTGCAACAAACATCTTCCCAATGCAACAATCTTTTAAACTTTGATTAGTTTTATTCAGGCGTCAGTCAACCGTCGCTCTTAGAAGTGTTTCATACACGTAAAGGGGGCGATCAACCTACTACTCTATCGTAGTTAATTTATAGCTTAAGTGTTTAGCCATTCGAGGAGGGGGGAAATCTGTATTATCTTAGGGAAATAAATTATCATTTTTCATTCTGTTCGGCTTGCTCCCAAAAAACAGACTGGCAAAATTCTGTTCCCACACCTAAGCCCGTGACGCTTTTTCAAGTTATAAACTACTTGCTGTTATAATTCAAAAATGAGCACAACAGTAAAGTCATAATTTTTAAAGACACTAAAACAAATACCGCCTGAAATAATTTGACGATTCAAATCGAAAGTACTTGCAAAAAAGAAAAAAGAATTGAACAAGAAACCCATGGATCATATTTACATCAATTTGACCGAAACATTAGATGGACAATTCGGAAAATTGAAAAAAATAATAAAAGTCGCATCAAACAAAACCACTCCGTGTTATTTTATAATGTTTGCCTAAATGAAAATATGCTGCCTAAATACACACAAATATATATATATATATATATATATATATATATATATATATACATATATGAATATATATATAAATATATATATATATATATATATTTATTTTATACCTAAATAAAAGTAATAGATTACATTCATGTATGTATAACATTAATACAAAATAAATAAGAAATATATATTTACAAATATACTTCCTACAAAGTTATGAGCGACACACAATGCAATATTCTGCAGCTTAATAATTGAAAAAGTGACACAAAACAAATATTTTTAAGCGTAAACCAACAAGTGCTACACTCACCTATAAAAACCATTACATTAAAAAATATATATAACATATATAATATCTCTCTCACTCTATCTCCCCCTCGCTCTCTCTCTCTCTCTCTCTCTCTCTCTCTATATATATATATATATATATATATATATATATATATATATATATATATACAGGGTGGCGCAAAAGTCGCGCATTGGTTTGTTAAGGTGATAGAAATTAGGCGTTTTTTAATAAATATGGTAATTTTGTCTCAGTAGTTTAAAAATATTATATCCTTAAAATGGCCACCATTTTCGGCCTCACAAAGACGGGCTCTAGTTAGGGCATTTTTCATTACACTCCTTAGAATAACTGGCTCTAGTTCTTGAATTTCATGTCTGATATTTTTTTTAACCTCTTGAATCGTTGTAGGCTTGTTCACATATACACTTTCCTTAAGATAACCTCAAAGGAAAAAGTCAGGGGCTGTTATATCCAGTGAACGTGAAAGCCAGTTAAAATCAGAAAATCTGCTAAACATCCCGCAAAAGTTACGCATTACTTTTAAATCAGTGGCTACTGATTCAAACTAATGCGTGACTTTTGCTCCACCCTATAAATATATATATATATATATATATATATATATATATATATATATATATATATATATATATACATATATTAATCATGTCTGTGTATTTTGTAAAATAAGTTTGAAGAAGGGATAACGAAAACATGCAATATAAATATAAAGTACACATGC